>CAWUFW010002445.1:0-738108 GCA_963921515.1 Calotriton arnoldi
CATGGGCGTCCGCAGGGGGGGGCACTTGCCCCCCCCATGGATCGCCGGTCCGTCCGGTGCGGGCCCAGTGACAATGTGGTGATATCACTCAGGCAGCGCACGTTGCTGTAGCGGACGCCCATGTGTTCTGAGCAGGGAGGCAGCCACCCACCTCCCTCCACCTGGGATGAACACCACCCGAGCTCCATCACCCTCGTCTCCCAAGGGTCATCGTATCCTCTGAGTCACCAGCGTTCCACCTCACTTTCAATTCAACTTTATCGTTATTTTAAATCAAAGACTTATTTTAGCCTACATAAAAACACTACTAAACATAACGTTAGTGAAATATTTATAATACACACACATAAAACATACAACATACAGAGTACTTACTATCAACGTTGAAAGCTCCCTACTGCTAGAATACCAATATGCATTTTAATTTATCCTTTAGCAGCATTGATCCATGTATGTGTCACAACTTTATAGTAAGTAGGCCGGGCCGCCAGTTTCTCGGCTTTTCCCTGCTTAGATTGTTAAGTGCGTGGTGCGAGTGCAAAGATTTGAAGGCAGGGAGTTAAACTGTTTCCACAGCGCCTGAAAAACACGGATCATGCTTGCATGGTCCGAACATGGAAACTTCCAGAATCAATTAGCAACGAGTGGCTTCATTAACCCTTGGATGAGTGTGAGGCTGTGTGCTGAGCTTTGGAATTTAATTTAATTTAATTTTGATATTCGAATGGAGCCGGCTAAGACCAGTAAGGGCTAAGATATGGTGGTCAAACTTTCAGCTACCTGTCAGAAGTTAAAAGTGCTTGAGCAGTACCACTCTTTTTTAACTAGTTGTTTTTTTATCAAACACCATACCTCACATGCAGACAAATATAAAAGTTATTTTAAAAAATCCCGTTCGTTCAAGTGCGGCCTGCTTCAGCTTTCATACTCTCCGTCTAATAGTTTCTGAACGGGCCCCATCGTTATGTCCGGCTATAATCTGTTCCAATATTGCGTGTTTTGCCGCCATTTCACTGCAAGTGGTTGCGTGTCTCAGCCCTTCTTGAACTTTTGGGGCAGAACCCTACATCTATATTTTACCTGGCCTACACTTCACTCATAATATTAGCTGCACAGCACATCCACCACACACCCAAACGTTTCGCTCTTTTCTGTGTGTGCTTTGGGGGTTATTTCTGAGGAGCGCCTCTTAGGGGAGTTGCAGCTAAAGCCACTTGTGTTGGCTACGTCTCTGGGAGTACTGTGCTGGTATTAAGCACTCCATGTCGAGGCATTCTTATTTTACCTTTTTGGCGGGGGTCGATATTAATGTTGTTTGGAAGAAATAAGTATTGGTGTGAGGCTCACCGTTTATGTGGGTCTTTGTTTGCGTGAACTGCAGAGCTTTGGTGACGTTGTGGTGGTTGGGCACTGTCTGAAAATATACATTTTTCGGGGCAGTGTCAGTCAAATGTATAGGGTGACCAGATGACTCTCACCAGGGCACAACTTTTCCAGTTTTGATTTGCCATACCAGTGCATTCTGGGAGCTGTAGTCTAGGTTAATTTTAGTTCAACCAATTGGTCGAACACACTAGCTAATAATGTAAAAGCAAAGCCTTGGTCTGGAAAAGTAATTCTCCCCGTAACTTGCAGGCATCTTGTCGCCTTACATATGTAGCACCAACGGGCAGTGTCTCAGAAAGGAAGAACTCTTCCTTGGTGTATTTGAGAGATGAAGTTCTTTTGAAGAAGTGTCTGCAAAGCGCTATGCTTCTGTTGGGATCTGTGTGAGGTGTCACTATTTTGAACAAAATGTAACCTGCAGCTCCATAGGGGCATTGTCGGTGTGAAGTGCAGCTCTTTAGGCAGGAATGGGTGTGGAGACTACGTATGTGTGTGTATGCAATGGTGTCAACATGGGGTGTGCATATTTGAAGCCACTTCTCTTGGGCTAGCACCTGGAGAAGTATCTCTTTGGGATCAAACTAATTGGCTTGTCATTGAAGGACGAAAAGGAGCAATGAAATCAGCACAGACAAACTTTAAAGTTGAATAAAGTTTGTGTTATTATTGAGACAAGAAAAAACTAAAAATAATTCCCCACCCCTTTAGTTTTTAAATTAATAGAACGGTCAACGAAAAACTAATACATCATACCATTACCATCTACTATGCAATAACCTAGCCTGCATGTGACTCTCAGCTATCTCTCTCACCACACCACTTTACCTAGTTCTTTGGGTTCTAGACCCTGTCCACTTTGCATTGGCATATTGGTCTCCTCTTAGGCCTACCAGACACCTTCTTCACACTGATCTTTTAGTCCTTTCTCAAACTTACCGGTATCAGGCCAGCACTGCCATATCTCAGTGATTCCAGGTATTATGTCTGACCCGGACCCTCTAGACAAATTAAGAGGTAGAATGTTCACTTGACTGGCTACCCCACCCCCTTTTTCTTAAAACTAGAAGCAACTGTATTCGTCCATCTCCACCTTTTGGTCATCCCTCATCAATCCCCAGCAAGTCTTACTAAATATGATTTATTGCTTCCGGCCCTGCCTCTTTGGCAGATTACTTTTCTCCTAAATGTATCTGTTAGCCCTGGGCATCTGTGTCCTAGCTTTAGCAACACCAGAAAGAGCTGGGGCTACCTCATAACCCCCCCCCCCTCCCCCACTCCATCTACAGTACTTTTTTACTCTCACCACATCACCTTTTTATTAAGTGACCTCAAAACACGGTTTCTTCCCTAGAATGGGCAAGGCCCCTGAATAACGTAAAATACGGCATCAAACTCGTCCTCCATTTTCTTGCCCCCCTACTCCTAGCTGAATGTAACTCCCAAGTCTCTCAGAAGTCCATCTCACCAAACCCATAAACTCCATTCTGTCCATCCTTATTGTTTGCCTTTTGGTCTCTGCCTCTGTTCTAAAGAGGTGTGCATTGGAGGACATGTAGCCCTGCCACTTCCATGTTCAATGACTTGCAGAGTACACCTAAAACCTACCCATTTATCAGCCCCTGTTTTCCTTGTTTCAGTTTTCCTGCACCTGGCCTTTACTTCTGCACTGAGATCTCCCTCTCTTGCTTTTCCACAGACTCTAAAGAGGAGGTAGGCATTCTTCTGTCCATGTTGAAACCTGGCTTTCCCAATGACTCGTGCTGTGTGAGAATATTACAAGGAACTTCTACTGCCAGTGTCTAGGAAATTGCCAATATTATCAATGCATTGTTCACAGCTGGACTTGTCCCCAAAGTTTGGAAATCCAGTGTTGTTAGCCCTCTGCCTTCAAAAGATGGTTTGGATGTTCCAAATGTTTATAACTCTGATCTCATGGTGCTGTTACCCACTTTGGAAAAAAAGACAAAGCAAATAATGTCTGGCAACTTACCGACCATCTTGAAGAATCCGATGCTCTGGACACTCCTCTGTGAGTTTCTGTCCAAGTAGATAGATGGAATCAGTCATGGCTTTGGTACTTAATGAGTTGCTTCATTAATTGAGACGATGTGGCTTAGCGAGGCTGATCCTACTAGCTCTTGAATTTGACACAATCGTCCACTGTATCATCATTGAAAGGTTTGCTGATGTGGATCTCTCTAGAACCACATCAACCTGATTTAGAATTTTTTTGTTTTTGTCCAGCCATTTTTAGTTTTTCCCTCTGTTTCATTGTAGTTGCCAGGTCATCTGCTGTGGCACCTCACAAGATTTTTCTCTTCCCCCTATAGGTTTCTTTGTTTATTTAAGCTCTTTGTCTTATTAGATTTAAAAAAAATGTATTTAATACTTGTGCTCAATCATGTCGGAGGATGGTGATGAAGTTAAAATTTTGCCCCACCCTGGAAACATTTCTGCGGACGCCCATGCATATTTAGTAGGCAGGATGCCACCAGTGGCATTCCCAGTAGAAGACATACTAGGTGAGGTGTAGTGTAGGCACCTACCTAACCTAGTGGGAACTAAACTCTCTTAGGTTGGAGAAAGGGTGTGTTAGACCCTTGGCTTACCCAACCCCAAGTTCAGTAGAACTTACTATCTTAAGCTAGTATTATATGTTCCTAGACACTAGTGGTTTTTCAGTTAATCAATACAAAGATCTTTCTGGTAAAACAATGCAGGCTTGAATCCCAACCGCTGCACACCAATGTGAGAAGTTGGCCTGGTATATGCTGTCCACTAATTAAAGTGGGCACCTTGCACCAGTCCAAACAACCCTTATGGTGATTAGGTCAAAGATAACCTTTATTGAAAGCTATCCTAGTGGTAGCTATGGAGAGCAATCTTCAGGCTAAGTCTTGAAGGAATGTTAAGCATGTTGTTTTACCAGAATGTACACGAGGATAGAACACAAATCAAATAATACAGTTGCGAAGAATCAAACGTAAGTAGCACAATACACAGTGGGCTCCCGGGGGAGACCAAACCATATACTAAATAAGTGGTATAAGAACCACGACTCAGGACTAGACCTAGTCTAGAAGGTGTAGAATCGCTGGGACCCCAAGGAACCACCCAAGGTGAGTGAGTAGGGACCCCACGGAGGACGGGTGTAGTGTGAGAACACGACCGCGTGCTCCGTACAATTTAATGGGAAAGTCACGGTTGGAAAATCAGAGATTAAGGACCCTTCCCAGCAGATTACGAAGACAGCCCTTGGAACTTAAGGGTTTGGAGAGCCACCCCACCCATGGATACCTTTGTACCAGAGTTACCTATCCCAGAGGAGCCGGGTGCATAGGTGCGAAGTGGCGTCGGAAACCCTCATCGTTTTCTATGGATGTCGACAAAGAAATGTTGCTGCTGGAAGAAAGAAAAGTGTCCAGTGGAATCCAAACATGGATTCTAGCTGAGAAGAACCTGAAAGCAGAGGGGACAGAGTCTGGGTCACTTGGGAGTGACCAGGGGCTCGGTAGACGAATGCCCACCGATGTCAAGTGCTTCAGGTGCTTTGACGGTGAGTTTGACTCTTCAGCTGCGAGGACCCAGAGATGTCTAGGATGACCAGGAGCCAGAGGCGAACAGTCCCACGAAGGATGTAGAATGCTGAGGGGTCGGTGTCCGGCGGGAGCACCAATCAAGCCTTGGCAGCGGCAAACAACGTAGATGGTCAAATTCAGTGTCGATCTGGCCCAGCAAGGACCAGGAGATTCACCACAGCAAGGGGAGTCAGGGCAGGCCTGGAGCAACTAGGAGAGCCCAAATAAAGCAAAGTTGACCCTCAAGTGGACCCACAGGCCGAAGGCACAGGAGTTGTGAGGGGACCTCAGGCGGTTTCACAGGATACCAGCTAGCAGGGCACAGAGTGCAAGGATGCTGGAGTCCTTCTCAGAAAAGATGCGTTGGGGTCAGGGCTACAAATGGCCCAATGCACGGAATTGTTGCACGACAACAAGCATGTGCAGTTGCAAATGGACGCGGTGCACAGGAGTACGGGTATACGGTCCCCACGAGGTATATCTGCCTCAAACTCGGTAAGAGGGCAGCTCGACCTCGGAGACCTTCAGAAACCCACCTCCTGTGTTGCTGGAGCCTTCGGAGTCTGCAGGAGCTCAGGTCAGCAAACCAGTCAGATGCATTATGGTGCCTGCATTTGCAGGGGAGTGACTCCTTCACTCCAAGGGAGATTCTTCTGAGGTCCACAGGGTCCTGCACGGAGCCTGTATGGATCACGGACTGTGGCGAGACTGGGGACGGCAAGGGAAGATGAAGTCGAGCACAAGGGAGGTCCAGCGAAGTCCAGCGTGTGCAGACGGTCGAAGTGTAGTGGTATCTTCTTGTAGAATCTTGTCCACGTAAAATCTAAAGTCCTGTAGCCAGGTAACCCGTTATAAACCCACGGGAAAGGGTTGGACAGATTCTTGGGACCCTCCTAGGGGAGGGACAGGGGAGGTGGGTGGCTACACCCATGTCCTTTGTCCAGTTTCGCGCCAGAGCAGGAGCGGATGGCTCCTAGAACTGGTTTGAACTGGACTATGCACAGGGACACCAAGTGTGCCCCTCGTGCAGACTTTCTGGCACTGAGACAGTGCACCCACCCAGCCCCAATACACAAAATCCTGTCTGGAAGGTGGTAACACCTCCCTGTGACAGGATGCCTATTGTGCTGCCTTCCCCTGCTTGAGCTTGGCTCAGCAGCAGGAGGGCATACTCGTGTCTGTGGCTGGCAACATCCATTTTGTGCTGTAAGGCTCGAGAAAGTTGGTACCGGTAGACTTAGGTACCCCCAGAACCTCGGTTCTGAGGGGAGGAATCATACCTCCCACACCAGTTACTGGTGTGGAGGTATGATTCCAAGGTGTTTGACACCAAACACGACATACTTCATTGCAGTCGTTTTCGAGATAGCATTTACCGCGAGGTTATAATGCACCTCTACCTATATATCTGGTAGTATCACGTCTCCGAAGACTGCAGAGGTGCCCTGCTCATGCAGGAGCACCCTCTCACGCAAAACCCAGCACCCTGCCTTCAGTATTGTTAAGACCTGGTATAGGGGTGACTTACAAAGTTTTAAGTGTAGTGATATATATAGATATAGTGAACCTATATCTTAAGTAAGTGGTGCAATCACCAACTTACACAGGCTGCAGTAGCAGACCTAGAGTTCCATTTTGCATGGCCTCTCATGGGTGGCATAAACCATGCTTCAGCCCATGGGAGGCCTCTGGGGTACCTATGCCCTGGGTACAAGGGTACCATATACTGGGGACTTATAAGGGTACCCCAGTATCCAATCTGGAGTGTACCAAAGTACATATGTTGCAATTTAAGGGAGAAAGCAGATAGGCAGGGGTCCTGAATAGTAGGATCCCAGCCAGACTAGTCAAAACAGTGGGTGCAAAAAGCAAAAAGTGGGGGTAACCATAAGAAGCAGATCCTACTTTCCTACAATGATTTAGTCCTATGGAAGAGCCATTAATAAATGATGGATGTTAGAAAGGCTTTGGATCTTCTTAACAGCCCGGAACATGTCTAAAGAAATCTGGCATACTCAATGCCATTCTCAAATCCTTTTTCTGTCATGCTTAAGGCTCCCCTTCTCTATGGCTTCCTCGTTGCCTTCTGATTTTTCACACTACAGCACCATTTGCTCTCCAGTGGTCATTTGATAGCATTGCATTAACACGCAGTAAGGCCACAAATCATCCTATTAATATTGACAAGTACCAATTTAAAGACTCTGGCTCAGAATTACTAACACTGCACTGACCTTGTGTCACAAAAGTAGCAAACACCCGGCACCAACTTTTGTGGTGTGATTTACTTTCAAACCAAATCCAGATTTGCACTGGAAAGTTGCCTAAAGTAATAGAAACGAACAGTATGCCCTACTATATGCTACTTTTCATCAACCGGATGTACTATTGCTGGTACATGGATGTTCCCATGCAACCATCCATGGGTTTTGAGGCAAATCCCTATCTACTAACATTTGCAAAATATGTCACCTCCTCGAAGCAGGCACACCAGTGGAGCAACTTTTCAATGTCTCCACATTTTTCAAACTTTGCATGTGTGTTGCACTCTGCAGCACACATACAATCTGGGAAAAGTAGTAAAGTATAGTTTTTTATACTGAAAGGGTCCCCTTCCAGTACAAAACCAAGGCATACTAAAATTCATACACCCTTGCACTACGATGTTTGGGTGTTTGTTTTGGAGCATGATTGACTAAAGTGCGCCAGTGCAGAAAGAGAGAAAAACATTGCCATATCTTAGCAGATATGGTGTTGTTTTTCTCTCACTCTTTGATGCAAAGCAGCAACTTTGGTTGCTGCGCTGCATTGCACTAAACCTAATAAATCTGCCCCGTGTCTCAATACAAGCAGAAAAGAGCCACTAGGTGGTTGGTTCTGCTACGCAGAAACAATTGGCTATAGTACAATTAATAGTTATCCTACTCAAATTTCTTTAAAATCCATACAGACTAGCCTCCTTAGTGTAAGGATAACCAGCACTAGAATTGGAATTCCCCTAGAGGAGCAGTAAATCGCTACATATAATAATACAATAAGGACTGTGCAACTTGACATCTAAAGTTGGCCAGGTCTACACAGTAGACCAAGAGGGCTCATGGGTAGTTACCTGTCTCCTCTCACTACCCTACAGGAAGTCCCGATGGAAGCTTTGATCAGCGATGAAGCTTCTTCTCCACAGCTGAGGACTTCTAACACTGAAGTATCACTTCTTCCTGTTGCATCAACAACCTACTTACAAATAACTTGCACGGAAAAATAGATTTATATTCTACAAACAAACAAAGATGGTATTTACAGAAACGTACCACTGAATGACTCAACTTCCAGTTCTACACAACCTCCAGAACTGGAAAAATTTGATTGAACTGCCTCTGGCTACTTCATCGACTTTGATGACTTCTCTTCATCTGGCCCACCACTGCTACCGTCCGAGGTAGACTGCGTGAATTCTACTTTTGGCTGAAAAAGACATACTTTATCCCGCCTTGGATGTACATTCAGATTACAATTGCACCCCTTTTCCTCTTCATTTGGATTGGTTTCGTGACAGACTTTTTCTTGATTTTGAACGGACTCTATCTCCCAGAACGCTCTGCTGTTGGCCTGGTGAACTTGGCTCTAACACCCAATTCTTCATCACACAAAGTGCAAAGAGACCTTTCCCTGATGAGCATTTCTGCTGTTCTAGTTCATGATGGAATTGTTTGGGATAAGGTATCCTAAGATGCATTTCAACCCACTGAATTAATTCAAATTCCATTTGTGATTAATATTCCTTTACAAGACTTTATCACTCCCAATACTATCTCTGATGATTGGGACATTGATACAGTGCATGAGATGCTAGATGATCTGCAGCATTCAACTGTTTTTAACAGCAATGACATGTATGATGGCACAGCTAATTATGGTGAAGTTTTCTGTTTTCACCACTATGGTCACCATTTCATGCATAAAACAAGTACTCCACGTGCAGTATTTAATTACACACAATGAAAACAGTGCCCTACACCACCAAGGGGTAGCTCAAAAACATTTGTACAGAAGTTTGCATATTTTTCAGGTCATAATCCCACTGACCCAGAGTCTTATTATTATAAACTCATACCCTCAAGGACTACGAAAACTATGCTCATTGAAACTAAGCTGATTTATTCTGTGTCTTTCATTTCCCAGCTGTTTGTACAAGGGTTTGACTTTTGGAAGAACAATGTTGATTTGAAATCAATTTGGGGGAGTAAAGATTGGCAGGTTCAGGGGAAAGAGACTTTATTTAGAGCATGCCTTATAACACACCAAATGATTTTCCTGAACAAAACTGTGCAGAAAGCATCATGTCTTGGTCTGGCCAAGATAAAAGATTTCAACGCACTGAACATTCCCACATTTGCACGATTTGCGAACTGGCAACAATTTACAAATTACACAGAGGAACATTAGACACCATGCTTTGCAATGGCTCATACAATTCTTTAGGTACCAATCAAAAAGGAAGGTTGGTATGGCCGTTAGACACTAACGGATGTCAAGCTTGTTTTTTGGGTGACATCTACAGATTTAGGATCAGGAGACCCGACCCACGATACACGCAGACACAATACTCGGGGTCCTAACAACTTACAGTGGTGGGAAGCTATGCCTACATTAGCTAAAGACCTCAACATTGTTTCAGGTGAAACAACACTTGTCCCTTCTTTCTGATGACATGGGATTACAGGACATTTTACTAGGTCCTCGAAGACCTCGTCAAAAGCGCGCTCTGTATGCAATATACAATGAAGAGTGGAAAATTTCACAGCAGGAAGCTGCTGGGAGACTGTGCGAAATTGACAGGGCAAATTTAGAAAGGGTTCTGATAGTAGTAGATAATGGTATGACCACTCTATCCACAAGGATTTACTCTCTGGTAACATAGCTTCATCTGCAATTGACATCATACAGTGTGACATGTCTTCTTTACAACATGGGCAGTCACATTTTAGGACTATCATGTTACTGAGTTAGACTCTGCAGACACTTTGAGCTGGTCGCGTTCCATGGAAACACTTTAATGCCACTAGTTTGTTTCTACCGTACAATCTCACGAAACAACAGGCTATCATGGCAAAAAAAGACGCAACATACACCATGTTATTTATTGAGAATAGGAAAATCTACCATTCACTGTTGCTGAAATACCTTCTGCAGATTGGATAATCCAAGGGTTTAGTTCTCCAATTTTGACACTCCACTTCCAATACTGCTTACAACACCTTTAAGTGGACAGATATGAGGGGATAGTAGAGGGGTATGTACACGAGTTACGGATCTTACCTTTCAAATAACGTTGGGGAGACTGAGGTTTTTCTTAGCAGGACTGACAGTGAGAGTACCATGGGACATTCCTTAGTGTGCAGGAAAGTTTCACTTCATGGCACATGTAATGCGTCTAACGCAAACTTGTCATATTAATTGAAGGGTTCTCCGTCTGCTGTGATCCGTCTAGCTTTCAGATTGCTCTCGAATGGGAGTTATTTGATGCTGAATGATCATGGCTGCTGCGGAATGAGACTGGGCATTGTCTATCTGGTAACGATCTCTGCGTTTGTGACCTATTGTATACAAGCGCTGCTCCACCTGCCCGCACAGTTATGGATGCAATACTCTGGCCTTCGATAGAGCCTAGAAATGTGCGCTTTGATGCTTTAAGCAGACTGAAAGCCTTATTGTTCCAGGAAGATTTGGCCTTAACATCTGCAAGGGAGACATTTTATCTTCAAGTTGCAAGGTCCTCTTCTGAAATACAGTTGCTACTCTGCACTAATTTCCCACACCACTTTGGGGAGCTGGTGCACCGCATTTTTAGCACATCTAGTACTGCGGGGCTAGCACACTTTTTTGCGACAATTGACTCCGGATTAGTTAGCACCTTCCAGACGGTCTTCAGAGTTATTCCATCATTCATACTCTCCGTGCTTGGGAGCATTTTTGGAGGCATACCGCTTGTCCTGTTCCTAGTTGTCAGCACTGTGCTTTTATTTTTTATGCTCCGCAATGGATGTTCCATCACAAGGCCAAATGGGGAAGGCACTACCACACGTGCTCCTGTGCCGTGAACGCATGATACAGTACTTTGGCGCACCCTTACTTCAGGAAGTTAATGACCACTGGTTCTTGTCCTTTCAGCTTGTCTGGCTACACGGAGTACAGCCCATTTTCCGCTGTCTGCTGTGCACTTTCAAGTGTGCCCTGAACATAGGCTTAGGAGTGCAATTGGTTCAATCTCCGGACATTGACCTACTGGTGGGTCCCCTAACGGCTCACTTGAACCGTTGTCCTTCGTGCTTACCATTACTCCTGAATGCATACTATGAGCCCTCCTGGGATGCTTCAGGTCCTGGTGATCTGGATCCTGGCTCTTCTTCTGTGGAGTCAGCACTGACTGTTCTTCCCTTGGTGGACACTGAGGGGTTGGACTGGAACATATTTTCTCTATAGCTCTGATACGCTGGGTGCCTCTGGGAACATCATCTGCGGGTTGCTGAGAACAGCAATGTTTTGTCTACTTCTCGGAACAAATAAACAATCTGACAGTTTGGAGTTGTGGGAACCTCTTAATTCAGACATGTTTTTGACATCCTAAATTGTTTTTCAGTTGCACTGCTTTTTAACTTGCTTTTCACATTTGCATTTTTAAATGTGACTTTCTGGATGCTTTTTACCTTCAAACTAGCATAATTCCTTTTTATAATTTTAGCATTTTATGCTTTTACTTATATGGGTAGCATTGTTTTTAGAAGCTATTTAGTTGTCTCACGTCCATGGAATGGGTGTCACGTGGTTACAGTAGGCCTGGTTAAGAAACACCGTTTTACATGCTCACATTCTTAAGTTGCCTTCTCTCTCTCTAAACACGCTGACATTTGACACACATTTATTTTCGTGCACATGCAGGGTAATATTCTTCAAACTCAGTTTTTCTTACACTACCACTTTGTAGGCACGCTATCAAAACACATTGAACATTTTGTGCAAGGGCCAAGTTCATCAAGCAAGATGTTGTTATTTGCTTTGGCTGCTCGGCGACAGAGCTATCACAATAGAATAAACACTAGTGGCCTGAATGGGGCTTCGGCATGGTAATATGGGTTATTATATATACAACATCAAGCTTTTGTTTAAACAGAGGAGCATTTCACTCGCACTGAGAAGCCAACCTGTGCTGGAATCCCAGCCCAGCTGATTCCTGTTTACCTCACGTGAAGGATGCTTTCCAGCTCTACACTAAGACAGGCAGATTGATGACACTTACCCACAGATAATGGGGAGTTAGCTCACCCTACAGGGATTTGGCAGATTCACCCACACTAGGCATACTACGTAAGGAAGTGTTAGGAAAGAGTATAATATATTACAGTACTTGTATGCAAATATTAATTCTCTGTAATAGGCAAAATGGTTGAACTGTTTATCTTCTTCACCATTCTCACAATGCAAATTACATTCTGTTTCCTTCTATTGATTATCGCAGTGCACATTATTTACTCAAGAATCGCAATGCTTCAATAAATATTGAAACTGCATGTTGTATATTTCTTGTGTATCTCTTTGGGTATGCACGAGTAACCAAATGAAAGGGTTCTAGATCGGTTACCATGATTTCCTTGTGGATTCAGGGTTGTCAAGTTCTGAGGTGGCACATCCATTTGTTACCCTGAAAGGTTTGGGATACAGATGGGGCACTGTGAGCTAGCAGGACTTAGGCCAACATATCTGGATGGTGTGCGTGGAATCAGTCTCGCACAATTCTGATGGTTACGTTGTTAAACAAATGCACAGTTTTACTTGGGAAAGTACAAGCCGTATGACAATAAAGGTAAATTTACACAAGTCAATCTACACGTGTAAATTCACTCTTCAACTTTGGAGTAAATGTACTACTTTTGTCTATTCACCATTCCCAAGTGTATATTTACTACAAAGTGTAGACATACATATCTCCACCCGCTGAAACAGGGGGTGGAGCCACATTTATGAGTGTAAAGTTACTACAGCCAAAAGGGACCCAAAAAAGTAGCTAATGTACTCCAGCTCAGACCTGGAGTAAGTCCGGCACCACACGTGGGCAACCACATTTTTTATCATACAATAATTGTTTTTTTTTTTATTGTTTAGAAGTTTTTTTAACATTAAATAAAATTTGAATATATTTTTAATTTTTTTATTTTTTTTTAACTTATTTAAACATCAAGTCCCTGTCTCCATTACCTGCTATGGGAGGGTCTTTCAGTACCAGTGACTGGCTAAGCATTGTGCTGGACTTACTGCAGCTCTGAGGTGGAGTATATTTACTATTGCTTTGAGTCTTTTGTTGGCTGTTGAAACTTTAGACGTGCAGTTTGTTAAAAGTAATGGGCCTACTCATTTGTGAGTGTTTCTGTCCCTCCCTACACACCTCCTTAGCCCTCCGCAACCCCCTTCTTACTTCTCCCTAACCACCTTCCATTTAGTAGTAACTATGTCCTATTTTTCAGCAGCTCCCCTCTAGTCGGTTCCAATTTTACTACTAAAGAGTAAACTTACATGAGTGAGGATCTCCCTAAAGAAAAGTCAGGAGAGGTGGAAGTGAAGAAGTATTTGCATAGGCTTGTGAAACGCATTGTGTAGTGCATAGTACTTTAGGTACCATACCACTAAATGTAGTTTGTGAATAAGGCCCTGTATTTCTTGGGCAAAGAAACCAGTGCATTGTTGTAGCAGCAGCACCACCCCGCGGAAAGATGTGGTTACTGCTGGTATGGATTTCTCGAGTTTCAAGACGCCTGCATGAAATAATTCACTAGTATCTGGAGTAATTATGTTAATCAACTATAACTTTGTGCCAGTGAGCAGGAGGAGTCCTCTCATGTAATGGTTCTTTCAGCTCAATACACACTTTTTGCCCATGAAAACAAGCATCGACAATGCCAATATGCTGGTTTATAAATGAAAACGCAAGACATTCTTGTTTCTGAGTGGAACTCCATCATGGTAAGTTCTTAACATGTTTGATGTTTAGAGTGCGTTGCTTTTATATATCGACTGAATGTAGCAGATTAAATCAATAAACTAATACTTGTAGTGTAGGCTGAAATGATCATTGTCAAGCTTTCTGTTGAGCCTCTGAGACCAGCAGCTTCCCTGCTGGGTAACAGAGTATTTGAGAAAATTTCCCAAACTTTTGCATTAAAATTAATCCATGTTAATATTACAGTGGCATGTGGAACCAACAGCGTCCTCTGTCATGATGAGAAAGCATTGTTTGACAGTCACATCAAAAACATTCATGTCACGGGAAGTACATGTTGGGTATGAAAAGGAAAAAACTTTATTTCCATGTGAAAGTGGTTATGCAGCAGGGGGTTCCTCCCTCGACTCAGGTGCGAACTACCTTCCTTCTCAATTTAGGAATATGAATCATTTTTAGGTCTGGCTAGAGGTATCTTCAATGTTTGTCAGAGCAAAAGTCATAGTTAAAAAATTACGCATACACAGAGCAGGGCTTTGTGTCTGGCCTTTTGTTGATGAGCCTCTTTAATTAGCCAACATTTCATTAAGCATTGTCAGTCTAACAAATAGAAATAGAGAGAAAAGGCTTTGGGCCTGCCTTTTTATTGCTGAGCAGCTCAGCATTTGATTAGAAAGCAAATGTGCAGGTCTGTGCCTAAGGAGTCTCTCCTCCCCAGCCTGTGTTCAGGTAGATCCTGTGACTTACCGTTATTCCACAGACAAGGTCAATCTCGGCTTCACTAGTTTTTCAACCTTTTATTAAAGATTTTATTCATTGATCTTTATTATATCCTGTGGTGAATAAATCTAGGAAGCAGTGCATGTACTTTATGGATCAGCATCCAGGGGATTGCAGGGAATAGTGTGTGGACACGTCAGAAGTTGTCGTCCATCATGTCCTGGGTCCAGGTTCTGCAGATGGGGGAGGGCCCCATTCTTCCAGTCTACAGTTTCTCGGATTTGCAGTGGTGCAGAAGGTCACCGACGTCTTCACTGCAGACTTTCATCCAGCCGTCTTTCTTCATGTGGGACATATTAACACAGCCCCCAAAGTAGGCGTCTCTGTGCTTGCCATGACTGATGGCTCGCTAGCCCAGGTCGTAGGCCTCCTCCACTGTAAGGTCATCTCTGTAGCTGTGTAAATGTGTAATATTTTACTTAGCATAAGCAACAGCCATTTTGGCTGTGGTGTCCATTTCGTTTCCTTCGTAATTCTTCCATCCTCTGCTGCTCGTCTTTTCACTCTGCTTGTGTTATCTATTTTAGTGACTTCCTGACTCAGCTAAAGCTATGTACGTGCTGAGGGTTTGTAGCTGCCAGTGCACCTGGTCTCAGATGTTAACTGTCGACCATTTGCTGCTGCCATTAGCATTCCTGCTCCCTCTCCCACTTTGCTGACCACGTAGTTATTCATCTGCCCTTGTTTGCTGATAACTATTTCTAAACCTTGTTCTTCCTATTCCTGTTCACATGCTTACAGTGCAGAAAACTGGTATAAAAGGGACGATGGTTTGTGAATTCAGTGTACTACCTCCTGCAGCACTTGAGTGTTGTGTGGACGTGGTCCCACTCATGAGTGATTAATAAACTTGTTATTTATTCCAACTCCAGTGCCGATCTCTATTTTGTTGGTCTCTGGACCCAGGGACAAGAGGGTGACCCTGCACCAGTGTACCCCTAAAAAGGTACATTTCCACAGTTGGTGCCCAACGTGGGGCTCCATCGGAGATGCGGCCATCCAAAGGAATTGTCTCGACGGAGAATCAAAATATTACTGAGGAAGCGCACTGCACGAGGAGACTTTTGTCTTTGCAGGCCGACGTGACTTTTCCGGTTTTCCCGATTTGACCCTCCAGGTGGTGACCAGTCTCGAATGGGGTTTCTTTGGTGTATTCTGTAGTGACCATTAGGTCGACCGGAGATCGGCAGGTGGGAGTTGGAGACTTCTGTTTGGTAAGGTCGCTGAAGCGGCACTCTTGATTTGTTTAGCCTGGGCTTTTTGTTTGAATTTGTTATTCATCCTTTGCAAAGTTTGAAGGCAGGTAATGTGGAGATTTTTCTCCTTTTGGAATATTTATTTGGAGTAGTAATATTTTACACAATACTTGTAAAACATGCCTGTTCTCAGCACACTCCGTAGGTGGTGTTGCTGCTCTGGTGGTACCAAAGTAAGCTTGGAAAAAAGTCAGCCAGCTCCCCCATATGGGACGCCGAATAGAGACATGTATGTCAAATATGGTATTTCTTCCATAATGTATGGTCCACTGTGGAACAAATACACAAAGAAAGATTCCGATCTGCAATGGCCAGTGAATGGGTCATTCGATCTTAAAAAGGTTCAATATGTAGAGCAGTGTTTATTTAAAAGAAAAAGTAGACAGGATATGTTTGATTGTGTGCGTATGTGGGAGAAAGAAGTACAAGAGAGAGCGAAGAGAGCAGAAGCTATAGCAGAAAAAGAACAACGAAAAACGATATATCAAAAAGCGCTAGAATTAAAAAATAAAGAAAAGAAAGAAAAAATAGAAAAAGAAGATAGGGAACGTCGATTAGAGGTAAATGGCCAGTATCCTATTAGGCGCCCTCTCTATTCCCTACTTGATACATCTAAGGATGATTGCATCTTATTAGAACGTCCCCCACCCCCGTATAAAGCTCACACTCCAAGTGCCCCTGACGAGGCTTCTGACGACGAGCACTTGTCCTCAGATGACAAAGAACAAGATAAACAAGATGGGCAACAGACTCGCTCTACTTTGACTAAAGCAGAAAAAGATAAATTAAAAACTGCTGCTAGGGAGGAGGCTCGTCGGTCTCACGTGGCATCGCTCATTGTAACTATGGTTCAACAGTGGAGCAGTGCAGAGCAATTTTATTTAGTAGAAAAATTCGCTTGGGAGGTAATATTTGACTATAGACAAATTTCTTAGGAACTAGAGCCAGCTGATACAAATACTGATTATAAACGACTAACAGAGGGGACTTTTCCTTTTTCAAACCTATCTGATATGATTAGACGAGTGGTTAAAATACGAGACGCAACATTACTTTTACGAAAGGAGCAAGAATTAGCTAGAAAACAGAGAGGTATAGAAGCAGTTCAATCTCAAGCACAGAATGTAGATGCTCCGTGGAAGAAGCTGCACCCAGTAGTACTACAGTTACTGTGAAACCTATGCGTGAAGCTGCACCCCTGTATGTTCCTCCGAAGGGTGCGGGAACAAATGATGACAAAACTTCGGATGATGCAAAGGGATATTTTATATATAATTGGGTTTACACTCCCTGGAGTAGAGCTGATGTGATGGCTCTTAAAGCTGCTGTGCCCGACCCCCGGAAAAATCCTGCCGCCTTCTATGAGGAGGTGGAAGGAGCCATTAGCTCCTGCACTATGACCTTGCCAGATATTGATATGTTCTTTGGGCTTATTTTGCCCCCTGATATGTGGAGAACAATACGTAAAATAGATGACAATGTAGCATATGGTGATACCTGGGAAAATTTAGAACAAATAGATACGGAAAGGGAGCTTGCGCAGAAACCTCAGAAGGAGATATTAGATCTTCCTAAAGCTATTGTGACTAAGTTAAAGACTCTCATACCCCCTAAGAAAATAGATTGGACTACATTAGCGTCCTGTAAACAGAAAACAGATGAGTCAGTTTCTGATTTCTTTTCAAGGTTTGAGGAAACATTCCATGATTTTAGTGGTCAGTCATTGGCCGATGATACGGGTAAGCATTTGTTTGTCGATAAATTTGTTGCTAATATGTTACCGGAAATAGCTAGTCCCTTAAAGGCCAGTGAAAGTTCTTGGACTACGTCTTCCCCAGTTTCCCTTTTGACTATGGCCCAATATTATGAACGACAGGAACAGGAAGCGAAAGGCAGGGAGGATAAGAAGGTTAAAGAATTAAAGACAAAAGTTATGTTGGCTCAAATATATGGTCCACCATTTAGGGGAGGTGGAAGAGGCGGACGTGCAATGTATACACCTGGAGTACCCCCTCTCCCTCGAGCAAATTTGTCCCCTGATCAGTGTGCTTATTGTAAAGAGACTGGGCATTGGCGTTCTGAGTGCCCTCTTTTGTGAGGTCAGCAGTACCAGCGGGGAAGGGGAAGTATGAGAGGACGCCCAGGGAATTCAGGAAGCAGGGGAGGTACAGGAGCTTGTCCCAGGTTTGAGGCAGTTGAACAAGGACCAAATTACTCTAATACGTTTGATAGACAAAATCAATACCAAATGTCTGATTATTCTGCTGAGGTCCTTCCAGATTCCGATTACGCATAGGGATTTCTAGGATGGGGTAAGGAACCGGTTGAGGTGCCAGTAGATCAAATGGGTCCTTATGTTGACCAAACGTCTTGGGCTCAACTGATCGGTTTCTGGTTGATACAGGGGCTACCCATAGTGCTCTGTCTAAAAAACTGATTCCAAGGGCTCCCCTGTCTGGCATAATGATAACATCGATAGGATTCGATGGGGCACCTACACCTAGCCCACTTTCACAGCCACTTCAATTCAGACTTGATACATTCACTGCAGCATGTCCATTTTTACTTTCCCCTACCACGCCGGACAACATTGTGGGTATCGATATGCTTAAATATTTTCGTGCCACAATACGTTGTTCTCCGGAAGGTGTGCGTGTTATTTTGAATGACAATTATCATATGGTCGAGAGATCTTGTCTTATTAATGAGGATGTCGCTCTGGCATCCTTACCCAGTACTTTGTGGGCTAAATCAGATACTGATGTGGGTCAAATGGTTATTCCACCTGTGCATATTCAAGTAAAGGAGGGTGTTTCATTGCCTCGACTGCCCCAATACAAAATATCTCAGGAAGGTGAAGAAGCATTGGCACACATTGTTCAGAATTTGATTGAAGTGGGGGTAGTGGAAGAGGTCCCCTATAACATTTGCAATAGCCCTATCCTTCCTATTTTGAAAAAAGACACTGACACTAAAATCTACAGATTCATTATTGATTTGCGAGAAGTTAATAAAATTGTAGTGCCCCAATATCCGGTAGTTTCTGATATCACTACACTTCTCACTATGGCCCCTCCTACTGCCACTACATTTTCGGTGATCGATTTGAAGAATGCTTTCTTCTCGATACCCATTCACCCTGACAGCCGTTATTTGTTCGGGTTCACCCTGAAAAATAGATCCTTCCGGTTCTGCAGAGCTCCACAGGGCTATACAGAGAGTCCTAGCATTTACAGTCAGGCATTAAAAAGGCAGCTTGATTCTTTTCCTGTACCTAAAGGGGTGGCCCTTATCCAATATGTCGATGATATCTTGTTAGCTGCAGATACCCCTGAGCAATGCAAAGAAGGAACATTGTCATTGTTATCATTTCTTGCCTCCCATCATCACAAAGTCTCGTGCAAGAAATTGCAATTTTGTAGACAGCAGGTTACCTATTTAGGTCACCTCCTGTCTAAGGAGGGACGTGCACTTACACCAGATTGCATTCAGACCATTTTAGATACTCCTGTGCCCCGTACTTAGAAGGATGTTCGTGCACTGATTGGCCTCACTTCTTTCTGTAGGCAGTGAATCCCCAGTTTCTCGCACATTATTAAACCTTTATTGGCCCTTTTGACTAAAGACACTCCGATGCCCCTCCCATGGACTACTGAATGTCAGAATGCCTTCCAACAGTTACGTCAAGCTCTTTGCTCTGCACCAGTTTTAGGAACTCCAGACTACACTAAGACTTTCACACTCTACGTACATGAGAGGGAAGGTTGTGCCCTCTCAGTCTTAACACAGACACATGGTGATAAGCAACGACCTTGTGCATATTTCTCAGCTATCCTTGACCCAGTCGCCCGTGCGCTGCCTGGATGTTTCCGAGCGGTGGCAGCAGCGGCTGTATCAATACGTCAGAGTGAAGGAATAGTTTTGTCACATAAACTGCTTGTATTAGTACCCCATTCTGTTGATGCTTTGCTAAATCAAATGAAAACACAGCATTTGACTAGTGCCCGTTTGACAGGATATGAATTGACACTTTTGGCCCCTCATATTACACTGAAAAGATGTCTGACCCTAAACCCTGCTACACTATTGCCATTTCCAGCTACTCAGTCTCAGTCACAAGAGTTACATGATTGTATATTTCTTACTGAAGAGCAAACAAAGGGCCGCGTTGACCTACAAGATACACCTCTCTCTAGTATTGATGGGGAGTTATGGGTTGACGGCTCGTGTCTAAAATTGCCTGATGGCACTACATCTGCTGCCTATGCGATTACAACACTTCAGACAGTAGTGGAAACAGCTCGCATTCCACAGAAGTCGGCCCAAGTGGCCGAATTGATTGCACTAACGAGAGCATGTGAGCTTAGTACAGATTTGCTTGTTAATATTTTTACTGACAGCCAGTACGCTTTCGGGGTGGTACACAATTTTGGTCGTTTATGGAAAGAAAGGGGTTTCCTCACCTCACATGGGACACAGATAGTACATGGAGAATAAGTACATAATCTCCTTACTGCTCTAACCTATCCTAAGAAAGTGGCAATTGTTAATTGTAGTGCACACAAGAAAGTGACTGATAAAATAGGAGCAGGTAATGCTTTTGCAGATCACTCAGCCCGTGAAACCGCAATGCAGCGAAGTACCACATGCATGTATGTAGTGAAGTCACAAGCTGAACGTTGGCATGATGCCAGGCAAGAGGTACTGGACATGCAACAATCTGCCTCCACTGATGAACTAGACCAATGGTCTAAGGAGGGAGCACTGGATGATGAGGGCTGTTGGAGGAATAAAGATATGACCAAATGGACCACATGCTTACTTATACCCTATGATTCACATGGCACATGGGCCGGCACATGTTGGTGCATCCTCAATGGCAAAACAACTTATGCAAGTTTGGGATCATCCTGATACTGCCGGCACTGCTAAAAAGATGGTCCAGTCTTGTTTGATCTGTCTTCAGTATAATCCTGGAAAGGGAACACAAACTCCAACAGGAGGGTTTGCGACACCAACTGCACCGTTTGAGGTCCTGCAAATGGACTACATTCAGTTTGAGCGCTGTAATAACTTAAAATATGTACTGGTGGTGGTTTGTGCCTTCAGTAAATGGGTGGAGGCGTATGCTACGAAGGATAATACAGCTCTCACAACAGCGAAAGTTCTCCTAAAGGAGTTCTTTCCTCGATTTGGCATTTGTCGGGTCTTATGGTGTGACAACGGACCTCATTTCATTGGGCAATTTGTCGATTATGTCATGAAGGGGTTAGGGATTAAACAGAAATTTCATGCCGCTTTTCACCCACAATCAGCAGGCTTGGTGGAGCGTTACAACGCCACCCTGAAATTGAAATTGGCTAAAATACAGGCTTCCACGTCTTTGAAATGGCCAGATGCCCTGCCCCTAGCACTGCTTTCTATCAGATCGATACCACATACACGATCTGGCCTTACGCCATATGAGGTTGTGTTTGGCAGGCCTATGAATATTTGAGGAATCCCTAAGCCTCGCCCTATACCTGATGTACCCTATGTGTTGGTGAGTGACTATTTGTCCCAGTTAACTGACAGTTTGTCTTCTATTTATCAGCCGGTACGGGAAGCCCTTCCAGACAGGTCGCAGGGTGAGGGCCATGATCTACGGCCTGGTGACTTTGTCTTGACAAAGTCGTTTCAGCAGACCAGTTCTTTGGCACCTCGTTGGCGTGGACTGGAACAAGTCCTCCTGGCTACCAGAACTGCAGTGCGAGTGACCAACCGGAAAAATTGGGTGCATGCCACCCACTGTCGAAAAGTTCCGCATGCCCTCGTGAGCCCAGCTGCGTTGACAGATCACAGCGACATCCTGGTCACCGAGAAAGGACGAGCTGTGTCACCTGAAAGACCTGAGGAAGTCTTCCCGGACCACACGATCCCTGGTATATCTAGATATCTGCTTCGATCCAGGAAGAAAGACATTTCATCGCAGAAAGAGACTGTTTGAGCCACTGTCCTGGGTGGTTAAAGACTGACTCCAAAGGGGGGTAGCCTATTAGTGACTACTCGTCTCAATGTTAGTGAAGAAACCAACGCCTGCCCAGGACCTTAGGGCACCATCTGTTTTGTTGTTTACCGATGAAATGAACATGCCAGAGGAGAAGAAATCGAATGCTGCAGAAGTCTGTAGTAAAAATATATTGCTCGCTATTGGACTAACTTTGACTGTTGTCATCATTGCTGTTATAATGTGGGTTGTAGAGGAAGTAGCTCCGGCTCGAAACTTACTGACTGCTACTACTCCTGTTCCCAACGAACATTATTATTTTACCCTTCCCTATCATGAAAAGAAACACCGAATGTCGTATCTCAATAACACTTTCATACAAATGTTGCATCATACTCATAATGCTACGAACACTACCAACTGCTGGGTATGTGGAATGATGCCGGCTCATCAGAAGAAGGGATGAACGCCTTTCATTCCCTTGCCATTCTCGCATAATGGCTCCTGTAGAGCCTGGTTCGCACTGTTGTGGGCCTCTGAAATTGCTAATTTTACTCTAGCTGATGTAGGAGGACTAAATGCACAACTTAATAAAGTTTGTTACCCCGATGAGGAAGGGGACCCACAAGCTGAAGGAACTGTATGGGAAATGGAGGAGTATCGCAAAGGAAATTCCTCCACACGCTATGTTTTCCCCAACACTCGAACGGCCAAGGGTAACGGGCCTCCTGTCATCGTTGTTACCAGAGCTCGAGCATATCTTTGTGTGAGCAGTTTTGGCAGTATTCCAGTGGGAAAAAGTGACTGTACTACAGTATTGAACATTACTGGAACGAACAATAGCTGTTTTCTGTCCTCACACAACACTTATTTCATTTGTGGGAGTAAAGGCTACTATCATTTACCAATCGGATGGTCCGGAATATGTTATGTATCCTTCTTGCTTCCTCCTGTGTTCTTAGCACCTGCATCTTATCATAAAGATCAAAAACTGTTTAATGACATTTCCTTGAATCGATTTAAAAGAACTCTAAATACTGATGAAGTGGATCAAACTGACACTGCATTACAGCAATATGTTGACTTTTAATTTGGGACTCTTTTTCTTTGTTGGTGCGGCTTTAAATAGTAGAAAGATCAAACGCTTGACCCGTGTAGTAGAGGCTGTGACTAATCAGACAGCAATGGCGGTTGGTAATATTACAGAAGAGCTCCAAATTACAAGAATTGTAACTTTACAAAATAGAATGGTACTAGATGTCATTCTAGCCGATCGTGGTGGAGCATGTCGCATTATCGGTAGTAGTTGCTGTGTCTATATCCCTGACCACGCCCCTTCTGTTTATGATGCTATTTCCAAAATACATAAAATAGCCACCAAGATACATCAAGATTCAGGAACATGGATTTGGGCTGGATGGTTCTGGAATGTATTTTCTGTATGGGGTCTGAAAAAATTATCAGCCTTGTTCATAATTATTGCAATTCTCTTCTCTTGTTGTTTATGTATCCAATGCAGACCAATGCTTTGTTCCCTCTGTATTTCCACTTGTACTACTTGTCTACCATCTAAAACGAATGTCCAAAATGTAAATGCCCGTTTAGCAATAGACCGAGACGTCAGTGATATGATGTTAATTGATATACATGATGTTTATCGTACCCCTTTTAAAGCATAAGAAAATGTCTTAGCTTATGCTAAAAGGGTCGTCTGTGGAAATGTGTAATATTTTACTTAGCATAAGCAACAGCCATTTTGGCTGTGGTGTCCATTTCGTTTCCTTCGTAATTCTTCCGTCCTCTGCTGCTTGTCTTTTCACTCTGCTTGTGTTATCTATTTTAGTGACTTCCTGACTCAGCTAAAGCTATGTACGTGCTGAGGGTTTGTAGCTGCCAGTGCACCTGGTCTCAGATGTTAACTGTCGACCATTTGCTGCTGCCATTAGCATTCCTGCTCCCCCTCCCACTTTGCTGACCACGTAGTTATTCATCTGCCCTTGTTTGCTGATAACTATTTCTAAACCTTGTTCTTCCTATTTATGTTCACATGCTTACAGTGCAGAAAACTGGTATAAAAGGGACGATGGTTTGTGAATTTAGTGTACTACCTCCTGCAGCACTTGAGGGTGTTGTGTGGACGTGGTCCCACTCATGAGTGATTAATAAACTTGTTATTTATTCCAACTCCAGTGCCGATCTCTATTTTGTTGGTCTCTGGACCCAGGGACAAGAGGGTGACCCTGCACCAGTGTACCCCTAAAAAGGTACATTTCCACATAGCCACTGTCCAGAACCCACAGGGGTAGTTGCTCCCAAAGCCATTGGAGAATAGAGACGTGTCACATTGAAATTCACGTAGTACAGCCCAGTGCCCTTTTTAGGTTTTGCCTTGTTGAAATCTATTGTTTTAAAAGGTACTCACATCCCACCCCCTCTCTTTCCTGGCTTTTCATTGGTTCCTGTGCTTGCCACTCACGTTTCCTCCATTTCTATTGGCTGTAGGATATTTTCATGCATTTACCAATGCTTGTTGTCCCAGCCGCAGATCATGCAATCCATGGGCAGGCCCATTCCTGGGTATTCACACATGATGTTGGACAGCAGGTTGGAGGCGGCAGAGACTGAGATCCTTTCCTTGTTGCTCGGTACAGCCTGCATTCCTTGCCAGCACACGCTCCCAGAACTGGGAGACTCCCACACATGGTGCCCCGCAGGCAGGGTTCATCTCAATATTAATCTTATTACACTGCATGGTGTCTGCAGATGAGTGCGACAAGAGAACAGGAACACAGATAAGACAAGAGCGCAGGTTAATCTTAATCTCAGTCACCTTGTTGCAGTGCATAGTGCCTGAAGAACAGTTCTCCACCTCAAGGAACAAACTCAAGAAGGCAAGCTAGCACGAGGCTCTCTCCTCGAGCTGCTTGCTCGTCGAGATCACAGGAGCTCCAGCTACTTTGCCTCCCCAAATCAATTGCAGCCTGCCCAGCTTTATACCAACAGGAACATGGTCAAGAAGGCTAAACATCGTGCCCAAACTTTCAGTCTTGTCACTCATGCCTGCTGCGTATTCATAATGGTCACATGACCCATTGCTACTACGCAGCCCCAGCCAATTTCAGCCCACCCAGTTTTGTTCCAAAAGAAACAGCACAAAGAAGACAAACCAGGATACCCAAGGCTGCAATATTACCCATAAACTTGCAAACTGATGAAGGTCACGTGACCAACTGTTACTCCACCGCCTCAGCCAGCTGCGCTTCTCCAGGCTTTCTTTCCACCAGGAACCGATCCACGAAGGCCACCAAGCATGCCAGAGGCTTCTGTCGAAGCTCACAAGGCAGTGCACTTATGGATGTCAAGTGACCCTCTATCATGCTGGAGCTCCAGCCAGTGAAGATTCTCCTAGCTTTCCTCCATCCAAGAACAGGTTCAAGAAGACCGACCATCCTCCCTGGGCCAGTGCCACTCCGTAAGCCAGTGCACTCATGGAGGTTGCAGGCCCAGGATATTCCAAAGTCATTCACAGCCACCCATCTTTCCCACTGTCAGGAACCATGGCTGGAGATACTGCTTACTATGTAGTGAGGCTTGTGTGCGGGAAAGCAGTACTTCAAATCCACTTGCACTAACTTCCTTTCAGAGAAGGAAAGTCCGACAGTCATGGCGGAGTCTTGGCACTGTCTGGACAGAGTCAGCATGTGCACGGAGAAGCCACTACATGGTTCCATGCTGACATCAAACTATGATTCCCAATACACCATGAACACTTGAGAGTCCTGGAGAGACAGCAACCATCTTGGATTGTTGGGATAGCTTCCCTTGTGGTTCATGGCATCCTTTGCTAGGCAATTGTGATACAATGTTGCTGCTTCCAAGACATCACTACATGGATCTTGGGTTCTCTTGCCAAGATGTGTTGCTTTCTGTGGATTAGTACTGAAGGACATTGGCAATTCAAAGTATTTTGAAAAGTCATGTTTTTTGAAGAAAGCGGAATTTGAACTAAGGTTGTTACTTACTGAGGCTTATTCTGTGATCGAACAAGAAAGATTCTTAGATGTTTTTAAACATATGTATATAGGAAAGTAACAAGCATGTTTTACAGACGTCAAGGAGAAACTATAATTCAGCTTCCACAGGAGAACATTTAATGACAGGTTAGATGTAGAGTGTTAGTAAATACATTTATATATTTGAGGTGCGTATTCTTCATTTGCTTGGTTTTTAGGAATTCCCAGTTACCCATCACAAAGCAGAGAGTTGCTTACACAGAGATATTGCTGTTACAATTAAGACTAGAGTCCTTTATTGACAGGTTAAGTAAAATGTCTTTCTTTCTTATGGATATCCACTACAGTGTGCAGACACCCTTGATCAACAGAAGTGACGAGTCAGACTGATTGAATCAAATGTCTCCGTTTTCTCTCTTATCCCATTCCCCTTTGCCCGCTTCTGCAACTGGCTCTCATATTCCTGTGTATGTGGTAATTGATGTGATTGATGAGAGACGGAAAAGAGCATCACTTCCATGGAATCCTGGGCACAATCCTAGTGCATCCTGGCACCCATCAACAAAGGCAAGCCCAAGAAGGTAAATCAGTATAGCTGAGGCTTCAGTCTTCAACCACAAATCAGCACGAGGTCTTGTGACCTGGCCCTACTTCTCAGTTCCAGCCAGTCGCAGCCCTTCGAGCTTTCTCACCATCAGGAACAGGCCCAAGGCTATCAATCTTACCCTATCCAGGGACCCACGGAGGTTACATGGCCTACCGCTGTTCTGTAACCCCCAGCCATTTGCGATCCACTAAGATTTCCCACCACCAGGAAAGGTTCAAGAAAACAGGTCAGTATACTCGAAATCTGATTCAATCTACATGCCAGGGAACTCACAGATGGAACGAGACCTACCTCTAATCCACATTCCCAGCCAATTACAGCTCCTTCAACTTGACAACCAACAAGCACAGATTTAAGAACGCCACCAAATTTGCCCAAGCCTAAGTCTTACCCATATGCCAGCAAGTTGACCTAAACCTTTGTTGAACAGCCCTAAATAGTCTTCACCTACCCACCTTTCCCGCCACATGGAACAGGTTCATAAAGGCCCACCAGCGTGCCCAAGACCTCAGTTTGGATCCACAAACCAGTGTCTTCCAGTAGGTCACGTGACCTAGTCCTACTGCAAACCACCAGTCTATGGCGACTAGCTGAGGTTTCCTGCAACCAGAAATATGTTCAAGAAGATCAACCGCTATGCCCCCAGGCTGTCTCACCCCACATGTCAGTGCACCCATGGAGGTCACATACTCTACTGCTATTCCACAGTCATAGTCAATCACAGCCCACCCATATTTCCCACGACCAGCAACAGATCCAATAAAACCCATAGGCATACCTAAGGTTTAAGGTTGGAACCACAAATCAGGACATTGAGCGAGGTCACATGACCCACTGCCACTCCTCAGCCCTAGACCATTGCACTGAACCAGCTTTCTTGCCACCAGGTACAAATTATGAAGGCCAACCAGCATGGCCAAGGCTTCACTCTCATTCCTAAATCCAGCGCTCTAACTGAGGTCATATGAACTACTGCTTAGCAGCCCCAGCCGGTCGTTACCATCAGGCTTTTCCACCACCAGGAAGAGGTTGTAGAAGGGTAATCAGTATTCCTAGGCTCTTACTCGCTTCACAGGCCAGGGAAATCCCATGGGGCATGTGTCCTACTGGTAATCCGCAGACCAGCTGATGACAGTCTGCATACCTGTCCCACCAAGAGTAACAGGTTCAAGAAGGCCACACACTTGGCCGAAGGCCTAAGTCTCTCCCCCAATGCAGCGCACTCACAGAGATCACATGACCTAGTGCTGTTCCAGATCCCCAAACAATCAAGACGCACCTGGATTCCCTGCCTACAGGCTCGAGAAAGCCAGCCTGTGTGCCAAGGCTTTCATTATACCCCCACAGGCTGGTCACATTACTTATCACTATTCCACAGTTCCAGCCTATCACAGTCCACCGAGCTTTTCCAGCATCAGATACAGGTTCATGAAAACCAACCAGCATGCACAAGCTCTATCTTGCCTCATGAACCAGCGTCCGCGTAGAGGTCACGTTACCTACCACTGCTCAACAGCCTCTGCCAATTGCGACCAGTCCATGTGTCTCGCCACCAGGATTGAACTGAAGAAGGCGAACCAGTGCTCCCAAGGTCTCTGTCTTGCCCCACAAGCCAGCGCACGTGAGAGGTCATGCAACCTACTGCAACCAATTGTGGTTCGTTCAGCTTTTCTCTCGACAAGAGCAGGTTCAAGAAGACCAATCGCCATGCCCAAAGATACAGTCTCATTCTACAACTAGGTTACTTACGGGGTTCGTGTGACTTACTGCTACTCCATACTCTAAGCATGTTTCCCACCACCAGGAACAGGTGTCAGAAGGCCAAGCAGTGTGTCTTAAGCCCCTGCCTCGACCCACAAGCCAGTGCAGTCAAGGGGGTCATGTGAACAACTACTACTACCCGGCCCCAGCTAATCACGGCTTGTCCAGTTTTCCTGGCATAATGAATGACCAATCAGCATGTGCAAGTCCCCAGTCCTATCCCACATGCCAGAACACTCTCAGTGGTCATGCTACCTACAACTACTCCTTAACCACTTCTAATGTTGGCATATACAACTCTCCCACTTTTAATAAAAGTTTCATGAAATCACAACAATTTGCTATTATGGCCTGTCCACATTTCCTACCACCATGATCAGGTTGAAGAATGCCAAACAGCATGACAAATCCCTCAGTCTCACCCTTCCCTCCAGCATGATCAAGGAAGTCTCATGACCTTGCACAGTTTTACAGCCCCAGCTTTTCGAGGTATGCTGATCTTTCTTGCCAGCAGAATCAAGCTCAAGAAGGCCACCCATCATGCACAAAGCCTGCCTCACTTCCACAAACCAGCTCGCTCATGAATGGTACGCAAGCTCCTGCTATTCCACAGCCCCAGCCAATTGCGGTCCTCCCAGCCTTCCTGTCAACAAACACGTTCAAGAAGGCCAATACGCATATTCAAGACCTCAGTCTAGACCCACAAGCCAGCACATTCACAGTGGTAATGAGACTTGCTGTTACTTCTCAGCATCAGACACTACTGGCTTACCCATGTTTTACGACACAAGGAACAGTTAATTATGCCCAAGGCCTCACTCTTGATTCAAAGGCAGGTATTCTCCCGGACGTCACGTGACTTACTGCTCAACCACTGCTAATGTTGGTATACAAGGTGTGTGAAATAAATTCCAGTGTGTTCAAAATATGGCGGCCAAGCTAGCTCTTAGCTTACCCTGGCATGCTTCATCTTCTGCACTTTGAACGTTACACTGGCTGCCGGTGGCCAGAAGGATTCTTTTTAAATCTCTTTGTATTGTACAGCGTTCCATTCATAATTCTGGCCCACTCTATCTCAGGAAAAGGTTTAAGATCTATATCCTAAACAGGTCAATTTGCTCTCTGGGCGACTCCCTTCTTAAAGTCCCTAAATATTTGTATACTCCTCTTGGCGGTAGGGCTTTTTTCGGTGGTGGCGGTGAGGCTATGGAATAGCTTCTCTAACACTTTGCAGTAAACTTCTACTCATTTGCCATTTAGAAATGCTTTGAAAACTTGGTTGTACAGTTTACAACTATATTCCAAATGGGAATTAGGTTATGAGCTGATTCTCTCTATGTGAGTGGAGGAAACTGGCTCTATATATACTACACCAAAGTGAGGTATAGAGTCCAGGTGACCGCAGAGGTAGGCAGAGGTTAAAGTTAGATAGAACCTTACTCTCTATTTGTGGTAGAGTGGTCGAGCAGTAAGGCAGTATCAGAGGACAGTGTTAAGCATTTGATGTACCCACTCAGTCAGCAAATGAATTCACACACTCAAAGACTGAACTCTAGACCAATTGTTTTTGTATAAAACATATATTGTTGTTTTATTCTTAGAACCAAGCAAGCCTGGCACAGGTAAGCATTAAATACTTTACAGTAATAAGTTGCTGATTATAGAACAGTTTGAAATGCAATAGGAATTGTACTTTATTTGATTTACAGGGGATGCAGTAGGTTGCAATACTTAGCAAATACAGTACATTGAAATGAATAGGCTTTTTCAGTAAATTACAGGTAAGTTACTTTTTACGCTACTTTTCTAACTCAGTGCTGGATACCTAGATTCAGCACTGGGACATTTCCTGCAAACAGGTAAGTAAATACGTTTTGGTTATTCGTGCGATTTTTAAAGAATATTTTCAGATTTCAAAACTCCACACGTGGAAACTTTTTGGAGCAGTACATTGAAATGAATAGGCTTTTTCAGTAAATTACAGGTAAGTTACTTTTCACGTTACTTTTCTTACTCAGTGCTGGATACCTGGATTCAGTACTGGGACATTTCCTGAAAACAGGTAAGTAAATACGTTTTAGTTATTTGTGCGATTTTTAAAGAATATTTTTAGATTTCAAAACTCCACACAGAAACTTTTTGGAGAAAAAGTCTCATTGTTATCCCATGGAGGAAAAACAGGTTATCGGTTCACAGGTAAGTTATCGACTGTGGGAGTTAAGGTTCTGGGGTTAGACTCAGGGGTCCCCCAGGGTCAGTGATGCACTCTTGTTACACCCTCAGCGGCACTAGGGCAGCCAGGTGCAGAGTGCTGTGGCCCAATATTATCCTATTGAGGATAGGGGGTCTCCGGTTGGTGGCTGCTGGCAAGCAGGCCACTGGGATGTGGGAGCAAAGCTCCAAGACTTTAGCTCAGCACAAATGGGGAAACAGCTTAGCACAAAAGGTGCACCCTCAGCGACACTAGGGCGGCCAGGTGCAGGGTGCTGTTTCGACGTCAGAAGCCCTGTTGTTTCCAATGGAGAACATTCGGTCAGCAAAACAATGCAGGCAGGGAGACGAAGGACCTCTGGGTGCGACCACCACTTCGAGAGGTAAGTTGGGAAGTTAAGGGTTGGTGAGGCACCGTTGGTTTGGGCACACAAGGCCGTGGGGCGTCGGGTGCAGGGGTGCCTTTTGGGGTCGGATCAGCTTACCAGCTCCGGGTCGCGGTTACAGGGGCCTTCTGGATTTCGACTGCAGGCGTCGGCTGGAGGCTTGAGGCAGGTCAGGGGTCGCCGGATCTGTGTTCAGGATCGCTGGGGTGACCTCCTCGTGGTGTTTGCCCACTCGAGCTCGGGCCGTGGATGGCGGGTGCAGAGTGGGGCAGATTCGCGGTCTCCGGCTGCTGCCAGAGGTTGCAGTTTGAACAAATCCGGTGTTCACGGGAGAAGCAGTCTTTGGAAGTGAAGGCAGGCAGGTCCTCCGAGGTTTTTGAGGTTGCTGGCTGCAGGACACACCGGGATTTCGCAGGAGCAGGTTCGAGGGGAGACAGGCCGGTAGGGCTGGGGCCAAGTCAGTGGGCGTCTTCCTCTTGTTAGCTGGCTGCACGGCTGTTCGGTCCTTCTTCTTCTTGTTTCTTGGCTGGATCTGAGGAAGCAAGGTTCAGAGTGCCCCCTAAATACTAGATTTAGGGGCATTACAGGTGGGTAAAGGGCAGGGACCAATGGGTCCCTTCCCTGGGGTAGGTACACCCCCTATCGTGCCACCCTCCAGTGGGAGGGGGCAGGAGCCTGTCCCTGGTTGGTTGGGTCCCCCATCCTCAAGATAGCGGGGACTCGGAGTTGTGCTTCACCTCGCCTCCCCCACCTGAGGGTGGAGTTGGCAGAGGTGGGCACACCTCTCTCTCTCACTTGTTTTTCCCGCCAGTTCTCCCGCCCAAAGTGGGGGGTAGAACCAGTGGGGACCAGTTGCTGAAAGCAGCAAATGGTCTGGGGAGGCTCACAAAGGTGGCATGCCTTTGAAGCTTCCCCTTTCGTGAACCCTGCCCATCCTGGGGGAGGAGGCTTGGCACCTCATCCCAGGATGTGCATTGTTTCAGGCCCCCGAGAGCAGCAGGCTCTCGACCCAGGGGTCCAGAAACATGTCTGTTGGAGGCAGCCTAAGCAGCCACTCAGTCGGGTCACTAGAAGTTGGTCGAGTTTCAGGGGGCATCTCTAAGATGCCCTCTGTTGTGCATTTTACATTAAATCCCACACTGGCATCAGTGTGGGTTTAATGTGCTGAGAAGTTTGATACCAAACTTCCCAGTTTTCAGTGTAGCCATTATGGTGCTGTGGAGTTCGTAATGACAAACTCCCAGCACCATATACAATTAATGGCAGCACTGCACTTACAATGTCTAAGAATGGACTTAGACACTGTAGGGGTACAGGGCTCATGCACCTGTACCCTCACCACTGGTATAGTGCACCCAGCTAGAGGGGTGACTGACCTATGCCAGGACAGTGGTTTGTAGGCATGGCACACAGGGATGTGTGCCATGTCGACTCTTCACTTTGTTCTGCACCAAGACACGCAGCCTGCAAAGGCAGTGTGTGAGTGAAAAGTTGCAGGGCCTCTAAGGGTGCCACAATAAGTGCTGCAGCCCTTAGGGGCCTTCCCTGGTCACAGAGCCCTGGGTACCAGTGGTACCATTTACCAGGGGCCTACCTGTGGCCAGGGATGCCAATTGGGTTTAGGCTTCAATGCAGTTTTTAGGGAAGGAACATAGGCCCTGGGTACCTGATTAGCAGGAGCCCAGGGCACACTCAGTCAAAGAACATCAGCAATTCAGCAACAAGTGGGGGCATACCATGCAGAAAGAGGGCACTTTCTCACAGTGAGTTTGTGTTTTATCAGATCTAGGTGTGATGAAGTAGTTGCAGTTTCTCTTAGCCAGGACACCTTTTTGGTATTTGCACACTTATAAACTCTTAACATAACATAATATAACATAATATAACATAACCTACCTTTACTCCCAAGTTTTTGATTTGGGCTATCTGGGCACCTTTAGTGTCACTTCCAAGTGACCAGGACTGGAGGGGCACGACTTCGAGAGTCAGGACTCAATCAGGCTGTGTCCAGATGCATGATGGTTGGAGTCTTTTCTGTCCCTGAGGCTCTGATCTGGAGGCCAGGCAACTAGCCAGACAGCTAGCCCTTGGAATCACTCTTGAAGTCCTGGGTTCAAGCAGAAAAGCAGGTCTCAAGCAGCAGGGCAGTCCTTTGAGGGCACAAGGCAGGTTTCAGGCAACAGGACAGTCCTCTGGTGCAGCAGGGAAGTCCTCTAAAGTGCACAGCAGGCCACAGGCAACAGTGCAGTCCTCTGAGAGTTTTCCACAGGCCCAGAAGTGAACTGAACATTGGGTCTGAGGGTGCTCATTTTATTCCTGGTGCCAGCTTGAAAATGGAATAAACTTCTGGAGTTTTCCCCTCGCAGAGGGTTCTGGAATTTCCTGCCTCCCTGTTCTGGTCTCATGATGTCTGGGGCACAAAAGGCTAGTGTGAAGTTATTTGTGTGTGGGCTGCGGCAGCTGCTTTGAAATGCAAGTATGGCTGTGCACAGCTCCACCCCCACAGGTCCCATCCTGCCAACACCTACTCCCTCTACTGTGCGGCTGTCTGGGAGGAATACACAAAGGCCAACTACACTATGCTGCAGGCACCAAATGGTTAGGACACAAACATGCCAACTTTCTATACGTACATGCGATATAATGGGGCAACCCAGTGTCCCTCAGAGCCTGGGTAAAATTGAGATCGCTACAATAGGTTCTGTCGGGTGTAACAATTGCTTTTTGTTGCAAGAGAACTGGTCACTTTAGGCACTTCAAAGTTCAAAGATAATTAGATTCTAGTGATTAATCTGGGACACACCAAACACAAACACAATAAATAGGTTTAAGACTTTATATATCCATTGATTGCTGCATGGAATATAAGGCTGTTGTACAGTGATTGTAAAGGACAAAAAAATAATAATAACAAAGTAACACAACATATATATATATACAACATGTAACTATTACCAAAATTAAAGAACAAAATGACAAAAAGACGTTACTGAAACTATCCGTCCAGTCGTTACATTAACGTTTCAACTAAACCCTGTGTTTTTTCCAACGAGTACAAGGGTGTAGTGGCTCTGTACGTGATATTAATGAGCGTCGATGTTTGTGTCCTGCCAACAGCCGTAGTGGATAGATCACAGAGCCGCCCTTGCCGCATTTGCTGCTGCCTGCTGACAAGGTCACTCGGCAATAAGAGCCAGGACTGAACTGCAATTTACAAGGAGAACCCTTCAACTTGAAAATGGTCGACCAAGCGATCACCATAAAGAAAAGTGTTACCCTTCCGGAACACTTCAGGGACACAAACTCATGCAGCGCTGTCCTTTATGATTCCTTGACCACAAAGAATTAACCAATTCGCTTCTATCCACTACGGCTGTTGGCAGGACACAACACAGTCCTGAGGAAGACCCACATGATATTTCACCAATAACACATACATCCAGGGTCGAAACGTCGACGCTCATTAATATCACGTCCGGGGCCACTACACCTTTGTAATCGTTGGAAAAAACACAGTGTAGTTGAAACATTTATGTAATGACTGAACGGATAGTTTCAGTAACGTATTTTTGTAATTTTGTTATTTAATTTTGGTAATAGTTACATGTAACAAAAAGCAATTGTTACACCCGACAGATCCTATTGTAGCAATCTCAACTTTCTATACGTGGCATTTTCAGAATTATAACTTAAAATCCAACTTTACCATTAAAGAGGATTTAAAATTACAATTCCTTGGACACCAAACATCAATCAATCAATCAATCAATCAATTAGTATTTGGTAAGCGTGACTACTCACCTGTGAGGGTCTCAAGGAGCTGGGGGGGGAGGGCTGCATGTCCGACTGGGTGCTGAGGTTCAGTCGAAGAGCCAGGTCTTGAGATCCTTCCTGAATTGGGTCAGCGACAGGGATAACCTGAGGTGGAGAAGCAGGGTGTTCCAGGTTTTGGCAGCGAGGTAGGAAAAGGATCTTCCTGCAGTCCTGGTCTGGCGGATCCGAGGGATGGTGGCAAGGGCCAGCTGGGCAGAGCAGAGGCGTTTGTGTCCTGGCGGGTACGTGGAATGAGAGACAGTGGTTCAGGTATGCTGGTCTGGCGTAGTGGAGGGCTTTGTAGGCATGTGTGAGGAGCTTTTTTGTTGACTGGGAACCAATGGATTTCTCGCAGGTCTTCGGAGATGTGGCTGCAGCGGGGGATGTTGAGGACCAGTCTGGTTGTGGCGTTTTGAACATTCTGTAGTTTCCTGAGGAGTTTCTGGGTGATGCCTGCGTAGAGAACATTGCCGTAGTCGAGTCTGCTGCTGATGACCGTCTTTCTGGTCTAGGTGGGGATCCATCTGAAGGTCTTTCCAAGCAGGCGAAGAGTGTGGAAGCATGATGAGGAGACAACGCTGATCTGGTGGTTCATAGTGAGCGAGGAGTCCAGTATGATGCCGAGATTTCGTGCGTGGCCCATAGGTGTGGGGGGTTCCTAACGTGGCAGGCCACCAGGAGCCTTCCCAAGCAGAGGTGTTGGGTCCCAGGAAGAGGACTTCGGTCTTGTCCGAGTTGAGCTTGAGGGGGCTGTCTCTCATCCAGGTGGCGTGGCCTTCATCTCGTCGTGGAAGTTGTTTCTGGCAATTGTGGGCTTGTTGGTGAGAGAGAGGATCAGCTGGGTGTCATCGGCGTAGGAGATGATGTTGAGTCCATGGTTCCTGACTATGGCTGCAAGCGGAGCCATGTAGAAGTTGAAGATGGTGGGGCTCAGGGAAGAGCCCTGGGGGACCCCACTGCCAATCTCCATGGGTTCTGGGAGAAACGGTGGTAGCTGACTCGCTGAGTTTTACCGGTGAGGAAGGAACGGATCCAGTCCAGGGCTTTGTCACGAATGCCAGCGTCGTGGAGTCTTATGCTTAGGGTGCGGTGGGAGATGGTGTTGAAGGTGGCCGAAAGGTCCAGGAGGATGAGGGGTGTTGTTTCTCCCCAGTCGAGGAGGGAGCGGATGTCATCGGTCGTGGTGGTGAGGAAAGTGGTCTCGGTGCTGTGGTTGCTTTGGAAGCTGGATTGCAAGAAGTCCAGGACGTGGTTGGCTTCTATGAATTCAGAGAGTTGGGCGTTGATGGCCTTCTCAATGACCTTGGCTGGGAAGGGGAGCAGGGAGATGGGTCTGAAATTCTGTCGGGTCATCGGACGGTTTCTTCAGCAGGGGGTTGATATCGGCGTGTTTCCAGTCATCAGGGAAGTTGGTGATGACATTTCTACTTGCTCTCAAACAAAAGTTATCACTTATTACATTTAATAAGGTAACCCAATGTTATGCTATGGGAGGGGTAGGCCTCACAGTAGTGAAAAACAAATTTGTGAGTTTTTCACTTCCAGGACATATAAATCTTACAAAGTAGATGTCCAACTATTTAAATGCAATGCATCTGATCTATGGGCTGTTAAGTGCCTACCCTATGGGTGACTTATATGTATTAAAAAGGGAGTTCTAGGTTTGGCAAAATATTTATTTTGCCAAGTTGAATTAGCAGTTTAAAACTACACACAGGCTGCAATGGCAGGCATGAGAAACATTTTAAGGGCTACTTAAGAGGGTGTCACAATATGAGCTACAGGCCCACAAGTAGCATTTAATTTACCGGCCCGAGTGTATGGTATACCACTTAACTAGAGTTTTATAAGTAAATTAAATATGCCAATCAGGTATAAGACACTTTTACCATGTTTTAGTGAGTGAGCACAATCACCTTAGCACCAGTTAACAGTGGTAACATGCACTGAGTCCTTTAGACCAACAAAAATAAATTCAGCAAAACAGGAGGTGAGAAGGCAAAAGGTTTGGGGGAAAACTGCCCTAAGGCTGACAGGTCTAACATGCATCCCCTAGTTGAAAGTGGGGAGAACTACCCAACCTCCTCAGAGTTCTCATCACTAAGGCGAAGAACCTGGACAGATCATCGTCATTGAAGTGGTCTGACCCAGGGCGGTGTTCCACTGTCAAGTTCATTCCCTGTGGGGAGATGAACACCTCAACATTTTGGGATTCTTGCCCCTCATTTGCATGAGCCATCTGAGGGTCCTGTGGTCTGTCTGATCTCATAAAAGAGTCCCAAACAGGTATGACTCAGCTTTTTAATTGCCCAGACCACAGCAAAAGCCTCTCTCTCAATAGCACTCTGTAAGAAATTGGGTTACTGGTTGAGGGAGATGAAACCCTAGTCAAGCAGCAACCACAACCCTTGTCAGGGTGGGTCAATGGCAATCCCCAAAGTAACCTCTGCTCAAACCTCTGGTAGCTTGGCACACAGCAGTCAGGCCTAACTGAGAGGCAATGTGTAAAGTATTTATGCAGCACTTTAAACAACAATAAAGTGAAAACAAAACACAGGAAAAAACCCACACCAATTTAGAAAATTAAGTAAATTATAATAAATAAAGCAAGACTAAAATGACAAAAAGTTAGTCAGTAGAACCGGAGATATGCACTTAAAAAAATGTCAGTAAATATAGCGCAGAAAAGCACAAAGTGCCAAATCTGGATATCAGGTCATGTCGGACGGGGACAAAGCCACATGTTCAGTCCAACTGCAATTGAGCATGGGCTGGCTACAGGGATCCAGTTAGGCCCGCCGAACAAGAGTACTTTAAATACTGTTTGCAGAGCATTGTGAGGTCCCATGTTGAGTATGGTCGTGCAGCCTAGGCAATGTGTCGGTTCCGTGGAGCTGCGAGGCTGCGATGTGAGGGCCTGCATCATCGTCGACAATCCCATTGATGAGAGTTTGAAATGTGGTGTCCAGCGTTGAGGATGCGTCCCGCCGTCAAGGCAATGAGTCGGTTCCGAAGAGCTGCAAGGCTGCGATGCGAGAACCTGTGTCATCGTCAAGGCTGCCGTCAAGAGATTTGCAATGCAAGAGCCTGCGTGAGCGAAACTTCGCACAGCGGCGGTTCCAATGTGCGCTGCGAGGTCAATGTGGAGTCCTTGCACTGAGGGAATCTTCGCAACAGAGGTGATGTGTTGGTTCTGTTTGAGTTTGCGCAGTGCAGTAGAGGAGATGTGTCGGTTCTACTGGATCCACAGATGGCCTGGCAGAGTACATTAAGGCCCACTCCCAAGGGTCCTAGGCTGGCCTGGCACCGCTTGGCAGGGTAGGACTCACAGATAGCAGAGTCCAGGTGCTGGGTCCAAGGCTGTTGGACCCTTCTGTCCCTGGAGCTCTAGTCAGGAGGCCAGCCAAGTAGCCCTGGGGTCATAGGTTCAACAGATGCAGGTAGGGGCTAATAGTTCAATCAAAGGAGGCGGGGCTAACAGTTAAAAAAATGGGGTGGTGAGATCCTTAGAATGAATACAAAAAAGTGTGATAAATTGTGCATTTTAAACATTTTGGCTAAAGCCGATACAATTACCACAAACATGTTTTAGTGGATTTGCAATGTTTATAGACTACTGGTATGTTTTAGTGGATTTGACAATGTTTAATAGGCTACTGACAGAAATCTTTAAGAAGGCGAATACGTGATATTACAACTAAAAAGCAGCTTCTGCAGATTTCAATAAAAAGCACTTTAGAATCAGTATTCACCAAGTTGTTTCAAGACAATGACCCTTTTGCCAATGCTCTAATTGCTTCTGTGATATGACAAGGAGCTCATTACATTGTTAAATTCCACCTTCAGAAAGGTACTTCTGCCTTACTGTTGACAAAAGGCACATTTCAGTTTGCTCAGCTGGATGTTACAACATATGCTTGTTTGAAGCTGCACAGTGTACACGTCTCAGAAAATTGAACATAGTGGGTTACTGCTCCTGATTTTGGGTTGTCTGACTGGCAAGGCATGGGCTTAATTCCTAATGCTTCTTCTATTCCTTCTAAGATTGAATAAGTGAGTGCCCATCAGTAGGCAATATTACCACCTGTTAATTACTCAACTAGGAATCTGCGCTATCCTTAATCAAAATAAAATACTAAAATAGCACCCCACATTGAGCAATTCTCGTATGAGATGATTGGGTTACATCTGTGCAGGAAGCCACCAGGCATAGAAAATTGGCAAAAAAGTAGTTAATTGAAATAGCTTTGCAGCAAATGGTGTACTGGCAGGCAAATAATACAAGTATTCCTTCAATCCTCAGAACATATTGACTGTGTGGCTGATGGGCAAATTTCTGCAAAAAGTCTCTCCAACAGAAATGCAAATCATGCCTCTTAATAGCACATGATATAATAACATAAAATGTGCTTTCAATTCTGTTCTTGATTTGATTTAAACATTTGTATAGCGCACAAATGCCCAAGGGCATCTAGGCGCTGGTGCCAGAAAGACCCAGAAGGTTGCCGATGAGAAATGTACTAAGCAAATTTTAGTTGGCGAAGAACACGTTTTTAGTGATTTTCTAAAAGATAACAGCGTTGGACTGTTCTTTATGTCAGCCGGAAGCGAGTTCCATGTTTTAACTGCCCCCAAGATGAAACTTCCACCCCAACGTGCTTTCTTGAATCTGGGGATCTGTAAACATTTACTATGTGATGATCTTAGGTTTCTGGAGGGAACATACCAGATCAGATGCTTCTTCAGATATTGAGGACCTACACCGTGCAATGCCTTAAATGCTAAGCATTGGGATTCAAATGTAATCCTTTTTTCGACTGGGAGCCAGCGTAATGTTTTCAAACCGCGGGGGATGGCAGAAATCTAGGAATATCCAGCAGCAATGTGGCTGCCTCATTTTGGAGACGCTGTAACTTTTTTAAGTACTGCGATTGGATACTCATGTAAAGAACATTGCCATAATCCTGTCTGGACAGGGCTAATCCTTCACAAGTGTTTTTAGGGTGTCAGGCGGTATGAAAGGTCCAAACTTTCCTAATTATCTTTAGAATGAAGAAGATTGTAGAGGTGAGAGTACTGATCTGATTTTTGAAGGTCAGATTGTCATCAAATATGAAACTTAAGTTTTTCACCTTCTTCACTGACACCCCAAACACATAAAATGTCCAATCCACTAAAGTATCAATGTTAGCAATAAATCTTGCAGGTGCAATGGGCATTATAAAATGCAACATTTGTTACGAATTTCTCCAAACTTCCTTTGAGAAGAGTGAGGATGCTCTCTATAATGGTCGTTCCTAAATCTCTACACTAACTATGGCAATTAGCCTGACCAGGGTAGTGAAAGGGGAAACTCTTGAATGGGATGCAAGAGAGAAATCATGTAGACAACATGGTTAACTGTTTGTCAATTGTAACACTGGAGCAAGTAGGCCACAAAGTAGTGTTTACAATGTGCAACTATTTTGCACTGGCGATCTGTTACACACAATATCAGAGTTATGCTGCTTTTGGCAGACCTGGGCTGAGTTTGACAGCAGAATAAGGTTCTCAAACATTTTGTTGCCAACCACACCAGTTTAAAGGGTCAGGACACACCGATGCAATGCCTACCTCGGGGAAGGCTTGTGTACTTCCTATGCATAGACAACATCGCAGACAAAAACCACACAAGTCATATGTGAAAGCAAATTCTACATCATTCCTACAATGCACCCTGAGAAACTGATCATTGAGGCGTTTGCTTTAGGCGGGAGGGGTATGACTCTTGTTAGACATAAATTATATGTTCAGGCTTCACATAGCTGACCTATCTCTCAATCTACCCTAAGGTCAGGAACCAGACACCTGAGCTACCCCTCATGTTTCAAGGCTCCATCACCAAATGACAGAGCCACATCTGCTCGATTTCTTCTAAAACTGCCACCAGTGCTGTATTTAGTATGTGGGGGCCCCCACTAAATATATTTCAAAGCTATATATGCAAGATATGAGTTGATTTGTTACTTAAAAAGTGCAACAAATGCACTTGGGTATCTTGGCACTGAACTGACTAGCAACATCAGAAAAGATATAAAACAGATTCATTTTAAGGGCGTTCCTAAGCAAAGAATTGTCCTCTATTTTCCACAGGCCAAGCAGCGCATTCCAAATAGAGGAAGCAACAAACGAGTAAGAACTTCATGATAGCATGCTGCCATATTCTGAATTCCTTGATGTTGTAAATAGATGACTCAGTAAGGCCAATGTAGCAAGCATTGGTAAAGTTCAATCTAAATACGATGGTAGCATTAACAAAACAAGATTTCATGTGCCACAGAATAGAAGTAAGGTTTTCCTTTGTGATCCTCATTTGGAGGTAATAAGACGACACAACTGCAACAGCAGGATGCGGCAGGTGGAAATGTCATCAGTGTAAACTTGTCTGATGTGATTCAATACAGCCACATGGGCAGTCTCAGGGCCTGATTCACAAAGGTAAACATATACTTTTGTGTATTTTTACAATTTTGCTTGCTATTGACAAACTACGAGTTAATAGTAAATTTATAACCACAGAGACTCCGCCGTCGGGGCGGAGAACTCTGCACATAACAAGATAGCTCAGGCCTATCTTTTTATGTGCGGCGTTCTCTGCCCTGACTGCAGAATCTTCACTGTCATAAACTTACTTTTAAGATATGGCACTGTTATCCTCTCTCCCTGTTCTTGTGCACTTTACACTGTCTTGTGCCAAGCACACAGCCTTGAAATTTAGTGCAAGGGTGTATGCGGGATAACAGGCATAGGTTTTGTACTGAAATGGGACCCTTCCTGTACAAAAAATATGCTTTAATACTTTCCCCAGTTTGTATGTGTGCTGTATGTACAGTGCATCACATGTGCAAAGTTGGAAAAATGTGGTGACTTTTTAAACTTGCTCCACTGTTACATCTGTCTCGATGACGCTTACATTTTGGGTGCAAATCCCTGTCTACAATTGTTAGTAGGTGAAGATTTGAGACAAAACCCATGGATGGTTGCAAGTGAACGCCCATGTACCACCAGTAGTGCACCCACTTGATGCAAAATAGCACCAAGTAGTGCATAGTGATACTTTGCATTGATTTAGTAAAGTTTCCGAAGCAAATCATAATTTGCTTTGAATAGTAAATCCCACCACAACACTTTGCGATGGGCTTGCATCACTTTTGTGGAGTAAAAATGGTGCAAAGTTTTAGTAAATGTGGGCCTACATCTCTTTGCACATTTTGAGGCAGTTTATTTAATAGTGTTGTACCATTTTTAAATAATGACTTGGTTAGTCACAGTGCTTTCAGTCAAAGTATGGGATCTCGTAACACTATACATGTCACTATTCCCCAGTGAACCAACAAGAATTCAGAGTTCTGTGACTGCTTACACATACAGACATCTGCAGTGATCGTATCTAACCAATTGAACTTTCTTAACGAAAAAAAAATATTTCCCATCTATTGCTTGAACACAGTTCCCATACTATTTTACGCTCTTCTGCCTGAGGAAGAACTGCAAAATACTTTATACAATGCTGCCATTGAGGGCCCATCTGCAGCACCGCCCAGCACGCATCAGCTAAAGAATTGTCTGTGGCATGGAAGATGAAGCAGCCTGGGCTAAGATTAGGACAATTGACAGGGGTGGGGTCTGAAGCCCATTTTAGCCCAATGAGATTTGCATGCTTGGCTCATGACACTTCCTTATTCTCCTTGAAAACTAACAGAGCATCGCTGTTTATATACCTTACTGTGTGTAAATGGTCCCGACCTTTTTTAGGTCTGGCATTCGCCATGACCTTTTCATTCTATTAAAATTATATGGATTATATACATATGTAAAAGGGCTTTCAGCCAGCTCACTTCATCCATTGGTCTGTTGTTGAATCATTCACATTACGCCCTGTCACAAGGAGCATATCCGCACCCAAGGTAGTTCCCTTCAGTGCCATTGTTTTTGTTCTTACACTATTACTTTAGTATTGCCTTTGTGTGTAGAGCCTGTGATAGCAGGAAGCTTTGTACCAGATAGGAGCACAGGGCATATTGTAGCTTTATCAGTTCCTGGTTCCGTCTAGATGCTGTGGTAAATTCTTTTTGAGGTGGCATTTGTTTATCTGACTGCTGCTATATCACAGCATACCAGACTGTGTCCATTTGAATATTGTTCTTTACAAAGTTATCCTCTTTTTAGTATGCACACAATGAAGTGCATTTATAACTTCACTCCTGTATGTCATGCTGGTATGTATTGTAATTGAGGACTACAGTTATATCTGTAAACCAATTTAGTCTTTATGTCCTACTTGTCTGATTTCTACTTTGCTTCTGTTGCTCTTGTATGCTGTGCTTATATATGCATTTAAGTATTATATTGCTAAGTAAAGCTGTGATCTATCTATCTATCTATCTATCTATCTATCTTCACAAATCTATCTTTTTATTTATCTATACAATCCACTCTATTTGTCTGTACAAACCTCTCTGTTTATCTGTCTTTTCAACTGTTGCTACCTATTTGTCAAAACGATTTACAAAAACTTTACAATAAAAACATAAGGGTCGCCTTCCAAACCCTACTCTGCTTGACCTCCCCGGCAGGTAAGACATAAATTAAATATCCGCCACTAGTTAGTATAGTCATTGTTCGCGCTTTACAAATACCGGCACTTCATTTACAGAAGAGGTGTGGCGCAGCCGCCAGGGCGGCTGACTCCAGGGCATGGAGCTCACGGTTCGATCCCCAGTGCCAGGTTATCCCAGCACCATGTGACTCTGAGCAATAGCTCACTTTGGGGCATATTCACAAGGACTTATCTCCGAGTTATCGCCACCTTAACGCAACAAAAGTGGTCATAGATTTAACGCCCCATTCACAAGCGGTTGCAAACTGCAGACAACGCAAGTATTCCCGCGATAACTACCTCAACATTTACTTCCACGGGTGACACCACCAACTAACCCTAATGAGATGCAGAGTAGGCGTTCCCGTACAAAAACACCACTTTCACAACGAACGGCCAGATCTGCGATGCGAACCAAAAACAGGCGATAAGCCGCGGTAGCAGCAGGGAATTAACACCTGCCTTTTGCTGGTGTTAAGCAGGACGACTACCTGCAGCATGAAAGGGAGCCCAGCCAAGAGCCACATCTGAAGACCCACAGATGCCATGGAGACAATGATCATGCAGCTCTGAGAGGGCCACAACATCCACCACCCCCAAGCCGCCCCCCCGGACCCTCCCCACCAGACAAACACATACCGTGCACGACACAAGAGCCACAAAAAGCGCATGACGTCGCACAGTGACAAACAGAAACACACATGTGTGGACAGAAGAACGAGAAACAGTCACTCATCATTGAAGTAACAACCAAAAACTTTATTGAATACAACACAAAACACCAATGCGGAAGACTCCTGTCGGGTCCGTCCGGGACAATCCTGATGTCACAGCCTGGAAAATAAAGCACAAAATCAGAACGTGTGTCATGCGCACATCAAAGGAGCGAGACACGGAGAAAGAGAGAAGGAAAGAAAGGGAGAGAGAGAGAGAGGGAGAGGGAAAGGCAGGGAGAAGGGAGAGAGGGAGAGATAAGGAAAGGAAGGGAGAGAGAGGGAGAGGGAAAGGAAGGGAAAGGGAGAGAGGGAGAAGGAAAGGAAGGGAGAGGGAGAGGGAGAGAGGGAGAGGGAAAGGAAGGGAGAGGGAGAGAGAGAAGGAGGGACACTGCCGCCCCGCGCACCCAGGCACCACTGCTCACCTGCTGCCACCGGTGTGTCTCCAACCACATGCCTGTATACACTGCAAGCCACCAGGTCTGCAATCTGTAATTGAGGCCAGAGTCAATAATGGCAGAGTCCATCACACTGCACACGGCAACAACGCCTGTCCGTCGTGCGCACACATGCAGCTGCACCCTACCCCCTCCCGCCGGCCAGCGCTGGCTGTCTGCACTTGCGCACCCATGCCCCACTGCTCACCTGCCGCCAACGGTGTGTCCACCGTGCAAGCTCCAGGCCCAGGTACCACCACCATGGCATGCTCCACATCATGCGGACCCGCACCGCGGCCCAGCAGGTCCCACACATGACGCTGAGTCCTGAGGCATCAATGGCAGAGACCACATCAGTGCACACGTCATCATCGCAGGCTGTACACCAGCAATTTCGTGTCGCCGATGCCACTAACCTGGTACAAGGCTCAATCCACAGGAGCGAAGACTGTTTCCCCACACTCCCTACGACAGGGTCAAGACAAAGATGTCACTAATACTCTGTTATCCTGAAACTGACTCAAGGAGATGTGGGGATGAGATGCCAAGACGTAACCATGTCTCAATCCCCCAGCCGGGTCCCAATGAGTCAGGAGCGAACAGGAATCAGATGAGTGGTAACCTACAGAGAGATAATGGCAAATAATATGAGAAAAATCCCTCCCCTCTGTACCAATACTAAAGCAAACAAAATTTTGTTCAGTGCCTGTTCCCCAGAAACAGAGTGATCCCTTACCGGCTGGACATCTCCGGACGCCTGGTAAATGATCCAAACTGCAACCAAGGGTGTAGGTGAAATTCTTCACTCTTAAGGACTTCAAGGGTTAATTGCAGGAAGGGACTTAGAGAGAATAGGAAGGAAACACCGGAACCCGTCTTAATGAAGTTTAGCCAGATTCCTAGGTCATGACTGTATCAAGCAGACTCAGGGAACAAAGTATTTCACCAAGCGCGGCGTGTAAAGAAAGAGACACGTAGGTTATGGGCTCTGCGCACTGCGCTGGCGTGTGTCTGCTACAATGTATCCCTCGGAAGTCAAAAATAAAAAGTAAACGCGGCCGCGATAAACAAACTGGAAATGGGACCTAGCGACAATAGCACGAGGAGAAAAAGAACAGGGGGAGCTGTGCTGCGCTGAAATGGCAAAGGGTAGCGAGGGAGTTAGAACACAGCTGTGCAATGGAATATCCGCGAGCGCGGTTGTGCATCGGGATGTCAGCAGTAAGGAAATAGGATCAGGCAGAGAGCCAGGGGTAGAGGGAAGGCGGGAAACGTATCGCCGATTCTACAACGAGTACTTGCAGAATAGCTCCAACGACGTGAAGAGTCAAACTCTCAAGGGCGGAAAGAGGGGGGCGTGGAAATCAGGTCAGGATCCGAAAGCCAAGCAACGGCTTCTTCGAATGACCGGTATTTAAGTGAAGGGAGCGTGTCAAAACTCCACCTCTCTTGACCATCAAGGGAGTCTCTAAAAAGGGCTACTAATTTCAGTAGAACAGGCACTGACTATTCTAAGGGCTCCAAGTAACCGTGCACGACGCTTGGGGTCTAACAGTTCTCCCACCCAAAGGTCTATTCACAGGACGAGGTTTGGAAGGGTATAGGGCATGGAATCTACGGATTAGGACAGGAGCATGTACATTCTCAGCAGGTTCCCAGGATCTATCTTCCGGGGCATAACCCACCCAGTCTATTAGATACTGTAGTTTGCCCTTGTATCTACGGGAATCCATGATTCGTTTCACTTCGTATTCCATTTCACCTCCCACTATGACAGGCGGAGGAGGGTTTTCAGGGTCCAGTGAAGGAACATATGATTTAAGTAAAGAGGCATGAAACACTGGATGAACGCGCATTTCTGCGGGTAATTCTAGTTTTATTGTGATGGGGGAGATAACCTTGGAAATGCTAAAGGGCCCTATGTAACGAGGTTGTAGCTTTCGGGGCCCTCTAGTCTTAGATTCTTGGTGGCTAACCATACCTTATCGCCTACTTTATATAAGGGGGCAGGACGACGATGTTTATCAGCTTGCTTTTTCATGGCTTCTTTGGCCCTCTGTAATTCGAGTTTTGCTTTTTCCCAAATGTCTAGGAGGACAGCATGATGGTGTTGGACAGCAGGAATATCCACAAGGTGGGAAGGCAAGGGGAAGGGCAAGAACCTGGGATGTTGTGCATGAGCCAAAAAAAAAGGAGAGACTCCTGTGGATGAATGGGTGGTGTTATTGTAAACAAATTCTGCTAACGGTAGGGCCTGTACCCAATCAGACGTGATGGTTGATAGCAAACAGCGTAGAAATTGCTCCAGTGTTTGGTTGGTTCTTTCAGTCTGTCCATCGGTTTGCGGATGATAAGCAGTGGACAATCTATGATCTATCCCCAAAGTGGTACACAGGCCCTGCCAGAAACGGGAAATGAATTGCGCCCCTCTATCTGTTATTATTACAGAGGGGAGACCATGCAAGCGAATAATTTGCTCAATGAATACCTGTACCAAGTCTTTGGAAGATGGGAGCTTCTTTAATGGGACAAAATGGGCCATCTTAGTGAACATGTCTACAACTACTAATATGGTAGTATAGCCTTGTGTTCGGGGAAGGTCTGTAATAAAGTCCATACTGACTGAATGCCAAGGGTTTGGAGGTACTGCAGTAGGTTGTAACAACCCTGCAGGAGCAATGTGTAAGGACTTCTGTCTAGCACAGACAGGACAGGATGTAACATAGGTCATAATGTCTTTGTTCATGCCATTCCACCAGAACCATCGTTGACAAGTCTGTACTGTTTTTTCTCCTCCGGGATGTCCTGCTAAGGAGGTATTGTGACACCATCTGATAATCTGTTGTTGTAAGTCAACCAAAGGTACAAACAGTTTATTACCATGATAATACAACCCATCAACAATAGTATTTTGGGGTTCTTTCATCCACTCAAGGGGGGGAATAGCAGAATATGCTGTTGTCAATTGATTCAAAAAGGGAGGCTGTTCATTTTTCCTGTCTCCCACTCCTATGATTTTATGGCAGGGTATGACTGGAGGGTACTCATTCAAATGACATTTTTTTTCCGGTCCCAATCGGGACAATGCATCTGCCTTCCCTTGTTGGTTACCTGGTCGATAAGTAATGATGAAATCAAATTCGCTAAAAAATAAGACCCATCTCATCTGTCGGGGTGTTAATGCTTTAGCTGATTTGAAAAATTGGAGATTTCGGTGGTCTGTGTAAATGGTAATAGTGTGAGGGGACCCCAAGAGGTAATGTCTCCATTCTTGAAAGGCAAGTTTTATTGCCAAGAGCTCCCGTTCCCCGATAGTATAATTTTGCTCGGCTGGTAGTAGTGTTTTAGAAAAATAGGCCACTGGGTGTAAACAGCCGTTAACAGGATGACGTTGGGATAAAACTCCCCCCACAGCATATTGGGAAGCATCCGCTTCCACATAGTAGGGTTGAGTGTTGTCTGCATGCCGGATGATAGGTGATGTGGTGAACTTGTCCTTTAGTTGTAAAAAAGATTGTTCTGCTTCCGGGGACCACTCAAATGTGACTCCTTTACGGAGCAACCGAGTAATGGGAGTTATGAGGTCTGAAAAGTGGTCAATAAATCTCCTGTAAAAATTAGCGAACCCTAAAAAGGATTGCACCTCTTTTACACTACTAGGACTGGGCCATTTGATCAAGGCTTCGATCTTCTGGGGATCCATATGGATGCCTTCAGGTGAAATAACGAATCCTAAAAACTCCACCTTATTGGTATGGAAGGTACTCTTGTCCAGTTTAGCAAACAACTGATTGTCTTTCAGTTTTTGCAGTATCTTCTTGACATGTTCAACGTGTTCTTGCTCAGATTTTGAGAAGATCAAGATATCGTCTATATAGACAATCACGAATAGATCAAGGTATTCTCTTAAGATGTCATTGATAAAGAATTGGAACGCCGCAGGGGCATTACAGAGACCGAATGGCATGACGCAGTATTCGTACAATCCGAATTTAGTTCGGAAGGCAGTCTTCCATTCGTCTCCTTCCTTTATTCTTATTAGATGGTAAGCCCCTCTGAGGTCCAATTTAGTAAATATGTTGGCCCCCGCACTTGATCTAATAACACTGAGATAAGAGGAAGAGGGTACTTATTTTTAATAGTGACCTTGTTCAAGGCACGATAATCGAGACACGCGCGTAAACCCCCTTCACGCTTTGGAATGAAGAAAATGGGGGATGACACAGGGGAAGTGGAATGTCTGATGAACCCCTTGTCTACCATCTCTGTAATATACCTTTGTAGATATTCTGTCTCGGGTTCGGTCAGGGCATACACTCGGCTCACAGGTAGTTCTGCCCCAGGTATTAGATCAATACGACAATCGTAACTTCTATGAGGAGGCAGAGCTGTAGCTTTGGCTTCATCAAACACTTCTCCATAGTCTTCATAGATATAAGGGACTTGAAGATCTTTCCCAAGAGTATCTAAGGCACAACACAACGGTCTTTCCCAATCCTGAGCTTCTTCATAACAATGCAATAAACAATGTGGGGATTTCAATGTCACCTTCCGTGTATTCCAGTCAATATGAGGGTTGTGGACTTGTAACCAGGGTACTCCCAGTATTGCTCCAAAATTGGGTGTATCTATCAAATCAAATACGAGTGCCTCAGAATGTCCATTGCTACATACCATGGTCAATGCAGGAGTGTGATAAGTTATTAAACCAGAGGATAGTTCTGACCCATCCACTGCTCTCACCGGCTCTGGTTTAGCTTTAGGTAAAAAGGAATTCCTAAATTCTGAGCAAGATTAATGTCCAGAAAATTACCAGTAGCCCCGGAGTCTAAAAGGATGGACAATGTCTTTCTCCGTTGAGTAGTGACAATTAAGGTGACAGCCAGAGTAAAATGCCGTGCCACAGGAGCAGAGATGCTTGCTAGATTTTGAGAGACCTGAGAGTTCCAACAACTTGAAGAATCGGTCTCCTGTTTCTTCAAGTTCTCTAGTTTTCCGACAGTGGAGGATAGTATAGATTTCCAGCAGCTGTCTTGGGGGCATTCGTAGGTTTTGCGGGACAAACTCGTGCATAATGTCCACCCTTACCACAATAAAGACAGAGATTATTCTTCCGTCGTTTATCTTTTTCCTCCAGAGACAAGGGAGCTCTCATACCACCTATTTGCATGGGTTCGCTGGTATCTCTGCTTTCTTTATTTTCTTTCTTGTCCCCTCTAACCACTAGAAACCTAGCCAGATTACCACGGGATTTTTCTCCTTTCCTTTCATTTAATCGGTGATCTAATTTCACCACCAGATCTATAAAGGCATGACAGTCTTCAGGGGGATCTACTATTTGGGACAGGAGATCCTTTAGGTCATCACTTAATCCCCTGTAAAATAAAGAAGTCCTCTTCTCCTCTGGCCATTGTGTCTCTACTACCAATCTATTGAATTCCGTGAGATATGTAAGAAGGTCTTTGGTTCCCTGTTTCAAGTTCAAGAGCTCATTATCGCTGGCCTGAACAAACGTATGTTTCGCGAACAGACCTCGCATCTTTTCTTTGAACAAGACAAAATCATACAGGAGGGGATCATTGTTTTCAATTAAAGGAACAGCCCATCTAGCAGCATTACCTCCTAAATAAGAAATTACAAAAGCTACCTTAGCTGCATCATCAGGAAATGAAGATGCTTTACACAAAAAATGAAGATGGCATTGATTTATAAATACACTGTATTTTGCACTATCCCCATGGAATCTCTCAGGTACTGCCAAAGGAACTGGGTTCTGTGTCTGAACTGTTACTTGAACAGGTGGGGGATTTCCTGTGCCGGGGGAGCCAGGGTTCACGGTAGAAGGAGGAACATTAAAGCGAGCTGGCTGTATATATGTGCGTTTGCTTCTGTGCCCTGATTCAGAAACACTAACATCAGGTGTAGGTTGGAGTCTGGTCTGTACCAATTCTGTATGTAAACGCTGGTTTTCTACCCTAAGTCTTCCTACCTCGCTTTGTAGATCTATGATAGCTGCCGCGAGGTCTTCTACTGAGGGACTATGAAGAGAGTCTTCCATAGAGGAACACGCCCCTTCTGCGTTCATCTTTGCTCGGGTGGACTTAATTCGTGGGCTTGGCTTTCTGTCGCCGATGCCACTAACCTGGTACAAGGCTCAATCCACAGGAGCGAAGACTGTTTCCCCACACTCCCTACGACAGGGTCAAGACAAAGATGTCACTAATACTCTGTTATCCTGAAACTGACTCAAGGAGATGTGGGGATGAGATGCCAAGACGTAACCATGTCTCAATCCCCCAGCCGGGTCCCAATGAGTCAGGAGCGAACAGGAATCAGATGAGTGGTAACCTACAGAGAGATAATGGCAAATAATATGAGAAAAATCCCTCCCCTCTGTACCAATACTAAAGCAAACAAAATTTTGTTCAGTGCCTGTTCCCCCGAAACAGAGTGATCCCTTACCGGCTGGACATCTCCGGACGCCTGGTAAATGATCCAAACTGCAACCAAGGGTGTAGGTGAAATTCTTCACTCTTAAGGACTTCAAGGGTTAATTACAGGAAGGGACTTAGAGAGAATAGGAAGGAAACACCGGAACCCGTCTTAATGAAGTTTAGCCAGATTCCTAGGTCATGACTGTATCAAGCAGACTCAGGGAACAAAGTATTTCACCAAGCGCGGCGTGTAAAGAAAGAGACACGTAGGTTATGGGCTCTGCGCACTGCGCTGGCGTGTGTCTGCTACAATGTATCCCTCGGAAGTCAAAAATAAAAAGTAAACGCGGCCGCGATAAACAAACAAACTGGAAATGGGACCTAGCGACAATAGCACGAGGAGAAAAAGAACAGGGGGAGCTGTGCTGCGCTGAAATGGCAAAGGGTAGCGAGGAGTTAGAACACAGCTGTGCAATGGAATATCCGCGAGCGCGGTTGTGCATCGGGATGTCAGCAGTAAGGAAATAGGATCAGGCAGAGAGCCAGGGGTAGAGGGAAGGCGGGAAACGTATCGCCGATTCTACAACTAGTACTTGCAGAATAGCTCCAACGACGTGAAGAGTCAAACTCTCAAGGGCGGAAAGAGGGGGCGTGGAAATCAGGTCAGGATCCGAAAGCCAAGCAACGGCTTCTTCGAATGACCGGTATTTAAGTGAAGGGAGCGTGTCAAAACTCCACCTCTCTTGACCATCAAGGGAGTCTCTAAAAAGGGCTACTAATTTCAGTAGAACAGGCACTGACTATTCTAAGGGCTCCAAGTAACCGTGCACGACCCTTGGGGTCTAACATTTCGGTGCCACTAACCCTGTGCAACCCCAGTCAGCACCACGTGGTGGTAGACCCGTGATGGCTGCATGGCTCCGGGTGCCACTAACCCTGTGCAACTCCAGTCAGCGCCACGTGGTGGTAGGCCCATGACGGCCGCATGGCTCCGGGTGCCACTAACCCTGTCCGCAGCAACTCATGGGCGTGCGTGCAAACCTGCCCTCAGGGAGTGGCCGTGACATGCTGACAACTAGACCAGCGACCTGCAGACCACTAGCGTGTAAACCTGTGACTTGTAGCTATGTGGCCCCCCCCTCGGAGCGTAAGCGGAGTGGTCTGGCCTGGCATACGCCGGACCAGCGCAGGGCTTGCAACAATGACTCGGGGGCTCTGGGCTTGGTTCAGTCCATGTCCGGACAAGGAAGTGACTGATGCGTGTGTCCCTGTTGTAGTGTCTACGGCACCCGGAACGCAATCGGCAATGTAGCACACTGTGACTGGAATCCCACTAGATGAGCATCATTGAAGTTAGGGAGAATCACTGAGCCTACATTCATCCACACATTCATACATGAATGATGAAAGACATGACACAGCAGTGCGTTTCTGAATGTTTAATGCACATCCAGTGGAGTTTTGCAGCTGGAGTAGTACAGGGCCATGCCAACCCAACTTCACAATAAGGGCCCGTGGAGGGCCAGTCATAGTCCATCGGGGAATGGCAAGTACAGCGGAAGAGGAAGGGTACAGTCCGCAGTGTGGTCGCCGTGTCATTGGTCACCAAACAGGATATGGCAGTCCATGTCACGGTCCAAGGTGAGTGCAGCAGAGTGTATCGGGGGTCAGTGGAAGTTCATGGGGCGGTGTGCGGCACCAAGCAGCAACAAGCCAGGTGGCGGACATGAATGCTAGTGCCTCCTTCTGAACTCAAGCCCATCCACGTCCTCGTCCTTGGATGTGTGCTCTGCCCCACCTATGGGTGGTGCAGTTCCGGCTGCGGCACTGTGTGCCACTGACACAACAGGGGCTGGAGGTAGATTGTCGGCCGCACTGTGTGGCAGTGACACATCAGGTGCCGGAGTGGGAATGCCTGCCGCACTGTGAGGCACTGACACACCAGGGGGCGGAGATGTGGATGGTGTAGGGGTAGCAGCATTCATCTGCGCCACGCCTTGTGGCAGCAATGCCATGATGAGGACATGCAGGGCATGGTAGATCCCAGCTACATTTCGCTGATGTGCAGCGGTGGCTGCCATCCTTTCCGCCTCCATCCGCACCATGTCCTCCATGAACCTCCGCATGTGTGCCATCTCACGGCTGAGATCGCTGGAGCCACTCTGAGCAGACAGGTGTTCTTGTCTCCGAGTCATGACTCCAGCGATGTCAGCCAGGGCTCGTTGGAGACGTGTGGGTGTCCGTTAGGGACTGGAGGTGGTCCCTGATGGGACTCAGACACCCATGGATGGCGTCAAGTTTGGTAGCCATGAGGTCGAACCCCACCCGCACCTGCTCAGCCAACTCCCTCTGGACCTCCAACACATGGCGTTGGAAGGCCATGGGTTGGTCGAGGGGGTCTTGGGAGACAGCCGGGGTTGTGGGTGCCTCCTGCTGGGTGGTTTGTGGAGTGGGTGGGGTCTCCTCGTTGCAGCTGGGCTGCCCTGGTCCTGGAGGTGATTGGCGGATGAGTTCAATGATGTCTTGGAGGGCTTGGGTGTCGATGCTGGTGGTGTCCTCCTCGTCATCAGTGAAGAGTGGCTGGGACTGCTCTGCAGGTGGCGTTGACGGTGCCCCTGCAATGTGAAGGGGAGATGCTGTGTTACAATGTGTCCACATGTATGTGGCCGCATGGTACATGTTCACATTCAGACAGCATGGCAATGTACATTGTGACAGTGTGTAGATCAGGGCCATGATCCTGAGTCATTGTGGGTGTGCACTGTGCTCTGCTTGGTTGTGCATGTGTGCCTTTGTGGCCATCTCCCCCCGTCCCCCCAGTACCTGGTGGTTACTCACCCTGTTGCTGTTGTGTTGTGTCATGTCGAGCAGTGTCCGGTGCCCCGACTCCTGCCACGGTCTCCACACTGATGACTGTCGACACCAGCTCCTCCATGTCATCCAGCTCCAGCTGTGGCGCTGGGCTCCCACCTCCAGTCTGCATTGCTGCGCTGCCTGCGAGTTTCTCCTTGGTCTTGTGCTTGATGTCAATCCATCGCCTCTTGACCTCGTCCATTAACCTCTTGTGCTCTCCGATGGCATTCACCTTGTCCACGATGGACCGCCATAATCCATTTTTGGTGCCCAATGACACATTGGAGGCGACGAACAGTTGTTGATGGTGTTCTATCACCCCCGTGACCAGGATCCTATTCTCCTGCGGACTAAACTTCGTCTTCCTCTTCTTCTTGTCCTTGCCCTTCTCTGTCACCGAGGTCCCAGGCTGGTCGTCCGGGGTGCTTGTGGGGTTGCGCTCGTCCTCTGCGCCTGCTCCGGCTGCCGCCATGGTGCTTCGGTGTTGGTCATTTTGTGTTTGTGTGTTTTTTCTCCTTTTGTCGTGATTTTCCCGCCTGCTGTGTGTGTATGGCATGCCTGGCGCTGCTTATCGCTGATTTCCTCATCGCGAATGGGCTCATCGCACGTTTTTTGGTGTTGGGGTTTGTGTTTTTGACTCCGTCGCAGTGGTTGTTTCGCGGACGTTGGCCGCGTTTTCGGAGGACTATCGCATGGTACCGCCGTTTTGTGAATTCCAGGTTAACACAGGGTTATTTTCCCGCGATCGACTGCGATGTGTAAAGTTGTGTTTACATTTTTTGGTGATGTTTAGCGCACGTTCTTGTGAAAATCCCCCTTAATCTTCCCGATGGCCCCCAGCGCCTTGACACCCTTAGGGGTAATTGGTCGTGCTTTACAAATACAAAATACCGGTATTGAATGTAACCAGCACTGACTATGAACTGTACCTTTAAAATTCGGTCTGCTCATGAATGCTTTCTAGCTACTCGTGTGCCCTATCTATTTCTCTCGTCCCTGATGCCCACAGAGGCATAAAAAGAATAATTATCCAGCTTCTTTCACGGCGTTCGTTGTGAAAATGACAGCTTTATAAACGTTGTCCAGCATTTCAAAACAGAAAAAATATGTTTTGTAGGTGAATACCGCCATCTAGCGGTGCAGAAAGCGTTCAGAAACATTTACAGTTCCAAAGCAACTACGCCTTACATGTAACAAACATGCAGTGAGTTTGACACAACTCTGGCTTCTGTAAACGATTGGTAAGGTGTGAAAGTAAACAAATGGGGCATAATTGTTTTTGAACATATTTTTATGACCATACATATGAAGTAGATAATATTCAAGTAAAAATGGTGAACTGAGTCTAACATATTTTGCAAACTTTAAAAAAAGTGTTCTTGCACCAGTCCAATAGTGCGTGCGAGAGAGTACATGAAGGAAAGTGCAGTGGTTCGATTGAAATTTGAATGATGTAAAGAAGAAGACAAACCCCACGTATAGAGAGAGTAGCAGGAACACAGTGGAACTGGAGAAAGAGAGAGGTGCAGATGCTTTCCAAACCATAAACAGAGACACACAGCCAACAACCATAGAAAAGAGCAGATGAACATGAAAGCCAAGGAGATTGGCAGACTCGACTCCCATAGTAACTACAAATATGCGCAAGTGCTCACCAGAATCACATAGATGAGCGGGCAGAAGCATTTGCAATGCAATAGGTCTCGCATTATGCGAGTTTAAGCTATTGGCATTGTAAATGACAAGGCCTTTTATTTATGTTTTAAAAACGAAAACAAAAATAAAAGGAATAGTTATTTGCAATGTCAATAGCTCAAACTTGCGTAAATGCGAGACCTATTACATTGCAAATGCTTGTTTAATATGCAAGTCGCTGAATTGATATAACTATTGTGAATTATGGAAAGCAACTGCCCGGTGTGATAGTACTCCCGTGAATTTTAGGTACTGGGGGGCTTATTTACAAGGCCCTTGCGCTACTTTTGCGTCACTTTTCCCATGTTAAAAGTGGCGCAAGGGCCTTGTAAATAAGCCCCTGGGTACGGTGCTGTGCGTGCGCAGTGATAAATGTTAGAAGAAATGACAATCTCACAGACAGTGTCCATCTGGTGCAGTCAGGGAGGCCATCGCTAGAAAAATGAAAACATTTCCAGAGTGTGTGTTGTGTACGTCACCCACGTGCAAAAATGCGCACACAGATGCAAACATGTAATCATACAAATGCACACTGACCCATTCACACAAAATACACACATACGCATAAACACACATATAAACACAGTCATTCGCATATATACGATTTGTATATGCACAGATACACATAAAATGATGTACAGACACAAAGCAAATGTCACTTTACATACACACATAAATACACACAAGCAAACATGCACACATGCACGCACACAGTCATATATACAGACACAGCTTATACACACACACGGAAACACGCATGTATAAAGGACAAGATACACACTTAACGGTCATTGTGAAATAACTTGGTACATGTTGCGTTATTCGCAATACATTTCTGACTCTGGTAAACTTGGAAAAGCTCCCCAAAAAAAAATGGGCCGTAATTATTTGGAAAAGAACTCAGCTGTTTGTGTATACCGAAGCCGTGATGTCAGGTGAAACAAACATAGGTTTGGGTCAGTCCCCCTTGTTGCCCTTCATCCTGATATTAAACTTAGAAACGCAGGAAAGTCAACCAAAACTTAGGCCTAACGGGTGGGAACTTCAGCAAGTAATAACAGTTTTCTATTTAAATAACAATCAACTGCGCGGTGGGAGGTGGAGGGTTCTACAAAAAACATACAAGCTGTAGCCGGGGACAGGAAAGTTGAGCGCAAAGAAGCTTTAGCTCAAGGGGGGAACCAAGCAGGGGGTTCTGGCCTTAGCAGACACAAACAGGGAAGACAGTTGTAACCCCTCTGCATTCCAGCATCCCCCAGATCATGAGGGAAGGCAAGCTTCCTTTTGGAACTTTTCAGATCATGGCCTATACTACTCTCATATCATATCATGACCCTCTCCATCAGTTATTTCAAGCTTGACCTCATGTTTGTGGACATCAAATGATGTCTACCCCTTGTCCAGCGGGAAGGTTGTTTTCCCCTAACGAAGGAGGCTGTGTCACCTTCCCTCGTGCAGTGTACAGACCATATACCAAGCTTGGGATACTCTGAACTGTTTAAAAGGCCGCCCTCTGTTTGGGACGTTGCAGGCTCTGCCTCGTAATGTTTAAATGATCTGCAAACCCGGCTCAAATGTTTTCACAATCTTCTCTGTACACATAACATAATGCTATGTTCTATAGTTTTACACCCTCAGAGTGCATGCTATCTATGTAAGGAAGCCTCTTCCAGCTGGGTTCCTAAACCCTCCATGAAAACTTGGACCTTGAATTGCAACTCTTGATTCATCACCCTTCTTTCTTCAGTGACCCTCACCTTACTTCCTTTGCATGCTTCCTCTTGGAGTACAGCCTTCTCTTGGACACATGCCCGTCTGCCTTGATCTCGGTTTCTGTGCTTCTGCAAATGGCGCAAATATCACTTCATAGATCACAAACTCTTCTTTAAAACCCTATCACTGCAACCTAACAGTACCTGATCTCTGCCAGCCTATCCATCTCACCAACTATTTACATGAACCTACATAGCACCCCACTAATTATCACATCTAACTCATTTTAATTTAATCTACTCAAGAAACGGAAGTAAATGCATGGGATGTTTTTCTTTGAGAGCACGAGTAATAACAATACCCAACAATTACCACTAGACTAACCACCATCTTGGGGTTCTGGACGTGGCGTGCTAATCGCGGTAAAACGCTTCACAGCCTCATCAGGTTTAGAAAATGCTACATAAATACAATGATAACACCGCTCTTCTTTCTCTGTTGCACGCCTGCAACACACTGTTCTTAAGTGCAGTCTGGCTGACATGTACAGCGATACTTAAAGGAATACCGAAACGCTATTAATAAAACGAATACCGTTACGGCACGTATTTAGTACAGACCTTGGAAAATGAAAATATGAATTGATCCCAGGGCGGGCCGGGAGGATTCCAAGCCCGCCTTGTGCACTTTCATGCAGTGTTGCGATGTAACTAACCCGCTGACCTATACATGACTTTTTAAATATAAATCGTGCAAGGCTGAGATTTCGGTCTATTTTTAATCGGTTGACACAAATGGCTGCTGGTTTTTCTCGGAGGCAGAGTTGACATCTGACATACATAAAGTGGAAATCCGTGCTTTCGGCACAAGTGACGCTTTCTTATCTAAGAGTTTGCACCGGACGCTGCTGATGCAATCTACAATCCCAACCGTCATTGCATAGGTTAATTAGATCAGCCGAACACTAATCATCTGTGTGGCAGCGGAGCAGCTCGGCAAAGGTCACGATCACACGGTGCATACAGAGCGGCGCCAGCCAGGAGTGGAGCCCCGTAGATAGATGCAGTGCTTTAGCCGCTAAAGTTTAGCGGATTATCTAAGCCTGTTCACACATTAGACTGGTGTATACCTGCAGCGCAGACCAGGCTTGAGAGATTACTACGCAGGAGCGTCTGTATAGTGGCTGCTGGACGCATGCGTAACATAGCCGTCTGGACAGGTCAGGCAAAATAAAGTGCGAGACTCAGCCAGCCAATCCCAGGTGCAAACAAGCATTTAAAAATGCAATAGGACTCGTATTACGCGAGACCTATTGCATTATAAACAAAAGTATGGGCGTCCAAGAAGGCATGATCGGGAGTGGGGGGAGGGGGTGGTGGTGGGCAGAGAAGTTACGGACTGCGGGAGGGAAGGGGGGGGCAGAGGAGCAAAAGAGTTTGTAAAGTAAAGGGTCCGATAGCTATGGAAGGAGAAAAATGACGACATGGCTGTCAGGAGGAGGGACAAACAAGCCAAAAACAAATCAGAATGCAGCATTTCCGATTTAAGCCAATGAAAAACATGGACGGAAAGTGGGCGGAGCTTCCCCCCAGTATACTGTATACTGCATGCCTCGCAAAGCGAACAGCGCGTTGCGCTGCAACGCTATGCGAGACCTAAAAATGGAGGTTGAAGAGACACATACCACAAGCACAGAGAGGAACAAGCACATAAAAGAGCAGAGATGCACCGATATAGCCCAAGACCAGAGAAACTAAGGCCCAGATTTACTATCCGTCATGGAATGGGCACTTTGTGACAGATTGCAGTGCTGCGTTGTACAAAGGGCAATAAATAGCACAGCTCCAGATTTAGTAAGAGTCGCCTGCCGCTGATGTAACTGGTGGAGCTCAAGCTAAAACCTGGCTGTTCTGTGTGATGTTCAGCCTTGCGCTATGGCAAAAATGTGAGCCAGCAGTGTCTAACATAGGGTCTGTACTTAAGGTACACACTCCACTACAATGTCTTAATATAGACAACTGCACAGGGGTCAGACGTGTAACGTGTGCTTTAGGTTATCAAGGAGTATCCAGCTATGTGTCTTTAGTAGATCTGACTTTGTGCCAAAACCTATGTTTTGCGCTGCTCCACCCCATACACATCCTCTTTGCATAGATTAAAGGGGCCTCAAGTGCAGAGGAGAAGAAAGTTCTGGGAGATGCCCTCAAATAGATCGCATCCTTCCTCCCAGGATGAACCCAGAGAATACACTTACCACCATTCACTTCGGCATCCAAGAGCATAATCTGTGGCATCCCTCGAGGCTCATCCTTCAGCCCCACCCTGTTTAACACGTACATCACCCCCCTGGCCAACATCGTCAGAACCCATGGCCTCAACATCATATCCTACGCAGATGACACCCAGCTCATCCTTTCCCTCTCAGAATATCCATCCACCTCTAGAACCAACTTCCACAACTGCATGACAAGCGTTGCCAAGTGGATGAAGTCCAACTGCCTGAAGAACAATATGGTCAAGACGGAGGTGCTGATTTTTGGGCACAACTCCTCCGCGTGGAACGACACTTGGTGTCCCTCCAAGCTTGGACCTACACCCAATTCACGACGGTGCAGTGGTATGGTTATAGGTAAAATGGCGCTCCAAGAATGAGTAGCACTTACACTCTATTTAGATTTCTGAGAAATTTATATGGACGGTGCTGAAAGGTGAGAAGAACCACCAGTCTCCCCAAACACGTGGTCGAAACCAACATAAACATAAACACAATCCTCAGCAAACGTCTTTTAAGTAATATGCAATTATCCAATTTGTTTTAGTCAAGCATAAATGATACAGAGAAATTTTCGAGCTTGGTTTCTTTTCTTTATTCTCTTTGTTCTTGCATCAGCCAACACGTGTTTCGTCGCACAAAGGAATTTTGTCCCGCGACTTTCTCAAGGCTTACAAGAGTCCAAAATGTTCCTTTATCAGTGGTGATAATTCCATCCCACTGGAAAATTCTCGAGAACATGGCGCTGATGTGGGGACCTACACGTCCTTCTTAAGTGCTCTAGGTTTGGCTCATGACGAAGATCCACGGTTAAATGCAACGTGGACATCGGAACATAGATTTTAATTTTCCAGTGGGATGGAATTATCACCACTGATAAAGGAACATTTTGGACTCTTGTAAGCCTTGAGAAAGTCGCGGGACAAAATTCCTTTGTGCGACGAAACACGTGTTGGCTGATGCAAGAACAAAGAGAATAAAGAAAAGAAACCAAGCTCGAAAATTTCTCTGTATCATTTATGCTTGACTAAAACAAATTGGATAATTGCATATTACTTAAAAGACGTGTGCTGAGGATTGTGTTTATGTTATTGGACCTACACACACACCAACAGACCACACCCACAACCTTGGCATCATCCAGGACAGTAAACTTACCATGAAATGCCACATCAACTCAGTCGCCTCCACCTGCTTCCACATTCTTTGTATGCTACGAAAGATCTTCAGATGGTTCCCCATCAAAACCAGGAAAGCTGTCACTCAAGCCCTAGTCACCAGCCAACTGGACTACAGCAAAGTACTCTACGCAGTACTTACCAACCAACTCCTAAAGAGACTCCAGATGATACAGAACTCAGCTGCCAGACTCATCCTTGACCTCCCCAAACGGACCCACATCTCCCCCCAGTTTGAAGCAGGGCTGATTAAATTATACAGAAACAAAAGGCAAATTATGAAGTGTCGTGTGGCACATTTCGTGATAGCATTACTTAATTATTTTATCATTTTTACTCATGGTAACACTGTCTGGGCAAAGATTTCACCTCATTAGTACCAGTTAAACAACTAAATACAGCAATACACAACTGAAAGGTGACTAGTCAACAGTTGCAAGGGGCCTTTCAAAACACGTGAACACATTTGAACATTTGTAGTAACTTTCGATCTGCTAGAGTTAGAAACAACTTTTTGTTTTGAAATCTGCAGATTATGCAGCAGATGACAGATTATGTCACACATGCGGCAAATCCATATTTATGTGGAAAATACAGTGACACCAGAATCACATAATTTCAGTGTCCCTGGCCAATGAATCTCTGTTCTTTGCAGTCATAGAAAGCCTCATCAGTATTATTGTATCCCTGCTTATAACAGACTGGCCAGATTCTAGGGCTCCAAAAATGAATCCATCTTGACCCAGATGTACTCTTTAATCACTGCCCAATTATTCACCTCGCCCTGCTAGACACAGTTTTATGACGTCCTTAGAGTTTCAAGTCCACATTAATCAGCATCAGCTACTTCAAATGGAATTTGGAAGCTCAGCCACCCAGATGACCAATGACTCCTTTCACATCAGCCTGCTGCCTGTGCTTAAGCAGTGGGCAGCTTTTGGTTCTGTTAATCACTGGGCTGTCTTTTTTACATTCTTTTCTCATATGGACTACAACAATACAGTCAAGTACGATTTCTTCTTTTTCATTTCCTGCAGACAAATAGAGACCAGTGAACATACACCTCTCCGGTCCCATGGGGAATTCACCCAGGCTCCAGTCTTTTGCAATGTGCTGTTATCATTTACATAGTGCCTTGTGCATGCCCTGCCTGCAGAACCAAAAATTGAATACACCATGCCAGCTGTGTATTTTCCTACCAGAACAAAGCTTGTCCTGCCAAATGGAGACTGCGTGAAGCCGAAGGTCGAAAAATACTCGAATTCTCGAGCCTTTATGACTTCTTCCTCTCACTCAATGGAGGCGCCAAATTATATAGGTCCTACAGGGACTTACACGTGATCTTCAAAGAACATTTCAATAATAACTGTTAAAAGACCTTATTATTGTTTCTTCAATTCTGCACTAGGTCAAACGTTACTTTTCTGCATCTAAGCTATATGAGAGGCCCTTGTCTTTTTTTTTTTTTACACTGACCGGGGAATCACTTTACTCATTGGCCTGTGCATCATAACCCTTGTCCCTCTGAACTCAGGGACTTATGTACAAGTCCTTTGCGCTAGCGGTACGTCCCTTTTTCTCATATTAAAAGTGATGCCCTGGCGGCGCAAGGGACTTGTAAACAAGCCGCTTAGAGGGAGATTTACTAAGATTTTACGCCATTTTGTGACGTAAATCGGTGCAAAATCTTTTTTTCCAATTTACTTTCCAGTGCTAAACTTGTTTAGACCTGGAATTAACGTGAAAGTAACGCAAAGCAGCACATAGCACTGCTTTGCATTACTTAGCGCCAAGGCGGCTTACCATGTGAGGAGCATGGGCATCCCCATGCAAGCACCCAAAGTTTCTGATGTTAAACCCAATTTACAAAATAAAGTAGACAGGGTTTAGCATCAGAAAACTGTGCCCTTTTGATGTAGGTGCAAGGAAGAAGAAATGCGTTCATTTCTCCTTCCTTTTCCAACTTTGTACATGTGCTGCACTTAACAGCACACATACACAGTGGGAAAAGGGTTAAAGTCCGTCTATGCATGGTATTTTGTGCTGGAAGGGTGAGTGGCGATTAGCGATCTTCTGACAGCCCAAGGTAATTACAATTCCCTGGTTCGGTACCCTGAGAGAACTGTTGAGGAATTTGGGGATGGAAGTTTATTGGTCAAGACCAGAGGAGCTGTGCTCAATTCCGAAGAGTAGGGTTCTATTGGGATTCTACTCTGGTGAATGATGTGACAAATTCTGTGGGTTCTCTGACCCAGGAGTTTCTGAATTTTAAAGTCCTTCCGCTGTTTGAGAAAACAATCGATGAAATTGTCCCACCTCTTGCATGTAAACTATTCCTCCAATTCAGATGTAAGACCCTTCCCACTAAATTCTTCTGTAGTAAGTGGCGAACAAATGAATTTCCTGATGATAAATGTCCAGCTTGTAAAGGAAGCCCTGAATCCCTAGTCCATCTATTATTTTTCTGCCCACATTATAAGCTCTTAAGGGGCAAATGGATGACCCCTTTGTGTAGGGTATCGGTCATAGCCACTATCTCGATGTGCTCAGAATTCTTTCCACAGGCACCTGTAGAGTAATAGTTTTTGGTTTAGCTCTTTGAGATCAAATGCTCAAATTGCATTGTATAATAATTTTTGATTGTATTTTAATTGTATACATGGAAGAGATGTATTTTTATATGGTTCTTATTCTTCTATGATATTTTTAACAGTTTTCTCTTATGTACTTTTTAAGATCTTTGTGATCGAAATAAAGTTATGATGATGATGATAACATGTAAGATGAAATTTAGTCAGATCAAACTCAATGTAAGGCATCTGCATCTGCTTCCTGTAAAGGAATGCCTTCTTTTCATGGTCGACTGCATCCCATTCAGGACTGCAGGTGACAGCAGACTGCCACATAAAGGAAGCCAGACTAGTTGAGCAACAAGCTCTCCATCATGAACTGCTTCAGAGTGTGAAATCTAGTGCCACAGATCAGGTTTTATTTGGAAAATGTCTTCCTTGTTACAGGAGAACACATGTTTGAGTGCCATATGTGGGTCACACAGCGGCAGTGATGAGAGTCCTAGAACCTGCTTGTTGTCAGGCTGTAGCACATAATTTGCACATTCTCCATGTGTGTCACTTTTTCAAGGCAACACATTTTCCCATTTATCCGATCGGGATAAAGGTCACATGTGATCCAGAGCCCTTAGTAGCTTCAATTTTAAATGATTTGGCTAAATATTGATGGAAAATATGTGTCTTGGCATGCATAAGGTATTTCTAAATTCGGATCTAGCTTGAGCCTAAACATGGAGCAGCTTAACTTAACACCAGTAAACCAAACTACCAGATACACATCTGAGCCCCCCTGAACTAGAGAATACAAACTCAATTGTTTTGCTATCAAACATGGTCACTCTTAATGCAAGGGCATGTTCTCTCACAAACAGTGCATCGAGGGTGACTAAAGATATCTGAATTAATTTAAAACAAGAAATGATTGTCGGCTGTTGGAAAGAATTAAAGTCCACATGTCAGTTTAATTTTTATTTGAGAACTGACACCTATAAGCATAGTAAACCTTTTCAGAACATGTCACATGTTTTCAAACATTACTGTTGTATATTTAGTTCAAAGACTGTGCCATCAAAACTGCAGGCTGTATAATTTTTATGTAATGTATCACTAGGTGTACTGTGTTAGAGGCAAAAGGGAATCTCTTCTATTCCTTTCAGCGTATTAGGTGTGTGAAACCATTGTAAAAATAGTTTTGTGTGCTGTAGAATTTTACTTTGTTTCATTTTAAACAATATATATCAAGTTGATTACATATAGCCCATGCATTATAGAGAAGAAGAAAACTTTATTGTTCAATTAATTAAAATATTTACAATAGAAAAACACCCTGATAATAAAATGTTATAAAAAGAGATTCGGTGATACAAAAGTTAAAATGTTTCACAATACAAAATTACATAAAGCCAAAAGGGTGCCGAATTAGATTTTTCATAATTTTCGTAACGGCATGCGTTTTCTGTAAAACAAAATATATGCCAGGAGCGCAGAGTGACTTAATTACTAAAAAGGAGCCATTCAGTTAAAACACAGTAAAAGAACGGACAAGGCACAAGTCCAGAGAAGTCCAACTGTCCGATCCGCTCACTTTAAGGCTCTATCTAAAAGGAGGATGGTCCCTGCATAGAGAAGGAAAGGGACTCTGGTGTCTCGGCGGAGCTCGGACCATGAAGTGAAATGAGCAGCCAGTCAACCACACGGGGCCGCTGACAAGTTGGTCCAGAAAGGAGGTGGCGACTGACTGCATTTTTGAGTGGGTAGTGACTCAGTACAATAAGATGGAATTTTGGTTTCTGGCACTCCCACTGCGTTAACCTTTTTGCCGCTATTGTGACGAACTTGGTGAACCGGATATTGAGCATCAGGTTCTGTGGGTTCATGGCTGCTAAGATGGCTTGGCGGCAAGAGCGAACACTAAGTTTATCCCATTCGCCCCATAGCAGCTTCCTTCGATCGTTGAGTATGGCATGCATTATAGATTACAAGTGAAATCATCTCCTAGATCAATGAGTCATTGTTTTGATCAGGTTTAAAGTTAGAGCTCTAAAGGAGTTCTGACCTTGGAAACTATACATACCTGCTATAAATAATTCCACTTCATGCAAGTCTGGACATTCATTGGCCCGCAGTCGCGGCTGCTGCCAATATACAGGGTAGGGGCGGCAGGGGGGGACAATAAGAAAAGCGGCCGCCTCGCTCTCCTGCTCCCGGCAGTCCCTGCGACACCATCAGAGACTTCCCATCCAATCTAGACACTGCTCTCATGATATTAACAAGCATGAGAGCAGCACCGGCATAGGTGTCTGTGCCATTTCTCCACCTGACTGTGGAACACAGCTGGGTTGGAGAAACGTGTGCACGTCGGTTTGGCCGCCCTAAGATGGCTGGCCAAACCGACATGTGGACTTCCAGTGCACGCCACTCCTCCTCCCTGCTATGACCGGCCCGGCCCCTCTCCTCCCTACCATGGCTCACAGGCTCAGCCAGTCACTTAAAAAAGAAAATGATAATAACATTGTTTCATTATCATTTTATTTTTCAACTGCTGGCTTTGAGCAGTGGGGCGAAGCTCCTCCACCATTACGAATGAGCCGCTGCTGTTGGCCTGACAACCAGACTCAAGCCCCAGCAAGAGTCACAGCCTGTGTAACTAAGACTGCAGCCTAGTACATATGAAATAGAAACATTTGCTTGACAAATTTAAAAATCGAGCCTTACTGGACAAAGAACTCTCAGCTCTCAACTTACTGGCAACAAGCTCTTTATTTAACAGTGCATATATAATCACTATCCTGGTCACAAGCAATAAAACACTTAACAAAGTACATCTGAAAATAAACGGGGTCTTGGCTGCTTAATATGGCTACCCTTGGAAAGGCAAGTGTGCAAAGCCGATAACGTGGTAATTCAGTTGGAATTAAATATCTTAGGCCCTTGGCCATTAATGTTCAACCACTGTTAACATTGTGTCTCTTGGTCCCTGTGTCACCATGGGAATTTCCGGTGTTGTTCCATTGCAGGTTTGGAGTACGTCAGGCAGGTAGTTCTTTTTAATTAAGTTGACGAAAGACAGACACAGGTGGTCGGTCTGGTTTTTCTTTGCTTTGCCAAGGCTCAGGCCTTGCAGGCCTTTATCTGGTTACAAAGAGGTGGAAGTGTTTTGATTAAAAAGCCATAGAAGGCAGAGATCAGCTCCCTGTAGGCGAAGAAACAGAAATCGAAAGTTACACTGCTTTGAGGTAAGTTTGAATACAGTATAAATGTCTTGGGCAAGGTTACCTAAACTGGACTATGCCTGGAAGCCAGAAATACTCTCTCTGACGAGGGCTCTGGTACCTGGTGCAAGTTGAGCCAGTGAAGTTGGATTTCAAAGGCTTGCATTATTTTGATGGACTTTAGTAAACTGCTTCAATTTAATCTTTTAACAGTACGGCCTGGATGCTAAGTGGGGAATTTGGTGGGTACTGCTGGCAGGCAATGCCCTAGATATTCTAGCTCCGAAGGTAGGGTCCCTGCTGCCTAGCTTCAGCTATCATCTAGTATAGGCAGGGCTCGAGTGCTGAACTTTCGTATCAACCTTCCAGCAAAGGGAGAAAGAGCAACATTGGAAAACCATGGGACCACAGCTTAAGCAAACCTGGGTAAAGCCGGAGAAAAGGTAAGGTCTGCATATGTTAAAATAGGTAGGATAATGGGCAGACTAGATGGGCCTTGTGCTGCTTAAATTCAACCACTGTACATTGAGGCTCCCTTCTTGCCAACTCCCCCTACAAAGCCTAGCATCTCTGTGTCTCCCCATCACAAAAGCAACAGGGGCTGCCCTCCCTGGATCTCTTTCATATGCCCCTGGCTGCAAATTCTGGCCTCTCTGGGTCTGTCTGCCAATGTCATGCCATAGAAGGGGATCTTGAGAGGTATGCACCCAGGTCACAACCACCCTCTCAATAATGCCATGAACACCAGAGAACTAATCACTGCATTCACCTACTCTCTCACTCTGCAGGAACAAACCTCTGCGTCTTCATGAAATGTAACCAGGGGCCAAATCATGCCATCTATTCCACCATAACCAATACCTTACTGGCCATGAAGAGTGAATTCAAGAGCCTGAAAGGGATCATGGATAACCAACCAGTCCTGATACCAGAAGTAGGAGGTACAGCCAAAGCTAGTCTAAACGCACCATAAAAGCATAAGAAACATACCACAACTTCTTACTAAAGAGGACCTTATTACAGTGACTGTTGCCCAAGTCTACCAAGACTGCACGCTTATAGAACCACCTCTGCAGGTGGGGGCATTTCTTCAGAAAGGGACTGCGAGGATCTGCCTACCTCCAGGAAACATCCATGAAGCCTTTCATAAAAACCTGGGATGTCTGCATGAGCAAGAAACAGGCTTCCACTCAAATTTACTGCAACCATCAACCACCTACGCTTCACCCACAATCATAGGACTGTGACCTTCTCATATGTAAAAACTGTCTCTATCTCACACACACACAGCAAACAAACACAAAGAAGGACGTGACATGTATTATAATCTGTAGAAGGGTCAAAAGTAGCTTGATAGATGCATCGCATGAGCTGCTCTTGCTCCAGGTGGATGGAAATTAATTGGAATTTGGGAAAAGGAATGTTTGGGCGGAAAAGTTTGGGAAAAAAACACAACCGATGTTGAACTGTCTGAGGTGAGCCCTACTGGCTTACCATACAGAGGGCCATAATTCATTTTGTGAGCACTTAGGAAGTTTGGGCTTGACTGGGTTAACAGGCTTTGGACTGCGGTTGGCTCGGTGGAGCTAACATGTAGGTGTTTGGAGGGGCTTAAGTAAGTTATTTTTTATTACACTCTCACAGAAGATGAACCAACGCTGGAGTTGCTGACCGCTGGCATCAAAATAGTTCAAATTGCAATTAATTAAGCGGGAGTCAAAATGACTCAAACTTAGCTAGGCTGGATTTCCCATGTTAAAAATGACGCAAAAGTGGCGCAAGGGGCTTGTAAATCTGCCCCTTGGTGTTCTCATCCTGGGTTTTATCCAAGGCACCTCCATCAGTGAATATTAACTGATGCGTATAAAGTTGGCTCCGGCTCCTGAAAGGGCGGAGCCGAGTTCTTCTTCTTGTTCTTCAGAGCGTCTTTGTTTATTACGGCATAGGTGAGTCCTTCATCATATCCACCTTCTTCCTGCTTTTTGACCTCTGGTGCGATCTGCAATTAGAAATGATGTATTTTTAATGAGAAATCAACCACAGCTGCAAGTGCCTCTTCTCTATAAAATGTGTCATTGTAGACGATATTTGTGATATTGTGAGCTTAGGTCCTGATGTACCAAGAGCACACTTGGAAAAAGTGGTTGGAAATTGAACTCAACTTTTGTGACAGGACCCTTAGTTTGCAAAACAGCCCATGTACTAGGTCGCATCGCAAAATCTCCATTTACAGGGAGTCATTGAACGACATACCTAATGACTATTAACAAGCTGGTCAAAATTTGCGACCTCCCGCGATTGGCTACAAACACAGTGATTGTGGCTTGCAAGGGACAGCACACCACCATCCCTGTGTTTGTATTCCAAAATGAAAAACATTCTTTAAAAGTAGCCCGTGTTCTTTAAAGGAATCAGTTCTGCTTTTAAAAAATAAAAGTTTTCCATTTGGGAAACCTCAGAGGGAGCATACAGAGCTCTGCTGGACTGCTGCCTGTTACCCCCAAGGCTGCCAACACGACTCCCAGAGGAGTCTCTTTGCGAATCAGTTACCACCTCAGTTGAGGTATTGGTAACTGTTCAATAGTTTGAGACTGGAGTTATAATAGCAACTGTTGAGACATAGTATATGTCATTAGGGAGGAATGCTCCTTTTACACCCTTTCCTAACTGAATCGGTGTGGGTCGCAAAACCCAGGGCCGTCCTCCTCAAGGTAAACTTTTCATACTAGTCACCAGTGACAGATTGCTTTTCACACTGCACACCAGAAACCCCATCTCAAACTGCTCACGTGAGAGTTTTTCAAGTAATGCCCACTAGGAGCCGTTTCTCAAACTACTCACCAGTGCCATCTGCTCGTACTGCACACAAATGGCACCTTTAACAGCTGTCACCAGTGTCCTTCAAACATTATCACGAGGAGTAGAGAGGAGGTCAGAATCTATTACCATTAAAGAGGCCATCTGGGCAGTGATGTCACAATAGTACTCAAAACCCATCTGACATCATCAAACAAACGAACCTTCTAGAGTGACTATTGTTGGTGATTGTTCGAGATGAAGGCCGAGCCACAGAGAACTTTTTTTCCCTTCACTGTATGGCCCCTTGAAGTTGTAGCTCTTTCTTCTAATGCCGCCATTTTGTGCAAACTGTGGAGGTGGTGCATGGGACGTTTTTAGGTGTGATTCCGCCTATACTCAAGATAGGTTGGGAAAAGGACAACACAAAATAATTTGATCTCAATCCAATTTCCTGCTTAACTAAAATCTTTTGCTCTCCAAATGAAAGAGTCAAACCACGTCCCTGTGCTACCTTTGTTCTGGGAATAGCAATTGTATCTTGAAGTGCTGTTGCCTGTGCTGTATCAGCTCTGCAAGCTCGGCTAGCAGTTTTGTTGCTTATGCTGCATCTGTTGTGTGTGAGGGAAAGATGCCCTGCTGCTTGTCGTGTCGTCACTCAGGAAGCACGCAGAGCCAGGTATGTTGTTCACAATACTTTATTGCTCTTCTTCGTTGCTGTGCCCACACGCACATCTGTCCCCGTGCCCTCGTGCCCCTAGAATGCCCTCCCCACTCCCTGACCGGAAGTGGTGTCCGGTTGCTGTCCCCTCCCATCATTAGGGTGCAGGGTCCTAGTGCTCTCTGCCCCAGGTCACTACATCTCCCCCATTGTGGAAAGAAAAACGACGGAACATATGTAGAGAGAGAGAGAGAGAGAGAGAGACAGAGAGAGAGAGAAAAAGATATGTTCCTGATCCCTCTCATTACAATTCCTCAATCAGTCTCTTTGGCCTTTTGCTCACTCTTCTTGGACATGATCCTTCCGTTTCCTTCTGTGGTACCTCTTCTTGTCTCTCATTGTTGTGTGTCCTTCTTCCCTTGCTGTCCATACCTTCCTCTTTTCCATGTGTTTCGTTGTTCCTTGATGCTGGATCTCCTCCGTCCTCATCTGATGTCTTTAGTCCCTTGAAGTGAGAACTATTTCTGGTGATCCGGTAGGGGCCCAATGCAGCTGTTATCATTGGCCCCTTGACGTTTATTATTGTCAGTGGTTCATCTGAGAATTGACTGTCCGATTTTCTTGATTGCCGTTGATGCACCAACACTGAGTCCCCTTGCTTCAGGTGCGATGAAGTGGCATGTCTCCTGGCGTCCGCATATACTTTCATCTTGTTTTTCACTTCCTTATCTCTTGCTGCAATGCTGTTGTGAACCGGTGGCGCTTTGGCTTCTAGTTGGGGCAATCTTGTCCTGCTTGTCCTTCCTAGCACCAGTTCTGCTGGACATCATCCCGTGGAGCTGTGAGGGGTGTTTCTGTAATCTCTTAGTATTTGACAGAGTGCTTGTCCTATGGAGATCTGCGCTAGTTTTGCTCTTTGGTCTGCTTTCTTTATGTTCCCCATGAACCTTTCCACCATGCCGTTTGCTTGTGGCCACAGGGGCGTTATTTTCCGGTGGTGAATGCCTAGGTGGTCCATGAACTTGCGAAACTCCTCTCCTGAGAAAGGGGGACCATTGTCTGTCTTTACTGTTTGTAGGGAGCCTCAGGCTGCAAATATGTCATCAAGTATCGGCAACGTTGCGGTCGCTGATGTTGACGAGACGTGTCTTACTATGGGAAATCTGGAGTACTCATCAATGACCACTAGCAAGTAGTTGCCCGTGTCCAATGGCCCATAGAAGTCAGCTGCCAATGTTGTCCACACTGCCCCTGGAAGCTCCGACATTTGTAGCTGTTTTTGCTTTGCTGGTCGTCCTGTTATTTGGCATACGTGACAATTTAAGATAGTGTTCTCCACCAGTCGATCCAGGCCTGGGAACCATACTTTTTCCCATAGCATGTTATTTGTTTCTACCATGCCTCGGTGGGACTCGTGTGCCAGACTTATAGTCTGCCGCCGTAATGCATTTGGCATTACTATCCTTGTTCCTCGTAGTATGATTCCTTTTTCTGTCTCCGAAAGTTCCTCGTGTATGTTTTTGAATGCCAGCATTTCTTCCCTGTTAACTCCTTCTCCCATGGTGCTGTTGGTGTTTACGTAGCTCCATCTTTGCTGTCTTGTTCTCATTTTGACTGCTTGTATTGTGGCATCCTTTGCTGTCTCTTGTTCCAGCTCTGCAATTGTTATTGGTGCAGGAGTGTTCTGCTTTAACACAAAATTGAGGTATTCTTCTGCCATTGATGTGTTCTCTGGTGCCTGTGGTAGGGGATGTCGTGACATGTAGTCAGCTGGGTTGTGTTCCTTTCCCGGCTTGTGCATGATCTTGAAATCATAATCCATCAGTCTTATTCCCCATCTTTCAATGCGTGGCGGTATCTTTGCGTTCGGGTTTCCATATATTGTCACTAGGGCCTGATGGTCTGTTACAATGGTGAATGGTTTTCCGTAAATGAACATGTGGTAGTGTTCACACATGAAAGTAGTGCCACTCGGATGAGTGGTATCCCTCGGGGCACAGCGGGATACCTGAATAAATCAGGTTAAATGGATTTGATGCGAAGTTCAAAAACGCCAACGAAGTGTGAAGTAGTTTTCAAAAACTTTCCATAATCTTTATTCATACATGAATTTATTCATTCAATCATCTGTGTGATGTAGTATTATCAACCGGGTGTTAACTCTCCCGATGCATTTCGGGCTTACGAGCCCTTCATCAGGGGATAAGAGTCTGAAAAAATGCGGAGAAAGCAGAGCGTCACGATTCTCTGTAAAAAAATGCATGTATACTAGATGAAAACCAACGCAGTGTGATGGTGCCGAGCATGAGCCGACATGTGAGGGAATATAAGGAAAAGCTTACGTAAGAACCCGTGAGTCAAAAATACAGTATGTAGGGTGTAATGTGAGTGCTGGAAAACGAGACGTGTAACTAAACCTGCAATAGCGCGTGAGTTGGTTTGAAAAACTTCGGGGTGCCGTTTATAAATGAGACAAACTGTGACCCAATAAATCTCTTTGTAAATGGTGAATCTGAACTAAAAGGATGTCATATAACTCGCTATCAAATATGAGAGCATATGTGAGCAGAACAAATCGGAAAGAGATAGATACCGCGAACCCAGTTGTAAAAGTTAAAAAAACAATCTAAGAGTACCAAATTAGCGTAAACCCACCGTGTGCAACCCCGAAGGTGAACTTACTAGTGTCCGGTATGCATGCTCCGAATATCAGAACTTGAAGACGAGAGTCGAAATGTTGTCGACAATCTCAATTAAATAGTGACTCGATGTGCACGAGATAGAAAGAGGACTGACCAGTAACGTAAAATCTACGCCAAGAGTGAGAGCCATCTTGCAGTGACTAAAGTGAATCCGACTAGTGAAAACTTGCGAATGTCGAAAAAAATAAAAGTAATAAGTGATAAATATAAAAAATGGCGTGGGCGAAAAACAGCCTCAAAGTAAAGAGCGGTGAGTGACAATATAGTGTGCGTCCGAGATTTACTGATAATAACTAATAACTGAAGCATGCTGATCGACAAATGAGGAAATGGGAAAACAGATTGACCAAAAGTTACATAAAGCTTCAACAACGTGCAATTAATAATGACAAAAGAATAAACAAAGAAAGTGAGAAGGCAAATGTAAGTAATGACAAATAGGGAAAAAGGAAACAAACGACACGAGGGTTGCATAAAGTTTCAACAATGTGCAGTAAAAAAATAAAGAAAAAATAAATAAACAAGGGCGAAAAAACAAATAAACAAGGAAAGTGGGAAAGCACATGTGACATATAATGAAATCTATGAGCAACGTTGTTATGTAAAACAGTTATATATGTTCAAAATATAAAAGACACATGTGTATGATGGAAGTTGAAGTGGTATAAACAGAAAAAATTAACCGGGTGTAAGAGAATAAAAAGGTAAAAAAAAACAAGTTTACGGGAGGGGTAATGTAATAAGCAACGGACAGTGAAAAGGTTAAAATACAGGGTGAGAAAGAGAGTGTGCATGGGAATAATAAACAAGCAGAGGGAAAAAAAGAAAAGGACGAGAGTTTATGAATAAATAAAAGGTGAACGATGGAAGAAAGAAGGACCATGGGTGAAGCATAAACCAAGAATACAGAGTAGGCACAAAGGTAGAGATATCACAGATAACAGAGAAATTCCATCCGGTCATTGAGACCATTTGGTTTCATGTAGTCCAGGAACTTGATCCAGTAATTTTCTCTTTGAAGAATGAAGGCATTGTTGTTGATGCCTTCGCGTCTGGTAATTGTTTCCAAGATGGCAAACTGTAGTTGACTGGTGTTGTGCCGAAATTCAGTGAAATGTGTGGCTATGAAAGATTTGGTGCTGTTCGTACGAATGTTGCTCTTATGTTCATTCAAGCGGATTTTCATCTTTCTCTCTGTCTTGCCCACGTAGACCAATCCACACGGGCATTTGAGCATATAAATGACGTTCTTGGTGTCACAATTAGCGTTGACTCTCAGCTTTGTTTTAGTGCCTTTCATAGGATGTGTTATAACTGGTCCCTTGATGATGTTATGACAATTGTTGCAGTTAAGGCACGGGGCATTTCCTTTGTACGTGATTACAGAAGGCTGTGTGGGTGTTCTAGTAATGAGTTCTTTGATGTTTTTACCCCTGGTATGGGCAAAGATGGGAGGTTCTTGAAAAATGCCTTTGAAATCTGGTTCCATATCTAAGATGGACCAGTGTTTAATGATGGATTGTTTGTACCGTGTACTAAGCGTGGAGTATTTGGAGACAACTACGATCCGTTTGGACGGAGTTTTTTCAGTGAGTTTCAGGAATTGAATGCGATTCTTCTCGCTGCAACGTTTGTAGGCTTGATCGAGGATCATCTAGGGGTATCCTCGTTTGGAAAACTTCATGAGCATGGATTTAGCCTGTTGATCAAAATTCTCAGGATTGGATACCATGCGTTTGACTCTAAGGAGCTGCGAGAAGGGTAACGTTTTCTTAAGGGATGTCTGGTGAAAACTCTGATAATGCAGTAGGTTGTTCCTGTCAGTGGCTTTCCTATACATATTGGTGTCCAGAGCATTGCCTGATCTATGAATCATTACATCCAAGAATGCGATCGAGTGCTGATCAATATCAAAGGTAAACTGTATCCTTTCATTGATAGTATTAAGAACATGTAAGGCTTCTAAAAGGCTCGACTGAGAACCCTTCCATATGATGAGAATGTCATCAATATACCTGAGAAAGGTGATAGCATGTTCTTGCCATTGTGTTTCATTAAGTATGTTGTGCTCTTCAAAGTTGTGCATAAAGATGTTAGCATAAGACGGCGCGGCACAATTGCCCATAGAAGTTCCTGAAAGTTGGAGGTAGTGTTGACCTTCCCACTCAAAATATCTCTGATATAGAGTAAAATTAACCAATTCCATCAAAAAAAGTTGAAGATCGGTATCTAAGTCAGAGTGTAATAGTGTCTCTTCTATTGCTTCCAAGCCTAGGTTGTGTGGGATTGAGGTATACAAGGACTTGACGTCCACCGTGCACAACCAAACTTCATCTTCTGTTTGAAACTGTATGTTGGAAATTTTCAAAAGAAGGTCAGTGGTATCTCTAATATAAGTTCTTGAACTGACAACAAACGGTTGCAGGTATTTATCCACAAATTTGCCCACAGGTTCATGAATACTGCCTTTAGTCGAGACTATAGGTCTGAATGGGGGATGTCGAAGGTTCTTGTGGACCTTAGGTAACATGTATAAGGTCGAGGTGCGTGGAAACTGATGAACTAGGTATTTGGCTGTCTTTTCAGATATGATGCCGTTGTCAGAAGCTCTTTTGATTATGTTACTGAGAAAGAGTGTAAATTGTTCAGTAGGATTATAATCAATGGTGCAATATGTATTAGTATCGGAGAGGTGTAACTGTACTTGTTCCCGATAGAAGTTGGTGTCCATTATAACCAGCACTCCACCTTTATCAGCATTTTGACAGATGATGTTAGGATTATTCGCCAGATTTTTCAATAGTGCAAATTCTTTGTTGGACAAATTGCGATGTTTTGAAGTCCGTCTATAATTAAACGAGCTGATGTCTCGTTTAACAAGGTTTTCAAAGATGTCCAAACTTTTGTGGCTCAGTGGGGCCATGTAAGTGCTCCTCGGTTGCAACTCTCGGAGTTGGTCGGTTTTGTGGCTAGTGTGTTCAGGAATAACGTTGTCAAAAAAATGCCTTAAGCGGAGGTTGCGCATGAGTTTGAATAAGCTGATCTCCAGTTCTAAGCAGTTCGTGTGGCTGGTGGGAACAAAGGAAGTACCTTTCTCCAGGACTTCCTTTTCTGTTGTTTTTAAAGGATAAGAAGAAATATTGATCACTAGGCTGTCGGTGTCTTCTTCCCTTTGGAGCCTTTTGGGGCTGTGCATGCTCACCCACCCACGTAGTGTTCACACGCCCATACCACTGCTAGACTTTCCTTCTCTGGCTGGGAGTATGCCCTTTCGATGTCAGACAAACTCTTGCTCGCATATGCGACAATTTGCCTGGGCGAATCTCTTCCAGGCATGTGTTGTGCTAGAATTGCTCCTAAACCTACCGGGCTGGCGTCCACAGTCAGCTCAGTGCATAGCGATGGGTCAAAATAAGCAAGATGATCTACAGCCATTACTGCATGTCTGATGGCCTCAAATGCTCTACTACATTCCTGTGTCCAGAGAAATTTCTGACCCTGCTTTGTTAGGTCCCGAAGTAGTGTGCTCACTGTGGCAAAGTCTTTTATGTAGCGAGCACAGCAGCTTGCTAAGCCGAGTAATGACCTCACTTCCGCTACTTCTATTGGAGGTTTTGCTTTTTCCCGTGTCTCCACTTTGCTGGGTTCCGGCCTCATTCCTTTTTTTGAGAAGATGTGTCCAAAAAATATTAGTTCCCTTCTCCCCAGTTCGCACTTGTCTTCATTTAAAGTTAGGCCTGCTTGTTCCAACTGGTGCCTTGTCGTGCTCTTCATCTGAACGGCCCAACACCAGGATGTCATCACTGTAATTCAAACAGTTTTTTACCGGCCTTATTACTTGCCTTATGACCTCTTGAAATATCTCTGCTGCTGATGATATTCCAAAACTGAGTCGCTTGTAGCAAAAAAGGCCCATGTGAGTGGAGAAGGTGGTGATGTATCGTGACTGCGGATCAAGCTCTAGTTGATGGTATCCTTTGCACAGATCTAGCTTTGAAAATCTGCATGCCCCAGTGAGACAGCTAATCATATTGTTGAGGTGAGGCCCAGGGTGCCTTTCCCTCTCGTTTGCCGTGTTTGGCACTCTCATGTCAACGCATATGCGAATCTTTGAAGTGTTCTTTGGTACTGCTACTATTGGAGATTCCCAGGGGGTTGGTCCTTCAGCTGGCTCTATGATATCCTGTGCCAGCAGGCTTTGTATTTCTTCTTCCACCTGGGGTTGCAGATGTATGGGCACTCTTCTGTGATGCTGAGCCACAGGTTTGATCGCTTCATTGATATGCATGTTATTTGCTTTTCTTTTAGCTTGCCCAGCCCTTGTAGTATGGCTGGATGTTCCCTCAGAATGTTCTGTCTTTCTGACATGCTGTAGGTCATTGCTAGGAGACCCATTACCTGTGCCGTGATGTTGCTTAGCAGACAGGGTGCTGGAATGTCTCCTCGTAGTACATGTATTTCTTCTTCGACCGACCTTCCTTTGTATGTTAGCTTCTCTGTGAACTTCCCCATGTTTACCACTGGTTTTCTCGAGCCCCAGCTGAATACATCAACAGTGGATGGTGACAGCCGCGGTTTCATCCTCATCTTGACATATTCTGACATGCACATGATGTTGCATGTAGCTCCACTGTCTAGTACGAAGCTTGTGCTGTGGCTTCCTACCTCAATGTTCACTGTCACTGTTTTCTTTATCTGGTGTTTTTCTGCGAGATTAATGTGTTCTGGCGTGCGGTCTTCCATTGGGGCATCTGACATCAGATACAGTTGTTCCGCAGCCTCTGGCATGTTTGCTCCATCCCATTCAGCTGAGGGACTGCGATTCTGTGTTTCTATGTGCCTTGCGTATCTTCTTGTCACTCTCAATGGTCTTGCTGGTCTCCCTCACTCACTTTTGAATTGTCCACTCATGCAGGCGCTTGCGAAGTGGTTTTCTCGGTTGCATTTCCTGCATTTGTGGCCCATTGCTGGGCATGCGCCGGCATGTGGAAACTCAAGTCAGCCTCGATAGCACGTTCTTGCTTGCTTTTTCCTTGGTGGTGGTGTATTGTCTCTTTTCTTGACGTTTCCAGTGACACGGTTCGCTTGTTCCACTTTTTTTGCATTTCCCAGTTCCATCTGTCTTGCATGTGTTGTTGCTCTGGCCTCCGCTTGGGCCATGGTCAGTATTTTCGCTAGCGAGGACGGTTCCTTCAGATTTCGTGCGCGGAACTCCACTGACTGACAGCCTTCAATGATGCGCAGTCGTATCGCTTGTTCGTTGTCAAACTTGTCGAATTCCCAATATGTTACTAGTTTCCGCAGTCTGGTTGCGAAATCGTCGAGGGACTCCTCTGCTAGTTGACACGTGGTATTGAACGTGTACCTCTCAAAATCTACATTTCTTTGCGGGTCAAATTTGTCTGTGAGACATTTTATCAGTCCCTTGTATGTTGCTGTTTGATCTCAGGGAAATGTTATTAACAGGTCCTCAACCTCATCACCTACGAAGTTTAGGAACAAGTCTATGTTTGGTCATCTGTGTATGCCTTGCATGTGGCACGCATGTATCGTTCGAATTGTCTTATCCATCTTTCCCACCGAATGCCTGTTTGTGGTTCCGACAAGCTGAACGGTAGTGGTCTGCGGAAGACTGCATTTGCGATATTCTTGTCGCTTGCGTCTTCTGTCATTTTGTTGTGGTGCCTTCTTTTCTTCTGTGTGCACCGTCTTCTTTTAATCTCTTTTCTTTCTTTATATCACCTTTGTATTGTTGTAATTTCCTTTTTATTTCTACTTTTCTTCCTTAGTTTCACTTTATTTCGTTGTTATTTCCTTTCTTTTTGCCCTTTTCCTTTTTTTATGCTTTTACCTCTTTTCGTGACCTTAAAATGGCCGCCGTGCCTTCCTCAGCCTCTTATTGGCTCTCCCGCCTGACCTTAAAATGGCCGCCAGGATTTCTGTGGGGCGAGATTTGCTATCTTTTCAATGGCCTGACCTTAAAATGGCCACCGGGCCTTCCTCAGCCTCTTATTGGCTCTCCCGCCTGACTTCAAGATGGCCGCTGAGCTCTCGCGAGATTTCAGCTTGAAATTTACACGCGGGAGGCTCGGGCTGTTTTCTCAGTCGGCGGGCGGCTGTGGTCATGGCCGGGTGCACCGCTTCTTCTCTTCTCACCTTCTTTTCTTGATGCGGCCGGGGTGAGCTCCTGATGTCGCTTCAGTTCCCTGTACGCGGACCAGGGTGGGCTCCTGGCTCCGCTCTTCTCACGATCGGGGTGGGCTCCCGATTTTGCATTTTTCTTTTTTGGGGGCACGACGGACCAGGGTAGGCTCCTGGTTTTGTTTCCTTGCGACCGGGGTGGACTCCCAACGTCGCGCTTCCGCTCCTTGCAGTCGGCAGACCAGGGTGGGCTCCTGGCTTTGTTTGGACATTGTAGGGGCATGCGCTTCTGGTGGCGACTTCGTATCCCACCTCTTCGTCGCCAGTTGTCGTGTCATCACTCAGGAAGCACGCAGAGCCAGGTATGTTGTTCACAATACTTTATTGCTCTTCTTCGTTGCTGTGCCCACACGCACGTCTGTCCCCATGCCCTCGTGTCCCTAGAGTGCCCTCCCCACTCCCTGACCGGAAGTGGTGTCCGGTTGCTGTCCCCTCCCTCCATTAGGGTGCAGGGTCCTAGTGCCCTCTGCCCCAGGTCCCTACACTGCTGATGTGCTGCACCTACTTTCTCTGTGAGAGAAACTTGCACTCTGCTACACTTGAGCAATGTGAGGGAAACATGCTCTCTTGCTTTCCATGGGTTCCCTGCTCTTCGCATGAAAGAAACCTGCATTGTTGTACCCAATGTCTTCCTGTCCTCTGTGTTTGAGAGAAGTCTGGATTACATTTGTCTGCACACTTAGGTTAGAATTTGTACAGAACTAGCAATCTGACTACTTTGGGACAAAACCTTTCCGGAATCACAACTTTTTGCTCCTGACATTAGTCCAGTCAGCTATGGCGGCTCCCACATCGATGTAATTGGTTTTGCCATCATGAAAATTCACTTCAAGGGGAGGGAAACCATTGGAAAGATTTACGTTGCCAAACGGGGTGACAACCTCCTTGGGTGGAGGCATCAAAGAGACTTAGGAATAATGCTAAATCCGAATGCTCGTTGTCCCTCCGAGCAGGTCATGTTGATTGACCATTGTGTGAGTTCCAACAAGTTCTTTGAAGAGTTCCCTCTAGTTTTTTCTGACAGCTTGGGGTTGCTCAAAGACTTTGAACATCGCATTGTTCTAAAACACAATGCAACACCTGTTGTTCACAAAGTCAGGAGGGTTCCTAACATGATGGTAGAACCCCTGAGGAATGAACTTAAGAGGCTCATGTGTTTGAATGTTATTGAGGAAATTGAGTCCTCGGAATGGTTGGCCCCAGTGGTTTTAGCTCCCAAAGATGGTGGGAAGAACATTAGGATGTGTGTGGACTTGAGGAGCTTAAACAAGTGGATAAGGGTAGACCGCCAACCTCTACCCAACATTGCTGAATCAATTAACATGCTCAATGGTGCGAAAGTCTTTAGTGTGTTGGACTTATCCGCAGCGTACCATCAGGTGCCTCTCCATCCAGACTCCAAACACTTGACGTCTTTCGTAACACCACTAGGTGCTTTCCGTTTTGTCAGGATGCCATTCGGGTTAGCTTCGGCTGCTGCCTGTTTTCAACGCATCATGAAGATGGTCCTGGGAGATGTGTCCAACATCTTATTTTTCCAGGACGACATCTTGGTTTACGGAAAGAATGATTTAGAGCATGATAACGTTTTGAGGGTTGTTCTACAAAAGCTAGCCGACAAAGGTTTGACTGTAAATAAGCATAAGTGTAAAATTGGAGTGTCTTCTGTCACTTATCTTGGTCATGTTATCTCTGGGGAAGGCATCCAACCAAAATTGGATCTTGCAAAGAGTATTATTGAGGCTCCTGCCCCGGTTGATAAAGAGCAAGTGAGGTCTTTCCTTGGCCTTGCCGAATTTTATTCAAAGTTCATCCAAGACTTTGCCACCACCGTGGAACCGATCAGAGCTCTTTTGAGGAAGGGTGTGCAGTTTACCTGGTCGGTTGAGTGTAATGCTGCTTTTGGATCTATCAAGCAAGCAATAGGTAAGATGCCCACTCTGGGTCATTTTGACACAAAAAGAAAACTGTTCTAACAACTGACGCCAGTTTGTATGGCCTTGGAGCGGTGCTCTCTCAAGTTGAGGGTAATGAAGAGAAAGTTGTTGCATTCGCCTCTAGAACACTAAAGAAACCCGAGCAACATTACTCATGCATCGAGAGAGAAGCTTTGGCCATTGTGTGGGCAATAAAGCATTTTAAGTTCTACCTTTGGGGCATACCGTTCTTGGTAAGGTCAGACCATCGCCCTTTAATTCAAGTGTTCTCGTGTGCAGAGAGTGAAAGACTAACACCCAGACTTAAACGCTGGAGTGAAGGTTTAGAAGAATTTAATTTTGAAGTACAATACCTTCGAGGCTCTGCTAACAAGACAGCGGATTGTCTATCAAGGTTACCCATTGACTGTTACCAAAATGTCTTGGACAATGAAACTGTTGGAGTTTGCTGGGTCAAAGAGCCTGCTATTCAGGAACTTGAATGGGAACAAGCCTTGTCGGAAGATGTTTTATTTCCTATTATTTTTGATTTTGTTGTCAAGGGATGGCCTGATTGCAAAAAAATGGACCCGAATTTATTGCCTTTCTGGTCGATTAGAAATGAACTTACGCTTTGTCAAGGTTACCTAATGCGGGGTGAGAGAGTTGTACCCCCTGTTACTCTAAGACCCAAGTTAGTGAATCTTGCACATGATGGGCATTTGGGAAGAAACCTTACCAAATCTCGTCTTCGTGAAAGATACTGGTGGCCCAAAATGGACAGCCAAGTCGAGATGGTAGTCAAGGAGTGCCACGAATGTGCCTCCAATGACAAGTCAAAAGTCATCAGTCCAGCTCCCCTGTCGCCTGTTGAGGTTCCTCGAGAGCCTTGGGTCAAGCTTGGTCTCGATCTCATGGGTCCCTTTGAATTGTTGGGACCTTCTGAGAAGTATGTGATTCTTTTGGTGGATTACTCCTCTAAGTGGGTTTCCACCAGATGCGTCAATTCTGTCAGTACCAGGGTGGTTATTGATTTTCTTAGGGATGAATTTGCCAGTGAGGGTGTTCCTCGTTTCCTCATCACAGATAATGGGGTGCAGTTCATCTCACAAGAGATGCATGACTTCTTAAAGGATTTTGGGATTATCCATCAAAAGACTGCGCTTTATGCGCCGCAGGCGAATGGATTAGCTGAACGCATGAACAGGGTGGTAAAGGCATGTGTCCAACGGGCTGTGGAGATGAAAGTACCTCTCAAAAGTGTCCTGAGGGATACTTGGTGGGCGCATCGCACTGCACTCAATACTGTTTTGGGAAAGTCGCCTTTCCACATACTAAGGGGAAGGGTGGCTCTGTCCAAACTTAATCCTGGTTGGCTACCCCACATTGAAGGTCCTGTTTTGGATAAGGAGGAGGTGGGAGCGAAGATTAAGGCTTACCAGAGGAAGTACAAGGAGAGGTTTGATTTTAAAAATCAACCAAGGCCACAACTTGGAGAGTTGGTGAGTGGGTACTTATAAAAAAACCAAGGTGGCATAGGAAGGGTGTCACTGACTTTATGGGTCCCTTTGTCATAACTTCTGTATTCAAGAATGTTGTTGTTGTTAATAATGGCACTAAGTGGAGCATGTCCCGCTTGATGAAGTTCCATGGTGACAAGTCACCGAGCTATTCAGGTTCAGATGTTTTGCCTGCTTTGGGCTCAACCATGGGTGCTCCTGTTCCTTTTCCACTTTGTCCCCGAAGTCCTTCTTCCAGGTCTCGTTGCCCTCCTAGGCGTTATAACGACTATGTGATGAATTGAAATATTTTGTATTGTTGTTACATTACTGCACTGCTATGTTTTGACTTATGCATTCTCTTTCTCCTTCCTTCTCCTCTCCTCTTGCTCTTTACTCTTTCCTTTTTCCTTGTGTTTTGAGTAAAGGGGAAGTGTTGTAATCATTCTATGTCCTGCTCGTGCCTGAAGATTCTGTCTCCATGGTGAGTCTCGAGAGAGACAGTTAGAACCAGGAGAGCAGAGAGGCCGGCAGCAGGAGTTGGTGGTCTGTCTGTAAGCTAATAAATCTTACTGAAACCAATGACAGTCTGGCTTCATAACACAATCTGCAAGGGGGCAGAAGCTGTTGAGTGTTTAGAAAGGAAGATCACTTTACTGCTGTCTGAGCGATGCCAGTTCTGTATTTGAGGGAAGGTTACCCTTTTGCTACCGTTCTCTTCCTGTTCTGTTTCTACTGATGTAACCATGTATGGGAATAATATACTACCGTTGCATGTGCTGTGCCAATTTCCCATGTAAAAGTGAAGCTTGTTAAAGGGTTTATTTATAATAAATATTTTGCATTCAATTGGCATTAACACATACACAAGCAGATGTTATTAATCATGTTTATTCACGTTTAGATTGACCGTTGCTAATGTAGGCCTGCATTTTAAAATGGCTAACGTTGGTTGCCATCTTGCTTGTGACACATGAACATTTTATTTTTAGGTCAAGCTGGAATCCTAATTATCGAATATATTGATCTTTAGCTTCTTTTCCCATGTGAAATGTTTTCTTTAGAATAATCATGTAATGTTTGAATGAGGATTGCACTCGTGAAGACACCCACAGAGTACAGGCTGGTCCCTCCATCTCTTCTTGCTACAGATGTGAGTTTGACGTACGCAGAGAGAAGCTGTATTGTGAAGAGTCCCGGAAAGCTAACTGGCATATAATGGTATCACTTTGCTTTAACCTGATTGGACCGTTTCATGAGAACTGTGTTTAGGTGTCTCAACTGTTAGAATTGTGTGATTTAAGCCAGTGCAGACTAAAATACAGGGAAGACCCATTTTCAACTTGTCTTAGAGTAGGATTTATTTTGAGTACTCTGTCCATGAGCGGCTGACTAACCTTTGTCTTTCCTTAAAGGGGGGGCTTAGATCGGTTTATCCTCTCATTTAATCTATTTGATTTAAACTTCATTTTGATTATTCAATTCATATTTTGACTATTGATCAATACAATTTGATGATTTTTTTGTTCTATAATCCATTAAGCTTTAATAAACCTTCATGGTGTGAAAACCTTGTCATTCGCTGACTTTGTGGAGCCTAGCGTGCAGCACGTTTATTGAATGTATTGATTTGTTGAAAGCCGCAATTGTGAATTTCGAATCATCTGATAGCGTTTATGGGCCCCGAAATTTGCAAAAAGGTAAAACACTGGCCCTTGCACTGCGACTGTGAATAGTGGACCTTAGCTCAGTGAACTGAGTATATACTGCGGTTGCTCATTTTATAACCATTCATCTGTGTGTATGAGGAAAGCTTGCACTGTTGATGCCTGGGCAATCCTTGGTGGGTTTTTGTGGGCAGGGAGAATAAAAGACTATGCAGAAAGAGCAATGCTACTTCATATGGTGCAAATGGTATATGTATGTCTGAGGAAAGCATTCCATAGGGTCTGTCCAGTGCCTGCCCTCCATTGTATGAAGGTGGTGCATGTTCTGAAGCTTTACCTAGCTCTCTCAGTGCTGCTGTTGCTCTCTCTTTTCCAGGCCAGGATGTGAATGTTATATTTTGTGGCTGCAAACATTGTGATTCACAAAATTACAGGGTTTCAACCCCAAAGCAGCTTTATGTAATGTACAAAAGCCATTTTTGAATCGAAAAAGTATTCTCGACTTGCAAAAGGACTTTTGTGATCCAATCCGAATCGCAAGTAATAGGGTCCAGGAGATGGACTTTCCCCTTCTTCTTGACAGTTGCAATGGTTATGGACACACAAGTTAGCGTTGTATTGATTCTCAAAGGGGAAATTGTTCCTGTGGGGCAGCTTTCATTGGGGAAAGTTTTTGGGTGGCCTTGTGGGAGCAGGCAATCATTCAGGGGACCAATGCCAGCTCCCTTCATTGTCTTTCCTCAGTGTGGAGCTACTCCTGTCCCATAAGGAGTCGCAAAGGCAGCTTAAAGAAACAGAACATTCACATTGAAGGAATGAAAAAGCAGGGATGAAGAGCTACCCTCCCATGTAAGGCTCCATCCCAAAGTTTGCTGGCGTTCACAGGGGGTTTCAAAACTCCTCCTCTCATTAAATTCAGGATGCGGGTGGTTTTGCGATCTCCTGACAATGTTCATTTTGCAATGTGACTTTTGATTACACCAGTCACGTCGCAAAATACTGGGCAGGTTGCAACTAGTAGGTTTGTAATTTGCATGTACTGGTTTACAACTTACACATCCGGCCCAAAATCTCAAGCATATAGTATTTGAATGAAATGCGGCGCACATTCAGACCTTTCAAGGGCGGCCACAGCTTGGGTTACTAGGATGCTGGGAGGGACACTGTGTCCTATTTCGCTGGACAAATTGATGAGTCCATCCTTTACGTCTGTGTCGAGTGAGGATGAGAGATGGGGCCAACAGAGATGTGACTGAATGTCTGCCTGTGGGGGGTTGTATGAGACCGAATGAGGTGATGTGATTGGGAGCATTCCAGCTAGCTGTTATCTGCAGTGTAACACAAGGAGAGCTTGCAGGTGAACAGCCTGCAGCGTTGTCATGAGAAACAACTAGAGAATGAAGGGGTCAATGCATCTATTAGATGTCTCTATGGTTGTATATATGGATGATATATTGATTAACTCACAGACTTTGGAAGAACAGTGAGCGCAAGTTACAAAAGTACTTACCAGACCCAAGAAACATTCACTCTATGCCAGGGCTAAAAACTGTTTATATGAGGTACATCACCTTTATAAGTTTTGAGATTTCAAGTCAAGGTATCAGAATGGGCCTAATAAGGGTTAAAGCAGGCTTGGAATGGCCTTCCTCACAAACAGTGAAAGAAGCACCAAGATTTGTCAGACTTGCCAGTTTCAACAAACGTTTTGCACCATAATACAACCCCTAGTTTGGTTGCCCGGAAGGGAGTGAAATTTGTTTGGGGAACGGAAAAGGAACAAGAATTTGCTGACATAAGAACGCTTTCACCTTTACCATCGATACAAATGCCTCTGCCCTTGCAGTCAGGGCAGTTCTTTCACAAAAAATGCATCAGATCCTATAGAACTTCACCCTTTTGCTTATTATTCTTGGACCTTGATGGATAGAGAAAGAAAACTACAGGATCTACGACAGGGAACTGCTAGCTATTAAAGACCCTTTCTCATAATAGAGACATCATTTAGAGGGGGCATGTCATAAGATATCAGTATGGACTGACCATAAACATCTAATGTATCTGACAAGCATAAAGTACAATAGCGGAATATTTTGTTCTCTCACTTTGATTGAGTTATAACTTATCGACCTGAAAACAGGCACAGCAAGGCAGATGACCTGTACCACCAAAGAGAGGAGGGAAACAATATGGAAATGATACAGCCTGCACCATGCATCTTGGCCCTTTCCATGAAACAAGCTGCTGAATTCTTAGACTTCATCAGGGGAGTTCAGAAGAGTTATTCACATCAGCAATAGCTATGGCTGGAGCCAAAGAAAAGAGATCCTTGAAAGATGGAATGCCTTATAGAGAAGATGCATTGTATCTTCCTTATCTACATTTACAGTCTAAGGTTCTCGCATGGGGTCATGGTTCTCCAGCTGCAGGGCATCCCGAGCAAAGAAAAAGGATGGACTTGATTAACAGAGATGTGTGGAGGCCTGATCTGAAAATATCCGGTAAAAAGTATATTGAAAGATGTGTAGTGTTTGCATAAGACAAAGCTTTCCATATGCAAGAGAGGAAAAGCCACTTCCCACGCCTCACTGTCCATGAATTTTAATGGATCTTATAGTCGAACACCCTCCTCCATTAATGGCTGTACCACACTATTAGTAGTTACTATTTCACAAAGAAGGGACACTTCCAAGAAACTTTCAAACACTGTTGAATTAGCAGGCATCTTAATTAATCTTCATTATTTACATTTCTGACTTCATGGCTTCCCACAATCGATCATTACTTATAAAAGGACCCAGTGTATGGCACTTTTCTGGACAGAACTAACTAAAAGTGTAGGTACCAGACATTTTAAATTCACCAGTTATTATACATCGGCCGATACACGGAGCAATTAATTTAATCACTACAACGACTCTCATGATGCTCTCTCGTGAACTACCCAAATTCCTGGTACTGGTGCGTCTTTTTTGCAGAATTGGCCTGCAACACCTTCTTGCATTGATCTTTGGGACCATCTGCCTTCTGTTCTGACGGATATCATCCACTGATGCTATCAAGACACGTTCCGACTTCCTCAGTCCCAGCCTCGGCTAGTATAGGTAAGAGCGGTGGGGCCGGGTGGGGGGGATTTCGACAGATCGTGATGAGGGAAAATTAAATAAACAATACATTTTCCCTTGTCGTTGTCTGTCGAAATCCCCCCTCCCCCCACCCGGCCCCATCGCTCTTACCTGCGCGAGCCGCGGCTGCTCAGTCCCCACAGTTAGTGTCCTGATATGTTCGAAAGGTCTTAGATACCTGCAAACTTTGCCCATGCCACTAAATTACTTAAAAGTTTTTTTATTAAACTCATCCTTTGAATACTGGATCCAACCTTATTTCCTGGAGAGGGGATTTTTCATGGAGGGGAGTGGGCATACTGTCGGGATTCAGGGCTAACACTGGGAGCATAGCATGCTCGAGGGCTGGAAATGGTGGAAGACAGGGTAGTGGAAACTCATGAGATTGGGAACATTAGACTGCTAACTGCATGAATTCAAATACTCACTTCTTGGTGCTAAGGTCAACAGTGGTAGACTCATATATCAGATTGTTCAGGGCTCAGAGTCTTCTCCTGGCACCATGTTAGTTGCATTGGCTCTCTCCATTTGCGTACCACTTCGTACTCATATCCGTCCCTAATGTTTCTTGCACTTTCTCTCTTTGGTCCACTCGGTTCTTTCTCTTCTTGCTTCCCTAGTCCCTTATACCTTACTACCTTTAGTTGTTGTGCTTGCCTCTTGGAGTTCTATATTACTGGTATGTTTTTGGCAGTCTCCTAGGGCTTACGGCTAGATTCCTGGATGACCAAGAGTCAACATAGCAACCTCCACTTCCTAAACCAGTAAGCTTGTATCTTTATCTATCACTACATCTTCTCTCCTGCTGGTTCGATATAATCTCCTGTCCTTTTCTGTTTTCCAGCGGATGAGAGTAAACTATCTCAGTAAAATCGAGGTTGCACAGTGCCATCCCTTGACTGAGACAATTCGAACTGGGAGCAAGCTCTAGTCCAGTTTTCCTCTCTCTCTCTTTCCCTGTCTCTCCCAAGATTCCTATCAATGGCAGCAGTCCTTCCCTGCTCACCAGTGTGGGCATTCAGGAATGGCAGGGATTTTCAGCGGGGCTGCATCCTGGGAACCTGGAAAATTGATTGCACACTATTTGGCAGAAAAATTTGATGATAACATAAAATACCACACTCTGGGGCATATTTACAAGCCACAATCGGCTTCACAACGTCACTGAAGGTGATGCTGTAAATAAGGCGAGGCCCCTATCGCCATCACAACGTCACTGAAAGTGATGTTGTGGTGGCGATAGGGGCCTCGCCTTATTTACAAGGCAGCATTAAGCCACTTAACGTGGCTTAACGCTACCTTGTAAATAAGGCCCCCTTTCATGCCTTACTTAGCGTGAAAGGGGAGGGCAATGGGTGTTGCTGTGGGCGTTCCATCGCAACACCCATTGATTCTGACGCTGCCTCCTATTTACAAGGGAGGCGTAAATAGGAGGCAGCGCCAGAATTAAGACCAGGGAAAACCTGGTCTTACCCTGGTGCAACGAGGAGAAATGTTTAATTTCTCCTAGTTTTTGCTGTTTTCATGTGTGCTGCGTTGTGCAGCACACATAAAAACAGCAAAAGGCCAATGATTGTTTATGTATAGGAAGGTCCCACTCCCTACACATAAACAATCATTTAAAATAAAATGCTGTTTTGCAACTTCTGCGTTTGCTGCATTAAGCACCACACATAGAAGTTACAAAGCGGCATTTAACGATTGTTTATGTGCAGGAAGGGGGACCTTCCTGCACATAAACAATCTTCCCCTGCACGCAGACACCCTTGTACTAAGGTGCAGGGGTGACTGCGTTGACGCTAGGCTGCTTAGTGTAGCGCCAGCGCAGGGAGAAACCCAGGGCTGTACCATATTCTTGTAAATATGGTGCAGCCCTGCGTTTCTGAAGTGGCGGAGTGAGGCGTTAAGCCAGGAAGGCTAGGACCTCACTCCACCACTTCCCTTGTACATATGCCCCTCTGAGTGGTTCTCGGTCTTGAGAGTAACGCGGTGACGTCTGTAAATAATTATGGCATCACATACAGTTTTGTTGCAACCCCACCTCTCATTTCAGGGACCCTACTTATAAGTAACCCTGGGCATAATACTTTGCTACGCTCACGGAGCATGCAAAGTTTGTGTTACTACGCACTACGCAAATTGCACGTAGCAGAGTAAAAAACTCTGCTAATCGACGTAGCATAGCAGTAGTATATTAAACACATACAAATGCTTTGTTAAAGCAATTTTCTATGCTAAAAATGTATATAACAAATTCACAAAAGTGAACTTTGACAATGAAAATATCAAGCAATGAGAGAGGTGATGATTCTGGGTTCCCCCCTAACCTAGGGGGAGGACCAAGCAGATGCCTTGAACACAAAAAGCATATCATGTGAACGATTCTGTGGTGGTCCCTTCTTCCTAGGACCACCCCAAACACAGTTATGGGCAAAAATACAATCCCAACCAAAGGCCCTGCAAAGCATTATGGGACGAGATTAGCAGTGGGCAGTGAATATTATAGTGTCCAATATCAAAATAATTCTACAAAGAGCTGCAGTTCAACTAGTCGTTACTAGATGTCCTCACGAGTCAAATGCAAAAGCATTGAAATTATTAATACATCAAGCTGCAGTTCCACTAGTCGTTACTAGATGTCCCTCACGAGTCAAATGCAAAAGCATTGAAACACTTTCATGAAGCTTTTGCATTTGACTCGTGAGGGACATCTAGTAACGACTAGTGGAACTGCAGCTCTTTGTAGAATTATTTTGATATTGGATACTATAATATTCACTGCCCACTGCTAATCTCGTCCCATAATGCTTTGCAGGGCCTTTGGTTGGGATTGTATTTTTGCCAATAACTGTGCTTGGGGTGGTCCTAAGAGGATGGGACCACCACTGAATCGTTCAAAAGATGAGCTTTTTGTTTTCAAGGGATCTGCTTGGTTCTCTCCCTAGGTTAGGGAGGATACCAAAATCATCACCTCTCTCACTGCTTGTTAATTTATTTAACTTTTGTGAAATGCTATATGCATTTTAGCATATAAAGACAGAGATACTTATTTTATCTTAACTTGCACTGTGCAAGATGCCTTTGGCAATTATTGTACAGTGCAGTCAAGCACACAGCTACGCACTACGCAATTTGCATAGCTACGTGTAGTTCAAAATGTACTTCACGTAGCTACGTGAAGTGCTACTATGCAACCTACGCCCAGGGTTACTTATAAGACTGAAACAGTCAACAATGGCTACAACTCACAAGCCGGCAGCCATCATTGTTGTGTTTACCTGGAATGCAGTACACAAGCAGACCATCCCAGGGCTGCCACCGCTAGGGTGCCTAGGAAGCTGGGAGACCATTGTGCTCCTCACAGACATTATTGTTGAACATAAACTGAAGAGGGGCTTATGGGTAAGAATATCTATATTTATTTGCATGAATTAAAAGCTGCAAATAAAGTATGGGTTTTAACAATGAAGACATCCGGGGCTTGAAATTATATGTTCCATGATTAAAAATATTCTCATCATAAATGACAATCCCGTGTTTACTCCCTGAGAAAAGATTTACTCCTGCCTTCTGAAAGCAGAGAGTAAATTGCTCCCATTTTAAAACTTTATTTGGAGACCTTACAATCACTGCATACATTGCAGGGCAAAATCTAATTATCCATATGTACTCGTAGCATTTGTACATGCATTAACAAACTGCAGGCAGGCTCCACGTATTACACAGACACAACACACATCAGTGAACAAACATGCCTGTAGAATAATTAGGCCGTGTGCAGAATGCACTAAAAATATGCAAACATCGGAAAAAGGGCATAGTATTCTGCACATGAATACAATATATGGCTAACATAAAATGTTGCTGAAAGTGATACAAATATACCCCGTGTTTTACAGGCTTTAATTTAAATAAAACAAAACTCCTAAATATCTGCTATTCTACTCTAGTGTGGGATCCTGAATAATTTCTGACACCTGAATCTAAATGTTCAGAACAGGAGATACCAGTGGCATCCTTCAGATCACCATCACACACAAAAAGGGTATCACTATCATACATGTGCAGGGTGCATACTGTCACCATTCACACCAAATGAACCCCAGCTCACACACAAATAGGCACAGTCTGGCCAAACGGTGCCTCTCTCACGCAAGATCACATGGACACACACAAATACACAGAACACGTTCACACCTACACACACTCGCAAATGCACAACTGACAGACACACAAACACATATGCAAGGAAATCAGTATATTGCAAGCCCTGGACATATAATAGGTCTTACTGTTGGGGAACAACCCACTCACAGGAGCCTTTGCATGTTCATGGATACTTGGTCATCCACCAAACACTGAGCCTTGAAATAAAGAATCTTGGAGTTTACTCTGATTATACATTTTCCATGAACACAATAGTGACGTGTCAAAGTACTTACTGCAACTTTCAGTCGAAACTTGCTGGATAACATTTTGCCTTTTCTTTAAATGCCCTAGAGGGCAGCTTTGATGAGGATATTATTCTTAGCAAGGCTAGAATGTACAAATGTAGTCTATGAAGGTTCCTGCTATATTACGATACACGGATTACACGATGGTTTCTCTCGTAAACGGTCGTATTGCACGTCTTCTTGACCTCTTTATCTTGAATAGAGATTTCACTACCTCTTTTTAACTACTGCTCGATCTTATCACGCTACAAAATTGGTGTTTTTACTGTCTCATATCTTTGAAACTGTATGAATTGTATGAATTTGAAAATGATTTTAGTGTAACTTTTGATCATAATTTTAATACTTCCAATCGTTTAGACTAGCAGAATGTTACCTGATTGCACTTGCACTTTGTCTCGGGGCGGGAAACAGGGGTGTAACACATGCCCCTGCAGCCCCCGCGGTGCTGGGGAGCCCCCAACCTCCAGGGGGCCCCCTCAGCACCGCATTTTGGCCGGAGAGCTCCAGATTGAGTCCGGAGGGGGCCCCTCCACGTACCCTGCAGGGGGGCCGCCTTAAGTTTCGTTACGCCACTGCTGGAAACAGGAGCTCACAGGATTGCCTCATTTCTGGGAGCACCGGAAACACCTAAGGGGAGGGCAGGTGGTCAGCGGTCTAGATGCTGAACACCGGGGGCTCTAAAAGCACGGCCGCTGTGCGGCAGCACCGCCGGCTCGCCAAAGGCGCGCCAAAGGCAAGCCCGTCTGCGCCCGTCCGCGCCTGGCCTGGGCTTAGGGCCAGTCACTATGTCGGTTTTGGTCACCCTTCTACTTTTAGAGTCACCTACTCCAGAGAGCAGTCAGTAGATATCAACAATAGAAGTAAGTGTAGCGGTAAACTCAGCCTTGGATCTGAACCATTTGCTGTATCTACACACTGCCCAGAGTGCGACTTCCAACTCAGTCCCACAATGCCACAATGGACAAGACCCCGCACTATGCCTGTCACAATAGGGTCACGCAAGAGCAAATCAATAGTTTGCACCTTGATCAATGCACGCTCCCTATGTAAACATGCCTCTGAATTTGCTATGTTAATGGAATCTCAAGCAGTGGACTTAGCTTTTATCACTGAGACCTGGGCAGATGTTGCGTCTGGCCCAGACCTGGCCATAGCTGTTCCAAGGGGCTACACCATTTTTAAGTAAGATAGAGTGGGGAAAAGGGGAGGTGGGCTAGCAAAAATACATCGAAGTAGCTGGAAGGGACATTTAACACCCAAAATAATCAGTCAACTTTAGAATCTGTTCTGTTTACAATTTCAATAGACAATCGTTACTCTTTTAATGGCCTATTGCTTTATCGTCCGCCAGGCCCCAGGGCAGACTTTCTAAATACAGTAGGACTGTCCCTGGATATGATATCTCAGTCGGCTGACTTCACCGTTCTAGGTGACTTCAATTTACATCTTGAAGACCCATTAGACAAGGACGCTGTACATTTGTCTGACATGATGAATAGTTTAGGTCTTACTCAGCAAGTAACCGGTAGCACCCACCTAGCAGGGCACCTATTGGATGGTATCTTTTCCAACAATAGTGCTCTGCAATGTCTTTCATCACTCCCCCTCACTTGGCCCGACCATAAAGCTGTCATGTTCTCTCTCTCCCCTCACCAATTAGGATTTCAAAACTCAAGAAATAAGTATTCTAGACGATTCCGACCATGGAACAAAATCGAACTGACGACTCTTGAGAGCTCTCTAGCCTCAAATCCCCCTAAACTCAATAATGACCCCAACATAGCGGCAGTTGTTTTTGAAAAGTGGCTTCTCAACTCTATTGACCAGGTACTACCTGAAAAATCTATTATTAACCAAGGAGCTAGACGCTAGGAGCCCTGGTTTAATGAACAGCTTAGACTCCAAAAACAGAACTGTCGCCGGTTGGAAAGGAAGTGGAGGTCCAACTATGATTCGAATGACAGATTCTTGTATAAACAATCATTACTAGATTATAAACGACTAATACAGGAGGAGAAGACCCGGTATTTCTCTTTAGTCATAATTGCAGCCAAGAATTTGTCTAAAGAATTATTTGCGGCAGTAAAGAAATTAGCCAAACGCCCTGAAATAGCCAATTCTCCAGAAAGCCAGACCTTCTGTGACTCCTTGGCCACTTTTTTCCAGGCGAAAGTTAAATTAGTTTACAGTGGCTTCTCTGCCCCCCCATCCCTATGTGCAACCGTCCCACAAGTCGAGTCGGTCACCTCTAACTCAACAGAGGAAGCTATGGTAACAACCCCAAAATCTACGAAGCTTCCAGAACTATTACACTTTCTATCACTAACAGCTGATCAGGTCATCAAACTACTTTTATCTACTAAATCGGGATCCCCTTTGGACCCCTGCCCCCCAAAGATCTTTCATCTTCTATCAGGAACAATTGCTCCTTACCTTGCCCTCATTTTTAATCAAATGTTCTCTTCAGGAATCTTTCCTATTAAATGGAAACTAGCATCAGTTCTTCCCCTTCTTAAAAAAGCGAATCTGGATGGGGCTGATCCTAATAGTTACTGGCCAATCGCAAGACTACCTTTACCAGCTAAAATAGTTGAGGGGGCCATGAACACAGCACTATCTGAATATATTGCGACAAAGGCTTTCCTGGATGCCACTCTGTTTGGCTTCCGGAAACACCACAGCACGGAACTGGCACTGATATCTGCATCAGAACAGATTAGGCAGACGGTGATCGCAGCTTTGGTCCTATCCAGAGCCGATTATTGCAACAGTCTTTTCATCAATCTCAGTTCCAAATGCCTGACTAAACTTCAGATTGTGCACAATGCTGCTGCCCGTCTTTTGTTGAAAGCATAAATCGGCCACTGCAGAAGCGACGCATTGAATTTAAAGCCTTGTGCATAGCATTTAAAGCAACTCATGATATAGGGCCAGTCTTTTTCAAGCAAAATCTTCACTTGTATGTCCCTGCATGTCAGCTACGCTCAGCTCAATCTCACAATCTGGTGATCCCTGAGTTCATGAAAAGTGCTTGGGGCGGTAGAAGCTTTCTGGTCGGGACAACTAAACTCTGGAACTCTCTTCCCCAAGGGTTAAAAGACAAGACTCACCTGTTGGCATTCAGGAAGGCGCTGAAGACATGGTTGTTTAACCTCTGACCCTGTGTTAAGATCTTACGACATATGTTTATTTGATGAGCCAGCGCCTTGACCCCTTCGGGTAATTGGTTTGCGCTTTATAAATTTATTTTTAATTTCATTATTAATTAGCCAGACTGCAAAAAAGTGCAGAATTTTTAAATTGAAGAAGAGATATCGCATCTCACAAGCACTGGTGATGCTGCATTAGATGTCAGCTGAATGCTGCACTAACATGTGTGACTCTTGACCTTCCCTAGACTCCTAAGTCGTGGCAGTCACAAAATCCTGTCTTTTCCGTCTTACAACGCTGGCTGCACACAATTTCCCCTTCCTCTCTTTTTCACTGAGAGCCACTGTAGACAGTGCTTAAGTTCAGTCAAGACTATATCATGGAAAATCAATTTACCTGGGTCTCTATAAGTAAAGCACAGTCCACCTGCAAGGACTGCAGAATGCCTTGGACTTAAAAAGTTTGACCATATGTCTGATTACTTCAGACAAATGCATTAGCTTCCCTTTAGGAATAGAGTCCACATTAAATACGTGTGCCTGGTTCACGAAGCTTTTAATGGACTAGACCTAAATTCTTTTCTGGAAACATTTTGAAATGCACTCCTGCGCTTAAGCTTAGAACCTCGCAGGCCAGCTAAAATCAACAGTGAAAGGATTTAAGGTAGAAAACTAGGGGTGGGCACTCCTTTCAGGTATGGGCAACCTCTTGATAGAACTCTCTTCTGCTTGCCGCTAGAATGAAGCCAGACTGGCTTACATTCAGGAAGCTTCCTAAAACCTGGGTCTAAATTCAATAATTCTTTATGCACTCTGTTTTCAAATAGCCCAAATTCAGATTATTCCCTATAGTGCCAGGAGGTTCTGTTCATGAGTGGCAGTGCGATTTAGAAGACATCAAAAAAACATAAACAAAACAATAGCACAATGAGTTCAAGATCCTATGCCCAGCTCACACATCAATCAAGGACAAAGGCCATGCGTCCCTGAATCTAGTTTTCAAAAAGTACCAATCTAAGTACTAACATTGTTACAGTAAATGAGATTAATTACCTCAAGTGTAGTTTTGTATAGCACGCCCAAGTAGAATAGAGCCAGGGCAAACATACAAACACTGGGGCCCAGATCTACTAAACTATTGCATTGTCATTGCATCACGTGAGGCAACGCAAGGGCCTACGTGATATTTACTAAGCCACGCAAAGCCACCTTGAGTGGTTCTGCACAGCTTAATAAATCCAGAGTAACACAAGGCACCACAAATCTCTGCCTTGTGTTACTTTGCTTTGGGAAGGTGTACCATGGGTGGAGTGTGGGCGTTCCCACGCATCAACCCATAGATTTTGGCGCACTCCCATATTTACCAAGGGGTAGCAAACCTTGGAATGCGTCAAAATGCTGCGCCATCCCAATAGAGGCGTAACGTGGAGAAATATGTTTATTTCTCGTTTGTTATTTCCCCTTTCTACTTGTGCTGCATCTTGCAGCACAAGTAGAAAGAGGAAAATGCCTTTGAGCATTGTTTTTGTGCAGGAAGGTGTCCCTTCCTATACAAAAACAATACTGCCTGAAACGCAGGCACACTTGCACCATGGCACAAGGGTGCCTGTGATGGCGCTAGGCTGCACTCAGTGTGCCAGTGCAGAGAGAGGGCAGGAATACATCATATCTCAGTAAATATGGTGCATTCCTGATCTCTCCATTTGAAGCAGCACAGTGCAGGAAGCTGTCTTGCGGCGTTGCATTGCGTTGGGTCAGATGTCAGTAAATCTGGCAGTCATCGAGGACCACCTCTAATTCAGACCAGTTTATGCTTGAGGAATGATCTTGCTACTATTGACAGGTTGCCAGAAATGCTTGTATAGCCCGACAGTTTATCTCCAAAATCTGGAGATCCTTCCATGGTTACCACTGCTGTTGGTTTTTACCCCAAATGAGTTGTTATGAAGCTAATTTTAATCCCACTTACCAACAGTTTTCTAGTGTTATTTTTGGAGGTATTTTCCTCCAGGGAGAAGCTGCAGTTACCAGCTTCATTTACTGCGCTGTCAAGGATTGTGGTAATTTCATCTGGGAAAACTAGTTATATCTTTGTCAATTGTGCATTTTATCATAGAATACAAGTTTATCAAAATGGCAGCAATAGGCGCAGCTTTGTGGAACAGCGCTTTACATCTTGTGCAGAGACAAGTGCCTGTTCAGTCTGCTGTTGGCCCTCAGCAGGATGTGGCATATCATGATTCATGATGCACTACAAACTAGAAGAAAGTACAAGCAGCGCAACAGCAGATGCATAGTTGATTTTTTTTCAATGTCAGATGAACAAAATTTAGATAATTACTGACTTGATTCTCACACAATAGTATTCATTCTTGACCTTATAAGGTGTGATTTAGAGCCCAATAGTAATATTAAAACTGCTGTCCCACCACTGGTTTAATTAGTGTCAGTGTTGGACTTCTGTGCAACTGTTTTTTTTCAAGGAGTTGTTGCAATGGCTTCTGGACTCTCTCAGCTACATTCACTAAAATGTTGCAGAACATACTCAGTGCTATGTTGAAACGTATGCAGTGTTTCATCATCTTCCCTAAACCTGCATGTGCGCAAACCAAAGTGGAGAGTGTATTCTATGGTATTGCTGGGTTCCCAAACGTTGTTGTAGCCATTGATTGTACACACATTTGCATTGTTCCATCTTGTGCTCGAGAACAGTTGTTCAGGAATTGAAAGCTGTACTACTCCATCAATGTTCAAATGACTTGCAGTGCTGACCTCATCATCACACACTGCAATGCAAAGCCCCCAGGATCTGCACATGACACCTTTAACCTCAGCAGTAGCAGTATTCCTGATGTTGTGGTTGCTCTTCAACATGAAAGGAACTGGTTACTTGGTGAGTGTTTTTAGTTTTTATATACTGCTTTTTGTCAATTACATTTTGTTATTTGCATCAGTTTATCATTATCATACAGTCATGGGCATGCGCAGTAGGACACATAATATTCAAATCAGAAAAATGTTTCTGCAATCTTCTTTTCCAACCTTGCCTTTTCCAGCAGCAGCTAAATTAACAAGCATTGGCATAGCCAATAGGTCTCGCTTTTGGGACCTTATAAGTATTTAGTTATGCAGCACAATATCCTTGGTGCAATAACATCAACTGTTGCATGGCTAAAAACTTATAAGGTCCCAAAGGCGAGACCTATTGGCTATGCCAATGCTTGTTTTTTGTTAGGCACGGGGAGATTAAGTGATTTGCCCAGAATAAATGATGTTGAGCATCCTTGCCGAGACTCGAACCCAGTTCCCCAGCACCGAGGTCGACCGCTCTAGACATAAGACCACATCCTCTCCCCTAGCAGCAACCTCCACTTTGCCAACCTCTTGCTCGCCCATGTACCCCGAATCCGAAGAGCCAAAGCCGGCGAGAATGGATTCTTCCACCTGGCTACCAAAGCCTGGAACGACCTTCCCCGGCACATTAGAGCCACCAGCTCAGTCCCTGAATCCCGCAAAAAAGGCTGAAAACCTGGTTCTTACAATAGGTCCCAGCCAGGATCGCACCGTCCTTCTTCAGGTGCAGGATATCCTCCTGAGTGATAAGCTCGACCTACAAATACACATAATGTTGGTACCCCAATACATTTTCACTGACGAGAGTAGGGAAGCAGTGCTGATGTGAAGGGCCTAGCTCCAGACGAGTTGCAGCGTCTCTAAGCACTGTGGTGATCCAAGGACATCCAATCAGGTGTGTAATGCACCCTTTGATGGGGACGCACACAGTCTCAGGAGGCTATTTGACAACCTGTCCAAGGTAATCTGAAGCAGGCAACAGGTTAGAACCCACTGTTTTAAATCTGAGGGCACAGACACAGATGACGATCCTGTTATTTTGTAAGGATCGAAACGTCGACTCTCGCACACTGACCCATATTATAATGTACAGAGTAAGGCACATAGGGGCAGAAGTGTTGCTTTAAATTTAATTAAATAAATTAAATGTTTTGACTTATGTCACACACTATTGCCTGAGTTTTTCTGTTTTTGTTCTGCTCATTTAATTTTGTGTCATTTGTGTTTTCTCCCACCGATTTGACTAAATTGTCTAATAAATGTGATTGTATTTTTTCAAATTGACCGCATGTCTGGTCATAATTGTTTTCCCAGTTAAATGCCTAGATAAGTTCTCTTTAGGGACCTCTGTTCCTTTAAAGCACTATGCACCCCTGGTCCCTAAATATTCATGGGTTTCGCTTGTTCTCTGTAGGCACAGACACGACAGACCGCTTAGTCCTTATACAGTGGAGCTATCCCGCAGGTCCCAAAGAATGCACAGCCTCAGACCTCAGGCAGTGGAGCAACCCCTAGATTACACCGATCATACAGGCTTAAATCTCAGACAATAGAACTACCCACAGATTAACCACGTATTACAACTCAGGTGTATCCTAGCAGTAAGCTCACCCTGTACACAAATCATAGCGACTCAGGGCTCAGTGATTCGAGTTAGCCCTCAGTTACAAAGATAGAATAGGCCCAGGCCCAGGCCAGGGCCGCATGTATTATACGGAATGGTAATACTGTCTGGGGAAGATTTCTCCTCATTAGTACCAGTTTAACAGAAAAATACAGAAATAGGGACCTGTAAGATGACCAGTTAACCTTCACTAAGGGCTTTCCACTGTGTGCGAAAACATGCTGCAACATTTTTAGTAACTTTTGATCGGTTTGAGCTAGAGAAAATTTTTGGGTTAAAATCTGCAGATCTGGATTATGTGGCAAATCCATAATTATGCAAAAAAAAAGCCACAGCCACAGAATTGCATAATTCCAGTGGCCCCAGATCAGGCCAATGCCAACAAAGCTTACTCCGATGACACGGTTATACAGGTCCAGGCCTTCACCGGCAGAGATAGCCGAAAGCTTACTCTGAACCTACCATGCAAGTTTATACAAGCAGAGCTGTCTTTAGATTTATACATTTCTTACAGGTTGAGGCGTTAGCCAGCAGAGATGCCTCCCAGGTTACATACATGTTACAGATGACAGCAACAGCCAGTAGAGCATCTTACAGTTTACACAGATCTCCCAGGCTCAGGGCTCAGTCACTAGCGTTGTATCTCAGTTTACATAGATCTCATAAACTCCCGCCTCATCCATCAGTGCTATCTCTCAAGTTACATAGACCTCACAGGCTCAGGGTGCAGTTACTAGTCCTGTCTCTTGGCTTACACAGATCTCACAGGCTCCCACCTCAGCCACCAGTGCTATCTCTCAGGTTACACAGATATCACAGGCTCAGTGTTCAGTCTCTAGTGCTGTAGCTCAGGTTACACAGATCTCACAGGCTCAGTGTTCAGTCACTAGTGCTGTATCTCAGGTTACACAGATCTCACAGGCTCCGTGTTCAGTCACTAGTGCTGTATCTCAGGGTACACAGATGTCACAGACTCCCACCTCAGCCACCAGTGCTGTCTCTCAGGTTACACAGACATCACAAGCTCAGGGCTCACTAGTCCGGTCTCTCATATTACACAGACCTCACAGGCTCAGGGCTTAGTCACTAGTGCTGTCTTTCAGGTTACATAGATATCACAGGCTGCCGCCTCAGCCATCGGTGCTATCTCTCAAGTTACATAGATTTCACAGGCTCCGTCATTATAGCCGTCTCTCGGGTTACACAGATCTCACAGGCTCAGGCATCAATAGAGCTAATCTTCCTGTTACACAGAGCCTACAGGTTCACGTCTGACAACTGATCAGTCACCCAGAAAACAAATATTTTAGAGGGTTTTAGAGGGCTTCTCTGCCGGAGGCTCTAGAACGGTCTCACAGAGCCCTCTGCTCCTAGAGACCAGAGCGTTTACAGGAAGGAATGATTTTATCAAACAAAAACAGCACAGAACAGTTCGAGTGCCTCGTCTCCCCTGGCAGCAATTTCCAAAAACAAGCCAAAAAAAACATGCTCAAGGAAACAACTAGCTGAATGTGCAATTTCAGGCAACCACCACAGTATTACCCAACCCATCGTAATGGAACCTAGGAGATTTGAATAAATCATTGCCAAGAAAGTACTGGGGTTGCAGTGTTCGAGGTCAAATAACTCTAGATCACTCACCTGTGAAAAAAGCAACGAGCGACGGAAATCATGTGGGGAGACATGGGAACGAGGCGGCGAGCGACGGAAATCATGTGGGAGCGGGGCCGCGAGCGGTGAGCCGCAGAAGGTGAGCGAAGCCGAAAACTACGGGGCGCATCGGGGGACATGGAGCGGGGGCGAGCGAGCGCGGCAGCCTGCAAAGCAGTCCCAAGAAACGCTCGTGCGTCGTGGCTGGCCTTTGGATGAGTACGCGCGGCAGACATGTGTTTCCACTTATCGCGCCCGTGTCTGGGCACGATAATTGGAAACACATGTTTGCCGCGCGTACCCATCTCAAAAAGGCCAGCCACGACGCACGAGCGTTTCTTGGACTGCTTTGAAAACTCGCTTACATTAAGTCTTCGCCTCTAAGCAGCGCTTGCGCGCTACTCGAGGCTCGACCTAAAAATGATTCATTGGCAGCAAGAATCATTATACTGACACTGATTGCCTGTCAGAATACAAAAATGTAAACACCAGTGACACCCTTTGCTTTTAACTCCCTCAATCTGACTTCCACACATTCTTTTAACTCCATAAATTGGACTTCCACACTATCTAGGACTTAATTAGAAACATTAAAATAGGTCCATAAACAACACTACACTTCCGATGCTAAACTGTTGAAGGAGAAATGGAAATAATTAATATAATTTCACATTGAACAAAATCGGCACCGTGGGTACTCCCAAGCAACCACCCAACACCCACACAAGCGCTACTAGTAGTAAAATACACATAAGAAATCTGGGGGGATATTAGCAACAACTTGCGATAATTATCGCAAACCGCGCTTAGCGCGTTTTTTTTATCGCCGCGTATCGCTGGATTTTATCGCAGCGATAACATGCTATTAGCAACGTTTATCTCCAATGCGATAAAATATCCACCGATAGCGGCGAAATGCGTGAATATCGCTGGAAATCCAGCGATATTCACGCATTAACGCCATGGGGTACTTAGCCTGACAATCCACCTCCCATACAACTAACAGGTAAGTCATGTTTTTAGCAGGTGTTAAATTCTAGCGATATTCGAGCTTAGCGCAAATTTTTTTATCGCTTCGCCTGCGTTGCTAATAGGGGGTAGTTGTGTTAGCGACTGTTTTCAGTCGCTTTTAGTTGGGAACGCCTACCTTGCATGTCATTAGCGATAATTATCGCTGGCATGCAAGGCGATGGGAAAACCGGCCGCTATCGCCAGAAAGCTGTCGCTAACGCCTGTTAGCGACAGCTTGCTGATAGGCGATAAAAAAATCGCCGCTTTAGCGGCAAAAAGTGCCACTAAAGCGGCGATAAAGCCCTTGCTAATATGCCCCCTAGACCTATTGTTTCCAGTGCTTGTTCCTAATCTTTTATTATCCTCTGAGTCTTCTTTCCCTCCTTCACATAGTACACGAACAAGAAAATGCAGGCCCTTTAACTCGTCTCTTTTCCAGGGCTTTTAGACGTCTCATAGGCCCATGTGCCCATTCTCCCAGTCCCTATTTCCAAAAGATAAATTATAGCCTCTCCCAGCCCACTCTTAAGTACATGTTTCCCATTCTACATCCTATCGGAGAGGCAGATGCATCCCTCACAGCATAGTTATACTCACAGTGTTGTTTGACGTGTTCACTTTGGTAACAATTGCATCTGAAAATAAGATAATACAAAAACACACCGAGCTGTGAGATTAGCGTTCTGGTCACTCCTTTTTAAAACCAGTCTTCACATAGAATACATTTAAATAGCTACAGAAAGTACTTTTTAAATACACTCCCCTGGTACAGGGACTACACTGGCACTCTCTAGCAGCACTTTCTTCGGCTAGTCTATATATCTGAACTGACAGCGGAGGTGGGAGTGGTGGCACCGCATAAATCAACAGCAATTTGGAATTCAGTGCACATGCATTGCCTAACAAACTCCAAACATGCCACCAGTCTTCACCTAGTTCAATGAATTTTCTTAGGTTGCTCAGATTAGATATGCCTGATTTTCACCCGTGTGCAGTGCCCTCTCAAGTGATTTTTTTTTCTTGGGCACCATCGTACTTTTTGACAGCTGGGAGTTTTCCCTGCCAATGGGTGTCTTGTCCTAGTGTGTGACACAGCCTACTGGAATCAAAGTATTCTGGTCCTGTGGCATGTATTTGTCAGAAGCTGACCTTCGTGAGTTTTGGTTTCAGTTCGTGGGTTCACATTCACCCATGCATGTTCCTATAGTCACTTCATTTTATCTATCTCTCCATGTACTAACAGACCAATGTCTTTGGGCTTTGATCCGTGAGGAAGATGCCAGCCTCTGTCTCCGGTAGTCAATGTACCTAGACCAAGCAGGGCTGCTGCCTTCCACTTGCTGTGTGCTTCTCATTCCATTGATAACTTACTTGTTCCCATGATATCGAGCCACATACTTCCATGCCCTGTCCAGTTTGGGCCACCAGTTTGTGCCACTAGTTTGCGGGAGTTATGGTCAAACCAATGGTGACCCATGTCCAAATTATCTTTGTGTCTCTTCAAGGAAATGCTTGTGAGGGTGGTGTAAGGAAAAAATCCAGGACTACTTGTAGCTGCACCATCTTATAATGGTTTGCCTTTTTCCCTGCTGATTCTGCTTTTTGTTTGGTTTTTACCTATGACACTTTGAAATACCTTTCAATATCTAAGAACGTTCATGAAGGGGGTAGGACCACCTGGTGCAGGGTTGAGATTTAGGCCTGTTCACTGCAGCAACAAAGCTTAGCTTTTTTGAAAGATGCTGATGGTACCTAGCCCTTAGAATACCTGTAGGTTTTTTAACAACTCTCTTGAACATGACATATGCACAACTTGAGACCACAATAAAACGAGGATGATTGGTATATGTCTAGAAAAAAACTCCACAATCCTCGAAATCTAGCCTTAATGATAAGCGTTGGACAGAAATCCTGAGCCCTGAATCAAGCAAAGTGCACCATACCTACAATAGAAATGCAAAGCTTTTTTCCACCGTCTTATGATTTTCTTTCACTGTTAAGTCTGCAGAAAGGAAGGAAAGGTCTAAAATGGCTGAATCAAACAGCAAAAGAATTTGCAAATGGAAACCTGACAATATCCAATAACCATACCAAATATATGGCATGGCGAAGTTTCTTTGAGACAAGCAGTTACCCACAGCCCTATTTATTTGCGTTCAACAAATAACAAAGTGATGGAATGTATACTTGATCTTGCTCCAAATCAGAACAGTCCAGCCCAAACTACCACGCCACACCTCCTTCAAGATATAAGCAACCCCACTTGTACCATAGGAGGAGGGGAATTATCTTTTTTCTAGGGTGGGCTCCTGCTCTACTGTCCTGGTAGAGGGGTCTGCCCTCTAGGATTCCATCTGGAATAGTGCAATTTGGGCCAGTTTGGAGTAAGCAAACTGTATGTGCTACAAAGTGGCTAGGTTTGCCCCTTTGAAAATGTTCCTCATTGGTCAGGGGGTGTCTAGGAGCCTTCCTCAACCACTGGTTGCTCAACTGTACGAATGTGAACCTCACCACCAGCCCCTCAGAACACTTTCTGGACTAGAGGGAGAACAGAAGGACTGTACCTGCCATTTGATACCTGTGAGGAGACCTGAAGGTGGACCTGCTCCTACTTGTACACAGGCAATGAAGTGGACTCCAGGAGTCAGTTGGCTGACTTCCTCTGTGGCTATACAAGCTGTAACAGGTCTTTTACTGCAAAGACTAGTTGAAGATTTACAGTTAGACCTGAACTGTATCCTGCTGGTGGCCTCTGCTGGAGTATGTTCTGACCCCTAATTGCTGTCCCTGAGGTCCTTGGACCCTTGGCTGTGGCTGGCTGGACTTTTCAAACAAACTCTGAAAAGTTGTGACTTAGAATAGTTTTGGACTTCCAAGACCTACGGAGCTTCAAAGGGACCTTGCGGCGAAGCTCTCCACTTTCAATGTGACTTTGTCGGCCACACCTTCAGGCTTGCCCCAATGGAATATTTAGAGCTCCATAAAAGAGATTACGTTTGAAGGTGGAGATCCTGACAGGGCAAAGGCATACAAAATATTATCCAAATGCAAAATCTGCAAAATCTGCATTTCTCCTGCTCTGTTCTTTTCCTGCCAAAATCAACGGCTTCAGCAGGACCTTGTTCAGTGGCTATCCAGCTTCAAGAAGACTTCAGCAGATGCAGCCTGCAACCTTGCCCAACTTAAGGATTTTGATTTCCATTTCAAAGACTAAGTCAGAAGGTAAAAACTTTGAACGGGATAAATCTCTGGGAGTATCTGACTGGAGCTCTAAGGTGCTCCTAAGGAATCTGTTTTCTCCAACAGAGATCCTGTAACAATGAAATGAGTCCGTCAGTCTCCCTTCTATGTCTGTTTGTAAACACTGATGTGAGTGATTTGTTTTTATTGGAAATAGGGCACTGTTTACTGTCAGTTTGCTGGCTTTGAGGAAGACCGGTATGGTCGAAACATGTTTGGCGCATTACATTTCTTGAAACAACTCTTGGAGTGCAGGCATTTCTTGCACTGCTGTGCGAGTACTTTCTTCATAACTATATATATATATATATATATAGCTATATATATATATATATATATATATATATATATATATATATAGTGTCTTTATTGGCACAGGACAACTTCGTAACAAGACAGTGCACGGCAGGAATCGCCAACGCGTTTCGGGCCTCACGCCCTTCTTCATAGACTGCATCTGTGGAAAAAGGCGAACAAGACTCACCAATGCATCCCCTTAATTTATAACAGTCACGCCCTAGTGTGGGCTCCTTGGTAAGTATAGTATATTATGGGGAAGGCAGTCCAATTAAAACCCCAGTGGGCTCGCCAATCACGTAGAAATGCACAGTTCTTAAAATCCTGCACATAAAGGCTGCTCAAAATTGCCCACAAGTTCTTGCCTCAATCGTCGTTCCATGATGCGGTTGCTAAATAAGCATGCCACTGGACCCGCTGTGAATCTCGCGGTGGTGCAGCTACCGGTCGGACTTCTGATGGAAGTATGTCGGATGTCTCGGTGTCAGCCTTGAGTCAGGGTACGGGACATGAGGTTCAGAAAAAGAATTTTTTACGACAATTCCATATGTTGAATCAATCAAGGACAGAACAATACCAGGATTCGAATGCACAGAGGGGCAGAGGACGAGGAGGCAGAGGAAGACCCGGAGGAATAAACAGGCAAAAGAAAGAAGGAAGAAGCGACGAATCAAAGCCCGTGGGAATGCTGACAAGGGGCAAGAAGACAAAACCATGAATGTGGTGAATTTGTCGCAGCGAGAAATTACAGTGGAAGAGAATAATCTCATTTCATTAGGTTTGTCATTTTGTCCATCTGCTAACCTTAATTATGTACAAACAAGAATTGACTTGTTTTATTTCTCGAGGAAATTGAAGTTAAAAAAATGGTTTGATACCCAATGTGTAAAGAATAAGTCTCGAAACAATGTACCAGAGTTAAGTAACCTAAATATTGATGATGTTGAATTGTTACATACTATAAGTACACTTAATGAATTTTGTGAGCATCATGAAGATGCTGTCTTGAATTTGGATAACTTTAATCTAGAGTTGGATGTCAATCCGGTTAGTACGTTTAAACCGAATTCAACGTTTTTACCCAACATACAATGTGATGCAATTGAAATCTTTGAAAAAGGAGTGTTGAAAGATCTTAAAAAAATTAGATATATAAAATTACCAGCACATAGGAAGAACATGACAAATTCCCAGATGGAAGCAGCAGAGAGATTAAGATCAGATAGCTCCATTGTGATTCGCAAATCAGATAAAGGCGGAAATGTTGTGGTTTTGGATAAGGTGAAATACTTAGCGGAAGGAATGAGGCAATTAAATGATGTGAATTGCTATTGTGCCTCTAATAAGAATGAGGTTTTGAAATCCAACTAAAGATTTGGTGAAATGTTGGTGGACTGGAGAGAAAAGGGATTGTTAGAATGGGAAGAGTTTAACTATCTAAAATGTACCCATCCTAAAATGCCGATATTATATCTGCTGCCTAAATTGCACAAGGATGCGGTAAATCCGCCTGGCAGGCCGATTGTATCATCGATAGGATCCTTATTGGAAAATGCATCTAAGTTTATTGACCATTACTTGAGACCTTTTGTATTGGGACTCCCAGCATACCTACGAGACACCACTCATTTCTTGACAGTTATTGATGGCATCCATTGGGAGGAAGAATATGTTCTTCTAACCCTGGATGTCAATAGCTTATACACTAGCATTCAACATGATCAAGGCCTACAAGCAGTTAGGCACTTTATGAAGACACGATCAATATCTCTATTCTTCCACTCAGAGATGATCTTAGACATGATTTATTTTTGTTTAACCAATAACTTTTTTGTCTTCGACAATTCTATCTACAAGCAGTCACAGGGCACGGCGATGGGCACCTGCTTCGCCCCCAGCTATGCGAATCTTTTCATGGGCTGGTGGGAGGAGCAGGTGGCCTCGCAATTGGAGGAATTTGACAGCGGTGTAGTCCTGTGGCTGCGTTTTATTGATGACATATTTTGTGTGTGGAAAGGGGATGAAGAGTCTGCTAAAAGTTTTGTGCGCAAATTGAATGAGAACTCATGTAATCTACTATTCACAGAGCATATTAGTAGAACTAATATTGAATTTTTGGATGTGCTAGTAAGCATAGAAGAAGGGAAGATTCAAACTAAACTTTATAGAAAAGCTACAGCAGGGAACAGTCTGTTGAGTGCGAGAAGTGCACATCCATCAAATTTGATTTACAGTATCCCCTACGGGGAACTTTTAAGAGCTAAGCCCAATTGCAGTACAGCGGTGGCATTCTCTTGTGAAGAAGCAATCATGTGCAAACGTTTTAAAGAATGTGGTTACAGTCAAGAGATCATTGAGCAGGCAAAGAAACGTGTAGAGAGGGTATCTAGAAATGAACTATTACACCCAGTAAAGCAAAATGACAATTCAGAGCAGATTAGATTTATAACAACATTCTCATCCCAAGCACATGAACTGAGGAAAATCTTAAAAAAGCATTGGCATGTTCTTGGGACAGATGAAACTTTATCTTAACACCTTGACAATAATCCTCAAATCACATTCAAGTAAAGTAGATCTTTACGGGATGATCTGAGCTTTAATTTAGTTACGAATGATGCAACATCAAAAATGGAAGGTCAAGGTGGTTTTCGTTGTTGTAAAAAGTGCAAAGCGTGCAGCAACAGCATTGACTGCACTAAGTTTCGAATACCAAACTCAAGGAGAGAATTTATAATTAAAAAATCTCTCAACTGTAATACCACCCATTGTGTATATGCTCTAGCCTGCCCGTGTAATAAAATGTACATAGGGAGCATGATACATCGTGCGAAAAAACGTGTTCTGGAACATGTACGTGCCATTCGGCACAATGATAGACACTATCCAGTGGCGCGTCACTTTTTTGATCACCACTTTCAGAATGAAAAATTGTTGAGAATGTTGGTAATAGATGCAGTGACCGCCAATATGAGGGGTGGTAATCAGCAATTAGTGTTACGTAAACTGGAATCGAAATACATCATTGATTTTGAAACCTTGATACCGCAAGGTTTAAATTCTAGTGAGGAATTGGCAATCCATCTGAATATGTAATGTTTGATGTAGATAATGAAAGGATCTTTACAATTGGCATTTCACAAATCTTTTAATCTGTACATTTTTGCATTTATTCTTATCACACAGGTGCAGGATTTTCACCTTCTTATTGTTAACTTGGAACCATCAGTTCATGCCACATTAGAGGAAGTCTCGTTGCAACTTATTGCCCACTTGGGCTGGACTGTCTCAGTAACATTTTGCATATTGGAGTAATCACTATTTGCTTCAATTTATACGGTCAGTCTGACCGGTAGCTAAACCACCACGAGATTCACAGTGGGTCCAGTGGCATGCTTGTTTAGCAACCGCATCATGGAACGACGATTGAGGCAAGAACTTGTGGGCAATTTTGAGGAGGCTTTATGGGCAGGATTTTAAGAACTGTGCATTTCTACGTGATTGGCGAGCCCACTGGGGTTTTAATTGGACTGCCTTCCCCATAATGCACTGTACATACCAAGGAGCCCACACTAGGGCATGACTGTTGTAAATTAAGGGATGCATTGGTGAGTCTTGTTCACCTTTTTCCGCAGATGCAGCTTATGAAGAAGGGCGTGAGGCCCGAAACGCTTAGGCGATTCCTGCCGTGCACTGTCTTGTTACGAAGTTGTCCTGTGCCAATAAAGATAGTTGGGAGTGCAGCTCAAAGCGTGGACAACACTATTTGATTCGATTTATACGGTCAGTCCGACCGGTAGCTGCACCACCGCGAGATTCACAGCGGGTCCAGTGGCATGCTTGTTTAGCAACCACATCATGGAACAACGATTGAGGCAAGAACTTGTGGGCATTTTTGAGCAGGCTTTATGGGCAGGATTTTAAGAACTGTGCATTTCTACGTGATTGGCGAGCCCACTGGGGTTTTATTTGGACTGCCTTCCCCTTAATGCACTATACTTACCAAGGAGCCCACACTAGGGCGTGACTGTTATAAATTAAGGGGCTGCATTGGTGAGTCTTGTATGCCTTTTTCCGCAGATGCAGTCTATGAAGAAGGGCGTGAGGCCCGAAACGCGTTGGCGATTCCTGCCGTGCACTGTCTTGTTACGAAGTTGTCCTGTGCCAATAAAGATTGTTGGGAGTGCAGCTCAAAGTGTGGACAACACTATTTGCTTCGATATATATATATATATACGCACTTTTTACGTAATATATAACTCTATAAGTTCAGAGATTCTTTCCCCCAATGTCGAGTATTTGTAACAATCATTCTTACACATTGGCTCCAATGATTCTGCCTTCTTCTCTTCATTCAAGGGTAAATTCCTGAAATATAGGTAGACAAGACTTACATCATGAATATCTAAGGTGTGGAAAATTCATAGCACTCTCACAACTTCCCTAACATTCAATACTCAAAAATGTAAATATGATGTCAATTTGTTTTTATTAATGCATTTATTGATTCTATTCATGTAATTGTTTATATTACGTTTACAAACAAATCATATACACATATCAACAATTTAAAAAAAAAAAGATTAACAATAAACCTAAGTCATTCAGTATTTTATATTCCAAAAATGCATACAGTATTTCAGATCATCATTCTATACAAACACTATTGTGCCCTACAAGCCATACTGAACAATTTCCAAAACTCATATAGTGCTTTGTCTCCATTCTCCTAATTCATGAGTGTAAATTATTCAAAATGGAGGCATCAAGGATATCATGTAAAGATTGTAAACAGTCTTGCGGTCTTAATGCCTGATTTAGACTTTGGTGGACACACAAAGGGCCTGATTTAGAGTTCGGAGTACGGGTTACTCCATCACAAAAGTGACAGGTATTGCGTCCGCTGTATTGGAAGTGCATTATATTCAATGGCGCTCATAATACGGCATACAGGATATCCGTCACATGTGTGACATAGTAACCCATTCCCTGAACTCTAAATCCGGCCCATAGTCTTTTTTTCCAGTTTCAGATCATTAAGATCTACGATAAAGTCAAACTCTAGGACATTACAAAAATATACTTCAAACAGTTAATATCATGCTCAGTGTCTTATACGTAATGAGCTTGTTATCAAAATCTAATATCTGAAAATAATCATTATTATTAAGAGTCTCTTTAATCACAAAATCGCCTCTATTCTGTACTTCTAAATGCAGTATGAAAATAGGATTTTTTATCACTAACTTATGACATACGCTTCTCTGTCAGTCATTTTGTTACACAATCTAATGAGGAAATTTGGTCACCTGTGCCTCCCTGTAAATTTGTAAAATCACTTCCTGTTGGTCTGAGCCCTACACAAAGCCTACACTGTTTGTATCCCTTCTGTGACTTTAGATTTATGCTTAGCGTGAAGAGTAAAGCACTCCATCACTTTATGTGCTCTATAATTATGGGACATGAATAAAACATTTCTGTGAAATGATTGGTGGAATGTAATTATCAGTATTACAAGGCGTGCTATAGGGCGGTGCATCCATAAAAGTGTTTGTGTGTAATCTTCAGGAATGCAGTTATTCTCACTACATACAACCTTTTATGGTCTTGTAGAACTGTGGCATGTATTCAGCTTTGCACTGAAGCAGTGAGTGACTACATGCATGTTGTGCTGTACACAACACAAATCATAGTGCATTAAAGAGCTTCTGTTGGCACCTAAATGTCCACACAGTTAAAGAAAAATAAAACAGTATCCCTGCATAGGAAGCAACAATAGTTAGCCACCACACAGGAGAAACATTTGCATCAGACTTCTCAATCAAATTTGAGCAATTGACCCATTGGGGGATATTTACAAGAAAATACCGGAGCGAGGTGTGACGACAAATTTGGCAACACCGTGCTCTGACATTTTCAAGACACAGGGTTGTGCCGCATTTACATAAATATGGTGCACCCCTGTGTTTCCTCTAGTGCAGGCATTAAAAAAGCTGTCTAGCGCCAGTGCAGGCACCCTTGCGCCATGTTGCAAAGTTGCCTGCCCTGCAGGGGCGATTGTTTATGTAAACAATTAATAATGGCGATTAGCTTTTTCTATTACGCAGCACACCTAGACAGAGCAAAAAACAAGGAGAAATTAATAATTTCTCCCATTATCCCCATCCTAAGACCAGGTATTACCTGGCATTTATTTTGGCGCTGCCCCAGCCTTGTAAATCTGGGGCAGCGTCAAAAAGCAATTGGTGTTACGGTGGAATGCCCACAGCAACACCCATTGCCCGCTCTTTTGCCTTAGCAGACTGCGGCAGAAAGGGGCATATATACATGGTGGCATTAAGCCACGTTAAGTGACTTAGCGCCACCTTGTAAATATGGAGAATGGCACAACGCCTCAGGAGCGTCAGAAAAAGTGATGCTCCTGTGGCATTAGGGACTTGTAAATATGCCCCATTGTCTCTTATCAGAGAGATGAAGAGGATGGTAGAACATTGGTTTGGAGCAGAGATCGCTTGGTTAATTCGTGGATGTTAAGGGTACATTTGTAGACTAAGAAAAATACTATATAATTGACACTTTGTGACACTGGGAATCAGTGGAATGACTCTCTGGATCTCGTGCCTGGCCCTTCATCCTCGAGCCACACTTAAAACACTCTACTGCTTTTATGTACCTGTGTAGGACGTTGGCTGGCCTGTTGGCCCATATGTTATTCCAATCAGAACTTAACTACGGATGCCCACATTAAGGCCATATTGTTTTGTGAAAAGAGGGGCAGAGTCTGTTCCAGAATCTAGCAATGAAAGGGCACTTTTAAACTATTGGCAATATACGTTCACGTATCATACATGTTGTGAGCATCATTACCATAATTGACCCTAAAAAATAATTATATAAAACTGAAGAGGGACTGAATCAGTGACATTATGAGATTTTTTGCAAAGTGGATCAGGCACCTGCGATAACATTTATGGCCCAACTTCAATGTTAATATTGTCAGAAGATCATGGCTGTTGTTCATTACCCATTTCCAAAAAGTAAATAAACATTGATGAGAAACAGACGACCATTACCACCAGTATGAGGAGAAAGAGGTCCTTTCATGGGCTTCAAGGAGCTATTTGCCTGGTAGTGTTGGTTATCTAAGATTTAGAGGGCAAGTTAAGGCACATTCCACTTGTTGATTGCTATTTAAACCTCTGAGATTCACAATACATTGAGTAAGAAGAAAGCAAACAAACAAATGAGCCATGTAAATTCATCTTACCTCTTCTGGATGTCGCCTTTCGCTTTTTCTGTTGAAAATAATATGCACAGTTCTTATGAAGACCTTGTAACACGTTTACTATTTTCTTTTTTTCAAGCCTAAAAATGACTTCCTACTTCTAATACCACCCCTTGGATGTCTCCTCCTCTTGTTTTTAGAGTTTCTATGAAAACATATCTCACTCTGCTCATTACCTCTCATATTTGGTGCTAAACTCCATTATCTTTTCCTCATATCTCTGGACTTTAGTTTCCAGTCAGTCTTGCCTTTTGTCTTTGCAGCTTTCATCATATCCATCACATTTTCTATGCATTGTATAGAGCGCTGGCCTAGCTCCTGGGATCACCAAAGCACTTTGCAGAGAAACTATTGATTATATCAGATGCATCCTTAACATGTGCTTCTGCATGTTGAAATTCATACTGTAAGGGTCTGCTTGAGGCTGGATTTCAGCAACCAGGATGTGATGGAGAGAGGGTGAGCACATATAACAGGGTCGATACCTGACAACACATCATACAGTGACCAACTTATACATGTCCTTACTTATATTTTGGAGGAGGAGGGGAGATAAGGTGCCTTTCATAGAATTACAAAATTGTTGGATGAAATGACGAAACTAGGATTAGAACCTAGGACTGCATGCTCCATTTACTAGACCATCTAGATATGTCCAGTCTATGCCATAGTTGTATGGTCAATTCATATCTTCAGGGATTCTGGTTGCACCATTAGAGCTCTCTTAGATGACGCTTTGGGGTCAGAAAATGTAACACACCTTTGAGAGCGTGGATTGTTTGTGCTTTGAGATGGTTTGCAACCTGTTTTATTCTTTAGTTACCAGGAAGAGAAAGGCCAGCTGTGAGATATCGCTCATGTGGTTACCCTCTTTCTCAAATGGTATGTGGGTGGTTGTATAGGATGGGGATGGTAGTGTGTCTGAGCTGCCTCATACCGTTACTTACCCTGAATTACCATCCTATTGCTGATGCAAGTCTTTTATGGATATTATTCAGTGATCTGCAACATCTACTTTTTCACCTATAATGTGTGAATATGACCTTATGCTGTTGAGTGAAATGTGATGTCTTTATTTTTTCATTAAAGTTATGAGGACAGTAGTGTGGGCAAATGTAGGCTGCACAAGTATAATGATTCTCAATATATTTATTGCTTAGTATTTCTCAACTTTCCGTGACCCCACCGCTTAGAAGTCACGAATACAAGAGAAGAAATTCTCTCCAAACAATTAAACAATGAAAAGGAGCATACAATTAAACATAATTTCTTTGTAAATTACAAACAATTGGTCAAGAGCCACAAAATTCAAAAAGAATCGAGCAAGGAGTCTTGAAGTTTCTTTTTTCAAATATTCTTTATTGGTAGTAATATGCGATATGCATACATCAGCCCAGCCAACGCGTTTCGTCCAGCATGGACTTCCTAAGGGTTGGGTATATCCTCCAAAGATAACTGAAGCAATCTTCTTTAACATTTCATAGTGGATATACGCTGGGATTCCCCGTAGCATTCGGAAAATTAAAGTTTAAAGGGTTATTGCCTTCATATCCAGTCTGCCGTGCTCTGTGCTCGAGTTCACAATGCCGTCCGTCTATCCGTCGCCTACTTTGATTATCCAGACGCTATGGGGAATCCCAGCGTATATCCACTATGAAATGTTAAAGATGATTGCTTTAGTTATCTTTGGAGGATATACCCAAACGAGTTGGCTGGGCTGATGTATGCATATCGCATATTACTACGAATAAAGAATATTTGAAAAAAGAAACTTCAAGACTCCTTGCTCGATACTTTTTGAATTTTGTGGATCTTGACCAATTGTTTGTAATTTACAAAGAAATTATGTTTAATTGTTTGCTCCTTTTCATTGTTCAAATTTTTATTTTTTCACTAAAGAATCTTTAAAAAACATAACTCTATCAAAAGTTTCTTTTTGAGCCTGAATACAAAACATTTTTGATTGGCACTGTTTTATGTCCATATTGGTGAGTTATGGCAATCCTTTCTCCAAACATCTTTTACCACCTATCATGAAAACAAGATTCTGGAGGCGCTAATGTATGGCAAGAAAGTTGTGCACGTTTGTTGCGTGGCATTTTGTTGTTGCAAGGAGGTACACTGTTATTTTTTGTGCTGCTTTGTTCTTGTTCTGTATTATTGCAATGTGGTTTTGTTATGTTGTACTGCAGTTGTTGTGTTGAATTCTGTTTTGTGCCATGTCATGTTTTGAGCATGTATGTTCTTTTGCTATGTTAGGGAAAAGATTTGGCGCAGGGGCCAGGGCGCCTGACTCCGGAGCACGGGAGCTCACGGTTCGATCGCCGGCGGCAGGTTAGCCCAGCACCATGTGACTCTGGGCAATAGCTCGCTTAATCTTCCTGACGGCCCCCAGCGCCTTGACACCCTTCGGTACTTGTTCGTGTTGTACAAATACTGGATTTCATTTCATGTTCAATTGTTTAGATTAGGTAATTCAACAAAAGCTGCTACATTTACAGCCAAAAGCAGAAAATGCTTGGGAAGAGGTGTGGCGCAGTGGCCAGGGCAGCTGACTCCGGAAATCGGGGGCTTACAGTTCGATCCCCGGTGCCGGCGGCAGATCGGCCCAGCACCATGTGACTCTGGGCAATAGCTCGCTTAATCTTCCCAACGGCCCCCAGCGCCTTGACACCCTCGGGTAATTGTTTGCGCTTTACAAATACTGGACATTTACATTTACAAGTTCCTTTGACAAGCAACCATTTCCGATTTTCTAAGGTGGGAAATAGCCCTGCTTCACCTCTTTAACTACTTAAAACCGCAGTCAGCCTAAATCTGTGGCAGAGAGTCGGGACTGCGACTTACCTCAGCCCTCACAGAGCTCACTTTATGTAATACGGACTCTTGTCTTTAAAGTTACCTTCCCATCACAGTAACACTTCCTCTATCTGGCCAATCTTGTTCCCATTACCCTACTTTCAACAGCTTGTCTGGTGTCACCTTCAGTGCATGTTTTGATAGCTTGGATCAGCCTTGGCGGTTGATTTTTCTTTTGTTGAAAATGGACAGGGCTGTCTCATCCTCGACTTCCCCGGCCCTAAACTGGAGGTATCTGCGCTTATAAATGTGTACAGTATTCAATACATTGCCTGAAAACGTGTAGAAATACTCACTTGGCTTGCACTTGATGTAGAGAATAAAAGCAACAACAAGGATTACCACAAGCAGGACAGCACACACAACAGCGATGATGATGGTTTGTTCCATACCTGAAAAAGAACAGGTACACAACTCTATTTCTTTTTAGCATATGTGCAGTTCAAAAGAATAGCCAAAACAACAGCACTTCTTTTTAGTAGGTGTGCAGTGCAATCGAATAGCCAACACAACAGTACTTCTCTTTAGCTGGAGTGCAGTGCAATAAAATAGCCAATACAACAGTACTTCTCTTTAGTAGGTGTGCAGTGCAATAAAATAGCCAACACAACAGTACTTCTTTTTAGTAGGTGTGCAGTGCAATCGAATAGCCAACACAACAGTACTTCTCTTTAGTAGGTGTGCAGTGCAATCAAATACTTCTTTTTAGCTGGAGTGCAGTTCAAAAGAATAGCCAAAACAACAGCACTTCTTTTTAGTAGGTGTGCAGTGCAATCGAATAGCCAACACAACAGTACTTCTCTTTAGTAGGTGTGCAGTGCAATCGAATACTTCTTTTTAGCTGGAGTGCAGTTCAAAAGAATAGCCAAAAAAACAGCACTTCTTTTTAGTAGGTGTGCAGTGCAATTGAATAGCCAACACAACAGTACTTCTCTTTAGCTGGAGTGCAGTTCAAAAGAATAGCCAAAACAACAGCACTTCTTTTTAGTAGGTGTGCAGTGCAATCGAATAGCCAACACAACAGTACTTCTCTTTAGTAGGTGTGCAGTGCAATCGAATACTTCTTTTTAGCTGGAGTGCAGTTCAAAAGAATAGCCAAAAAAACAGCACTTCTTTTTAGTAGGTGTGCAGTGCAATTGAATAACCAACACAACAGTACTTCTCTTTAGCTGGAGTGCAGTTCAAAAGAATAGCCAAAACAACAGCACTTCTTTTTAGCTGGAGTGCAGTGCAGTGCAATAAAATAGCCAACACAACAGTACTTCTCTTTAGTAGGTGTGCAGTGCAATCGAATACTTCTTTTTAGCTGGAGTGCAGTTCAAAAGAATAGCCAAAAAAACAGCACTTCTTTTTAGTAGGTGTGCAGTGCAATTGAATAGCCAACACAACAGTACTTCTCTTTAGCTGGAGTGCAGTTCAAAAGAATAGCCAAAACAACAGCACTTCTTTTTAGCTGGAGTGCAGTGCAATAAAATAGCCAACACAACAGTACGTCTCTTTAGTAGGTGTGCAGTGCAATCGAATAGCCAACACAACAGTACTTCTCTTTAGTAGGTGTGCAGTGCAAAAAATAGCCAACACAACAGTACTTCTCTTTAGTAGGTGTGCAGTGCGATCGAATAGCCAACACAACAGTACTTCTCTTTAGCTGGAGTGCAGTGCAATAAAATAGCCAACACAACAGTACTTCTCTTTAGTAGGTGTGCAGTGCTATCGAATAGCCAACACAACAGTACTTCTTTTTAGCTGGAGTGCAGTGCAATAAAATAGCCAACACAACAGTACTTCTCTTTAGTAGGTGTGCAGTGCAATCGAATAGCCAACACAACAGTACTTCTCTTTAGCTGGAGTGCAGTGCAATAAAATAGCCAACACAACAGTACTTCTCTTTAGTAGGTGTGCAGTGCAATCGAATAGCCAACACAACAGTACTTCTTTTTAGCTGGAGTGCAGTGCAATAAAATAGCCAACACAACAGTACTTCTTTTTAGCTGGTGTGCGGTGCAATAGAATAGCCAACACAACAGTACTTCTCTTTAGTAGGTGTGCAGTGCAATCGAATAGCCAACACAACAGTACTTCTTTTTAGTAGGTGTGCAGTGCAATCGAATAGCCAACACAACAGTACTTCTCTTTAGTAGGTGTGCAGTGCAATCGAATAGCCAACACAACAGTATTTCTCTTTAGCTGGAGTGCAGTGCAATCGAATAGCCAACACAACAGCACTTCTTTTTAGTAGGTGTGCAGTGCAATCGAATAGCCAAAACAACAGCACTTCTTTTTAGCTGGAGTGCAGTGCAATAAAATAGCCAACACAACAGTACTTCTTTTTAGCTGGAGTACAGTGCAATAAAATAGCCAACACAACAGTACTTCTTTTTAGCTGGTGTGCGGTGCAATAGAATAGCCAACACAACAGTACTTCTCTTTAGTAGGTGTGCAGTGCAATCGAATAGCCAACACAACAGTACTTCTTTTTAGTAGGTGTGCAGTGCAATCGAATAGCCAACACAACAGTACTTCTCTTTAGTAGGTGTGCAGTGCAATCGAATAGCCAACACAACAGTACTTCTCTTTAGTAGGTGTGCAGTGCAATCGAATAGCCAACACAACAGTACTTCTTTTTAGCTGGAGTGCAGTGCAATAAAATAGCCAACACAACAGTACTTCTCTTTAGTAGGTGTGCAGTGCAATCGAATAGCCAACACAACAGTACTTCTCTTTAGCTGGAGTGCAGTGCAATAAAATAGCCAACACAACAGTACTTCTCTTTAGTAGGTGTGCAGTGCAATCGAATAGCCAATACAACAGTACTTCTCTTTAGTAGGTGTGCAGTGCAATCGAATAGCCAATACAACAATACCTCTTTTTAGCTGGAGCGTAGAGCTGTAAAGCAATAAGATTAACATGAGGGGTATATATCTTGTTCAGTTAGGTTAACCCTGTCCCCTGTGTGTGAGGGTGTGCTCACGTTTTGAAGCTGTACAATAGCGTAGCCATTTTCTGGAAGCTCTTCTGAAAATGCCTATGTGTGACTGGTCCTCTACGTTCGAAGAAGCGGCACTGACGAGTCACACACTCTGAATGTCATTCACAATGTGCGACTTCCTAAGCATGTGTACTTTACACATGACTAAGATGTGTAACCATTCCAAAGTACTCACATAACTAAACTGAGGCACATACTTAGGGTGACCAGATTCTCAAAACAAAAAACGGGGACAGGTCATAGACATAGAAGTAGGACTACGGTTTGCAGTAACCGTCAACATAAAAGTAGGACTATTTGACAGCTGTCATAGACATAGAAAAGGGACTACAATGGCAGCTCCCTCCACAGACCGCGATGAAGCATTACAGACGACAAATTAGAGGTCTTTTATTGGCAGTAACCATTAATTCTATTTAAACAGACTTTGTCTCAATTTATTGGGTTGCTGGGCATCGCTCCAGGTAGTTATTGTTTATTAGACTGGACTACTACTACATACTTTTGCAATTATACGTTCGATTTACCCTAAATATTATGTCATGCTCATTAACCTTGTCTTTCCTGTGAATTGGTTCCACCTTGCCCTCGCGTCCCCCACAAACAATTGTTTTGTCCACGAGAGAGAGTTTTTTGTACCATTGAAGAGCTACCAGAGTAAGCCATTTGCTTTCTTATTACTGTTTTTTGTAGTTGAAAAGCGTGTCTTATATAACTGTGTCAGAACTGCTGGCTCGGTCAGGGATTACATTGTTTGTATTGGGAGCTGCGATTACATGTATTTAAACATTTAAACTTTATTGTTCATTACCCTAACTGTTTAAAGTAATAATAAAAGCAGAGACACTGAGCACATGTAGATGTAGAGAGATGTGTGACAGTAGGGCTGTTTGCTGACAGATCAATAGACAGTAAAATAAATAGTAATTTGCATGTGATAACGGGCCTGCATTCCAGCCCAGAGATGGTAATTAATACATTAATTAAGTCTATCTGAGAATAAATTGGTGTGAAGTTGACAAACTTCATTTCCATCAACTTCATTTTTTTAAAAACGTTGGCAAACTCAGACTCTTTTAGAAGTTAGCATTTTTTAGATCATGTAAAAAATCTTACAAAAATAAGTTCTGCACGAGAATTGAAATGCAGATTCTACATTTTTCACACAAAAGAGCATTTTCAAAGGAAAATATTTCCAACCTCTCTTGTTTCGCTTCGGTTTGAGACTTGGTGTGCCCACATGTTGTTTTGCACTTAGTTCTAAGTAATATCAAGACTCCAGGCAATGCTCCATGCAAGCTGAAGAAACTGATGAACTTGAGCGACCTGCTTTAAGAACCGGCATGAAACCAATATGTGACTGCGACATGACATTCAGAGTGACAACCTGTAACAGCAGTGAGGCCATGTATTGGTAGTGTGGAGGCTCCCCATGTATGTATGTATGTATTGACATTTTTATATAATATAAACCTAGCTAGGAAGCAACAGTTCTATATATTATGTATTTATTGGTATTTATATAGTTCAGACGAGCTAGGAAGCAACAGAGCTCTGTATATTAATTGGATGAATGGGAGGCAACCTGCAAGATCATGTGCATCAAGTGGGGATTACACAAATTGAATTCATAAATTACATTTCACATTTTAGGCACAAGGAGATTAAGGGATTTGTCCAGAATCACATTATGTGGGGTTTGAACAAAAGTCCCCGGGTTCCAAATTCAGCTCTGTCTGCTATGCCACATCTCCTCCATCCTTTACTTCTGCTGACATGAGGCTGCCATGCCCCCCACGCCCTTCACTACTCCACCGTGTGCCCTCTAACTCTGCAGCACCCGGAGTTGTACTACCATTTTGGTGATCCCTGCACCCCATCCAGAGCGTCTGACCAAGAGGCTGCATCCTACCTGAAAACACAGGAAACTATAAAAAGCATTGTTTCCGCAGCATCCTCACAATCTGATGCTTGTCTCACTGTCACAGAATTCTGCACCCTGCTAAAGTTTGTCCTTCAAGCGGTGCAGGAACCCAAAGAGCTTGCACCATCCCATGTGATCGGCTGATCACAGCACTGAACACTTTTCTATTGTACCGATGGCTGGCACGACGATGACGTAGGTGGCGCTGCGATGTACAAAGAGAAGGGAAATCCCGAGAGAAAGTCTCTTTTTAAAGGATTTCCCTTCCTGCTACAACGCTCACCTAAGTGACGTCACGCCTTAATCAGTGCAAAGAAAACATGCGCGCGCATGCTCAACCGAAACACCAATGAAAAACTGGGACATTTCTATGTTTATCCCGGACACTGTTTAAAACCGGGACATTTCATTAACTTGGAGAAAAGTGTCGGGACACCGGGACACTTCTCCAAAAACGGGCACCGTCCGGGGAAAACCGGGACGTCTGGTCACCCTACACATACTTGAAGTGGGAGACTTGCCTCTGCTGTGCTGTGCCGTCGTTAAACGCTGAGACGGAGTGACGCGGGGTCGCTGTGCTCCTGCGACGTACGCCTAACACACTAGTGCATCTGCCGTCTGCTGCCGGGATTCCAGCAGGAAAAAAACACCGGCACGAAATCGGCCACAAAAAACTATCCAAGGGCCGGCCAAACCAGCCGCAAAAAACGCAGGAGGAACTCCCAGGCACCACAAGATACTCTGACCCTTTAGACCCCCAAGCCCCAGCCCCAGGCCTACATGAGTGTCTAGGATTCAAAGATCCTCTCCTGCAGCATGACAAGGGTGCAATTGCGCAGCCCCCCCCCGGGGGAGCCACGAGGAGCTCGGCGTGCAGCAGTGCGCTTGTCGTGTCTGTAAGTTTGCAGGGAATCTGCAGTGCGAAAAAGGGCGGTGGGGGTGCAAGATTGGGGCCTGTGGCCCCTGGGGAGAGGAAAAAGCAGAAAACAAACAAAGAAAGAAGGAATGAAGGAGCGAGAAGCATATGGAAACTCACCTAACTAAGGAGTGTTGGCTGCAACACAGCACTCCGTCACTCGACGTGAAGACACAGCAAAGGTAAGTGGGGAAAAAAACAGACTTCTGTGGAAATAAAAAGGGAAGATATAATTGCTTGTGGCAGACGGACTGGGAAGAACTGAGCACTGGCCTTTAAGGTCGGTGGGGAGATTATCCGGAGGTGCATGAAGTGCCAGCCTAAAAAATCATTGGAATAGCATTGCGGGAGGAGTAAAAGAGATCAGAGCGGGTTAAGAAATGCAAACATTAACCCACAGGACTAGCAGTTAAGAAAGGGTACCAGGAAAAGGCAAATCACGAAACGGGCGAAATGGGCACTTGCAGATGGACCATGAGGCCTCAATAGAAACTGGGTCATTAGAAGAAAGTATGGTAAATCCTAAAGATGACGTTAGAAGGCCATCACAGAGAAATACAAAGAAGGAATCTGCATCTGAAAGCCCACTGCAAGGAGAGAAGGGCGGAGCGTCTGTCTCCAAATCAATTAAGGATTTCATGGGCAAACACTTCAAGAGGAAATAATCTCTACTAGATACACTGGCAACCGGAGAAATGCAACAATTAGAGGATTAGAATGCTAGCCAATGCTCACTAGACTTAAACTCATCCGTTCTAAACATATCAAAACATTTTAAGCCAAAACGAATCTACCATGGAACCAAGACTGTCATCATCACCGCAGCTCTTTACCCTCCAAGATATAGAAGGGTCGCAGCAGGAGGAGAATAGTACTGATGGAAAGAGGGGGGATCACGACATCATAGCCCCTAGGGCTGAAAAAGAAAAGAGCCTGAGGCAGTCGGAAAGCCGAGGGAATGAGGACATAGAAGGCTCAGCGCAAAACATTACGTTAGGATTAGATATCTCGGCAACACCACCAGCCTCCATGTTGGACATAATGTTGATGCTGCAAAAAACATTGCTAGGTTTACTAGAAGTAACTATGATGAATAATGATATCTTAAAACCCCCAAAAAATCAACTACAGAACATTGTGAGAGAACTAAAAGTTATTTGGGACCTTATGCCGACTATAGTAAGACCGGTAATCAAAAACCGGAATATGGAAAGTGCTGGGGAAACTCCTCAGCCGGCAGAGTTACAGAGTGTGTACATCTCTAGATGCCCTATGCTGATAAAGAAATGGGGGGAATAATTAAGGTAGAGGCAACATGTCCCGTGGATAAAAACAGGGAGGAAGGCCTTGCAACAGGGAAAGGGGATGGAAAGGAAATGGCAGAAAGGAAAAGAGGGGGAGTGAATACAAGTGAATAAACAAAAGGGGAGAGACCCTGGAAGTAATATAAAGAAATGGGAAAAGAAGGGGACCTCTGGAGAAAACAGAATGGAAGTCCAAGTGTGAAAAAGAATGATCCATTACAACCCCAAGTGAAAAAGAAAAGGGAGAGAAGATTAGATAAACAACAGATAAAGGCATTTGGAGAAAATGGAAACACAGGGGATCAAGTGGAAAGAGGAAGAAAGTTAAATGTTACACTCAGCAGGTAGTGGGTGCAAGAAAGAGGGAGCACTCAAGATGTAGAAAAGAAGGGTGGAGGTAATATGTGGCTTTATTTTGAACCATCCCAATCATGGAGGGGCAAGAAAAAAATGAGAAAGATCCGACCCTTAAATCGGTCCCAGCTCATATTTGCCTTTTCTAAATATGCTAGTTTAAATGAAATAGGAACCAAGGATCTTAGACAAGTGGGCTTCACTCACAATAACAAAGGGGACGAAATCACGAATGTCTTGATGTACTGAGGATTTCTAAAGGCGGCTATTGTAAAAGCAGAGAAAGAGGAACTAAAGGAAGGGATAAGAATAATCCCAGAAACAGATTTGGTTGAAAAAGTCACCAAGGCAAAGCTTTTATGAAGCACCATGCAGGTTTAGGGTTAAGACAGGTCAGGTGGATAGATCTGGAGGGTGAGGACAAATCAAATATCGAAATTACTGTAGACACCGCAGAGACAAGAAAACATTGGGGTGATTGGAGTTTTGAAAATATTTTAGCGGTCCCCTCCTTGCCAGCCCCGGAGGAAATAGGATGGCTAGCGAAATCGATTAGGGTACTGGGTCACCGCACAGCCTTGGAATATTAACATGGAACATAAATGAGGCTGTGTTTCTAAATACAAAATGGGCTGTGTTTCTAAAACATAAATGGAAAGTTTTCTTTTCATTTTTTAAGAGTAGGCAGTGGTCCATGGGACCAGTGCCTGCTCTTAAAAAATGTTTTTACAAACCCTCACAAAAGGGAAGTGACCTGTTAGGGACTCCTTTTCATTTGCGAATGGGTTACCACCTACTTGAAGTAGGCGGTAAAATATGAATGTTTTGCAACCGCATTTTGGTCGCAAAACAGTCACACATACCACTGTGATTCGCTATTAGGAAGGGATGCCCTAAATAACCCCCTTCATAATACCAAATCGCAAACCCAATTTGTGATTCGGTAATAGGTTACGCAATTGCACATATGGCTTTGTACATGTAAAAAAGTCTTTTTACATTCATGAAAGGCAGATTCTGTGAATCAGCCCGCTTGTGACCACAAAAGACCTTAATGACTATAACACTGAGTTCTTGTGAACTCACTATGACAAGTTGTTTCCATGCCACCTTGCTCTGCAACAGGTCACTAAGCAACTGAGCCAAGCAACGGGATATCAAGTGTGCTAACTCAGCAATGGGTTACTACTGCACCTGCACTCAGCAACGGGTTTACATTCTTGCCAAGTAACCAATCTATAGCGGCATATAGCTAAATAACTTTGACCCTCCCATGAGCAAATGTAATGCCTTCTTCAGATTTGGCCCTCAGTTTTGCAGCAGTTAATGCAACTCCTAGAATGTACATTCTGCCTGCCAACTCTCCAATTTCAAATGCTGATCATGGCTTCTGTCAGAAAACTCAACCAGTTGCAATGAAATGGAAAGGATAGATCTGGATGGAGCTGGACATTGCCAGACAGGCCTGCCGGCTGGCATGCACTGTCTAGAAAATCAAATCAACACCATTGATGGTACTTTCAATCTTGTTGCATGGTATTCCTTTATTAATTTATGTTTTGCTGTGAGGAGTTTACTGAATCATGGGGAGTTTGGTTCTGCCTTAAGGCACTAGTCATAAGGGTTCATGCAGGTGGAAGAGCAACTTTCCACTTGAAGGTTGGACGCTTTGTTCATCAGTGCTAATCCTGTTAGAGCCTCCTTCACTTCAGGTTTAAAGGTAATGCAGATAACTGAATGGGAAGGCAGATCATACAGGATTTTGTTTATTCAATGTTCGTATGTAGGGTACCAGCAGTTGGTGCATTTAATAAGATGCTTTACATTGTAAATCTCATTATCTCATTACATCTCATTACATGCTTTACCTTAACTAAGTACAATTCCATAAAACGAACTGGAAGAAACAAAAACAGGACAAAACAAACTAAGGGCAGCATCAGTTGGAGTTTGTCAGGGCAACCTTGGAGAATGAAGTAATGGGAAGTGGGGGTGTATAACCACAATAGGTGAAAAAGAGAGCTCCAGAGATTGGAGGGATCTCAGATTAGTTCAAGAACAGACAGAAGAGATAAGTCTTTAGTTGCCTGAAGATAAAAAGAAGGCAGGGGTATGACATATATAAGCTCCTATCCAGAGAAGGAAGTTCTAAATCTCGATGTCCCAATGCGCACAGCATTCCTGCTTTGGAGATGTCATTGGCGTCTAGAGATCAGTAGTTGAGTAAAGAGGTGGGCAAAGCTGTTTAGATTTATTGTTTTCTAAACAAGAGAGCTAAGGATGAATTTGATCTTCGCATTTAGCGGTAGCCAATGAAGTTCACAGAGAATGGAGAAGTATGGTTGAACTTATTAGAAGAGTTAGCCAATCTGGCTGCAGTTGGAGTCTCGCTTTGTGTGGAGCCATGTGTGACTGATCAATAGCGGCCAGAATGGAGCTGTCAAAATTAAATGTGAAGTTCACTAAGGCACATGGACTGCAATTTTCATGTATGCCCTGGGAATGAGATGTCTCACTTTGAAGCTGGCAGTTTTAGCCCCACTGTGTATGTTAGGTAATACCATTGGTTTGGGAAAAGCTGAGGGATTTCATAGAAGTCAAGAGTGTTGGATGGAAGTTATTAAGGGCATTGGTCTACATTTTGTATGTTAGTGACCGGGAAGAGATGAGGAACTTTGTCTTATGTGGGTTCAACTATAGGATGCTTTCAGCCATTCAGTTTTGCAGTATGTTGAGACAGATTCATAGCAAAGAGATGTTTGTAATATTTGGGTTTTTGAGATATATTTGCACGTCATCCGCATCAGGAGTCAGTCTCGTTGCCTGGAGACAAGTGCATAGTATGCTTTTAACTCACTGAGTCAATCTGTCGATATTACTATATTGATATTGCTGTTGTAAACGTATTGAGCTATTCCATGAATGAGACTTGGAGTGACTCACTTCATTATGGGGTAGTCATCCCATTCATTAACAATGCATGCATTAGATGGTGTATAGTATCACACTAGTGCTTACAGGTGAGTGAAAGAAACTGGCTCTTGTGAGACTTGCCCTAGCCACAGAGTAGTAAAGATTTATGTGACATTAAACCTACCAATGGTGCATGTCGTCCATGTCTCTATTCAGTCTGCTTGTGTTTCTTTCGGACAACCTATCTGCTACCCCTTTTGTGCCTGCGTGTTTCTTGCTCAGTCATTTCCTCTTTACCCTCCTCTGTTTCTGTTTTTCTCATTGATCCTTGTTCTAGCTGTCTTCTCCCTCTTCACTTGTTTCTGTTCACTTTCTTTCTCTAGTTTGCCCATCTTGTTTTCCCGTTGGTTAACTTTTCCTCTTTATGTCATCTTCTTCAACCCTCCACACTGCCAATCTTCTCCTTCCATTACTCTTGTCTTCTTTCTCCCCTCTACCCTTAAAACGTATGCACGTCTTTTTCTTTCTCTTCCATTTTTGCCTGTTTCTGATCTTATTTTTCTTTTGTTGCCTACTCTGCATTCTTATTTGTTTTTAAAATCTCCCACCCCGTCTTCCGCTTATCTATTACTCATTCATTCCATTTCACTCTCTTTTTTTATCTCCTGGCCTGCTCTTTCCACCGTTCTCGTTCCTTTTCTGTCCCTCTGTTTCTCTACTCTATTTTTTTCTTCCTTTATCTGTCATGCACTCCCATATACTTTTCTCTCCATTTTATCTTCCTCTCCTGGAAGTGTCAAGTGGGGCATCGAAATAAAGTGGCCCCATTGGTGAATTAGGTAGCTACAAAAGTGACCCATGTTTGCAAATTGGGACAGTTTTGAACTTATAAAGACACGCTTGTTGGACTTGGACCTTTTTGCAGGGTCATCGCTAAACTTTTTGCCTTTCTCCTAGCCTTTTTTCTGACATGGTGTTGGTGGTTTTAGGACTCTGGGCACTTTAGCACTGCTGTTCAGTTTAAAGTGCGTGTGCTCTCTGTGTTAAATATGGTAAGATTGGTCTACACCTGTTTGGCCTATTTAATTTACCTGTCAGTCCCTTGTAAAGTGGTATCTCATACCCAGGGCTGGTAAATTAAATGCTACTGGTGGGCTTGCAGCGCTGATTGCACCACCCACCAAAGTAGCCTTTCAAACCTATCTCAGGCCTCTGCCATCGCAGGGCCTGTGCGCGCAGTGTTACTGCCGCTGTGACGTGGCACCTAAAGTGTGTGCCATGTCCGTGACCGCCCTTTTACTGCATGTCAGTCACCCCTAAGGTAGGCCCTAGCTAGCCCTATGGGCAGGGTGCATTGTAGGTAAAAGATAGGACATGTACCTTAAGTGTGTGACATGTCCTGGTAGTGACAAACAGCCATTTTGGTTTCTCACTACTGTGGGGCTGCCCTCCCATAGGAATGCATTGGGGATTCCCTGATAAGTGTTTCAGTGGTAATTCCTGATATGAGAGGCGCAGCGTGGTCAAGTTTGGTATATTTGGAATAGTGATAATAAATGCTGCGCAATGGTGGGCGCAGATTTATTATAACTATTTTAGAAATGCCACTTTTAGAAGTTGGCATTTCTGTGTGCTATGTGTCTGCCTGCCTGATGTGAATTGCATGTCTGGCTGTTGAGTGACAGGGGCTGGGGAGGTGTGTGTGGCTCCAGGAGGGGCAGGGTGAGTCAGTGCTAGGCTGAATGGGACATCTGCATTTGGAGTAGGGGGAGGAGAAGTCCCTGGTCCCTGAATAGGATTGTGCCTGCCCTAGTGAATGCTGGCTCCGCCCCCTGTGGTGTGTCTGATCACCGAGCCCCCACCTGACAAAGGGGAAGAGGAGCCTTGTAAACAAAGTGCTCCAATTCCCCCCTGAACCAGTTTTGGCTGGTTCCCCCAAGCCCTGTGCTTTGCAGACAAAGGAAAATGTAATATAAATATAGGGGCTGTGACCTCATGATTTTTTGTGCTGTTCCTGTACCTTTGGGGGCTTGCTGCTGCTGGGGCCCAGGAGGAACCGCCATGGGGGCTTGCCTTCCTGTTGGAGGGCCCTGTGTGCTGGCCTCCCTGGGCCCAGCTATGCCCCTTGGACTTGTTCAGGACCCTAGCGCCTCATGAGCGCTCTGATTTCTAATTGCCAGGAGAGAGGAGCTGGCGCCTGCAGCATGCTGCTGCCGAGAGTGCTGGAGGGAATCCCGGTGTAGGGAACCCCCGAGTTCCCTTCAATAGCGGGTGCCCACCCCGCATTTGGCCAAACCGAGCGGAAGCCTACCCCGCTTTATGCATAATTTCAAGAGCGGGTGCCCACCCCGCATTTTATGCATATTTTATTAGCGGGAGCCCACCCCGTGTACTTGTGCTCTCTAACGGGAGCCTACCCCGCATTGGTGCATCTCGAGCGGGTGCCCACCCCGCAATTGCTTTTACTTACAGCGGGAGCCCACCCCGCATTGCGCCCGAGTGAAGAGGGAAGCCGCCGAGAGGAATCGCCGGGCCGCTGTCAAGCGTGACCCGGAAGCCAGGCAGCCTTGCCTGGTTGTGGGCGGGGCCTACGCCCCCACGCACGTCCGGAGCCTCGCAGGCTCCAGATGGAAGTCCCGGTCCCAGGAAAGGGGACTGGGCGAAGTAAGAAGAGGTCCCGTGATCGGGACCTGCCTGGGCTGTGTGACGGCCCACCTTCCGTGTGGCAAGAGGAGGGGCGTCCAACGAGAACGGAGGAGTCCTGAAATGGCCCGGTGAGTGGGGGACGAAGTGTGGAGCCTTGTTGGTGCTCCCAGGCGGCACAGTGGTGCCAGTGCCATTCTTCCCTTTGGGGGGTGGCAAGTTGTATTTGGATCCCAGGGTGGGGCTCAAACGGCACAGTGGTGCCGAGGCTACATTTTTTCACAGCTGCACTGCAGTAGCGGGCAGCTGCAACGTGGGATAATTTGGTTCCCAGAGAGGGACCTCCCCGAGGCACATTGTCGGTGCCTGGAGCCGTGTTGGAGCTCGCGAGGCACTAGTAGTGCCAGAGTCTGTTCTTTCTCCTCAGCTGCGCCGCCGTAGCGGGCAGCTGCACCGTGGGGGCAAGTTGTGTTTTAGAGTCCCAGTGGGGGCTCCAGAGGGCACAGTGAGTGCCAGTGCCCACAGTGATCTTCCCAGCTGCACCGCAATTAGCGGCAGCTGCAACGTTTAGGCCTGCGCAATTGTGCACTTTTGGGATTCTGCTGCATTGGCAGCCAGCCCTGACATTATGGACATAGGGCATTCTGAGCCCTCTGAGAAGGCCAGTTGGCCCGGGGGTCAGTTCTATGTTGGTAGGGCACAAGGCCCTAATGTGATGGTATAATGTGATTTATGCTTGTGATGCCTATGACATAATGTGTTTATGTTTAGGATGTTTAGGCATAATGTGTTTATGCTGGTGAGGCCTATTGCACAATGTGTTTTATGCTTCCAGTGATGCCGACATAATGTGTTTATGTTTTTTTTTTGTAAACAAACTTTATTAGTTTTTCAATTTACACCCATTAGGTACATAGACATATCAATTCTTGAACTTATGAATCCCAAATCCCATTGCATTCAAACACATCCCCAGTTTATGGTGAGCTCTTCCCTACCCTCCCGGCTTTCCACCCTCGACCCATAACTCACAACAAAGAAATAAACAATAACCTAACCCTTCACAATTCTATATATTGCATTATGCAGCAACTGCACTTTATATGCTCACCATATCCATACTGTCTCAAGCTAACCCAATAACATTCCTAACTACCCTCTTCCCCTCCCTCACCTCCCCCTCCAGGCATGTCGCTTCTAGAACTGCACCTTACTGATATTAGTCTGTAAACATCAGAAAAGCTGAGGTAGATCCGTGACCCAATATTGTGGACTTGTGCATGCGCATGACCCCATCCCCGCCTACCCACTGTTTTGGCTGTAAGTGCTTCCCTTTCCCTTATTGTTATGAACCTTCGTGGTGTTGCTCTAGGTCCTGTACGCTCGGCTCTGTGTCATCATCATTATTAGTGTCTGGTTCCTTGAGCAATCCTACCAGAAGTTCCCATCCTCGTGCCATCTCCAGTGCCCTCTCGCTCCCGGACCTTTTTGCCAATTGGAGCCGAACTACCCCGTCGCATTCCGCCCATTTAAGAAACTCTTTCTTCCATCTAGCCACTCCAGGGGATACTCTCGCCTTCCAGTGCATTGTGATTTCCCTTTTGGCCAGCAATAGCCCCATATCTATGAACTTGCTAGTGACTTTGGTTTTAGCCGTATGAGGAAACCAGTGTAAGATGCATGTTCTCAAAGCCAACTCCAACCCTCTGTCCGTTATTACATTCAGAAAGTCAATCACCTCCATCCAATAATCTGCTAATGACGGGCATCCCCATATCATGTGAGGGAAATCTGCACCCTCCCTTCTACAGCGCGGGCATTCATCCGTCTCTGTCTGAAAATATGCCTTGATCTTCGCCGGGGTGAGATAAGCCCTGTGCAGAATATAGAAATGGACCAACTGAAACCTAGCGTTTCTAGTGCTCTTCCACGCCCGCGCTACTATGTCAGCCCAAGCCCTATCTGGTATCTCAGCTCCCACATCCACTTCCCATTTGTGCTTAAGTCCTTCCAAGGGGGCCAACTTCTCCAGGGTCAATCGCTTATAGAGGCACGTGACTGCCTTATATTTCCCTGCAGCAGTCATAACATACTGACAACCCAAAGAGGTTCGAGGCTCAGTGTAGCCCTCCTTCGAGTGCACCCGAATAGCCACCGTAAGGGCCACGTGTAACAAAAAGTCTCCCACTCGTAACTCAAACCGCTCCTCCAACACATGGAAGGGCAGCATAGACCCGTCCTCGTAGAGGTCCCCAATGGTAGTCAACCCTTTCTCCTCCCAGTCGCTCAGATCCCGCCACGAGCCCCCGTGCGGGAGCGCCTCACACACGGCAAGTGGTATATCGGGAGCATATGGCAACGCCATACCCGCTCTTTTAACACTCCTCCTCCAGCACTGCCTCATTGTCTTAAGGTCCTCAGGCAGGTCCCCCAGCCGAACGGGAAGGTCCAAAAGGATTTGTGATAGCAACTTCAGTTCAGGCACTCTCCCTCTTTCCTGCTCCGGGCCCCTCAACCTCGCCATCACAAGCTGTGTCAGCCACTGTAATTGCGCAGCCAAATAATAAGTTTCGAAATCCGGAACCGCCCATCCACCCTCCGACCGCGGGCGCTGCAAAACAGATAGGGCTACCCGGCGCCTCCCAGTACCCCATAAAAAGCTGGTGATCATTGATGTAAGTTGCTTGAACACCCGCGCCGGTATCCAGACCGGTAGGGTCATAAAATAATAAAGAAACCGGGGGAGAGCCACCATTTTAAGTAAAGCCACTCGGCCTGCCACTGATAATGGCAGCGTGCTCCAAAACTCAAAACTGCCCATCAGCCCTCTTATCGCTCTGAGCACATTCCCCTCTAACAATTCCGCCCTTTCATGATAAATCTGAACCCCCAGGTACGGGAGGCATCCGGTTTCCCATCGCACTCCTGCCACCCTCTGCAAGTCCCCTCTTCTATTGTCTGTGGGGAATAGACAAGACTTGGACCAGTTAACTCTGAGGCCAGATACCTCTCCTAGTTCATGCAGTAGCGCCTTTGCCCCCTCTAGTGCTCGCTCCGTATCCACCAGAAACATGAGTAAATAATCCGCATACAAGGCAATATGGTGGGTCTGGTCCCTCACTTGTAGGCCCCGATAATACCCCCCAGTTCTAGCCTTCGCCGCCAAAGGTTCCATAGCTAATGCGAATAGGAGCGGGGACAACGGGCATCCCTGCCTCGTACCCCGGCTCACTTCGCATGCCTCAGATATCACCCTGCCCGTCCTAACTCGTGCTGTGGATGACTGATACAATAACGCCGTCCATGCGGTAAACGCGTCTCCCAACCCGAAGCCCACCATGACATGGAACAGATATGGCCATTCTAAACTATCGAATGCCTTTTCTATATCAACGGCAAACACAGCGGCAGTATCCTTCGCATAAGTGTCCGATTCAAGCACCTGCAGTAGGCGCCGGATATTTAAGGCCGTGTTGCGGGCCGGAATAAAGCCGGCTTGGTCACGATTAATCAAGGCCGGCATGTGTGGCAATAGCCGAGTGGCCACAATGCGACTTAGTATCTTGTAATCCGTGTTAAGCATGGAGAGCGGGCGATACGCTGCTCTGTCCCACCCTGGCTTTCCTGGCTTAAGTAGCGGGATAATAACCGCTTCCCTTGTGGAGGTCGGGAGGTGGCCCAGGCATCTGGCCTCGTTATATAATGCCACTAAGTGCGGAGCTAGGAGTTCAGAGTAGGTTAGATAAAATTCAATCGGGAGGCCGTCTGACCCCGGTGTCTTGTTCCGTGCCATGTGTTTAATTGCCGCACGCACCTCTCTCAATTCAATATCTCTTCCCAATGCCTCCGCCTGCTCATCATCCAATCACGGGAGCTGCAGCCCGCGCACAAACTCGGCTAAGACCCCTTCTGTAGCGGGTGTCTTACTCCTGTATAGTTCCCTGTAAAACTCATAGAACAACCTGTTGATGCCCTCTTGTGTAAAACAGGCTTCCCATTGCTCATCCCTGATCTCTAATATCGGTGTCCCTCTGCGTGACGGGCTAACTAACCATGCCAACAATGCTCCCGATTTGTCCCCCTCCACATGGGTCCGGACAAGATAAGCTTTATGGTCAAAGCAGCTCAAGCGCTCTACCAGTCCTGCTACCCCCTCTTTTGCCTCCAGCAGCTCTGCTTGTTTGTCAGGTCTCCCAGGTCAGTCCCTTTCCACCTCTCAGCCGCCGTTCCGCTTCTGTTACTTCTGTCAACAGTACCTTCCTCACCCCAACCGTCTCAGCAATACAGTGGCCCCGGATCACCGCCTTAAAGGCATCCCATTCCACTAGGGGCGTGGAAGCAGTTCCTCCGTTATCCCCAAAATATTGCGTGATAGCTTCTCCCACAACCTCACGGTATACCTGGTCCTCCAACGCCTCAGGGCGCAGGCGCCAGGTCGGTATCCTAGCCCGGACTCGCGACCACTGCATCCAAAGCAAGACAGGGTTATGGTCAGAAAGAGTCGTAGCCAAATATTCGCTCCCCTGCACTCCTGCATGTATGTCCGGTGTACATAATAACGCATCCAACCGCACATGAAGGTCATGCAGGGCAGAAAAATATGAATAATCGTGCTCCTCCGGGTGTTGAGCCCTCCAAGTGTCCACAAATCCCCACCTTTGCTGCCAATTACGCCTCGCCTCTGCAATCTTGTGTGTGGGGGCAGTGGATAGCGGGGGTGTGAGTGATCCAATAAAACGTCTGAGACGCAGTTAAAGTCCCCCCCCCAATAGCACCGAACCCGTGAGATAAGGAGCCAGTTTCCCAGATAAATGCGAGAGAAATGACGGCTGTTCCGTATTAGGCGCATAAATGCTCCCTAGTGCTATATCTCGCCCATCCAGTTACCCAAGGACCACTACATACCGCCCTTCTGGGTCTATAAGCTTTTCCCTGCATAGAAAGGGCACCCCCGCTCTGACCCAAATTAACACCCCTCAGGCAAAAGCAGAGTAGGTTGTGTAAAAAATTGACCTCGCCACCTTCACTGTAATGCAGCACCCTCCTGCGCCTGTAGGTGTGTTTCCTGTAAGAAAGCTATGTGCACTCCTCTCTGCACCAGGTAGGCATGCAGCTTCAGACGGCGCCACATAGATTGCATACCCCGCACATTCCATGATAAACACTTCAAGTTATTGGTCGATCCCATCCCCGCCATACAAAACAATCAGTACTAGAAGCAAATGTGATGACATGCCTGGCCCCAACCCTCCCCGAAACTAAAGAACATACCCAACTCCCCACCCAAGGACAGCTACTCTGAAACTGGTATCCACCCAAACCCCCAAAAAAAACACACAAATTCCTCTGTCAGCTACAGAGGAGCTGGGGCACGCAGCTGGCTTGGATCCCTGCCCTCCATGCGCATCAGCCCTCTCGGAAAGAAAGCATCCCCAGCCCAGTCTCAGCAACTCCTTATAGTCGATAAACAAACAAGGTTTTACTGTTCACTCTCGACAGTCCATCTTCTCATCCAATGAAGCCATCCGCCGTCTGTGGTGTCAACTCCGGCATACGTCCCCCGCTACCCATTGTAGTGTCCGAGTCAGTACCCGCTGAGTTCCCGGTTGTGCCCGCTTCTTCAGTCGACACTGCAGCTCGATCTTGCGCCAGTGCCACCACTGCCTGCAGGGCTTCCGCTCTCTCCCGTGCCGTCTGTGAGTCCGTGGGCTTCTTCCGGGTCCTATTGCGTGGCCGTCTGCGCGGGCCCCTCAGTCCACTCGCGTTCCCAGCCCGTGTTCCCTCCGGATTCTCACCTCTCGCCGCCTCCTTTCTATAGGACTCCTGCCAGTCCCATGTCTCACCCGGAGAGTCCATGTAATGCGTGGTGCCATCAAGGAGTATGCGCAGCCGCGCTGGGAACATCAAAGAGTACTGCAGGCCCTCATCTCGAAGCGCCTTTTTCACTGCCAGGTAGGAGGCCCGTTTGCGCTGCACCTCCAACGTGTAGTCGGGAAACAACGTGACCCTGCATTGTCCACTGCAAAGGGCCCCCCCATTGGTGCTTTCTGTAGGAGCAAATCCCGGTCCCGAAAATGCAGAAGGCGAGCCACCACCGGTCGCGGCAGTCTTCCAGGGGCCAGCGGCTTAGCCGGCACTCTGTGTGCTCTTTCAAGTGTATAAAAAGCAGTGAGACCCTCCGGGGCTATGACTGTTCGAAACCAATACTCCAGAAAGGCCACCATGTCGTCTCCTTCCGCCCCCTCAGGCAAACCCACCACTCGGACATTGTTCCTGCGATTTTGCCCCTCCGCATCCTCGGCTCTGCGTTCAAGCACATTTACTCTGTCAAAGCCTTCAGCTGCTGTTTCACTTCGAGTTGTGTTGGTGCCAATTCCGCAACGGCGGTTTCATTCTTCTTTACCTTCTCTGACAATTTCCTATGCTCATCTTGTAGTAGACCAAGCCCTACAGCCACCGTGCTGATGTCTTGGTGGAGCGTCGCTTTAGTGTCCGCTATTGCCTCAAGTATTTGTTGAAATTGCGCTTGCATCGCTCATCCGGGGGCGGCTGGGACTGAGATGCAGGTTCATCGTCCTGTTCCAGGGGTGCGCCGGCTCCCCGGCCCTTGGGTTTGCCCATGCTGGTCGCGATCCGCTCCGCTCTACCCCCGGCTTCACCTATCGCTGGCCCCACTCGCTCACTGGTGTCGCCCAGCCTCCAACTTCCACGCTCCAGCCGCAGCAGGCGGCGTCACATCCCCTAAGCTCAATGTCCGTGCCTCCTGGTAGGGATGATCACCCCCGGGTCTTCGCCTTTTGAGTGACCCGAGATCAGGGGATTACTCGATCCGTTCTTCACCCCCTGTGGTCGTTATCGGGCCCTCGACGGGGGACCATGCCAAAGGAGGGCACCCACGACAGTGGCTCTCAGCCAGAGGTCCGCTCTCTCCAGTTATTAGCAGTGGGTCTCCAGTTCGGGGAAAACTAAGCTGCTCAGCCACTCCTCGCGGTGCTCCAAGGCCTCTCCAGCAGTGCTCTCTATGCGCACTCCTTAGGCTTCCGCGCCAGCACCACAACGCCGCAGGTTATCTCTTCCCTCCACAGGGAGTCCCCCCCTGTCGAGCCACACAACCATAGGGCCCAGCGCCGCAGGCGCCAGCCCGTCCAGCTACCCCTCACAGTGCTCCAGGGACATTACGGCATGGTCATCTGTATATGTCTCCCAGTGTCCCTCAAAACCAACAGACCGGCAGTGCCCCGAGCGTCTACATTCTACTACTCCGCCCATCTGCTGCACCACTGCTGGGCTCTCTTCTCAAGGCGATCTGCCCCTGATTCACCGCTCGGTCTGATGATCTCTCGGCTGTCTCAAGCCTCCAGTGGGTCCGCCGCTGTGCCTATCAGGCCCACAATGCCGTGACGCAGGGCGGGATCACTTGCCTCCAAAGCAACAGATCAGTCCGGCGTTGGCCCCCTGCTCAACATATCGCCCGCAGATTGGCACCGCAGGGCGCCGCTATGGGTGGCTCCGCTTTAATTCTGATTCCCTGAGCAATGCCTGCGCGTAGCAAGGTGCCGCTTCAGCTGCGCAGCATCTCCACATGCGCCGCCATTGTGTGCAGCCATGCGTCTTCAGGGCAGCGCCCCACCGTGCCATCGTCGAGCTCCTGGTGATTCTCCGTTCAGCGCTCACTCCGGGGAGCCCCACAGCAGTTCCAGGCCCCCCGCGGCCCTGCGACGGCACCACCCCGGATTCCGATGCCGCCCTGCAGGCCGGGGTCCGCCCGCTCTCAGAGTGACGGAGCAGTCCCATGCCGGCTCCCCGAATCCTTACCGATCGGCACTACAGGGCACTGCTCGCCCAGGCTACCCCCCGCTTCCACCTCCGGGGCAACCGCTGTCCGTGTCGGGGCTCTGCTCAGCCGCGCAGCTACATCTTAATCGCCGCCATCTTAAGCCTCGGCGCCGTCACAGGGTAGTTCTCCCTTCATGCACCTCCGGTGTGGCCCCAGTCATGCCGTCGGGTCGCAAAAACACTGTCCAGGACCCCACGCCTCACTGCAATCGTCTGCAGAGCGAGACCAGGGCCAGGGCGCCAATTAATGCAGGATTACAGCAAGGTTGGTGCGGAGCTCGTCGCTCACGCATCCGCCATCGTCTCCGGCCAATCCACGCCCCCGACATAATGTGTTTATGTTGCAGGTGATAATGCTGGGGTCATTATTATACCAGTAGATACTGGTTGTGTTTTATATTTACTTACCTGTTCTGATGGTTCTGACCGGGGCCCGATTGGCCTGGTCCTGTATATAATCCCCTGTGAATATTGCCAGTGCCAATTGGCACAGTGTAAATGTGTGATTAGGTTTCTAATGTGTTTATGATAATACAAAGGCTATTTTTGGTATAACCTAGTGTGGAGTTTCTTTTGTAGTGTGCCTAGTGTGTTGCTGCTGTGTGAGTGTGTTGCGCAAACGCTTTACACATTGCCTCTGGGATAAGCCTGACTGCTCGTGCCAAGCAACCAAGGGGGTGAGCAGGGGTTATCTTCATCGTGTAACTCCCTTGCCCTGACTAGAGTGGTGGTTTCTGCCTGGATTAGGCGCAAGCCCTAGCCAACCAGAAATCCCATTTCTAACATTGGTTGTCAGCGGTGAGGATAGGACTTGCGTTTGGGCAGTACCACAGCGACAACTGGTTGTACTACAAACTCTGCATTTAGAGAATCACATGTTTGTGGATTATTTCTACTGATTCTTTTTCTCCTCGAGTGTCATTTTTAAATGGTGTTTTCGCGCTTTTATTTTGGTGGCAGAAGAGAGAAAATGACAGGGCGGGGACGCCAGTAGGTGGGGAGGATCCCATAGATAGGGAGTCCCTTGCTGGGTCCAGTGCCGGGGGCAGTGCCCCATCCCTTTCCCTGTCCCCAGATAATTGGGTGAATAGGAGGGAAGAAAGGGAGCATCAGCTGGCGTTGGGAATGCGCCAAGTGGAGCTAGCGCAAAAACAACAGCTGCTGAGTGTGGAGGAGAAAAAGCTAGCTCTGGAGGGTAGATTATCCCCTGAGTGTAGTTTGAGTTGTCTGGATTCACCAGTAAGGGTGGGATCCAGTGGTGGCAGCAATATGGAGTCCAGTGCAGGGAGTCCCATTCCCAGTTCCCAGAGTATGGTACCTGGTTCCCAGTTAGAGGGGTACAGGTTGAGATTCAGGGGCAGTAAGGAACTGTCTCACCAGTCTTGGGGGGAGTTTGTGGATGAATGTTGTGTTGCACTGGACGGTTGGGTGATGGGTAGCACGGCAAATGATTTTGAAAGGCTGTTCAATCTGGTTGTCAGAGAGCACGTGTTCGGTAATTGTTTTCCGGGGTTGAACCAACACCTGTTGGAGTGTGAGTTCTCTGATCCCAGGGAGCTTGCACGGGAGGCAGACCTCTGGCTGTGTGCTAGAGGGTCTGAAGAGGCATTGGGGAGTGATTCCAAAAGTAGTGGCTCGGGTATCTTCCGGTCATGTGTGGTGGAAGAGGTTCAGTGTAGCCCAGCTAGGTCCCAGTGTAGTGGGAGGGGTGTAGGGGCTCACATCCTGTCTCAGTGGAGAAGCAGTGAGTGTGGGACTGTGTGTCCCAAGGTGCCCGAAACCCAGTCTCAGGGCCTGGAGGGTTCCCTAAGGGAGCGCCAGGTCGGGGGCCTCGGCTGTACTTGTAGGCCATTTGAGGAGGATCTCCTAGTGTCAGGAGAACCTGGAGCATCTGTAAATGGAGCTCCAGTGGTTCTGGTGTCTGGCGGTGCCGCTCCTAAGTGGAGGGTGCTGAAGTCCAGAGTGAGGGGTAAGAGGGGGATGTGTTCCCTAGTGGGCGAACCAGTGGGTCAGGGACCAGCCAGAAGGGCTGAGTCTCCTAGAAGTGACCATGGTGACACCACTTCTGCCCTGGGGGATCTTCGCGCTCTGTCAGATGGACAGGGGCGGGAGATCTGCGCCAGGCAGACTGTCACACGACACATGAGTCATGTGTCACCCTCAGGGGGATACTGTGTGAGTCCCCAGAAGTCCTGGCGTGCCAGGCAAGTGCTCAACCGCGGGGTTTAGCCCCAAGGTTGAGGGGCCAGGTTCTGGATCTGCCTGACCTGGAGGGAAGGATGACTGTAAACAGTGTCCTGACCGGTTTGGCTTCCAGGGGTACTGCTCCAGGTGGGAGGGTGCAGAACTCTGGAAGGGGGTGCAGAGGGAGGGAGCCCTCGCCTCTGACCCTGGTGCAACCTGAGGGTTTAGACGCTAGGTTGGGAGACTACTTTATGATCAAGAGGAACCTGTTGCCGAAGGGGACAGCTGAAGAGACTGAGGAAACTGCCCTTGCTGTGTGATCTGGGGCTGACCTGCAGTTTGCTGTTTTGCTAAGGAGAGAACAAGGGACTTTGCTGTGTGCTGTGTCCCCCTGCTTGAGAAAAAGGACTTTGCTGTGTGCTGTGTCCTGAAGGACGTCTCCAAGGGCCTGAGTGAGCTGGCCTCCTGTTAGAAAGTTCAGCTGGAAGGAGAGTTGTGTTCTGAGGGTGCCTCTCCAAGGAGGAGGGTAGGGGACCCCAGAAGAATAGGTAGGGGGAGGAGCGCCTCGCCCGTGACTTCTGGTCAACCTGAGGGTGCGGACCCTAGGTTGGAGGATCAGTGGCAGTTTGGAACTGCACTGATGAGGGGAAGAGTGGAGAATGGTTACTATGTACCAGGGGTTACTGACCCCCACTCTGTGAGTTGGCAAGGACCAAAGACATCTGGATGGCCTAGGGCCTGGTCCTGGCCGTGGACAACTAGGGAGTACCAGTGGGGTAGCCTAGTTAGTCCTGAGAGCTTTGACAGAGGGAACTACATGGGTTCAGAGTGGCGTAGAACTGGAGGGTGTCCCTGCAGTGTCGGGCCCGCGTCCGTGTTCTATCACCCAAGGCAGGGAAGTCCATCAAGGTGGTGATTGGTCTGCCCTGCGTTTTGGCTGGAAGGGGGTTGTGTTGGACTTGGCCCTTTTTGCAGGGTCATCCCTAAACTTTTTGCCTTTCTCCTAGCCTTTTTTCTGACATGGTGTTGGTGGTTTTAGGACTCTGGGCACTTTAGCACTGCTGTTCAGTGTAAAGTGCGTGTGCTCTCTGTGTTAAATATGGTAAGATTGGTCTACACCTGTTTGGCCTATTTAATTTACCTGTCAGTCCCTTGTAAAGTGGTATCTCTTACCCAGGAATGTTAAATTAAATGCTACTGGTGGGCTTGCAGTGCTGATTGCGCCACCCACCAAAGTAGCCTTTCAAACTTATCTCAGGCCTCTGCCATCGCAGGACCTGTGCGCGCAGTGTTACTGGCGCTGTGACGTGGCACCTAAAGTGTGTGCCATGTCCGTGACCCCCCTTTTACTGCATGTTAGTCACCCCTAAGGTAGGCCCTAGCTAGCCCTATGGGCAGGGTGCATTGTAGGTAAAAGATAGGACATGTACTTTAAGTGTGTGACATGTCCTGGTAGTGACAAACAGCCATTTTGGTTTCTCACTACTGTGGGGCTGCCCTCCCATAGGAATGCATTGGGTATTCCCTGATAAGTGTTTCAGTGGTAATTCCTGATATGAGAGGTGCAGCGTGGTCAAGTTTGGTATATTTGGAATAGTGATAATAAATGCTGCGCAATAGTGTGCGCAGATTTATTATAACTATTTTAGAAATGCCACTTTTAGAAATTGGCATTTCTGTGTGCTATGTGTCTGCCTGCCTGATGTGAATTGCATGTCTGGCTGTTGAATGACAGGGGCTGGGGAGGTGTGTGTGGCTCCAGGAGGGGCAGGGTGAGTCAGCGCTAGGCTGATTGGGACATCTGCATTTGGAGTAGGGGGAGGAGAAGTCCCTGGTCCCTGAATAGGATTGTGCCTGCCCTAGTGAATGCTGGCTCCGCCCCCTGTGGTGTGTATGATCACCGAGCCCCCACCTGACAAAGGGGAAGAGGAGCCTTGTAAACAAAGTGCTCCAATTCCCCCCTGAACCAGTTTTGTCTGGTTCCCCCAAGCCCTGTGCTTTGCAGACAAAGGAAAATGTAATATAAATATAGGGGCTGTGACCCCATGATTTTTTGTGCTGTTCCTGTACCTTTGGGGGCTTGCTGCTGCTGGGGCCCAGGAGGAACCGCCTTGGGGGCTTGCCTCCCTGCTGGAGGGCCCTGTGTGCCGGCCTCCCTGGGTCCAGCTATGCCCCTTGGACTTGTTCAGGACCCTAGCGCCGCGTGAGCGCTCTGATTTCTAATTGCCAGGAGAGAGGAGCTGGCGCCTGCAGCGTGCTGCTGCCGAGATTGCTGGAGGGAATCCCGGCGTAGGGATTCCCCCGAGTTCCCTTAAACAGCGGGTGCCCACCCCGCATTTGGCCAAACCGAGCGGGAGCCTACCCCGCTTTATGCATAATTTCAAGAGCGGGTGCCCACCCCGCATTTTATGCATATTTTATTAGCGGGAGCCCACCCCGCGTATTTGTGCTCTCTAACTGGAGCCTACCCCGCATTGGTGCGTCTCGAGCGGGTGCCCACCCCGCAATTACTTTTACTTACAGCGGGAGCCCACCCCGCATTGCACCCGAGTGAAGAGGGAAGCCGCCGAGAGGAATCGCCGGGCCGCTGTCAAGCGCGACCCGGAAGCCAGGCAGCTTTGCCTGGTTGTGGGCGGGGCCTATGCCCACACGCACGTCCAGAGCCTCGCGGGCTCCAGATCGAAGTCCCGGTCCCAGGAAAGGGGACCAGGCGAAGTAAGAAGAGGTCCCGTGATCGGGACCTGCCTGGGCTGTGTGCCGGCCCACCTTCCGTGTGGCAAGAGGAGGGGCGTCCAACGAGACCGGAGGAGTCCTGAAATGGCCCGGTGAGTGGGGGCTGAAGTGTGGAGCCTTGTTGGTGCTGCCAGGCGGCACGGTGATGCCAGTGCCATTCTTCCCTTTGGGGGGTGGCAAGTTGTATTTGGATCCCAGTGTGGGGCTCAAACGGCACAGTGGTGCCGAGGCTACATTTTTTCACAGCTGCACCGCAGTAGCGGGCAGCTGCAAAGTGGGGCAATTTTGTTCCCAGAGAGGGACCTCCCCGAGGCACATTGTCAGTGCCTGGAGACGTGTTGGAGCTCGCGAGGCACTAGTAGTGCCAGAGTCTGTTCTTTCTCTTCAGCTGCGCCGCCGTAGCGGGCAGCTGCACCGTGGGGGCAAGTTGTGTTTTAGAGTCCCAGTGGGGGCTCCAGAGGGCATAGTGAGTGCCAGTGCCCACAGTGATCTTCCCAGCTGCACCGCAATTAGCGGCAGCTGCAACGTTTAGGCCTGCGCAATTGTGCACTTTTGGGATTCTGCTGCATTGGCAGCCAGCCCTGACATTATGGACATAGGGCCAGTTGGCCCGGGGGTCAGTTCTATGTTGGTAGGGCGCAAGGCCCTAATGTGATGGCATAATGTGATTTATGCTTGTGATGCCTATGACATAATGTGTTTATGTTTAGGATGTTTAGGCATAATGTGTTTATTCTGGTGAGGCCTATTGCATAATGTGTTTTATGCTTCCAGTGATGCCGACATAATGTGTTTATGTTGCAGGTGATAATGCTGAGGTCATTATTATACCAGCAGATACTGGTTGCGTTTTATATTTACTTACCTGTTCTGATGGTTCTGACCGGGGCCCGATTGGCTTGGTCCTGTATATAATCCCCTGTGAATATTGCCAGTGCCAGTTGGCACAGTGTAAATGTGTGATTAGATTTCTAATGTGTTTATGATAATACAAAGGCTATTTTTGGTATAACCTTGTGTGGAGTTTCTTTTGTAGTGTGCCTAGTGTGTTGCTGCTGTGTGAGTGTGTTGCGCAAACGCTTTACACATTGCCTCTGGGATAAGCCTGACTGCTGGTGCCAAGCTACCAAGGGGGTGAGCAGGGGTTATCTTCAGCATGTAACTCCCTTGCCCTGACTAGAGTGGTGGTTTCTGCCTGGCTTAGGTGCAAGCCCTAGCCAACCAGAAATCCCATTTCTAACAACGCTGAATAAGTGTTTTGCAAGATATGGGAGACTACATAGATTTGCGCCTGCTGCAGGCAACGTTTGTTTTAATATCAGGGAAATCAGCAGTAAAAACTGGCCTAGCAAACTATAGAAGAGACCCAAAAATAGCCAGAAAACCGGCGCCCACACACTGACCTGTCAGACTAGCCCACAGGGCACTGCCTGATTGCCCTTGCGAAAGATCCCACCTGGTGCTGGCACCAGCTTCCCATCATGAAGAGTTTGGTGCTGTTGGTTACTAGTCCAGGGTAAGGTATGAAGTGAGTGGGCATTAAGACCTGGCTCTTCGACTGAACCCCAGTGCTCAGACGGATCAGCGCCCCCCACACCTTGAGACCCTCACGGGTGAGTAGCAGAGCTTTACAAACATTGATTGATTGATTGAGAGGGCCCTAGAGCGGCCACTTGCACCTCTATTTTGAGTGTCTGTTCGTAAATGACTCTTACCCGTATTTTACTTAGTAAATTAATACTTACTATGCATATTTTCATTCAGCTTGGCCAATTTTCTTTTAATGTAAACGTTTGAGTTGAGTTTCATTGTGAGAAGTCTCTTGCAACCATGGCAGGCTGAGAGCTAACATCAGTAGCCTTGGGAGCAGGCGTGGCGCTAGTGAGGTACCAGGAGAGGATGCCCCTCTGGCTTCCATTTCTTTCCTGTTACACCCAAACCTCTGGAGTACTTGGGAATGTTTGTAGTCCAAATGTCTGTAGGTGCTAGTCTAAGTACTTTACTCAGGACTTTAGAATTACACCCTGTTATTCATTAGATTACAGTAATGATTAGGGAGCTATTTTGGTTTAGTGTACACCTTGCGGTCATGCACTGTCTGGATCAGATCTGCCCCTTCTCTATTTGACAGCCCGATTTTTATGGATGATTTTTAAAATAAAGAGGATGAGGTAGACGGGTCGGCTGGACTGATGCCCAAATTAACTAACATTCATGCAATGAAGCGCTACGGGAAAATAAGCAGTGCTGCATTGGACAAATGGGGAAACATATGCAGGGTGATATTTAGTAAAAGTTGCACACTGGTGATGTCATCAATCACACCCGCTGCAAAAAAAAGTGTTAGCGTTACACTAAGTGTAGCGCTAAGAGGCAAAGGTTAGCCAACAATGCCTTGCATGGGATTTGTACTCAAAGTACATCATCCAGTACCAATGTCAACGTCACAACAACCACTCAAGGATAAGTCAAATAAATTTCATGATAAACACGCATCTTATGCACAGAATATCTTGTGATATTCAGAGTGCCCCTTGCTTGCACAGTGTCATGTTATTTTAGTAGTTCTGGCTTTTTATTGAAACATATAGGTTTTTGTGCTGTTCTTGCCCCAATAGACCCTTTTGCATACAATATGGGGCGGGGGACTGGTGTCCATAGCACAAAGGGATTTTGGAATCAACTTTCAGTGCAAAAACGTTTTTGAACATGAAAGTTAATTACCGCAGTATTTTTTCTGTTTCCTCCATTATATTTAAAACGAATTCCTACACTAACATATAGTAAATATGGATCCAGGTTTTGGTCAGTGGATGGTTTGCATTGTCAAAAATATTGTTGTCAGAACTCCAGGTAGGAGGTTAATCTGAAGACCACCAACTGGAACCCAAGTACCTATTTTAGCACTTGGCTCTGAGGGCAGTAGGCAGCTTTGAGCAGGGCAGAAAGGAACGATCCGCCTGAGCCATTCAACTGTGGCATGTGTCAGGGAAAATAATAGAAGGCGCCGGACTCAAGTGAGGCTGGGTCTGGCGCATGTTGCCTATCAGTGATGTTGTCACCGGATCCACGAGGCCCAGAGAGGCCTGATTGCAAGCTCACGATTTTTTTTATTAAAGCAACATGCGCCAGGACAAACAAAAAAAAATGTATATTTTTACTCTTGTTTTACTCTAGCCAGTGTTAACTAGCCTAGGCTCGGCCAGTGGCAGGCAGCAGCAAAAGCAAGCCGATAAGAGGGCAGGTTGTTTTTGTTTATAGTTGCAGCCCCTCATCGTAAGTTGCAGCATTTTAGTAAGGGTGGGCGGAGTGCCACTATGCGGAGTTCCACGGAGTTGGAAAAAAACTCTGTGAAACTCTGCTCCGCCCCACCTAAAGTAATAACATGGGGACCTCACAGACCCTTGGTAAAGCAACTCTACCTTTACATGCTAAAGAGCATATAGTCATCTCAAAAAAGTGAGATTGGAAACTTTGCAAGCAGTGACAGAGCCAGAGCAGGCCCCGAGCTGCCCTCCACCAAGGATCACTGTTGAGGTGCCCGGTGGGATGGGCACCTCCATCAGACGCACCAGACTTAGAGGAAACCATTCCTCAAGTCGCAGCGGCTCTCCCCGGCTCAGCGGGAGAGCGATACTATAATATTCACTGCACTCTAGAATCTCGCCCCATAATGCTTTGCGGGGCCTTTGGTTGAAATTGTATTTTTGCCCATAACTTTGCTTGGGGTAGTCATAGGAGGATGGGACCACCACTGAATCGTTCAGCATGATATGCTCTGTGTGTTCAAGGCATCTGCTTGGTCCTCACCATAGGTTAGGGGGGACCCCAAAATCATCACCTTTCTCACTGCTTGATATGCTTCAAAGCTCACTTCTGTGAGGTGGTTATATGCTCTTTAGCATGGAAAGGTAAAGTTGTTTTACCAAAGATATGTGAGGTGGGTGTGCGTGCAGGAGTTAATTCCGCTATGCCACGGAGTCAGAGTTTTTGCCTGAACTCCGGAATGCGGAGTTGGCAAAACTCTGCAAACTCCGCTAGCAGAGCGGAGTTCACTGCCCACTGCTACATTTTAGTGTGGTGATGCAAACACCAGCACTAAAATGCGTTAGTCTAACCCCTGATCCGTGGTACTGGGCAGAGCGGCAGCACAGCCCAAGGTTTACTCAGTGAGGTGCTATGAGCTAGAAACTCAGAACTCAGCAATGCAACTAATAGTACTCAACATATCAATAACCAGTCACTGTTGTTTCTTCAAAAAGAGAAAGTTGTTTAGAATTCACAGAACTAAATACTAAGCATAAAATTAAAATGTACTATATGACAGGTGGAAAAACCAAAGTGAACATTAACTAAAAGCCAAGCAAAATAAACACTTTACAAAATCAGCCCTATGAATGCTGGAAATCAACAGAAACATCTCCTAGGATGACTGATCCTCGGACCCAGGGGACCAGGTGAGGTACATTTTAAAAACAAGCATTTATCAAAGCCAATAGTCTCGCCTATGCCAGATCTATTGGCTTTGTCAATGTTTTTTAAGCCATGTTGTTCAGCAACATAGCTGCTGTGTAGCTCTGCTAAGCAAAATTAATAAAGTGCTATGAAGTGGTCAACTCTGGCCACTTTACATCACTTTTTTTTATTTTCAACCATGCTGAACAGCAGCACTGCAGCTGTACAACATGGCACGGAAAACATAGACAAAGCTAAATAGCTCTACTATTTGGGCATTCAATGTTTGTTCAGCCATGTTGTACAGCTGTGTGGCTGCTGAGCAGCTTCGTTGAACGTAAAAAAAAAAAAAAAGCCGTGTGAGGCAGCCAGCACTGACTGTGTCTTAGCACTTTTTTTTTACACACTTTCCACCATGCTGTACTTCAGGTAGGCTGCTTTACAACATGGCTCAAAACCATTGGCAAAGCCAATAGATCTCGCTTAGGCTAGACCTATTGGCTTCGCCAGTGCTTGTTTTTTTTGGGTGTACTAGAAGGGGAAAAAACCATCCTAGACCCTCTCCTCTTTCATGATTACTCAGAAGTATTGCCACATAAATTCTCTCACTTTGAGGTCAGAGAAAGAAAAATTAACAGCAAGCTCCTTTGAAGAGAGAGCCTGACATTTTACCTGTCTTTGAATGCACAGCAAATGGGGCAAGATAAGAACAAGATTTAACGGCCTTTTTACAGAAAGTGATTGCATGGAAGAATACAGTAAACGAGTTTGGGCAACAGGAGGGACAAACTCAACCTGAACAGCCTAAAGCAAGTAAAGCCAGCAAATAAAAAGTCAGAACATGAGAGTTACAAACCACAAAACCAATGGTAAGCTACGGGAAGAATGCATTCCTAGGTCAGCTTTCTGAATGTCCCCAAGATGTTTTTAGCAAACCAGACAGCATGCAGACTGGTTGGCTTCGACCTAAAAATTAGTTGAGTCTTTTGTAGTGACCTATGCCACACCCTCTCTGCATCCCCCACACTCAGGTCCATACTTCGTCTTCTGTGGTTCCTTTTCTTTTCAAAGCATATCACACATGCAGAGGCCTAACAATAGAGGCAGAGAGTTCTAGAAGGGGGGACTGTCTGTATTAAGGATTGGTCCTGCATAAATGTTGATCCAAGGGAGTTTCAAGGGGGAGTTGACTCCTGGGTATTATTTAAGTGTTTAATTAGTGAAAGGTTAGAATGGGGATTCACGTCTGCATGGTCAAGTGAATTATTCCAATTCTTTGGTAGTGGTTTCGAAAGATTCATAGAATGTGTTTGAATACCTGGAGGATTCTGGTAGGAAGGGCATCGGAAGCACAGTAAAGGTTGCTCAGGCTGAGTCCTTGATGCTTTAGGTGGGATGGTTAGGTAATTTTGGATGCCTGAGGATTTGTGTATACGACTTACAATTAGAGCTTGTCAGTTGTTTGTTTACTGGCATAGTGCCAGGGTCTGTCTAGGTGAGGGTTTTATTCATTCAACAGACTTGGGTATAGGTGGGGACAAATCCATTATTGTAGGTAAATTACCTTGGCCAAATGAGGAAGAGAGGGTGAGCTGTGGAGGAGCTAGAGGCAAATGATTCTGTTTGTGCTAGGTGGCTGTTTGTGGCAACCCTTGCTGACTAATTTGTTGAGGTGACAGCTGCTGGTTCATTTATTAATTTACAGTTCCAAGTTGACCGATCGAGTGGTCATGTTGGAAAGTGACTGACCAAGGGTCGAAGATGAGCCGTGAAAGTTGATTTTTCAATATTTTGGGTGTCAATCTGGATTGTTCCTCACTCTGCACATCATAATTACATTTGATGCACATGATTGGGAGTAAGTGTCGATGGTCTGACCTGCTGGGACACAGGGCTTTGCAGTCTGACAAAAGTGTATTATAAGCTCAACATGGCATACTCCGTCCATAGAGTCTGAAATGAGGGGTTTGAGGTCTTGTAGGTGTTCAGGACGTCAGTTGATGACTGGGAGGGAGTCATAGGAGTTATGTTTTGCAGGCTCAGGAGGGTGATGATAGATGTGTAGAGCATGCTATTCAGGTTCTCCAGTTACCAGATCCTGTACTGCGTTGAGAGTTTAGGAAGTGCTAATGTTTTCCAAGGGATGTCTTAAGGTAGGTTACTGAGAGTGGGCCAGTGAAGTGATTGGAGAGGGCTAAGTATCTAGTTTCATGGCAGAAGATTTCACTCCCAGAATGAGTTATTTTGTTTGATATGAGCCTGCTTAGCAATGACTGAGGGATTACTGTGGTAGAACCTGTAGGGATGAAAAGGTATAAGAATGTATTGCTGGCTATGAAAATAGTTGTTGATGGTTGCTACTTGGGTTATCAGTTGTCCTTTATGTAATCTGTCATTGTGATTTTGAAACCTTTCTATTCATTCTGTTTATATAGGAGAACTTTTAGCTTCGTTTGGTCCCTTCTGTGCTGAGTGTGCAGTGGTGGGGCAATATATTGTTCAGGAAATCCTGAAGTGGTCTGAAAGCAGTGGAGTCTCTTGCCTCTACTCTACTGAGGAGATTGCAGTTAATCATGGTGAGGAAATTTACCCCAGTATTGGCTGGTGTTCTTCTGCTTTTGGGTAAGCCTCCCAGAGGCCACTGTCTTAGCTAAGTACTTAGGACTTAGAAGACTTAGAGTATCTGGTCACCTTATTTCATGGCTATTCTATACCATATTATTGTCAGACCTAGGCCTAGATTTATTCTTGAAATGGCCTCTAAGTTCACAAAGAGAATGAAATTATATTTCTTTTTTTATCTTAAGAGTGGGTGATTTGAAGATGTGGGCAAGTGGGGAGTCTGACGTAGTTGAAAAGGTCTTGACACCAGGTTGGGATTCCAGTAGGGTGACCACCTGTCCGTTATTTACATGAACTGTCCGTGATTTGGAATGAGTGTCCGTTGTCTGTAAATGGCCTTATTACAGATAGAGGTTGTCTGTAACTTTAAAGCTGCTGAACTGAGCTGAGTTTGTCGACAGCCAATAAGTGCAGTAAATGAGTGGAATCCAGCATTCCCCAGTGAAATACACCGAATGCATTCAGCATCGCTCGCATGTTGCCTGCTTTTAATTTGGAGAATAACCTGCCATTGGTGAAGGCGGTTCTTATTTTCACTTCCAGTTGAGCCCAGCATGAAAGCCTCACTGTAAGGGCTATCAGCGCCCTTTTGTTGGAGTCTCATCATGGCTGGTAGCTATCTAGTGACTAACACCCGGATGGCAATGCAATGGAGAGAACAAAGGCAATCAGCTTTTTATCACTTCACAAGTGCTTAGGAGAAACTATGATTTGGAAGGAGGTTTTTGACTTTGGCCAACTCAAGTATGTAAGAGATATGCCTGCACTGTAAGAATGTCAGAAGTATCTGACTGTAAGAGTAAATACACTTATAATGATTTAAATAGCACTTACTACTTCATTTGTTATTCAATTTTTTTTATAGCACTACGCGCCCCAATGTTGGGTGTTTGTGCACTTCACATCACACACATTTTTGTACAAAGAATCATAGTGTGTAAAACAATGTGCAGGGAATGTTACATAAGGCAATTCGGTTTACAAGATATAGGAAGGAGTAACAATTTACAAGTGCTTGATCCAGAGAAACACAAAGCCAGGATTTAAAACATAATGCAGCGGTTGGTGTTGTCTTCACTAATAAGAATTTATTACTACCTCAAGTAACTCTTTTTATGAACCTTAGAGTAATACATTTTTAAGAAAAAACAAGCTTCTAAATCTATGTTTTGCAGGTTGCATGGTACAGATTGATACAGATTCATAGCTCACTCTACTATATTAGAAGGTTTGTAACTTATAAACTGAAAGCAACAAACAGATGTCTGTGGCAAAAGCAGTTATCAACTTAGCCAGCCACATATAATACAAATCTGTGATCTGCATGTTAATCTTTATGTTTTAATGCAAATACATTAACCCTATATACTACTTTATGATGAGTGAGAACTGTAACAAGAAAAAACGCAGATCTCTCCATCATGCATATTAACCACTACTACTATTATTATTCCATGAAAATTGTTTGGCACACAAAGATCTCAGCAGCATGTGCACTAACCCTGAAAGATATTTTAAAATGCAGCCTATTTGTGACCAATTAGGTAAGCAAGACCAGATTACTGTCACATTTGTCTTTGTTTCTAATTTCATTGCAGGAATTTTTATTATATGTATAAGTTGACTGTTAGACCCTGCTTTTCAAGACATTGCCCTTTGTGACTCCACCCCCTTTCTGCTGCCACACCATGACCCCCAAATTGTTTCCAGCATTACAGCCAATCATGCAGTTGTATAAACCCTCCAATCGCCACTCTGGCCTGAGGCCACAATGTGTGAGCTGACCTATAATTGCCTTTTAAGTTATCCAGCCAGTCTTAGCACTTTCCCCATAGCCTGATCATTTCCATCACTTGATGTGTGTTCGGATCGCTGACATAACATCGATTTCAAAACTATTGTGACACACAAATAACGTGTCAAAAATATTGTTGACACAAATATCATTTCCCTGCACTTATAAGAGTAAATACAAAAATATAGACGAAAATATATCGTTTCACAATAATATCGTAAAAAATAAGACAAAAATATAGTTTTTCAATAAATACACAATAGTAAATCTTAAATATTTTAATACATAACATTAATATAATGTATATTAAATAAATGTAAGTAACATTTAATAATACAAATAAAAATATACTATATAAACACACACACATAAATACACATGTGTGTATGTTTATAAATACATATATATATCTCATACCACTATTATAAAAAATGGATTTTTTTGCATTATATTAATTTATTGTGTTTTTAAAAAAATGTACTACTATAAAAAGCTTATATGTGTATATATATACATATATATTTATATCTATATATATATATATATATATATATATATATAAAAAACATAAAAAGTAACACATTTAAACAAATAAAAAGACATTTATTAAAAATATTAAATAAAAAAATACACATATATTTACAGTTAATATAAAGTTAAACAAATAAACAAATAAAAATATTACATATAATTAAACAATATTAAAAAAATAGTAAAGGCTGTGAAAAATAGACATACTATTTCCACTCTAGTCAGTGCAACAGTGGGCAAAGCGTTGAACTCAGGGAGAAAAAATGTACTATTCCCACTCCAGTCTGGCAACAGTGGCACGCACACAACTAGGGAACTGATAATACATTTAACCCAGCACGATGCGAGAGACCAGTAACGGGGTGACTCAGGACAAGGAGGCGAGGGGGTTAGTTATTGTTGTCAATATATTGTTGCTTGAACATACCAGTCACTTATTTCTGTGGCAAAGGAAAAGAATATGAGAAAGTTAATGTTAAATTGAATAATTTGCCTTGTGACTATGTACTAAACTGACGCAGGAGAGATAATCAATAAAAATTTGTTTACAAAAAAAAAAACTGTGGGGAAAGCGTTGGACTCAGAAGGATTAAAATATACCATTCCCACTCCAGTCCATGCAACAGTAGGGAATGCGCTGGACACCAGAGGGGTAAAATTTACTATTCCCACTCCAGTCTGTACAACAGTAGAGAAAGCGTTGGATTGTGGAGGGGTTACATTTACTATTCCCCCGCCAGTCTGAGCAACAGTAGGGAAAACATTGGACTCCAGAGTGGTCAAGTTTACTATTCCTACTCCACTATGTGCAACAGTAGGGAAACCGTTGTACTCCGAAGAGGTAAAATGTACTATTGCCACTCCAGTCTGTGCAACAGTAGGGACAGCATTAGACATTGGAGGGGTAGCATTTACTAACTCCAGTCTCTGCAACAGTAGGGAAAATGTTGAATGCCGGAAGGGTAGAATGTACTATTCCCACTCCATTCTGTACAACAGTAGAGAAAGCGCTGGACTTCGGAGGGGTTACATTTACTATTCCCGTCCAGTCAGTGCAACAGTAGGGAAAACATTGGACTCCGTAGAGGTCAAGTTTACTATTCCTGCTCCACTCTGTGCAACAGTAGGGAAAATGTTGGATGCCGGAAGGGTAAAATTTACTATTCCCACTCCAGTCTGTGCAACAGTAGCGAAAGCGTTGAACTCCAGAGGGGTCAAATTTACTATTCCCACTCCAGTCTGTGCAGCAGTAGACAAAGTAGTTCACTTCAAATGAATAGAATAGAATATTTTAATTCCCCCTCCAGTCTTTGCAACAGTAGGAAAAACATTGGACTCCGGAGAGGTCAAATTTACTATTCTCACTCCATTCTGTGCAACAGTAGGGAATGCGTTGGACTCAGGAGGGGTAAAATTTACTATTCCCTCTCCAGTCTGTACAACAGTAGAGAAAGAGTTAGACTTTGGAGGGGTTAAATTTACTATTCCCCCTCCAGTCTGTGCAACAGTAAGAAAAACATTGGACTCCGGAGAGGTCAAATGTACTATTCCCACTCCATTCTGTGCAACAGTAGGGAACGCGTTGGACTCAGGAGAGGTAAAATTTACTATTCCCACTCCAGTGTGGCAACAGTAGGGAAAGCGTTGGACTCCAAAGGGGGAACATTTACAGTACCCATGCCAATCTGTGCAACAGTAGAGAAAGTGTTGGACTCCGGAGGGGTGGAATTTATTATTCTCACACCAGTCTCTGCAACAGTAGGGAAAACATTGGACTCCGGAAGGGTCACATTTACTATTCCCACTCCAGTCTGACTCCTGGTCGCCCGTAGCACCTGGAACTTCCCCCACATCCCCAGACCACACGCGGAACCTCAGCACCATCCTGGAGTCCTCGCTCATCTTGAGCCACCAGATCAACGCCGTCTCATCAACCCGCTTCCACACTCTATGCCTGCTGTGAAAGATCTTCAAATGGATCCCCACAGAGTCCAGAAAGATGGTCACCAATGCTCACGTCAGCAGAAGAATCGACTATGGCAATGCACTCTATGCTGGATTCATCCAGAAATTCCTCAAGAAACTGCGGAACATCCAGAACTCCTCTGCCAGACTCACTCTCACCATCCCCCATCACAGCCACATCACCAGCCACCTAAGAGACCTCCACTGGCTCCCAGTCAACAAAAGAATCACCTTCAAGCTCCTTGCACACGCCTACAAAGACCTACACAACACAGGACCTGCGTACCTCAACCAGTCCTCCCATCCCACATACCCACCAGAGACCTCTGCTCCGGCCAATTGGCCCTGGTTACCGTCCCATGTATCTGCAAGACCACAGCCAGAGGAAGATCCTTCTCCTACCTCACAGCAAAGACCTGGAGCCCCCTGCCTCTCCACCTCAGGCAATCACCTTCACTGCCTTACTTCAGGAAAGACCTCAAGACTCAGACTGAACCACAGTGCCTTTGACGGACCAACAACTCCACCCGCAACTTGAGACCTTTAAGGGTGAGTAGTCATGCTTTACAAGCCATTGAATGATTGATGAGTCTGTGCAGCAGCAGGGAAAGGATTGGATGCCGGAGGGGTAACATTTACTATTCCCACTCCAGTCTGTGCACGAGTAGGGAAAGCGTTGGACGCTGCAGGGGTAAAGTTTACTACTCCCACTACAGTCTGTGCAACAGTAGGGAAAGTGTTGAAGTCCAGAGGGATAAAATATACTATTTCCAGTACAGTCTGTGCAACAGTAGGGAAAACGTTGGACTCCGGAGGGGTAACATTTACTATTTCCACTCCACTCTGTGCAACAGTAGACAAAGTAGTTCACTTTAAATGCATAAAATAGTTTAATAACTCTATCAATTGACCAACAATATAAAACTCTTAACATACAATTTTTATATATATATATATATATATATATATATATATATATATATATATATATATATACTAAAATCGCCAAAATCCTTCGTCTGCTCGCAGCGCCAATCCACACCACTTCAGCAACAAAGGATTCACGAACCACCAAAACTGCAGGCAAGTCAAAGCTTTATTTCCTGTTTCCTGAACCTGATTACGCGTTTCGGGCACCACTTGCCCTTGTTCACACAATCAAAGAGATAGAAACGCCATTTTTTCAATACATTGCTCACACCACGTGATAGGACACCATAATAGAAATATTTTTTTTTTTACATATATATATATATATAGCGAGTGACTTTGCCTAATAAATCACTCTGAAGCAAGTTTGGTGGCCCTGGTGTGTTGTCCTTTTATCGTTTGAACAACGCTTGTTGGTTATTTAAGGGTTTGCGACCCTTCCACGGCCCGCCGTTGCAAGTGGCTCGGGTGCTGCGCTACTGAACTGTTGGATATATATATATATATATATATATATATATACATATATTTTTATATTCAAAAAACGAAAAATTATTTTACATAACTATTACATTTTTTAATAATTCATATCAAATGTTATTCATTATTCAATTAAATTCCCACAGTATACTCCCACAAACCTATCAACACACAAAATATAATTCAAATAAAAAAGTATAACACGATTAACATATAAATTAATCAATAAAATAATAATTAATTAATTAATAATTAATTACTAATTATTACTTCAATAACTTCCCACCCTATTGCCCTATAAACGCAACTGCATCTAATATATAACATAAAATTATTAAACAATTTACATAATTATAAATCAATTAAATATTTAAATATTAATAATAATTGGTAATTGATTATTACTTAATTAGCTTCCCACCCTATACCCCTACAAACCCAACAAACCGCACCTAAAATGTAACTTACAAAATATAATATTACCACAATTTACATAATTATCAATTAAATAATTATTAATAAATTAATAATTAATTATCCACCAATTATTAATTAACTTCTGATCCTATACCCCTACAAACCCAACACCGATACTATTACATACAAATATAATAATTACACAATTTACATAATTATCAATTAAATAATTAATAATAAACAAATAATTAATTGTTAATCAATTATTAATGAACTTCCGACCCTATACCCCTAAAACCCCATCAACCCACACCAACAATATAACTTAAAAATATAATAATTACACAGTTTACATAATTAATTATCAATTAAATAATTAATATTAATTTATTAAACAATAATTCTCAGTTAATTATACTTATTAACGTCCCACCCTGTTCCACTGCAAACCTCACAACTCGCTATGACAATATAAATTACTATTACCAATTACATAAAAAATTATAATTATAAATAACTTAAAGTTAAAAACTATATTTAAAAATATTAGCACCAATTATACAAACAATATATAACACATACAATTAAATATGAACTAAAACACATAAAGATAATTAAAAAACGATATTTGTACAACTATCTGATTAAAAACGATATTAAAAACACAGCTATTCTTGAAAACAATATTAAAAACACAAATATTCTTGTAAACGATAATACTTACATAAAAATCTATATTTTTGTCCACATTATTTCTGCATCACGATATTAATGTGTTACAATATAAAAACTCGATATTTATGTAGCTTGATATTAAAAATCCGATATTATGTCCAGATACTGTGTGTTCATTCTGGCACTTTACCAGAGGGAGAGAGACTCTTCTAAGTTATAGCCTCCAAGCCTACACCAGGTGAGTGCAGTCTAGAGTTGTAGTGCTATGTATTTCATTAAAGAGACAAAAGAGGAGAAAGCAGGCTAAGGGGTATGTGAATATGTTTACTATGTATTTTAATCTTTACGTAAGCCGAGTAACGTGACTTTTTGCTCAGTACTTCTATGTATTATACAAAGAAAATACATTTATTTTGACTTTTACCGGTGTCAGCTGTTTATTTACCTACTTTTATATTATTACTTGACTTTCGCAGATGGGTCTGTAAAATCTACCTTGGGCTTGAAATGTTGTCCTGAATTTTAACAATCACTGCCCAGAATTCGCCTCCTTACCAAGTGGTTACCCAGACTTCCAGGGGCAGGGCAGAGGGGTGACTGCAGAGGCTGGCTTCCTACTTGAAGCTGCTGATGGGGTCCTCTTTGTCTTCTGTCTCTTGTTCTGTCCGCTCTTTCTCCGATTTGGGACCATAGTGGGTCGCTGTGGTCTTTTCACTAGTGAGGAATGCCTGAGATGGGTATTGAAAGTATGCTTCTGTGAACTGGTGGTAACCTTTCGTGAAAAACCTTTGGATAATAATGGGTTTCCAAATTTGCGGGAGGGTGTGCTATTCCAGGCTCATCACGTTATTGGTTTGCCATAACAATATTTAAATCTAAAAATATGGTAATAAGGCATGCAAAATGCTCAGAAAAATATTTGCTTATGCTGTTCCTCATTTTCATATGCAATGTGCTATCTGGGTGTAAAAATAGATGGGATGCCAATGCCATTGCTTTTACTCCAGATTGTTTTTGCTACGGCAATAACTGTGGTCTAAATAACCTTGCAAAGGCTTAGAACGCTAGATTATTGATTATTTGGCCGCTTACATTAAGCTGACCCCAGCACAAACCTAACACGGGTTGGGTTCATTTTTTGGGCCAAAGGGCCCATTGATTCGACACAAAAGCACCATCCTAATCTCAGACTTTGAACACTGGTCTGTATTACTGACAATGTTGTCGTGGCCAATCACAGATAAACATTTCATCTTATCTACGAGCCAAGTGAAAACAGGGAATTTCTCTAGGTTGGGGTGAAACGTAATTTAAGAAAGATGACAATTATCACTCACTTGATGGGGTTGGTTCCACTCTAGGCATCTGTTCGTCATCTGTAAAAAAAAGATAGACAGTGCTATATAGACTCTGCAGTGAACATGAAATAAGGCAGAAACTTTGGACTCACTAGCAGTGATATATAGTAAAGGATTAGTTTAAATATGATGTCTGACAAAGGTGACACACTGGTACAAAATAACACAATGTAGATACTAGTGTTGTGGTCTCCATCAATCTCCCATAACAGTGAACAGGTGCCATCAACCTCCAAAAGGCTATTCCCTTACTCTTCAGCCTTCTCTCTTACCAAGATATGAAGAAAAACATTGGCATCATAAAATCAAATATCCACCTTTTACCCAAATATACAACCCTTATGATGCAAACTGCACAGAGAAATGCAGTGATGCGTCACTCCCAATAGCATTTTCCTTTCACTTTCTCTCTACACAGTTTCATCTTCTATGCCGCTACTTCATGGACAAAAGGATCTATGAAGAGTTATTGTAAATAGATATCACTCAAACCAGAAAACTCTTACTACACCCTTCCCCTGATCGGCTATCGCTTAGCAGTCTCCCTTTGCCCACAGCAGCCTCCCCGCACAAACAAATTGTAAACTCCCCATTTCTCTAGCTTGATCAGCTCATTTATCGATCATTGTGGACTCTCCACAGACTTAGGGAAACACAGACATGGATTAGCAGTGCCCGTAACACACCAAAGATTAGATATCATATTGTTATGTTATGTTATGTTAGTTTATAACGCGCACGGCTACTCATGAGTGTCCCGGCGCGGTGCCTAGCGGGATATGTGCAGTGAGCTTCAGGAGAATAGATGTGTTTTCAGTTTCCTCCTGAACGCAACTGGGTCCTGGATGGTGCGCAGGGCACAAAGAAGAGCATTCCAAGCAACCGCCGCTTTCACTGCAAATGAGCTGCCCCCTATCCTCTTAAACTTGAAACGAGGGACCTGAGCATAGCATAAGGACGAAGAACGCAGGGATCGCGCAGGAACATAGGAGAGACGCCTCTGCAAGTAAAGAGGACCACAACTGTGGAGAGCACGATGGGCCAGAGTCAAAAGTTTAAATTTAACCCTCTCCACCATGGGGAGCCAGTGGAGAGAGCGCAGCTGTTGACGAACACTGTCCCTAGCCGACATGCCCAATAAAAGTCTGGCAGCCGTATTTTGAACCACCTGTAACTTCTTCAACAGGTAGCCCGGGATACCAGCATAAAGGGCATTGGCATAGTCCAGCTGTGACAAGATCAGCGCACAGGTGACCGTTTTCCTCGCCGCCTGAGGCAAGAGGGGGAAGAATCTGCTGAGAGTTTTAAGCAGGCCGAAACAGCAGCCAGCCAGCTTCTTAATGTGTGTCGAGAAGGAAAGATATTCATCGAACCAAACCCCCAGATTTTTAGCTGGCTTCCCTGTAGGTAGTGGAAACTCAGGAGGCCAGAGCTGCTCTCTAAAATTAAGGGGGAATTTATTGGCTCCTTATAGTTTTACAAATAAAGATGCTGTTCTTGTTTGTTTATGTCTTCTATTATAAAACAAATAGCCTTCAAAGGGTGCCCTAAAAAAAAGCTTACTGTAACTTTCGTTTGAACTTTACCTTCATTAAAGTTCTTTTGATAGCTTCTAGTAGTGGAGGTGCATTTGCATTCAGTGTTAGTGCATGGTGTCTTATGTGTCGTGGTTTACTGCTCACTTCTTGAAGAGGTCATTGTTACCTTCCTAGAATAGTCAACAGTATCATTCTCATCTTTCCTCAATTGCTGTCAGGTAGGTAAGGTAAGGTAATATTTATTTTGCTTGATTAATTAAAATCTTTGCAAATACATAACAAAAAGATTCCCTTGTACACAAATTATTAAGCTTAAAAACAACATTAAAAGGATCATCAATCAAATATTCCCAGTTTGTGCAATTGGCTGTTCTGTAAGACAATACACATAAATTCTTATACTTCAGAAAGAGCTGAGCTGGCAATAACTACCATTGATTTACATGCCGCATGACACAGCCTAACCAAGTCCGTTGTTCTAAACTATTGGGCATTATTAATTTAAAATACTAGTGCAACTATAGGAAAGTATTAAGTTAATTTAACATATAAAAAGCGTTTTCTTCACCTTTAGGCAAAATAAAAGTGCTGATACAACTGTAAAGTGCTATTATTCATTTTTGATTTTTGGCGACTCCCATCTGATGCCCTTGTACTCTTATTTTTTACATACTTCAGATAACGACAGATTTTTAAGTCTCTTGGTTACCGTCTCAAAGAATTTTGTTAGCCGACAGTTAAGCTGAACGTCAACAGGGTTGAAGCAAAGCTTCACTGCCTGCCTGCAGGACCGGGTGCCATAATACCTGAAAAAGGGACGTAACAAGGTGCATCTTATATCCTTTAAGTTGGGACAGTTACAGATTACATGAATAATGTCCTCCTTCCTGCTTCCGCATAGACGGCAAGTCGATGTACCTCCTCTCCTTTCCCATGGGGGGAGGTGGGGATTAATTGCAATTACCCCCAATCGCAGTTTTAGAAAATTTTCCTTCGTTCTTATTTTGACTCCTGCACTCAAATAGGGTTGGGGTTTGAGCCTTGCGTAATCACTGAGCACTATCCAGCCGTGTGCCTTTTTAGTAAGAATTGCTTTGTCTTCTAAAACAGATAGCATGGACGTTGTCTTTTTCACTGCTTTTTTGAAGAAAAGATGATCTGATGGTACGGCCCAGAGTTTAGACAGACTCAGTAGCTCAATGGAGTCAAACAGATAATCCCTGGCTGAGCATTTTAGGAGTTTAGGGATCCTGCCTCTGCACTTCGGATTTTATGCCAACTTTTTACATAAGCACTCCTTCTTTCCACCGTTTGTCTTTGGACCCCAAATTCCAGCCGTATTTGAGCAGGGGAGACATATTTTGGAAGATGGAAAATTGCTCTATAAGAATTGGCCATTACTACGTCTAGGGCTGCCGCGTCTTTACCTTTAAGAGCCTCACTCCCGTATGTTAGTGTCGGCAGCAGTTTGGCCCGCAGAACCTGTAGGAAGGGATCAAGCGTGAGGTCAGGAAGCCGTCTCTTCAGTGACTTCAATGCTAAATAAGTTGTAGTTCCCTTTCTCCGCATGGACTCTAGCTGAGGTTTAACGGAGCTTTTATGGTCCAGTAATATTCCCAGATATTTATAACTTGTTACCTGATCCAAGCGTTGGCCATCTAGGAACCAGCTGTTATTCTTCTTTTTATGATAGTTAACTGCCATAAATTTGGGTTTCTTAAGATTTATCTGGAGGGCGTTCCGATGTGAGAAACTACTTGTCGTATTTAAAAGATGCTGAAGACCAATGGGTGTCCGACTTATCAAAACCAGGTCGTCAGCATATAGCAGGGTTGACAATAACTTGTTTCCCAGTTTTGGAGCATGGGATATGCAGCTATCCAGCTCCCCTGGGAGATCAGCTAAAAAGAGGTTAAAAGAAGCGGCGCGAGGACACACTCCTGCTTGAGGCCTTTCGAGGTCATGATTCGTTTTGAGATTTGTGTCCCTGCGCCTAATTTAATCCTGATCCAGGTATCTGTGTGTAACTGTTTGAGCCGATCCAAGAGTGAATTTGGTAAGCCTCAGCTTTCCAGTTTTCCCCAGAGTTTGGCTCGGTCAACATGATCGAAGGCGGCTGTATAGTCAATAAAACAAAGGAAGAGGGGGGTTTTTGATTCCTTAGCTGCATCCATTAACAATGTTAAGGCCAAGATGTTAGTTGTTGTTCCTTGGCCATTGCAAAACCCAGTTTGATTGGTAGGAATGATGGAGTTTTCTGAGGCCCAAGAAGTTAACTCATCCAAGATTGTTCCTGCGTAGTATTTAGCATCTACGTCGATAAGGGCGATAAGTCGATAGTTGCGTGGATCATTTCTGTTGCCCTGTTTAAAAATAGGACTGATAATTGATCCTTTCCAAGATTCCAGGATGGTGGCTGTAGAGTTTATGCCCTTAAAGACTGGTAATAAAGCCTTGCTCCAGAAGTCGGCATCATGTTTGTACAGCATCGGAGGGATGCCATTGGGGCCAGGGGCACCCATAGCTCTACCCCTGGCTATCAGACGTTTTATCTGTTTTTCCGTGGGTGCATACCATTCCTCTTTAATGGAGGCTAATGAATCTAAATCGGGGGCCAGGAGGGTCGCCTGTTGTTTATGGGTATTAGAACTATCGGCCAATTGATCTTTGATAGTGCGATTTTGTGTCACTTCTACCCTGTTGAGGGATTCACTATCCGTTGTCGCAATATCCGTTTCCTTGTTCGCTTCCGCTTCCTTTTGCCTATTGTTGTTGAAGTGGGCGGAGAGATAGTCTACCCAAGCGGCCTCTGTTATATTGGAGCTTATTCCCGGATGGTTCGGTCGCTCTATCTTGTGGATCGTTCGCTGTTTTTTTGCTTGGCATCGTGCAGTAACTTGGCCCACAGTTCATCATTCTTTAATCCTATTTTCCTCCACTTCCTCCTTTTCAGTAATGCCTTCACATGCCGAAGGGTCGACTGCAAGTCCAAGTTCCCTGGTGTTTTTCGAAGTTGTCTCAGTGTTTGATTTATGGTGCGTTTTAGACTCTTTAATTCCGTGCTGCATTTCTCTTTTGTTAGATCATCTTCCGATTGTCTTGGTTTGGCCCCTATCCTAATCGCAAATTTCCCACTGAAGATCGTAATAAAATTTTCCCATGCTTTTACCGTTGGGACGGCAGATTCGTTTTCTCTCTCGTGTAGGATTTTGGCGGAGGCTGATAGTGCTTCAATATTGTTAAGATTGCACCTTATACGCTTTAGGTTAGAGATCTCTTCAGTTACAATGGGATTCCAAGCGTCTAGTATAACTGCCGGTCTCGCATTCAACAGCACTTCCTGCGGTAGGTGATCACTGTGTGCATTGTCACCTATTTTAAAGGTTGCTATTTTGTTGAACATAGCTAATGTTGTAAACGTAAAATCTAGATAAGAGGAAGTTTTTGAAGAGTGGAATGTGGCGGCTGGTGGATTATCCTCCAAGAAGCGGCCGTTCAGTGCTCTTAAATTTAAGTGTTCTAGTTCCTGTTGCAGATGTTTAGACCATCTTGTTGGTTTATTAAATTTTGCTTGGCCCTGATTCGGTATCCCCCATATTGCTGTGAGTTCATGTGCAGGGCCGTCATCTTCGCCTGACCCCAAAAGGTGTAAATTGAAATCGCCAGCAAGGATTATATGGTCGGTATCTTGCTCGTCCATAATCCTTTTTATTTCTTTTGTCAGCTCCTTTACAGCTTTTTGTTTTTGTTTGGGATGCACATAGGTGTTAATTATTATAACTTCTTGGGGCATATTGTTGAACTTGAGCGTTATCATTACTGCGTGAACCGCGTTTGGTGGTGTGATTTTTGCCTCTATGGACTGTGTTTTGCCTATTGTAGTTATTGAAACTAACATCATTAACCCCCCCGAACGGCGACCGAAATTAGAGCCCTTTATGGCCGGAACGAAATAGGAGGTGTACCCCTGGAGCTCTAAGGCCTTATCTTCCCAGGTTTCCTGGAGGAGTATCATGTCAAATGACTTTAAGTAGTTAACTACCTCAAAGTCGTCAGTTTTGCCTGCCAGGCCATTAATGTTCCAAATACACAGTTTAATTTTCCCTTGCTCTGCAGGGGTTATCTGTAAGGTACCGCTCTCTTGTCAATTTGAACGCTCTGTTATTATTGTGCGTGTTATTTGCGTCTGAGTCTGTGTTCCCGGTGTCAAGGTTGGAATTGATGGCCCAAAGCTTGTACTTGGATTGGAAACCTTTATGCAAGCAGTTAGTTCACCAGGAGTTCTGCTTCTTGCCCCTCTTAATACTGAGGTGGTGATTTTATCTGGGGCGTTGATCCGAGCATTTAGGAAAGGAGTTGGATAGGGAGATTTCAATTCGGGTTCCAGCTTTATACCCCAGAGCTTAAGCTTGCTTTCTTCTTCCTTGATTTTATTCGCAATTCCACTGGAACTCCATCTTGTCCTGGTCGCCTCAGGCCTCAGACGATTATTACTTGGAAGGAATTCTATGGAGAGTAGGTCCGATGAGCTTATGTTTCCAAGGCTCGGGATGGAATTTAAAAGTCGTAGTACATTCCCTCTGTTTAATATGTCAACTCTTCCCCAGGATTCATATTCAGGGATGAAAATAATGCTGACCGGTTCTTCAGTAGTACTCTCCTTCGTTCCGTGAGTAGAAATTTCCTCCTGAGAATGAGGCCTTGATTGCAAAAGGTTGTTCTGCCCCGCTCCTTGGTTGGCATAAGTACGGGAGATTGGCAAGAGGACAGTTAGAGACTTGGTTTTGCTAGGTGAGCAACTTTGTTTTGCGGCGCCCCCCGCCGACTGTTGAACACGGTCTTCATTTTCGGACAGATGGACTTCATTGGAGGACGACCTTAAGGTTTGTTCTTCCTTAATGTTGTGATGTAGTTCTTGCTTTGGGGTTCCTGGCTCTTTTACTAATAGGGTTGACTCCTGTCTGTCGTCCATTTTTGAGATGTTCCGTCTTAGTGATCTCAAGGGTGGCCCCAAAGTGGCAGCCGTGGTTGTGGTAGGCCCTGCGATGGAGTGATCCAACCTAACTGACAAGGTGGAGAAGGGGACGGGCCCAATTTCTTCAACATCAGAGTCTGGTGCAGCCACAGTGGCATATGGTTTGCTCGAAGCACTAAGAGCGAGGGCTAGTGGCTTCTTGTTTCGTCTTTTCCTTTTTTGTTTGTGACGGGCTTTCCGAGGTGTGGTTTTTTTTTTGGCAGGACTCATTTGTGTTGGGGCCGTTGTTGCCGTTGCATCACTGCCTATAAGAGTATTGGATAAGTTGGTTGATGTTGGATCCATTTTTTGGGGTTCGGATGGGGCTGGCCCTGGCTTACGCAGTCCATCTGTGGAATTGGTGGAAATTGAAGCGCTGCCTTTTATGTCTGATAAGAGATTACCTAACATAGATGGTAATGCTATTAGCTTATCAATTATTGGGGCGCAGGTGCATTCAAGTTGGGTGGTTTGGCTTCCGTGTACCGCTTCTTGTCCCCGTTTAATTAAGCTATTAAGCTCTAATAACTTTTTATCAATCCCTGATGTAAAGTCGGCCAAGGTCTGAAGAACCGTGAGCTGTAAATCCATTTTATGCGATTGGTATTGTAGGGCTGTAGTTGAATATTGCATTGTATTTAAGATTGCCACCCAAATAGATTCTGTGTGCATGGCATCGCTAAGGTTGCATCTTTCCAACAACGGTGTGTTTGTTGTTACAGGGGGTGTATGGTTTCAAACAGGTTTTAAATTATAAGAAGCAACGAGCTCCTCCCATTCCTGTGAGGCCAGGAAAGACATGTCCGGACTTGTTACGTGAGAATCTTCATAGGGAGACATCATACAGCGTTCAGATGGTTTGCTGTCCAGTGGGCTATTGAAAACTGTCGGGGCACCTGCTTGTAATTCTTGCAGCTGTAGTGGGGAGCTGTTTTTTGGCTGCAAATGGGGGACCATTCCCAAGTGTTCTGCCGACTGGCTTGGGACCAAGGGGTAGACATGAGGGTCCCTCATGTCCCCTCGTAAATCGATTTCAGTTTCCGGATTCTCCAAAGCCTCTGGAATGCTTATATATTGTTGACCTTTTGTATCCACTTGTTGGGGTTTCCCAGGCCTTAGATAGTTTTTAAGACTGCCTCAATTGCTGTCAGGATCCCTGTCCCAGTCCCCACAATTAACTGGAACCTGATTCTGTTCCTTCTGTCCCTAAGATTGTTGACAGGACCCCTCTAGTCTTCACATGATCATCATCACCATTACTGTCTCATTAACAGGACTGCTGTCACAAGACATTTGAAATGTTGTTGCCAAACACCCAGTATTATACTCGTGATTTGTAACAGGAACCCCTTCCCATTCCTACAATGGACATCAAGATCCCATTAATTTCACCTGACTTCCAGTACATTTCCATGTTCCTAGTTCCATTCCAGATAGCTTGTCAAGTACTTTGGCCCATTATCAGGATTTTCTGTGAGAGATCTATTCATTTTCCAACTTTGTCTTCAGGACACTTCTACTAGTCTCATGACTGCTATGAGGGTCCATGTCCTGTTCTCAGGATTTCCCCTTGATCCTAGTTTTTTCTCAGTATCCCCTCTCCCGTTTCATGAAGTGCCAACAGGCTTCCCCGTAAATTGCCAGAATCACGGTTAGGGTCTGTGTGCCATGACCAAGATCATCCATCCCAACCTCAGTCATTCTGAAATGATTCCAGTCCCATTCATAGGATTGCCAATAGGACGCAGGTTGTACTTCAAAGATTGCTGTACGGATCTGCCAGGATTACTGTCAGGTGCCTTTGCTACTGGCATCAACATCCCCTTGCAACTCCCATCGTTGTTAGGATCAGTGTCCCATTCCAAGAATTCAACTAAGGATCTAGGGCCTATTTCTGGGAAAACCAATATGATCTGAGTTCTTGTCACAAGATTCTCACCAGGTTTCCTGTCCCATTCACCAGATTGATATCAGGTTCCCTGTACTATACATGCATTCCCTTCAGGATCATTGCCTTATTCCCAAATTGCAACAGGTTCTCTGTTAATTTCCCAGTATTGGCAATAGGACTTTTCTTTTCCTATTCCTGAGATCGCCGTTAAGATCTAGGCACCATTAACAGATTTGCTTCAGGGTCTTGCTCACTTTCTTTTACCATGACTCATTCCCAGTATTTCATCAGGATCCTGGTGCCCTTTCCAATATCATTCCTAGGACTGTTTTTATGATACATTTGGTATTCCCAGGGTTCCCATCAGAAGCCTTGTTGCATGCCCAGTCAAGCCATCAAGGTCGCAATGCCATTCCGCTCCTATGAATTACATCAAAATTGCTTGCCCATTTGCAGAACTGCTCTCAAGATCTCTGCTCCATTCGAAAGGTTGCTGTCAGGATCTTTGATTCATTCCGAGGATAGGCAACCTGACACCAGTCCCATTTCCGGCCTTGCTGTCAACATTCATGTCCCAATATAAGGAATTATGCTAAACTCCTTTTACCATTCCCATGAATGCCTATCAGTGTTCAGGACTCTAGCCGACTGAGGTGTTGAGCACCTCCAAAAACGGAAACACGGCAGGCAGATGCTCAGAAGAAAGTTGCTTTAATGTAACTCCATACATAGAGACCTCATCCTTCAGACAACAGCAGCGACTGACAGCTTATTCAAGTATCAACATTCCTAACAGCAGAACATTCTGCTGTGGAACAAGAAACCTTGGTAACAAGGCAGAACAGGGATAACATAAGATTACAATAAAACACCACATCACCTCCCCCTTTACCAAACAAAAACAGTAAAAACAAAAAAAACAAAAAATGAAAGGAGAGTGATAACAACAATCAAGAAACACAATCTTGTAAGCGAAGAGGAACCCTCCTCAGTCTATTAGACTTTCTTTCCACAAATTGTGGAGCAGGAGTAGCTTCAACACCCGCATCTTCACCAACACATTTAGGTACACACTTAACAATCCTGTTGAGATTCCAAATCCTATGATCTTGAGTTTTATTGGCATTACCCAAGAGCTTGACAGCCTTTATAGGCTGGCCAAACTTCAACTTACCAAATCTTCTTTTTGGAAGTTTAATTCTAACCCAATCGCCAACCTCAACCACTGTTTTCTTCACAGCTTTTCTTGCATCAAAATATATTTTCCTCTTCACCATCTTTTCCAACTCTCTGTTTTTCCATCCCTCAGTACAGTCCACAACTCCACCAGCTGTCTTGTGGTTTGTGGCCTCCTGGCCTGCCTTGCTGCGTTGTCTGGGGCCGGGCTGCCATGCTGCTTTTCTTTCCACACGTTACTCTGAAACGTTGTTCTATCGACCTCTACTCTTGCCAAGTTATTTTAGCACTGTCTGCATTCTCTGTCTTTCACCTTTTCTCCTGTTCACTTTGGGCTCAGTCTGCACAACATGTACAAGGTCGAATAACAACGTTTCCTTGTTCGTGCTGGTTTGGCCAGTCCCTCGCACCTAGACATAACACTATGTACAGCTGCCATGGAGAAATTAGTGTTCTTTTAATATTGCGGTTTTCCCGCTCTAGAGACACTTGGAGAATAACCTTTCCAGAGAGAAGAGCTGTGATTGTCTGCTGATGTAGTCTTTGCATCTAGAGACTGAGGTATGGGGGTTCGCTAGTCAAAGCCCAGAGGTCTTCTATTTTTATAATAAACTAGCTTCTAGCACGGGGAGGGTGGAAAGGTCATTTAGCTCTATATACACTGCTTTATGAGATGCTTTCCCCGTTTGTATTCTATGGAGTTGTAACTATGCTGATTATATTATTCTTATGCATTTTGCTTATAGTACTGACAGGTGTACTGTATCTTAGAGCACGTAAGTTGAAATAAACATTTTAACCTATACTGTGTCTCTTCTTACGCACGTTGTGGACAGGTACGAGTGAGTGATGAAAGAGTGTTCTTGCTTCTGCGAGTCCTGAGATAGAGATACCGTGTTCTGGGTTGTCCAATCATTGGTACATTGGTGCTAATGGGACGCTAAGGCTAGTTGGGTTGGGGTTTTGGGTGCTAAGGTTTATGGTTGGCTCACCACTATATTCCGAGGTCCTATTATCCTGTGCATAGCTCTGTGTGTGCAGAAACCCTATGACATGGCGCGACCAACGAGTGGGGCTAATCTGCGGGACGCTTGAGTAGTACTTGTGCTTGTCCACAACTCCCCTCGCAGACGCTTCCGGAAGCGTGTGTGACGGCGATACCTCCTATATTGACGTTTTTGTAGGTTCTTTCAAGCTTGAAGTTGTTAAAAGGTTTCTTAAACAAACCCTATTTGTGCTGCCTCCTTATAGATTGTCGACTATTTCTAGCCAACAATGGCTGTTCAAATTGCGGCACATAGCCGCGGGGCGCTCCGAGATCACTTACGGGTGTATGGAGTGCCAGACGCGGGTGTCGAACTGATCTTTGTGGTGCAAGCCGATCCGGCTTTCCACTTTGAGGTGTTCTATTCTTGGATCACCTTTCCAGCGGTGGACGCGAACGATAATCTGTTCCATGAATATGAGCCCACCGTTGTTCCCGCTGCCTATCGACCTTATACTAATCTTGAAGTACCGCTCACGGCTTGGCAGCACCGTGTTTGGTTTGATGGCGCCCTCCCCCAACCGGTTACCACGGTTCGTTTAGGCCACTTATCTATTGATGGGGCCACTTGGCCTGTTTTGGCCAGGTACACCCCACATCCGCAATATATGACGATACCAGTCGCGGACCTGCGCAATATGTATACGGCTTTGGTGCGAGTGCATCGAGCCTTAGTGCAATATGTTACAGGCAACATCCAGGGTGCCCCACCTGGAGTTGCAGGCCATCCAGCTGGTGCAGGCGGCGTGACCATAAGTCCTGTCATGGTGAATTCGGTGATGGGCAAGCGCACACAAAATAAGGATGATTTTCCTTATTGGCTTGCAGAGAAATTTGATCAGCTGGAGGCAGTTTTTCCAAACACTACACCGGTGGATAAACATCGAATTCTTACGATTAGTTTGCCAAAAGACTTAATCCCCGAATTGACAGCATGTGACAACTGGGGTAGGGTATTCGCAGCAGTATATTCTAAGTGTTTCGGCACCCCTTCCATGACGGTTCTCCCCTCTGTTATTAAAAAAGTACAGGATGAGCATGGCCCTGAGGCGGCTGTGGAATTAGGGATGAGACTGGTGGGAGTGTTTGAAGTAGTAGCTGAGTTGATCCTTGCGAATGTCAAGGGCGATGCAGTGAACTTTCAAGTAGCGAATGCTTTGGCTTTGGTCCCAGAATTGGACAAGCCTCGCGAATTACCGAAAATTATTACCCAGGCTTACAAAACTATTGGCCGAAATAGCCTGGGCAACAAGCCTTTTGCAAAACAGCAAACACAATCGCAACAACAACAACAGTCCAAACCTCAATCTGAGAAAGATGAGAGACCAGTCTTCACTAAAAAGAGCTGGAGGCTGAAAAAACAGGGAAAGCAACAAAAGAAGCCGGGGTCGAGAGGCGCATCCCCGGTTTCAGTCTCTTCTGAACGCACTTATGATTTACGCGATAGGGCGAGAATTAAATCTCCGGATAGGTTTCAGATCCCTGATACGCGTTCTCCTCGTTCTTCACAGGCACAGACGACTTCACAGGCCGGTGGAGGAGACCGCCAGGATAGAGGGAGGGGTCGAGAGGCTCCGCAGGAACGAGACCAACCTCGACAACAAGTCAGAGGGAAAGCAGAAGACTTTCAACGTTCTCGCCCACAATTTCAGAAGAAGAAAGTTGCAGCTGTAACAGCAAAATATGCCACAGACTGTGAGAACGAGGCTCCTGAATTGGACGTGGGCAGTAACCCTCCTAGACAGCGCCGCGGAAGTTACCATAGTGCGGGAGGCGCTACGTCCTCATATGGAGGCGACAGCAACTGAAACATTCATTACTGTTGAGACAGCTGACACCAGAGTGGCACCCCCTGATAGACTTTTTAATATTGTCATTCAAATTGAAGGTGATATACAGCGTGTAATTAAAGGGATTTTTTGGGAGAATCTGACCTCTTCATATGACATTTTGTTAGCAGAGGTGGATTGGCCGCCCCCATTCGTACTTGCTGCGCGTAAAGGGGAGGAGGTAATCCTTCCGAGCTTTTCTCGACATGTTCCAAAGGACAAAGCGGAGGCTCTGGCAGCTGAATGGGCTGTGTCCCTGGCTCCTGCGTTATACCGCAACCACGTGGGTTGGGATGAAGACTCTCCACCCCATGAAATACCATTGAGGTCCCTACCGCAGCCCCAACCACAATATCCCATTAAACGGGACGCCAAAGGTCCTGTTTCTGAAATTCTGACTCAGTTGGAATATCAGGGAGTAATTGAAACATGCGTGTCACCTATGAACAATCCTCTCTTCGCGGTTTCTAAACCCGATGGATCGTACCGCTTAGTTTTGGATTACCGGCATTTGAACTCTCATTGTCGTACCTTTGCGGTGCAAAACACCCACAGTTCTGCGCTTGTAGACAGTCTTGTTCGTAAAAAATATAAAACGACACTTGACCTCTCAAATGGATTCTACACGCACAACTTAGCCCCGGAAAGTGGCCAATGGAGCGCTTTTACGTCCAGTGGTAAAATGTTCAAATTCAGGCGTTTACCTATGGGCTACAAGAACAGTCCAGGTGTATTCGCAGCTCCTGTTGTCTCTTTGTTAGACGGCATTGATTCAGACGCATGTTCGTACGTCGATGACATTTATCTGACGGACGACAAATTATTCCCGCATCTCTCACGAGTAGACCGCATTATTCTTGAATTTGCGGTTCAAGGTTACAAATTTAACTTTGCCAAATCTCATATTGCTGAATTTACCGTTCTGTTCTTGGGCTACGAGCTCAACAATGAAGGTAAGGGCTTAGCCCCCCACTTCCTAGAAAAATGTGCACTTCTGTGCCCTCCTACTAATCTGAAAAAGCTTCAGTCCTTGCTGGGTTTTCTGAACTTCGGGCGTACTTACATTCCCGAATACGCCCAGCGTATCAAGCCACTGTATGCCTTGATACAACCTACCTTTTCGAAGTCTTGCTGGCTTCCGGAGCACACCTCCATTCTGCAGTCTTTGCAGACAGACCTTCTCGAGTCTAAATACCTTTTAACGCGTGATAACCACACAAACCTGGTGATTAGAATAATTCCGGGGGCAGTGGGTTTCACGTACTTAACCTTTAACGAAGGTGACACAGTACCCATCGCATACAAGTCATATCTTTACACTTCCGCAGAAATGCGCTTTTCATCTGTGGAGAAAGTTCTTACTGCAGTGCAAATGGCGATTCTAAAGGAGCGCGCACTGGCACAGGGAAAACGCAGTCTGGTGGTAACACCATATCCTGCCCTAGAGGCAAGGACAAAAGCAAGTGTACCGAACTCTAAAGCTTTGCACCCCCGTTGGATTCAATGGGCAACATCTTTGACGTCTCCGGATGTCACTTTCATTTTCGATTCTTCTCTTCAAACTCAGGAGTTTTTACAGTATGAATTCGTTCATCCTCCTCCTCTGTCTTTACTGCCGCTTGACGATTACGACTGTGATCTACACCGATGGTTCGGCACAACCGGCCACGGGGTCCAAGCATGCTTATTCAGCCGCATGTGCTATTGTTGCAGGTACTTTTGTGAACGGAAAGTACAAATCCACTGTAGTGCACACTCAGGTACTCGGGGACAGTACTGCACAATTGGCCGAGCTGCGCGCATTGGTGCTTGCGCTTGAGTTCGTTAATCCTGATGTGACCACTCTCATTGTGTGCGATTCTTACTACTGTGTTCAATCTTACAATGACAATCTGTTTTTTTGGTCGCAAAACGACTATAGAGACGCTAAAGGCAGCACAATCAAGCATAAAATGCTTTGGGTTCGAGTGGCAGAATTACAACAACGTCTGCCACTCACACAGGTGGTTCACACCTTAGGCCATCAGCGGGTGGGCGCACACGCTGTTGGTAACAGTTTGGCAGATGAAGCTGCCAAATCAGCAGTAGTCACGTGTTCAGTAGCAGCAGTTACTAGATCCATGTCTAAAATTGACACCGATATTTTGGCAGCTATTGCTGCGACCAAGGAAGGTACTAATTACCCTAGGGGTTTTCCTTCCAAATATTCTTATCAGTTAGGTCCCGAACAGGCTCCTTATGTAACAATACCCGACGTTGGTGATCGGCTGATCCCCAACGCGGACCGCAGACTTTCCTTGATAACGGCTGCACACGAAGGTATGGCTTCGGCACATGCTGGAGTGTCAGCGACAGTTTTCATCTTGCAGCAGCGTTACTGGTGGCGTGGTTTATATAAAGACACCCGTACTTATGTGCTTTCTTGTGACGTTTGTCAACAGATTAAGCCTTCTACGGTTACACGACCACCACAGACCTCGCTAGGCATTTCTAACAGACCCTTTGGGTGTGTTTACCTGGATCACTGCGGTCCATTTTCTTCGGACACTGCCTATAAATATATCTTAGTGGCAGTGGACTCGTGCACACGGTTCATCTGGGTCTGGCCACAACGGAGTGCTGACGCTCGAAATGTCATCAGGGATTTGCGTGTCTTTGTGGGAATTTTCGCATGTGGCACCTTCCATTCTGACCAAGGTCCAGCGTTTGCCTCTAAGGCTTACAAGGACGCAATGGGTTCATTGGGGGTGCGGGTGAAATTTTCGTCTCCGTATAGGCCTGAGGGCAACTCAATCGTTGAACGAATGAACCGTGACTTAAAGCAATCCTTGACAGCTAGAGTCTTGGGTACTGGCAGGAACTGGCTGGCCCACTTGTATACCGTACAACGTGCACTTAATAATCTCCCTAGAAGACCTCTGGGTGGGCGGACCCCATACGAAATGCTCTTCGGCATAAGAATGTTTGTGCCTGACCTTGATGGTCTAGACATGGCAGCGCAATCCGCCAAGTTTGATGTAGATAACCATTCTACTATGTTACAGGACTTACAAGAAGCCCGAGACAAACTTGCAATCGCACATTTACCTTCAGCCACAGACCCTGCTCTGCAGATTCCGGTTGCCGGCTGGCTTCCGAAGATTGGTGACCTGGTTCGAGAGAAGGTGGAAAACAAAAAAGAATTCGGCCCCTCTTATCGTGCACCGGTGCCAGTCCTGGGCTTGAAGGGAACACGTACCGTCATCTTACCACCGCTTCCTGGTCGCAAGGAGAACAGATACATCTCAGTGGAAAATGTCAAGCTACAACATCTGGCCGATTCTGAATAGTGTTACACCAGCGGTCTCTTGTCCTGCCATTTACCGGACATGTGTTCGAGGACCTCCTGCCCGAACGGTCACTGATGTTACAATTGAGATGGTTGATTTGCCTGAAAGTATACTCGAACCCCCTGTCTCCCCCTGCATCGTCGAGAACGAGTATACCTATCCCGAAACAGAATCGGTGGCCCACTTACCAACAACGCCACTGAGCCCGACACGTTATTCCTTTGACTCTGATTCCACCTCATCAATTGTCCCGTCCAATTTCAGTATTTTTGTATCCTGGTTTAGAGACAATTTTTTGATTCCCCCCTGGACATACATATGGATGGTGCTTTTCTTGATTTTTTTATTCATGTCCATTGGCTTTGTCACAGTGTTTTTTCTACTCATTAATGGTCACTATTTACCTGAACGCTCTGCTGTGAACAGTGTTGCTGGGACTTTGGCTCCACATTCCTCATCTCACATCATGAAGCGTGACCACACATTTGTGAACATTTCGGCTTTTCCAGTTGCTGATGGCATCGTATGGGATGCGGTAAACTTTCAAATTCATGGACCGACAGAAATTATTAATGTACCTAATATCCTTCGAGTTTCGATGGGTGATGTAGTAAAAAGTAATATTCATTCTGACGATTGGGATGTGCATGCAGTTGAAGCATTGTTTGCTGATTTAAAATATTATGCTTCCTTTAATGCTGAAGATTTGTATATGAATTCTGCAAATTACGCTGATTTGTATTGCTACCAGCATTGGGGCAACCATTTTATCCACAAACCAAGTGCACTACGTGACTCTTTCGCCTACACCCAGAGGGAACATTGCCCGAACCCTTTACCGGGTAGCTCCCAGACTCTTAGAAATAAATTTACATATTTCACTGATTTTAATAGATCGAACCCTGGGTCCTATTATTTTAAATTAAACGCACCATCCACTCAAAAAATCATGTTGACCCACACCAAATTGCTATATTCGGGTTCCTTGTTGAGCGCCTTAGCTGTGGGTGGTTATGAATACTGGAAGGACACTGTAGATTTAAAATCAATCTGGGGCTCAAAACCATGGCAGGTGCAGGGCACCGAGGCCTTGCACCGTGCTTGCCTTATCCCGGCCCAAATTGTGTTTCTGAATGCTTCCATCTATCAGACTACGTGTTGGGGTTTGGCTACCACTAAACAATTAAACGCTCCTTCCATTCCATCCCTGTCAAGCGCTCCCAATGATAGCTTGCGCTTTAATATGTCCCTTGCGACTTTGCAGGCTATGTTTCAGAACAATTCATTTAATGTTTCTACGCTTGTTCCGACACCCTGGTTGGTATGGCCCATATCATCTAATGCGTGCCAACTGCGTTTTCACGACTCAGTTCCTGGATACAAACAGGACAGACCCGATCCTAGGTTTTCTGGCTCCCGTACTGTCACCACATATTCTGTTGGTAAATTATGTAAACAATGGTTGCAGCATTCTTCCCTAGACTCTGTTAAACAACATTTATCACTCCTATCAGGCAACATTGATCTGTCCGACTTTATTTTGGGACCTCGTGGTCCACGACCTAAGAGATTCATTTATGAAGCTTATAATGAACTCTGGAAGCTGTCACAAATGGAAGCTGCTTCCCGTCTACGGGAAATAGACCAAGCAAATTTGGAAAAGGTGCTTGCTGTTGTTGACAATAGTATTAATACCCTGTCTTCCCGCATTTACACGTTAGAGAATATTGTGTCCTCTGTTGTTGATATTGTACAAGATGATGTTTCTGTGTTGTATCATGGTCAGAATCAATTGCGTTCAGTTATGCAGTTTGCGTGGACTTTGCAAACACTTAAGTTAGGTAAAGTTCCCTGGCATTTTTTGAACACCACTGCCTTATTTCTGCCCTTTAATTTAACTGACAAACAGCAGTTCATGTCCATGAAAGATGCAGCTTACACTCTGTTACATATCGAGAAAGTGGAGCCCTTACCATTCTCTGTGGCGGAATTGGATTCTGCTGTGTGGCTAGTTCATGGGGTTATCGCTTTGCCTTTTTCCTTGTTTGAATTTAGCTCGTGCATGAAACATTATCCTGTGGGCCGTTTCCAGCCCTTGGGTAGTGCCTTCCTGCATGAACTCTGGTCCTTGCCTTTCATGTATAAATGCCTTAGAGACGGCAAGGAAGTTTTTCTCACGGGGGAGTTATGCGATTCAACTGTGGGTCATTCCCTTATTTGTAAGCATGTTAAATTGCACGGGGCTTGTAACGTTTCCGCTCCGAATCTTGCTTGTGTGTTAAAGGGCATTCCCACTCCTGCTATTTCTCCTACCTTTACTTTGCTTACTAACGGTAGCTATTTGCTTTTAAATAACGAAAATTGCTGTGGCATGCAGGCCGGCATCCCCTACATTGTTACGGTCTCGCACAGGGTTGTCTGCTGCAAGAATGTGCTTTTTCCTCCCCCTCACGACATCATAGATAATTCTATTTGGCCTTCCATTCCTACCATGGAGGCAGATTTCAATAAACTGAGCAGAATAAAGGCACTATTATTGAACGAGGAGGTTATGCTCACTTCCGCCAGGGAGACATTCATTCTCCAGGTGGCAAGTACCCACAGTGAAATACAGGCCCTTTTGAACACAAACCTCCCACAGCATTTCGGGGAATTAATACGCCGTATTTTTAACGCATCAAACACTGAAGGTCTGGTGCATTTTTTTAAGGTGGTGGGGTCTGGCCTTGTGTCCACGTTCCAGACTATTTTTGGTGTGATACCGGCTTTTATTCATTTGATTTTTTCCAGCGTCTTTGGTGGCTTCCCATTGATTCTCGCCGTTGGCGGCTGGTGTCCTGCTGTTGATTGTTTTCTGCGCAATGGCTGCTCCCCAATGGGCCCTACTCGATCCCGAACGCCTCCAGCTGCTCCGTGAGCGCTTCCTGGCTGGTTTCGGCGTACTGCCATTGGCGTCACTAAGTGTGTCCTACACCCTCTCTTTTCGCTTTGCGTATTTCACTTGCGTGCAACCTGTGATGTCTTGCATCCGATGTCCTTTCACCTGGACCATGGATTATTGCCTCTCCAATACGTCGTTGTCTGTTCCGGATTTTGTTCAGTTCGTGGGTCCCTTAGAGGCCCACGAGCAGGACTGTTCCGTTGCAGGCTGCATGACGCGTGCGGCTGCACTGGGGATTTTGGCGCAATGGGATATCTGGGCGGCTGCTCAGAATCTCCTACAACAAAGCTGTTGAATATCACGCAAGCTGTCCCGCATTGCTTTTGGATGCTCCGTCCTATGAGGAACATTCCTGCTCGTTTGATCTGTTGGACTGGATGGCGTCTATGTTTTCTGACACTTCCAATGATGTCCTCTTGGATGCGATAGCATTTTTCTGCACTTACACGCTTCTCGATTGAAGTGGCCTGCCTCGCTGGCTCTTATTTTTCATTGGACACTTTTAATTTTTTTTGTCCCTCATGGGGACTACGTATCCTACAGACGTTTCTGTTCTGCTCGGTCCATTTGAACTCTGTCTTCGTCCTTTGTCTTGGCCGATGGACTGTCCAGGGGAGGGTGTCTTGTGGTTTGTGGCCTCCTGGCCTGCCTTGCTGCGTTGTCTGGGGCCGGGCTGCCATACTGCTTTTCTTTGCACACGTTACTCTGAAACGTTGTTCTATCGACCTCTACTCTTGCCAAGTTATTTTAGCACTGTCTGCATTCTCTGTCTTTCACCTTTTCTCCTGTTCACTTTGGGCTCAGTCTGCACAACATGTACAAGGTCGAATAACAACGTTTCCTTGTTCGTGCTGGTTTGGCCAGTCCCTCGCACCTAGACATAACACTATGTACAGCTGCCATGGGGAAATTAGTGTTCTTTTAATATTGCGGTTTTTCCGCTCTAGAGACACTTGGAGAATAACCTTTCCAGAGAGAAGAGCTGTGATTGTCTGCTGATGTAGTCTTTGAATCTAGAGACTGAGGTATGGGGGTTCGCTAGTCAAAGCCCAGAGGTCTTCTATTTTTATAATAAACTAGCTTCTAGCACGGGGAGGGTGGAAAGGTCATTTAGCTCTATATACACTGCTTTATGAGATGCTTTCCCCGTTTGTATTCTATGGAGTTGTAACTATGCTGATTATATTATTCTTATGCATTTTGCTTATAGTACTGACAGGTGTACTGTATCTTAGAGCACGTAAGTTGAAATAAACATTTTAACCTATACTGTGTCTCTTCTTACGCACGTTGTGGACAGGTACGAGTGAGTGATGAAAGAGTGTTCTTGCTTCTGCGAGTCCTGAGATAGAGATACCGTGTTCTGGGTTGTCCAATCATTGGTACATTGGTGCTAATGGGACGCTAAGGCTAGTTGGGTTGGGGTTTTGGGTGCTAAGGTTTATGGTTGGCTCACCACTATATTCCGAGGTCCTATTATCCTGTGCATAGCTCTGTGTGTGCAGAAACCCTATGACACAGCCTCCTTTCTTCTGGAAGTGACCCAAAGGGGCGTGACTTGGGTATTGGCCACTCTCCCTTTAAACAATCTAAAAGGTGAAACTCCAGTAGAAGAATGTGGAGTGAACCTGTACTCACACACCTTTTTCTTTACTGCTTCCTCCCAGTCGCCACCAGAGACAACCGCTAACTGCATAGCCTCTTTAAGCACTTTCACAAATCTTTCAACAACACCATTGCACTCGGGATGATATAGTGAAGCCCACTTATGAACAATGCCTCTCTCTCTCAAAAACCTTTCCACCACAACAGAGGTGAATTGGACTCCGTTGTCAGACGAGACAGATGCTGGCAACCCTTCTCTCGCAAAAAGTTCTTCAGAAAAATTAATGACAGCTCCAGAATCAACCAAATTGACAATTTTAACTTCTGGCCACCTGGAAAACATGTCAATACAGACAATAACATAGCGATCCTGTATTCTTATCTTCACCGGACCCAAAATGTCCACAGCAACATCAACCCAGAGACCATTCGCTTGTTTCCTGATAACCATCGGTTGAATCCTGCACTTGAGTATCTTGTCACTACTCGCACACTGGGAACAACTACATACATTTCTTTCTATGTGCACATACATGGCAGGCCACCAATATGCCTCCCTAATCCTTTCTTTAGTCTTTGCGATGCCCATATGACCCGCATGGGCATTTGCCACTAACTTATCATGTAGATTCTCAGGCACCACCAGTCTGCTTCCTCTCAAGAGTAAATCACTCCAAACAGACAACTCCTCTTTCACACACCAATACCCCTTAAGTTGTTCACAGCAATCACGTTTCTCACACCATCCACTACGTACATAGGTAATGACCTGTTGTAATGTGGGATCTGCATTTAGACCATCCAACCACTCAACTTCCGTTAAAATGCCTTCACTAACAACACAAACCTTCAAATCTTCCTCAACATCCTCACCAGCAAAATAATCATCATTATCAAAGGAATCCAGAATGTCAGATCCCAGCCTAGACAAACAATCTGCTAGAATGTTACTTGAACCTGGTAAATAGGAGACACCAAACTCAAAGTCCTGTAGCGCAACTACCCATTTCCTTATTCTGTGAGAGACACAATCAATACCTTTCTTTCCAAACACCTCTTTTAAAGGTTTGTGATCAGAAACTACAGAAAAATGTTTGCCCCACAGAAACCTTTTCAGTTTGCGAACTGCCCAGCAGACTCCCAAGGCTTCTTTTTCAACAACAGAGTAGTTGCATTCAGCTCCCCTAAGTGGTCTTGATATAAACAAAATGGTGTTATCAAAATCTTTACCAGACTGTAACAAAACAGCACCCAATCCTTTACAACTGGCATCGGGCATAATATATGACTCTTTGGAAGGGTCAAAGCCTCATTCAAACACTTCTTAATTAGATCAAATTCTTCACAACAAGCTTGACTCCATACAAACTCATGTGCTTTCTTCAAAAGCCCTCTCATGCATTCAGTCTTCTGCGCAAAACCTGGCACAAATTTATTATAGAACTCTGCCATACCTAAGAATTTCACAAGTTCATCTTTGTTCTCAGGATAATTGAGATGAGAGATTGCATCTACTAAAGAGGGTCTGGGCCTAATACCTGAACATGATAGCAAATGACCCAAATACTCTGTCTCACTCACGTCAAATTTGCATTTATCTAATCTTAAAGTGAGACCTGAGTTTTGCAGTTTGGACAACACTTCCATTAACCTTTTGTTATGCTCTTGCAAGTCCACCCCATGGACAAGAACGTCGTCCTGATAGATTTTAACCCCATCGATGCCACCCAGGAGATTCTCCATCACTCTTTGAAACATCAAGGCTGCAGAGATTAAGCCAAACGGCATTCTGAGAAATTTAAAAGTTCCGAAAGGGGTAATAAAAGCTGTGAGATCTTTACAAGAGGGATGAAGTTTGACTTGATGATAAGCCGAGGAGAGATCCAATGTTGAAAAATGCGTGGCACCACCCAAAGAAGATAACATTTCTGATATATTGGGAAGAGGGTAGTGGTCCACAACAACAGCTTTGTTCAGTTCCCTCAAGTCAATACATAATCTGGCCTTCCGGTTGGCCTTGTGGGCCATCACAACCGGAGAAACCCATTCTGTAGCTTCAACCTCTTGAATAACTCCATTCTTCAACAGCTTGTCCAATTCTGTTCTCATTTTCCCCTTCACCAGCAAAGGTACATTCCAAACTTTCGCCACTCTGGGAATGGCACCAAATTTAAATTTTATCAGGTGTACATAGCTTTTGAGACAACCTAATTTATTGTTAAAAACATTTGGAAATGTTGTAATCCAAGCCTCACCACCAGTTACCGTCGCAACCACAGGTAACTCTCTCAAACACACGGAGGGAGACTCATTAGGATCTAAGTAAACATGCAAGTCACGCTGGTGACTCCAGCTGATCAGAGAATCACCTTTCATTGAGACGTAGATCTTTCCTGCAACCACCCTTCCTTTAAAATCAATGGTACCCCAAAAATAACCTAATAAGTCTATGATTTGTCCCCCATAACCTCTTGGTATGATGTCCGGCTTAACCAGGTCTACCTTCCCAGAAAGTTGCTTCTCATAAAAAACCTTTGGTATGAGTGTTATCCTGGCACCAAAGTCAAACAACATTTCAACAGAGTTATCATTGACCAAAACATGTTCAAATGGACCATCAACTGTTTGATCCCTGACTTGACAAACTATAACATCCTGATCGTCATGATCATAAATGTCAGCTTCTCTGACCTTCTTCTGGTCTTTATTGGTTCTGCAACACTTAGAAAAATGCCCTTTTTTCTTGCATAGCGAACAAACAACTTTCCACCCTGGACAGTCCTTAAAGTTTGCCATGTGGCCTGAATTTCCACATCCGAAACACTTACCCTGAAATGTTTTTGTATTCACATAAGGGCATGTGAATTTCGTTGCATTAGAGATACCATCAGAAGTCGACTTATGAGATTTGTCAGAGGATTGAATCTTCACTTCCTTAACTGCTCCATTGTCGCCCTTAGGAATAATAGTATCCTTGCGAATTGCCTCCACACAGGCTTTAGAATGTTCATGCATTTTCAAGATAGTTCTAACTTCTTGAAGAGGAGGATTATCCTTTTGCCAAAGACTTTCCTTTGCTTTATATAGTAGAACCCAACATCAACTGATCTCTCAACCTTTCGTCAAGACTACCTGCGAAAGAACAGGTTGACGCTAGCTTGCGTAACACCGTAATATACTGTTCAACAGATTCCTCCTGCCTTTGCATTCTCTTCCCAAAGTGAAAACGATCCAAAATCATGCTCAACTTGGGAAGATAATGCAAGTCCATTTTTTTTATACAAATCTCATATTCATTCAATGTGGCAGATTCATTGTCAGGAAGATCTGGGAGGTGTTCAAACACTTCTTGCCCCTCAGATCCTAGACAATGTAAAAACAAAGAAGATTTCCTTTCTGCACTTAATGATGTGCCACAAACTCTAGCATAGTTTGTGAACACCTTCTTCCACTTTAGCCAGGGTATAGCAGGATCACCAGGAGCTGACAGAAAGAATGGAGGAGTGACGTTTTGCATGACAACAGTTATAATAAACCAGGTAAATACAATAAATAAATGACAAATTTAACCTAAAATTAATTAACTGTCCCGGTGCCTCGCATACCAGCATAAAACAGAGAGCAGAATATAATTTCGTGCTAAGATCAGTCTCAGGGAGAACTTAAACTGTAGTCAAATCAATCTGCAGCTTGGCTGAGGAAATCAACGTGAGGAAACTAAAATAACAACGTGAATATAAGCTGTACAGATCAGCGTTAGCAAAGATTGAATTTGAGCTGTGCAAATCAGTGTTTGAAGAAACCAATCTGCAGCTTGGCTGAGGAGATCAGCTTGAGGAAACTAAAATAACAACATGAATATAAGCTGTGCAGATCAGTGTTAGTAAAGTTTGAATTTAAGCTGTGCAGATCAGCGTTGATAATGACTGGAACCTGCACTGAAGCTGTGCAGATCAGCGTGTGTGAGTAAAACAAGACTCACTTACCAGTGTAACTCCAACAATACCGGTTTAAATAAGTCTGCAACCAAGCTGTGCAGACCAGCGTTCACATGTAGTAAAGGAGGCTCCCTGTTGGTAAATGGCCTTGAGATATAGGGAACTAGGCGGAGTTCGACGAAGACGTGGTCTGGATAATCAGCATCTCGGCAGAGTCAGGCAGAGAAGATCAGGCACTGCCAAAATGCCCACGGAGGCGATGTGAAGTCAGAACGTCGAAGCAAAGCCAGGCAGGTTGAATCAGTGACCTCAAAATGGCCACGTTAGTAAAGTAACGTTAGGAAGTTACGCTGAGGCCAGGCAAGCAAGGTCAGGAAGAGTCAGGCACCTCAACTGCCGCTGCGCTCATCGGAGGAAAATCCAGGAGATAGGCAATTGCTGTGCACGTCGGAGTGCAAACAATCGACAGGATTAGCAAGCAAGACTTTAACACAAATCCGAGGGGCAAGAAAGTAGATGAGAGGTGGAGAATGCAGCAAACTTGCAAAACCCCCAAACGAGGCACAGCAAACAATCGTTGAAGAGACGAAGGCACGTGACAAGCGCCCTTGAAGAGTGGAGACACCAGGAGAATGACGGTAAGAGATTTTGTAGAAATATTGACGATGTCGAGTTGAGGTCTCTTGGAGTTGAGTAAAGGTGATTTTCGCTTGTCGCCAAAATGAGGTGTTGAGCACCTCTAAAAAAGGAAACACGGCAGTTAAATGCTCAGAAGAAAGTTGCTTTAATGTAACTCCATACATAGAGACCTCATCCTTCAGACAACAGCAGCAACTGACAGCTTATTCAAGTATCAACATTCCTAACAGCAGAACATTCTGCTGTGGAACAAGAAACCTTGGTAACAAGGCAGAACAGGAATAACATAAGATAACAATAGAACACCACACCGACCCCTAGCCTTTCCCTTGGATAGTAGTAATTTCTTTAGATGATCTTTATTAGTTTTAAACAGTAAACATACAGCATAGTGGTGCCAGTGCAACTGCTGACCGGCAGTGAGTGCCTTCACGTGGACATAACAATATTAATTCACTTGGAGTAAAGGTTTCAGCTATCCATTCAAACTGCCATGATAGAGCAATAACATATATTTTAATTCCCTCTGGCTACCTGGTCTAAAATAATGCAGTGAAAGCCCATTTAACTGCTTATCGACCAAAGAAAGAACTGAGATGAACAACCTAAAGAAAGCCACAATCTCAGTCAAGTCCAAGTAGAATGTAAGGATTTATCTGTGCAGGGTTTCAGATTCATAGCTACTATCAAGTAAGCTGTTCGTTCTAAAACAGCCGTAATCAGTAAATAGGGTAAGCAAACCAACCTCAATATTATCATGTGAAAGATACCTGGATTTGAGGGAGGATCATATGATACTGTGGTATCAGGAGGCCCAGCCACCTTAATACGTCACCTCCATACCTGAGCAGCCATCGTTCTCCATATGAAATGATGTCAAAGTTGACGTTCATATTTGTTGCTGACCTCAGCTTGCATAAATCCTGCAGGCTCAGTGAAGCTCAGGTATGTCTAACATCGTTTTTGTTTTCATTTGTGAAGATCACCAGAATCTCATCCCATTGTATTCACTGGCGTAACAAAACTTGAGGGGGGCCTCCCTGCAGGGTGCGTGGAGGGGCCCCCTCCGGACCCATTAAGGAGCTTTCTGTGCACAGTACGGTGCTGAGGGCGCCCCCTGGAACTTGGGGGCCCTATTGCAATGCGATGTTTTCGGAGGCCTCTGATATCTTTCCTACATAGGGTGTCAAAAACGACTGAAGCCAAAGCTTAATTTTAGGGTGGCAAGAAGACTTCCAGTTAAGAGTTACAGATCTTTTATCTAACAGCAAGATGAGATCCTCAAATTTAGATTCAGCAATGTGGCTTTTCAGGCATCTGAAGAAGCCAATGATATAGGATTCAGGGTGAAACAAGTCACAATACCCAGTGGCACCGGAAAGAATGTTACTCACCTCCCCCCAGCAAGTCAGTTTAGGGACAGTCCCAGCACATATACCAAAACCCTGCCATATTAGCATGGTATCTATGGCAATCTGGGGTAGCAGTTGAGAAAATGACATGAAACACCACTGGGATTTAGTATGCCCTATATATAATATTAAACTGAATGTATTTAAAATGAGCACTGTGCAATATGTTGTGCGGAAATGCAAGGGTTTGGTCATTTTTTTTCACTAACAACCATACCTAAGTCTTCCTTTGAGCTTTCCTTGAAGTCAGTCAGGTGATCAATTGTTTGAGTCTGCATGGTTTTCATCAACCATGCAACTCGGTTTTTCTCCGCCTCAATAAAATAGACTGCTTGAACTTAAGCTGCCCATGGGCTCTGAGTCTGGCTAATATGTACATGGTACCCTGTTCAGTCATATCATAGACTAAATTAAACACTGCCCTGCGGTGATCCAATATTGCTTTACTAAGGATTCAAACGGAAGCAAGGTACAAGCCTAAAAAAGATCACCCTGCTGTAGGATGGCCTGTTTTTCCACAGTCTTCCAGCGATTGTTTGGATAGGGCATGCCTAAAACTGGGAATATTTTTCTGCAGCGGGCCACCGTGGGCCCATAATCTCTGGGAATGTCACAGGTCACAGGCACATCCAGGGGTAGAGGCATGCATGCCACCACTCACCTGGCTTCAAGGGCAGTTGTGGGATCAGCCCCCAGGAGAGCTCGGAAGCCTGCCCCACACTGCTAGCCCCCCTCTAGAATTGGAGCTCCGCGCCACCCTAGTTCCGTTTCCAACAGCTGTGAGTGTCTCAGGATCAAAAATGAACCCAATTACAGAATACCAGCTAGCCCATGCTCAAGGGCCCACAATCACAGGATGTTCCATGGACCCCACAACTGTGAAGGATTACCCGGGCCAGGATCAGAGTTCTAGCTTCTTACATCTACCATCTTAGGTGGTTTGGCTACGCCACCTTGTTGTTGGGATTGTTTTATCCCAAAAACTGGAATCCCTGAATTGCATTAGGATCAATGTCTCATTACTTGGATTGCCATCAAGGTGGCTGGCTTAGTCCTACAATAGCAGAAATAAGGTACCATTTCTGTGATTGTGGGATCCTGTCCTGTTCATTTGGACAGCCCTAAGGTTGGGTCAGCTAACCTTCAGTAACACACCTTATGTTGCATTTAATAAACCATCCACTCAAAATGCTGCCGAGACAATTAGGGTATGGTAGAATACCACACCACATGCAATCAATCAACAAAAACTCTCCAATGTGCTTTGCCCACCAATCTGACTAATCTAAATCATAAAAAGAAAGTCTCAGAAAGACTACCAATTCCTGACATCTGGTTGAGGTTTTGGATTGAAGATGCACAAAGATTAGATTGATGTTTGACAGCATGCGGCAATGCGCAACAAAACTTGAGGGGGCCCCTTGCAAGGTACAATCAGAAGCTCTCAGGCCAGGGTACTATGCTGAAGGGCCCCCCTGGAGCTCGGACCCCCTAGCTCCGCTGGGGCTGTGGGGACCTCTGTTAGGCCACTGTGCGGCATACGTATATATTTGAATCTAAGGATGAAGTATGGTGCCATCGAGCTCAGATTTAAAGGTAAGAATGTAACTTTGCAAGGCCAAAGCAAGCAGGCTAATAAACGGTAATATTCAGATCAATATTCTGGTTTGGAGCTGGTAAGGCATGTTCCCAGGGGCATGAAAAAATCAAGTGAAGCTAAGCAATCCTTATAACTACTAATTAGTATTTTTTCTTTTATGAAGAACAAGCCTTTTATTACAGTAAGTAAATATGCACAATATCTGTAAAAGGTTTTTATAGAGTTGAGTTACAGGAGCATTCACAGTTCATAAGATCCTATAGCATTCTATGCTGAGTAGGGGGAGGGACAAGTAGGGATCAGGGTAATATATACATTTAACTTCTGATTAACCAAGCACTCAGTCTGCTTTCTAGCAGAACACTTTTGGTGTACATATCTTATGGTTTGTAGTTTCCTGCAAGAGAGTACATTGTCAGTTAGCGTGCAGAGGCCACAGTCACAGAGGAAGACTGCAGAAAGAGTTGTGCTTGCCTTGAGGACAGTCACTGATATGCAAGGGGAGATTGCTTCTTCTTTGCAGCTTGCAGCCATTGTTCCAGGGATGTTGGCTTTAGAAAACAGGTTTGGGTCGGTTACAGAGGGTTCATAGGTGTGATAGGTCACCACAAGGGTTGCCACATGCAAGTTTAAATATGCCATCGTATTTGCGAGAGAAAGCAGGGGCTTACAACGATGATGGATCAACTCATGGGTTGCCTCTTGTTAAGTCACATATTGACCTTACGATGCAGAGTGCAGTTGCTCACAGCTGTCACAGGGTCATGTGCTGGCCTCAAGCCAGCAGTACTTTGATGAGTAGCCTGATCAGGGATTCATGTAGTATCAGGCTGGTCTATCAAGTGAACACTGGATCTCAAGATCTGGCAATGCCAAGCAGGATGTCAACAAAAACAGTTTACCTTCCTCAGCAAAGTTCAGCAGCACAGATCTACTCCTCAATCTTAGGGATTTGGTCCTAGCCCCAAAAAGGAAGACTACCAAGGGCCTGGTCTAGTCCTTCCTCTACACAGATGTACTGAGCTTCAATGAGTCAAAATGTGAACACTTGGATAAGCAAGAGGGGCTTATTTTTATATACCAGGACAGTTAGCATACCTGTGTGTTCATAGTCTGCCTCAAATATCTGGTGGAAACTCCTTGCAGAGCACGTTTCTCTTTCAAGTAGTCATATCTCCACAGCACCTATTTATGTCAAACCTGCACCTTGCCATCTGTGTGCTCCCAGTAGACAGATTCTGCTCACAGCGCAAAGGATAGGGAGTGGGGATGAGGCATCAGCCTAGTGTTTACTATGATGTGTGTACCCTTTGGCCATGACACTCACCAAAAGCATTTGTCTGCTTTCTTTTTTATTATTATTTTTTAAGCATAGGCACAGAAACCATTTTTATACATCACAATTACAGGTATAAATATTACTAAAATACAAATATACAAATAAATATAAATATATCAATATAAATATATTGCACAGATTCCTTACATATAATTATAAAATAAAAGAAAACTACTTCAGATATGATACTGCTGATATTTAAAGAGATACAATCATATGAGACAAATTATTTATTTATATACGCACATTTGTCCCAAAGTTTCAAAAACTTTAACTTTTTATCATATTGTGCAGCAAATACATTCTCACATTGTTTTACTCTATATATTTTCCTAATCCATTTTGAAAAAGAGGGAATCAATTTAGTCCTCCATCTTTGTAAAAGCAAAGTTTGTACCACCAGGATGGCAATATAGTAAATGTTTGACACCTCAATGGTATCCCTTTCATTGGGCAATTGCCCAGCAATGCTAAGATGGAAATGTGTGGAATTAAATCTGTAACTGACACTTGAAATATTGAGGTCCAAAAATGATCTTACATACTGCTAAATAGTATGGGACCAATTAGCAACATCTGTAGATTCACTTCTAAAGCAGTTATAGAGGCACCCTGAATTGATTCCAATCCTGTAACTTTCGACAAATTTGGAGTTCAATTAAATTCAAGACTTTTCCCTTAGTTCTATACATCACAATTGGATTTAATATCTTCAACACAGAATATATAGCATTATATGACCATTGTAACCAATTGTACCTGGATTAACTGAGATTTCAGTGTCTACCCAGGCGTTCTATTTGTTCCCAACCAAAAATGCTGTCCGTTTGAAAAAGCCATTTGCCTTCCACTTGCCTATAATTTCTCGATCAATCAAAACATGATTTCCAATTTCAAATCTTCAAAATAAGTTGTTGTATTTCTACTGGGAATGGAATAAGTTCTAAAATAATTGGGCTTTTCTTTTAATAAACCAGTGTCTTACACCCCAAATTTCTTTGAAGATTTCTTAATGATCATTCTAAGACTTTCTTTGTTATTATTATCTCTTAAAATCATATCCATTATATTATTATCACAATATATGTACACAAAGCATGCACTCTTCTGATTCTAAATAAATATTGTGCAAAATATACATCATAATAGGCATTCGCATCAGATACTGCTAATCCTCCTTCGCCAGAGGGTCAATAGAAAGTGATAAGTCTGGGGCTAGAATCTTGCAATGAAAAAGATATAACCAATGATTTTATTTTTTACCAATGAATAAATAAATAAATAAAATATGCACCTGCCCCCAGATAGCATTTCGGGCAGGTACGCAACTATTTCTGTAACTCGGGTAATACATTTTCCCTAGGAAAGTTTATTAGCTCTACAGCCACCTATTTCTGAAATTGCAAGAAAATTTCAAATACTCTCTCTGTACTTTGAATTTAGGGCTCAAAAACAACCAAAAAGCATATATGCAGAGCGTAATCCTAGCCATGTGTGCATTGGGTGGCTAAATGACCTTATCATTTCGGATAGCAGTGGCCAATGGCTCTATAAAACACATTAAAAGACCCTTCATGCGAAAAAGTTTAAATTAACCTTGCATCTATATTTTATACATATTTTGTATGAACCACGTGGCCTTGAAGGTAAATCTAAATTTCTCTAAAATACAAAAAGAAAATTCCCAGACCGTTAGGTCAAAAGCTTTCTTTACTTCGAGTAACAAAAACATTGCTGGTGTTCTATTTTGAGAAACAAATCAAGGGCTTCAATTAGGTAATTAGCATTTATTAATAATTGGTAACCAGAAACAAATCAATTTTTATCTTGGTAGATTAATTTGTGCACCACTTTATGAAATCTATTGACTAGTAACTTCATAATGATTTATAGTCTGAATGTAAAAAGGGTATAGCGCGATAAGAATTTGGATCTTATTGATCTTTATACTTTTTTTAAAAACGTGTGACATTCCCTATAATAAAGAAAATGGGAGTTGCACCCTCAGCCAAAATGTATTAAGCTAGTCTTAAATGATTGATATTTAACATATCTGAAAAAGCCTTGAAAGACTTCTCTGGATAACCATCTGGACCACATACTTTGCTGCACGGCAGACTAAAATCTATTTTCACTAACTTCTTTATATTGAAAGGTTCTGATAAAAAAGAAGGTCTTCAATAAAATCTTTAGCTTATTCTCGTCCACTCTTTGAACATGATTATAGATTTTATTATAATGCTCTAAAAAATGTATTTGTTCTGACGTACAATAGCAAGCGCCTGAACTCAGCCATTTATTTTAAAGTGTTAATGGTGTTTTTTGACAAACTTGCCAGGCCGTATATCCTGTTTAGTTATTTCAATGACTCTCAGCATAATAATGCTTGCGTAGAGAAGGCTTTGCAGTTTCTACATTTTTTTGTTTCCTTTTGTATTATATAGTAAAAAAAAAATTCAAAAGCTCTCCTAACATGCATTTCCTTCTCAACTTTTTTCAACCTTAGTAGTCTCTTTTATATAATTATGTCCTTAGCAATTAACTGCACTTGTAGAGATACCTTTACAACTTTCCAAGCCATGCCAACCATAGCAGTACTCTTTTTTATTCTGAAACAATCATGCATATCTATTTTAAACTCTTCTACCCACTTTCTGTTTCCTAGATATATTTTATTAAAAGCCCATTTTTCAGGATTAACTACTCTTTTAAAATCTGAAACTTGAAGTTCAAGAGATGATTGAACAGAGAGACCGTTAGGCAGCATTGACAAGCTCTCAAACCTAAAAGCAGCCGAAGTCAGAAGAAAATCAATTTGGTCAGACATACTAATGTACTCTCGCTTATTCAAAAAGGCAATTCTCCATGGAATCACTAGCATCAAATCTTTCTGATAATTAATCATTATTTTAGCAATTTTAGGTTTCTGCTATCTTCTACTGGGTGTTGCAACATCGATCTCAAGACTTTCATAAAAATGTTAAATCCCCTCCTATAACAATTATTCCAGAAGCCATCAATAGTTATTAGAAAAGAGTAATAAAATATTCTGGATTATCCTAAATAGGGACATAAAAACTGACTTGGGGCCCGATACACAAAAGTAATCTGAGACAAAATCCTAACTTTACGACTTTCGGTATTCTCAAAGGGCATTTACAGTAGTAAAGTTAGGATTTTGTCTCAGTTAAACTTAAGTTTTACTTAAGTTAAACTTAAGACCAAATCTTAAGTTTAAATGAGACAAAATCCTAACTTTACGACTTTTGGTATTCACAAAGGGCATTTAGGAGTAGTAAAGTTAGTATTGTATAAAAATACAATAAATTGATAACTTATCCTCTTGCACCTCTTTTTTATCTGCAACTCCTAAAACCTTGTCCCCCAACCTTTTGTGCCCTGGCATGCGTCCCACCAAACAACCTGCCCCTCACACATCTCAAAGCCTAATGGTCATTAGCCCCATGCCTTGGTAGCTAACATCTTCATTCCCTGCTGCTCAGCTTCTTGCTCTCACCACGCAATTACTAGCCGATTAGCCTGCCACATAAAAAATTCAAAATTATCCCTGGCTTTTCAGAAAGTATAAGCATCTTTGACATTGTTAAACATCTGAACTGCCCCTGTACAATATTTTCAAACTGGATAATTGCTCTATAGAAGCTTGTACTCATATAGCTTGGAACTACGGAATCATGTTCTTGAACTCTTTCTGCGTGCGTGCTATTTCTGTAGTGATATCTGAAAGAAGATGGAAGAAAAATCATCCTGAGCAGAGAAAACTTTCTCTTTAATGGACTTAGAAATTCTTTTATTCTATAATCTGAAAAGTACACTAGAATGGTTCCGCGGTATCTTGAATGTACAGGGACTTGATTTGAATATTCTGCAAGGACATAAATCCATATTTATGTTAATTTAATATTTCAAAAAAGCTAAATGTTCTTATGCTCTGGGACCCCTGAATTTGCAGATTAGATCACCTGGAGTGATTTTCCATTTGCTCTTGCTTATTGCACAACAATGTTAGCTCATTTTCAAGATGCTTAGTTAATTCAAAATTGGTGTGCAGCTTATCTTTGCTATCTGACTCCAGTCCCAGTTTTCTATCGCTTCCACTTTGACAGCTAATTGTGTCATTTGTCCATCTATTTTGTCTAAACACCCTTCATCTTGTCTGACATCTCAGTCTGAGCTTGTTTTAAAGATCTAAACTCTCCCAGTACCGCTCTAATATTTCTAAATCACTGTCCAGTGACTTGGGATCAGAACCAATGTCCCTTAAATGCTCAGCTGGTGCTGTCAGAAGAGAGTCGAAATATTCAGGTAGCAGCCCCAACTCGGCTGCCCTATTTTTAGATTGTTGTGATGGCAACTCTGACTTGGTTGATTTAATGGTAGAAGGGTCTGTTTGATCATAGATCTCTTTGCTCTTATTGTCGGTTCTAGAGGCATTTTATTTATCTGCAACATATGCAAGACATTGGTAGAAGGTCTGCTTGTAGCTGTAGCTAAGACCATCATTGTTGCCTCCAGTTGAGCCAAATGAGTATTTACTACAGTGCGTCGGCCTGTTTAATATGTTGCTGTAAATGGAATACATTTTCCATTTCTTTTGTGGCTCTCTGAGAATCACCCAAGCTTCCAACCATCGTGATTCCACCTGTGCAACCCATGATTGTATTTAAATTTGATAACAGACAGAGATAAGTTATCCAGTCTGTCTGAGGTGATACAGTGATAGGAGGAATTATCAAAGAATGGTGTTCCTTATCACTTCCTGGCATGTTCTGTTGTTTAGCAGCTTTAAACAATTTCCATGACTTAGAGGCCATTGCAGATGTTTGGGCCTCCATCACGAGCCCCGCAGCACCATAGAGTCGATCGTCATTCAAGGTTAAGACTAAAATGATAAGCCAGATGTATCCGTTTAGAGCTAACAATAAAAACTCTTAGCAATTTCTCAGCAACATATCCGTAAGCCGCAAGAAAAGGAATCTATGTTTCTGAGTTGCAACATAGGGGAAAGGTGTTCTTGTGCTTATTGCTTTAAAGAATACAAGCCCTCAGCCTTATAGATGCCTAAACTGCTTAGGCATCGCAAACACTGTCACAGATGCTAGGTGTCAGTCTTACCCTCTTCCTGAGTCTTCCACCGCTGCAATGTTTGCGTGTGGCAGACTCTCGCCGATTCTAAGAATATTAGATGCAGACACCTAGGTCTCCATTGTTACATGAAATCTGCCCTGCATCTGCATGTCTCCCCTTTTGTTGGATTCAACGCTTTCTGCAGGGTCACCCCCAAACTTTTTGCCTTCATCCCTCCCGTTTCCTAACCTGTTTTTGTTGGTGTTTAGGACTCTGTGCACTTCACCACTGCTAACCAGTGCTAAAATATTTGTGCTCTCGCCTTTAAACATGGTACAATTGGCCTACACCTGATTGACACATTTAATTTACTTATAAGTCACTAGTAAAGTGATACAGCATTAAGCCTGGGCGGTGAACTACGCTACGCTCGCGGAGCTTGCAAAGTTTCGGTAACTTCGCGATTCGCGTAGAACGCGAAGTTACCGTGCACTACGCAATTTGCGGCGTAGCGTAGCTGTTTTTCTTCTTTGCGCGCTCAATATACGTTCTCGCGCGCGCGGTAACGACCTACCGTGATTCTGCGTTCGCCGACGCGACTTCCTATCCGTTCGCGGGCGCCACGAGATTTGGAATCCGGCCGCACGATCCCGCGAGAGTGTGCGAACGCGAACACGTCATTCGGACGCGCGATCTGACTTCCGGCGGCAGTGTTGGTAAGATCGCGATCCCGAACACGAAGAAACTACAATCTGGCGAAGAATATATCTCGAGCATCATAAAACCTTCTCGAAAATGATGAATTAGTTCATTTTGCACAAAAAACTCCTCAGGTTGTCATTTAGAGATGTAGTTTGGTGAGCAAGGAGTCCTTTTTCTTTTTTCCAAGAGGAAGGAAGTGCCCCTGATTCTCAAACTTCCTGTTCCTGTCCAGCAGGCTCCTCCCAGTGCTTTGTCCATGTGCTGTTCACTTTCATTTGGATTTGGAGCTGGAAGGATCACTTTTTGTGTCTGTCTGCTGCATCATATCATTGGATTGGATTTGAGGACTCTTGGATTTGAGATTTTACAAGTAAGTTGGAGAATTGGTGTACTTGTTTGTTTGATTGGGGCTTGTTTGTACCTACATTTTTTTGTGGTATTTCCATAGTTTTTAAAATGTATTGTTGTGGCCTGTAGTTTCGGCAGGGGCCTAGTTGTTTTTCTTTGATTGGAATTTCAGCCAGTAGGCCCGGACTAGAGCCAGAGGTACCCATGGGTGCATGTTTCTGTGGTGTCTGTTGAATTTAAAGTTTAAACATCATGTAGGCCGGGCATCCATGGATGGCATTGGATTGATTTGCAAAATGTGGGTTTTGGGGTGGTATTTTATATTTTTGGGTGTTTGTTAAATAAATAGGCCTTTTCAGGCAGTAGGTAACCCTGGGCGTTCAGCTCGCGGACTTTGGGCAAGTCCGCACTGCGCGACAACGCGGACTTACACTTTTTATCTTCTTCGCGCGCTCAATGTACGTTTCGCGCGCGATAACGACAATTTGTGACGATCGCGATGCCGAACACGCAGAATTTACAATCTGGCGAACAATATCTCTCGAGCATCATTAAACCTTCTCGAAAATGTTGATTTAGTTCATTTTGCACAAAAAACTCCTCAGGTTGTCATTTAGATGTAGTTTGGTGATCAAGGAGTCATTTTTTTTTGTTTTACAATTTTTTCCAAGAGGTAGCAAGTTTCCCAGAGTCTCCAACTGCCTGGTCCTGTCCTTTGTCTTCACTTTTTGTTATTTTGGGTGGCCTGGCCATGTGGGTGGCGGCCATTTTGTAAAGCCAGGCATTGTGCTTTTGCCATAGGCCTGCATTGTCTGTCTTGTGTTCCTTTTCTTGTTGTTCTGGGTGGCCTGGCCATGTGTTGGCGGCCATTTTGTGTGAACAGCCACTGTGCTTTTGCCATAGGCCTCAAAGCTTGCGGCCCAGTGTGCCAGTAGGCCCGGAGGTAGTCATCCTCATGGGTGCATAAAAACTGTTTCTGTGTTGTCTGTTGAATTGTAACATAATTTAGGCCATGGATGGCATTGAATTGATTCAATTGAATTGCGAAATGTGTTTTTTTTTGGAGGGTCTGACTATTTCACTTTTTGGGTGTGTTAAATAAATGCCTTTTTTGCGTGTGTACTGTGTAATTATAATTGTGTTGTTGTAGTGGTTGTCTAACTTTCCAAAGTGTTTTTAGCCATGTGGATTTTAGTTTTTGCATTAAAGCTGTGTGTGTTTTATAAGGCATCCTTTGTCTGCCCATATAGAGGCCTGCTTGAGTTCATTGTTTGCCGTGCCTTGTGCCTGTGAGTCACCATGTTTCTGGGGGCCATTTTGTTGTGGTAGTTATTAGTGTGCTGTTTTTGCCACATAGGCCTGCGTGTCTTTCCATTGTTCCTCTTGTCTTACTGCTTCCAAATCCATCCCCATTGCCAGCTGCAGCTCCCTGATGCTGCTATATAATACATCCCTCGTGATGCACAAATTTAGGCCAAACATGCTCCAGTACATTTTAGTTTTTGTTCTTTACTATTCTTATTCTTCCAGAGTGTACACTAGCACTACACAGTAGCCAGGAAAGCCCTGGCCTTGTTGTCAACGTCTCATAAATGGCTACACTGTGTGTTGTTGTTCACAAAGTTTCTGAAATTTAATAATTGAGGCCACCACACACTAAGTTCTATATTCTATTTGTTTGATTTGTGCTATGTTTGACTGATGTTCTGGCTTTTTTGCTTTTAGGTGCACAAAGACTGAGGAGGAGGTGTGTCTCTCATCATTGCCTGTTGCACTTCCAGACAGACATCCTGCTGCTGTACACACAACACAACGTGACGTGTGACCTGACCAGACATCTCTGCAAGTGAGTGCTGCTGACATCTGAAGAAGATGGGCCCAAAGAAAGCAGGTACCAGGTCCTCCAGTACCAAGAAAGTTGCTATTGAGAAGAAGAAGGAACAGAAGAAGCAAGTGACACTGAAGTCTGGTGTGCCGGCCAATACCTTTTTGGGGAAAAAAATTGAGCCTGCAGCAGCGGTGTCCGGGGGAAAGCTGGGGGCAGCACCTCCGCATCAGTGGACCCAACCCACCAACCCAGGCCCAAGCACATGAGTGGGGAAGAGGTAGCCAGCCTAATGGTGGAAAGCAGTGATGCTGAGCCGGAGATAAACTTATCGCTATCTCAAAGTAGTACCCAATCAACGCAGGAGGAAACACAGCAGATAAGTGGTCAACAACAACAGCCGCAACCACCGCCCGCAATAGTAGTTGTTGTTCCTCCTGAAGTAGGGGCAGTTCAGGAAATTGAGCCTCATGCAGAGGTAGAAGAAGAAGCCACTCATTCAGAAGATCCATTGTCTTCCAAATCCCCAGCAAGGAAAAGGAGGGGTAGTCCATCAAGTTCTTCGCCAAGCCCCCTTCTGATGATCTAGATGCCACTTGGAAGCCACAAACTGAGTCTGAGAGGGAGCCACGTTCCAAGACCAAGCTAGGGAAAAGGAAGGTTCCAGAAAGCCTTACACTTATGGAGGACGATGTAGAACAGCAAGATGATGATGATGATGACGACGAGCCAGTCATCACGAACATCACTCCCGGCCCCGAGGAGATGGAGACCAACATTCTTACTCTATCCAAAATCGCTGCGAGGGATGTAGCACGCATACCTCCACAGGTAACACCAACACGACCTACAGCTTCCATATTTGCATTAGCAAAGGCCCGGCAGCGACCTACATCCAGCACAACCACCACCTCTGTAGGAGTAGGTAGTGGTACAGCAGCACAGAGTCAAATTCAACACACACCCTACAGATCATCCGGCATTGGAAGTGGCACCTCCAGCAGGAAGCCAAAGTTAAGCTCCCCTGTTTGGGACTTCTTTACGGTTAGCGAAAAGGAGGAGAACATTGCTATATGCTCCATTTGTAATACCTCTGTTAGTCGTGGTAAGCTTGGTACAAACTATGGTACCGGAGGCCAAATGACCCATCTGAAAAAACACCACTTGATCAGCTGGGAGGACCACCTTCGCGCCATAAAAAAACTGCAACCATTGGTGTTGGTGGGGATAAGGAGAGAAGAAGTAGATCCGATCACGGTGGAAGAGGAAGGACAGGGAGACATTCTCTCTGGTAGTGGTACACAAGGTGTCCCTGACCCCAGCAGTGCAGTCTTAACGTTGCACACATCTTCAGCAACATCTCAGTGGCACAAGAGTAAGAGTCAGCCGGAGACACCAAGAAGTACCAGGTCCGCACTACCAAAAAGTGCGTTGAGCCTAAGAGAAAGGAAAACCATGCAGCCTACCATTATCAGCATGTTTGGGGGTGAGGGGCAGTACGAACGCAACCACCCAATAGCACGTTTGTACAATGCGAAGCTGGCTAAAATGTTAGCACTGGACCTTCTCCCTTTTTCTTTTGTTGAAGGGTTGGGTTTTGTGGAATTTGTGTCAACCATCTGCCCAAAATGGCATGTTCCCAGCCGCTACTATTTTGCCAGAGTTGCAGTTCCAGCACTACATCACGACGTGCTGGAATTGCTAGGAAAGGCCTTGAAGCAGAGTGCTGTTCACAGTATCCACCTGACTACAGACATGTGGACCAGTTGCCAAGCCACAGATTACATGTGCATCACTGCACACTGGATCAGTTTTGCGGGGTTAGAGAACAGGTATCTGCTGGTGTTGATACTGCAGAGATTTTTCATGCCACTCGCAAACATGCAACTGTAGCCATGTTTGCCATGGAGAAATCTCATACTGCTGCAAACATTTTGGAAGAGTTTAACACCAAGGTCTTTGAGTGGCTGCGCCCAAGAGGGCTTACGATTGGTTTTGTTGCCACGGACAACGGCAGTAATGTAGTTTTGGCCATGCGCAATGGTGGCTATTTCAGGGTCCCGTGTTTGGCACACTGCATTAACATTGTTGTTCAAGACTTTTTGAAAAATGAATCAAAAGTCAGCAACTTACTGGTCACCTGCAGAAGAATATGCACACATTTCAGCCATTCTTTTAAAGCCCGGAAGTAGCTGAGGGTCATTCAACGTGAGCATAAACAGCCAGTCAAAGCACTCATCCAGGAGGTGCCAACACGTTCGAACTCAACTTATTACATGCTTGATCGTCTGTTTGAACTGTACATACAACTCAATGCTTATGTCATGCAAAGATTAGGGGAACCTACTGTGAGAGGCATGACCGTTGAGATGGCTCAATGGGACCTCATTAAATGCCTGACTGAGATGCTACTTCCTTTTGAGATCTTCACACGTGAAGTCAGCAGGGAGGACTGTACTATGGGCCAAGCTATCCCATTGTTGCACATGCTAGAGCAACAGCTGAAGGATGTGTCTGAAACGTACGCAGGTGTGGATGACAAACAAGACGCATATCATTTGGCGGAGACCTTAGCCGCTCGCTTATCGGAAAATACAAGGATTAAAAATAAAATTTTGTCACAACCACATTACATTAGTGCCACAATTTTGGATCCACGGTACAAAGTATTTCTGAACAGCAAGGCAGTAATTCCTTTTTCGGAAGTGGATGTTGCCAACTACAAAACTTTGATAGCTAAGGAAGCCACTATTTTCGAAAGCGAACGGCTGTTAATTACAGGCCCCCCACCCCAGGCCATAACCAGTACTACAGGGCATCCAGAGTCAAGTTCTACTCGGAGCCTGAGGGCAGTGCATTTGCCTCCCAGCAGTCACCTACACCAACAATAACATCAAGAACAGGATCATCCACAGCACAATGTGCAACTGATTGGTTTCTACAGCAGGGGTATGGTAAGTCCAGTGCTGATGCAAAGGCAAAACAGGCTGAGCACATCGGAGCACCCCTGAACATTGAGCGGATGGTCCAGGCCTATCTGGATGACCCAACAGAGGTCTTCATGGATCGAAACCCATTGGTGTATTGGTATGGGAAAAGAAGCCAATGGACAGTGCTCAGCAGGCTGGCGATAAAGTATCTGGCTTCCCCTGTCGCAAGTGTCTCTTCTGAGCGTGTTTTCAGTGCTGCTGGTGCCATTGTAACTTCGAAAAGGACCAGTCTCTTGGCCCAAAGCGTGGAGAGGTTAACCATGATCAAAATGAATCAGCACTTTATACCACCGGATTACAAAATACGTGAATCACAGCAGGAAGAGGAGAGCGACTTGGATGACGTAAATAGTGCGTTACAGGACCTACTTCTGTCCGAACCACCAGAGTTTGAGGACGAGCTCCTCTTCCCTGACAAGTAGGCTTTCAAATTGTTGCTTTCTTCCATCACCACCGTCTTCTCTTTTTATTTCCCTATTGGAGTTGCACGTCTGTGCATTTAACTGTCCACTCTTCAGAGTCCTGCTTCATCTTCCTGTCTCGCACAAGTACATTTCCATCAAGCCAGACATTAGTACAAGAAATGTTGCCTTTACCAGTCCCGCCTCCATTAGAAGTGAAACGTGACTACTATAGCTATCCTCCGTTTTGTTTTCGAGCCGAAACTCATCAGTGTCCGAAGGCTACAGCCTCAGCAGGCATCCAAAGGTCCTCACTGTCAGGACAGAAGGTACTTGGCAGAGAAAGACAAGAGACTCTTCGAAGAAACTTGCTGACATTTGTGCAAACTCAAATGACCAGCAATGAGCGCTACACAGGCCGCGGCCCATCATCACAGTGCTGACCATGGGAAGCAACTTAAACTGTGACAAAGTGCCACAGATGAATAAGACGAAAACCGAAACAGCGCCTAACACTCAAAATGAATGTGGACTGGAGTAATGATGAGGCCACTGCCCCGTAAAAAAAAAAAATGTCAGAACTAGGCATCTGATGATCTGACAGCCAAAGAGAAGAGCAAGACAGGTAATGATGGAATGCATTGGATGCTTGCAGACTCTGAGCGATTGCTGTTGTTTGTTGTTGATGTTGTGCATGAAGTCGAACTCTACTCTACTAGTTAATCTACAAAGTGACTCAAGTAAGTCAGTGACAGTCAATGTTTCCCTTCTTGTTGTTTAATAACCAAATTGTACTCCTACTACTGCAGGTGCAGGCCAATATCTGTTGCAATTTTTTAATATGGAATATGGACTTAATCGGAGTCAATACAGACTGAGTTGTAGTTGGACAACACGTACCACACCATGATGATGACCATACTATCTTTTTGCGCGCAGTCATTCAGTTGGATCGGAGATGATTCAAGGACTAACTGCATTTCATGAAGTGGCATAAGGTAAACATAAACACAACAATTCAACAAGAAAGTAGTAAACACAGCAGACCTACATGTCCATGTAGTGGTGTAGTCGAGTGTAGTGATGACTGACAGCGGCGCATTGATTTTGTCACTTAATTAGGAAAATGCTAAGTTGCTGTGTATGCCTTTTGTCTGGCTATGTCAAAAATTAAGGTAAATGGAGGTTGGGTCACGGGCTGGTGCTGTGGTGGGCCTGTTCTGTCCTGTTGTTGTTGTAGCTTAATGCTGTAAACAGAATCTACACGATATATCCAAGCCGCCTCACTCTGAAAGTGTTCTCTCTTCTCTTCTTGGACTCCACCGTAAATGATGTTTTTTTATTCATTGATTTCTCAATACCCCTTTTGTTTTTCCATCTAGACGTTACAGGCCGGCCTTTACCATGTGCTTGCTATACTGGGAGACACAACTCACATTTACCTTACCAATCGGCATCAGGAAGGCCACCAAGATTGATGTGCGGAGCGTCCATGGAAGATAGGACCAAGAGGAAGGACGAGATTCAACTCCACAATTTTAGCATGATAATACAGTAACTTTAGTATCATTCATCATTCATCTTTTAATTAATTTGAATCCTTTTTTCTCTGCAATCATTAGGACTGTGTGTTGTGTGTTTGTTTGCTAATTGATCCCTACAAATGTTTTTTAATTGTCTTTGCTATCTTTACAAGTAAGCCCAGTACAACATGGAATTTGGGTCTCTGAGGGCATATTACAGGCAAGGCAAATTGCATAGAATATACTGGTGCCCTGTACTGTCTAATTGTCTAGTAGGAGTTATTAAGTACTACTCATTAACCATCAAGTTATCTAATCTTCATCATTAACGCATGCATTTCCCTTTTCTCCCTTTATTGATTTTTTGGATAAGATCATGGTCGTCTGCCAAGATTGCGCTTTGCTTTTGTTGTCCATGCGTACTGTTTTTCATTTTCAAACCTTTCCCCAAACCCCCTTCCCATCCATTCATCAAACCCTAACCCTCTTCCCCGGGCTGTGATTTATATTGAGGTGTGATGTGACTACATAAAATGTACACCAATTGATCACACGCTTGCTGGGGCAGATGTGGTGAAAGCAACACTAATTCAATTGCAAGGCAGGGCGAGGAGCTTCTTCTGCTTGCCCACCCATGCTCAGTCTATGTGCAAGCCGTCACCGGCTAATAGTAGTACATCATAATTAATTGCCGTCATTGATTGGATTAATCATCAAACTCCTACCACACAGCAGTAAAGGTTACGAATTACGATTGTGTTAAGTTAAGTGACTCACTCGACAGCACAACTACAGTTTATAACTTCTTGTACTAGGCTGTCCCCGCCACCATTATGTTTAATTTGACTTTAGCAGTTGCAACTGCAATATTGTTTGTTTGGCAGTCGTCTTCTGTACTGTATTTTACTTCGTTTGACTACTCCTCCCACAGTCGCTCTCAGGCAAGTGACTGTCTCTTTTTAATTTTTTTAGCAAATGCTACTGCCAGTGTCTACTCTACTACTACCACCACAACCATGGCATCTTCTACATTCTCTATGGAAACCATGCAGCCATCGCTGTGCCGAACGTAGTCATCATCAACCACAGGTAAGATAAGTTTGGTGGGAGGTAGAATACTAGTAGGACAAATAACTCAGTGAAGGGTACCGCATCTATCTGTTTGTTATACATCATCGGCAGATTATTTAAATCAAACACTGGCTGCGGCCCTGCAGCAGCAAGGAAACCAATGTGACGTTAATTCGTAAAACAGTAACCCCCCACAAAACATTAACATTGTATGTTTAAGTATAAATATAATTTATTACCCTAACAAAAATAAACTATCCCACACCTGACCCACCCCTCTCCCTAACCCCAACCAATGTCCAAAACGAAAAAGTCCAAAGAATGTCCCGAAACCCCAACGCCCAATTCCCACCCACCAAAACAAGGAATAAAAAGGGGCAAAGCAACAGGGTCCTCGATGTTATAATCGGCGGGCTTTGAGGTGTTTGTCCACCAGGATTTTCACCCGCTCCTCCATTTGCTCCTCTTGCCGTGCCATCCGGAGGAGAATCTTCCTGCGGAATGCCCTGCAGTGGCATCCACAATGGGGGACAGCAGTGCTGGCTGCTAGTGAATTGCGGCGGGCGGCTACCAGACCGCGGCGCCGTACCGCTGGAGTTGGGGCCTGGCTGGGGCCCGGGGCATCGGACGAGGCTGCAGCTGCTGCCGCCTCTCCTCCTCCGCCTGAGCCACCAGCCGCCGGTACTCCTGGCATATGGCCTCCAGTTTCCGGCGCCGGGCCCTGACTGCCAACTCCTTCCGCGATGGTTTGTCTTGGGAAAAGAAAGAAAAAAATATTGTTGTAACCAGTACTCTTACCTAAACAGTAACACAAAATTAATTCAACACATAATGGCACAGTAGCACTAGCAAGAAGCACAGTACATAACATTTGTGGTAATAATCTATCTATCCTCCCACTTCCTCGGCCTCTAACATTTGTGGGAGTTTCAGGCATTATACTAGCACTATGGACTCCAACCAGTACACAGTACACCAGTGTTCTTCTTATCTCTAGTTTAGCGAAATGACATAACCTGGTTGTAGCCGGCATTGCCAGCTCGGTCATCTATGCTTGAACCCAAGACAAACATACGAGTCATGACGCAGAGTCACATTAGTTTGATTTACTACTGTTTGCAGGTGGGGAAGCTCATATTTTTCTATTACGGGTGGCACTGGCCATACTCTCTCTGTTACATGGAGGGCAATTGCTCAATTTCACAGTACCTTGGCTACTACAAAAGGCAGATTATATATCTGATCCAATGATCGTTGCTTTTATATGGGACAACGACATAAGGTCAGTAGCGGTCGGTGGTGGGACTCGGGGAGTTCGGCCGGGCGGTGACGTGGGTAGGGGCAGGATGGGGGTAGTAAACTATGGATTACGGCCAATTACAGGTAAGTAAACATATAAATAAATGAAACTAATTTTGTTGCGCACACTGCATCGCATTTGGCGGTGCAGTGCGCACAATGAAATTCACTTTATTTATTTGTATGTTACAGTAAAGTTACCTGTATTTGCCTGCGTAATACATTGTTTACTACTACCCCCACCCTGCCCCTCCCCACATCGGCTTTGCTATGCTGGCGCGGTTTCTTTAACATTCCCTAAAACTGTGCATCCCGTGACAGTCTCCACCTATGCTGTCTATGATGAATACATACAGGCATCCATCCATTCTAAGTAAATGTCAATCATTCTTCTTAATCTCTCCACAAACGTTACTTTGTTTCACCAACAACAACGCATGCGTCCACTCACTCCGTTGCTTGCCTTGGCTTTGAGTTTCACCCAAACACCGCTGATGATTCTTGCTATCCACAGTATCCACCCATACTGTGTCGCCCACCCAGGCAGGCATCCATTCTTCTTTCACCTCCCACCCATCCTTCAACAACACATGCATCTGATTCCTATCAGCCACCTATCCATGCTTCCAACGTATCCTTCTCTGCCAGTCGTCATATTAAATCTCGCCCGCCCTTCCTCCTTCCACCCTTCTTTCCCTTTTTGTTCAACACATCCATCAAGGTCATCTGATCTGACTTTTAGTCTCCTCCATAAAACTTTCACAGCTGAGTTGGAGTCAGATATAAGAGGCCATTGGTTAATGAAGTCACGCTGGTAATGCTATTGCTACTGCATTGCTCATGCTAAGTAAAGGGTGTCTTCTTTATTAACCGTTGTATAATGTTCACTACAACTTCATACCTAATAAGTCTCAACAACAGTACAGTGAGTGAAGTCCACTCCACACACCCTTCCAGCTAGTGCAATGTCAATAAGTCATGAATATAACTTACCACCGCCCGCCACTGCTGCTGGCTCACCCCCTGTATCTCCTGCAGGTGCTGCATCTCCTGCCCCCTCCGGAATGGCCGCAACGCCATCGCCGCTGGCCCCACCGGCACTGGTGGTCGGTAGTACGCCTAGAAAAAACATGACACATTTTTAGATGCCTGTACACCTCCCCCTATTTATTCTTTTTCACTAGCAAGATTGAAAAAAAGTTAATACATACATATTATTATTATAAATCACATTCAATAGTCCAAATCGGGTACTAGAGTACAGTCAGTAGACAGACACTAGTAGTGTTATTATGGTCCCTAGGGTCATTATTATACTATACTCTACTCTTTGCAAAGTTAGCCTGAGCCATGCAACCATTTTTCGCTTCATGTCTTTTGCGCATGTTACCTCGCAGCTTGTTGTGCAGTAACAGTAAGACGCCTTTTGAGCCCACATGAGCACATACAGCTACTGTCTGAGCGTTGCGTACAAGAGGTCGAAAAACAAGCCACTTTGTTATGGAGTTCGGTTAGTCGGTATTACTTAGCCATAGGTAACATGTTACACTTTTTTGGCAGGACTGACAAATGCTTGCATTAACACGCACCATTTTTCTCAGGCAGAGGATTCCCTTCTACGAACCAGAGATTTGCAGAGCTTATGAATGATGCATGTAACCAGTAATTCTACGTTCTACGGTGAGGAGTCGCCCAGAATTCACACAGATCTTTTGTCTTATATCATCATGCACTTGTTGCAACAATTTTTATTGTTTTAATCTTATGCATTTTGCAGTTGGAGCTGGCTGGAGTTCACTGAATTTTATAGAACAACAACATACAGAGGTTGTTATTTGAAAATAAACCTTTTGAACTTACACATAGACTCTGTGGTATTTGGTGTGGTGGTGGACTTACACGAGTGAGTGAGCGAAAGGGTGTTATGTTCTGGGTTGTGGAATCATAATCATTGGGTATCTTCGGGTGGGGGTTCGGGGACCAAATGAGACACTAGCTAGTCGTTCAGGGGATTGTGGGTTCACTTCTGACTGAGGTGTGAGGAACGTCCAAGTTCCAAACTCGCATCACCAACATCCTATTTCATTGTGCATAGTTCTGCATGGGGCTGTGCAGAATCCAAGTAGTATGTACTATATCCTATCAAAAATAGTCAAATATCTGGTTGTGCATTTTGTTTGTGGTAATTGTCAAAGCCTCAAGATTAAGAAGCCTAGAAGAGGACAACCGAAAGGACTGGACTCAGTGGCTAGAGCTATTAGTATTGGTCAATCTGAGTTTTATTCAAAACCGTACAATAAAGAGTGGCAATGCAAACTGGGCAAGCTTAGCGACAGACTAATAGTAGTAGTACAGAGTACAGACATTCATAGCAGAGGCAGTTAGAACTTAGAGGCAGGGATAACCAGAATTTAGAAACAGATAGTCAAGTCAAGATCAAAGAATCTTTTGTAAAAAATATAATTAGGGAGTGGAGCCAGAATTAATAGTTCTGAAAAAATAAGGTCCAGTAAAAGTTAGGGCAATATAATTGTTAATATAACCACTGGAGGACTTACTGGGACCAGCAGCAGGGCCCTCGGTAGAGGAGCGGTCCTCTGGTGGTTGTCCCGCCGACTCGGACCCCGTCTTCTTGCCCCTGGGTGCTGCAGATCAGTGATCATGTAAGATATAATAAAGAAAAAGAAAGACACAAACATTAATGATTGCTGTGAAACAAATAAATTATCTAAAAACGCTCAAAAAACGTTTTAGGAAACAAAAATTGCAATAAAATTGACCTATCTAATCCGATCGACTACTGGCTTGCGGGATTCACGGACAGTCTACTTATTTGGGAACACTAATTCAGTGTTCCATTCTGATTGATTCAAATAAAATCCAGAACACTAACTAAGCCTAAGTACCACCTGACCTAGCCCACCTATTCCAAGCGGGCCAATTGTTCATTAAGCCTGCATTTCCATTTTTTTTTCCATCAAAAATGCATAGATGAGAAGGAGGACACATGCATAAAGTCAGTGCATAATGCATACACCAAATTGTTGGTTGGTTGCGTCTGATGTTCTGCAGCTGACTGACACTGCTAAGCTAAGCTTACCAGTACCACTCACTAAACAAACTACAAAAGGTTCTACTAAGGACTGGGGTAAGCAGCACTCGGTGACAGAGGATGCGTCACGCAGACCGCTCAAAAATTATCAACTAATAGTAACTAAACCTAGTATCAAATCCATCCACCACTATTTGACAGGAGGACAAAGGAAGGACTACAGTCTCTCTAGCAATAGCATTACCTAACTGAAGTTCTCTAAAGTAAACTCTTACATAATAATGACAAGCGAGCGCAAAGTTGCAAAAAGTAAGAGTACCGCCCAGCACCTGTGTCCTACAATCACAGAAGATTTTGAAACGTAATTTACCTGCAATGTAAGCAGCATTATTCTAGTTATTTGTAAAAAATGTATACACAAATCACAATACTTATACTACTATATATATTGGCTACTCACCAAGCCCCACGACCTCGACACCTAGCAGGTCCAACAGGTCCTGCTCCCGGTCAAGAATGTCTGACCACCGGTGGGCCAGCTGGTTATGGGTGCGCCGGACCGCGGAGCAGCGAAACACTGCCCGACGCACCTTCGCCCACCGGCGGTGACGCTCCTGGGTCGGGTAACCGGAGCCTGGCCTGCCGCCTGCTGCCAAGGTCAAGGGGAGGTGGGGCTGAATAAAAAAACAAGGGCGGCCACCTCCTCCTCCGTAAACAGCTGGCGGGCTTGCACCCCTGCAGGGCGCAGTCTGCCGCAAGGCAGGCGGCGATTGGCGCACGCGCCTTGCCCTTTGAGCCGCTGCTGCTACCCTTCGCCATGGTTCTGGGGTGGGAGGAGGTGAAAAAGAAATGTTAGAAGGGAAAAATAAAGTTAGGGGAAGAAGTAGGAGCTTAAAGAAGAAAGTTATATAAAACAGTTGAAAAGTAAAAAAACACAGTAAAAAGTAGAAAAAAATGCAAAATATAGACTTAGGCAGAGAGAGAGATAGGTAAGAAATAAAGAAAAATTGAAAAACAGTGTAAAAAACTAAGGATTGCAAAGATTGAGGGAGGATAGAAAAGCAGGCCCAGAACCATAGAATAGAGTGGTAAAACAAGATGGCCGCGCCCATCGCGACCGCATGGGTAAGTTCGCGTGATATTTCTCCCCGAGCACGCAAAAACGTCGCGAACACGTACAACGCGTTCCCGAACATGGAATGCGCATCGCGAGCACGCTATACGCGACCCGGAACAGGAAATAAGGGATCGCGAACGGGCGGGACAAGTGAAAAACAAAATGGCCGCGCCCATAGGCGACCGCATGGGTAAGTTCGCGCCCCCGAGCACGCAAACAGCGTCCCGAACATGAACAACGCGTTCCCGAGCAAGAAAAACGCATCGCGAACGGGCACGCCAAGCAGCTACGCATGCTCGCGAAGCTACGCGTAGGTCGCGTAGCGCTCCGACGTCTTCGCGTAGCTTCGCGTAGCGCGACTACGCGAACTACGCCCTGGGTTATACAGCATATACCCAGTGCCTGCAAATGAAATGCTACTAGTGGGCCTGCAGGTCATAATGTGCTACCTCTTAAGTATCCCTTTTAAGCATGTCTCACGCCTGCTAATGCAGCCTGTGTGTAGTTTTACTGTTCAAAATAGTTTATAAAATTTTATAATAATAATAAACAATGACATTACAAAAAGAGCATCGTATAAAGTACCCTCAAAGAAACTTATCTATAAGGAACATTAATTAAATATAAAGCGGTACAATGTAGTATGAATGTAATGATCATAACATAAAAAGGAAGGGGAAGAAACAAGCAGTTATTATCGTAAAAATAATTTCGAATAGAGCTACTATAAGTTAAACATGTGTAATATATAATATAGGGCAATATATAGGAAGGGAATATAACTAAGGAGATAAATAATGATCAATCGGTTTCCAAAATGAATGATAAGAGTCTAAATCAGACAATTCTCTAGAAAGAGCAACAGATTTACATATCAACAATTTAAATGACAGTCCATCAGAGATACTAAGGGGCCGATTCCGATCTCGGCCGGTAGGGCACCGAATCGGATTCGGCTTAACAGGATCCGATTCGGAGCCCTCTTTCCCGACCGATTTGTACGTGCGTCCGGCCGAGCGAGTACGATGCGAGCGCACGCGAAATCGCCGACCGACTTGTTCGCGGCTCCGAAGCGCTCCGACCGACTCGCACGGACACGACGCGCACCGCGCGATGGAGACGTTCCCCGGCCGGGCAAGTACGATGCGTGCCGCGAGCAGTCCGACCGACTCGCGCCATCCGGCTCGAAAGAGCAGTTGGAGCCGCACTTTGGGGGTGCGTGTCGGACCCCCCTGTACGAGTAGCCGCGCGAGTCGCACACAGGGGGGACCCTTGGGTCCCCCCTACCTGTGCATGTATGCCGCGAGTCGCTTTGAGGCATACCCGCTGTAGGGGGCACCCTTGTTCGCCTCGCACCCATTGGGTCAATGGGAGCACGCGTACGCGTTGTACGTCCGGCTCCCGTTGACTCAAGGGAGTCCGACTGACTCGAGTCCGATTGCATTCGTGCGCATCGTACTCGTTCGGTCGGACTGCCAGTGTCCTATTCGGTCGGAAATCTCTCCGGGTCCGGCTCGGTCGGCCTGAATCGGAATCGGCCCCTAAGTATTTTTGTATAACATCCAAAACTTCTTTCCAAAATTTTAAGATAAACGTACATTCAAAAAGCATATGTTTTAACAAACCTGTATGCGAGTTACAATGCCAACAATTCGAATTTGGAAGAAGCTTAGCTTGAAATAACTTTAAGGGGGTCCATAAGCAATTAAACAGAATATAAGATTTTGTTTGATAAAGTGATACAGGTAACCATCCTGAAATATTATTCAACGATATTTTTTCCATGTATCATATGAAAAAGATATTGAAAGTTCATCATTCCAAAACATTGAAATCGTATCAATATTGTTCCCTTGAAATGCATTCAGCTTCTTATACATTAATGAAACAGCAAGAGACGAAGGGTATACAGTTTGAATATAAATTGTTAAGTCTGATTTTATATTTGAAGGAATATTATTAGGAAAGGAATCTAGTATAGAATTACATAAAAGTTCATAGTTAAGGAAATCAGAAGAAGGGAAGTGGAATTTTGCCTGTAATACATCAAACGATATAAAAGTATTATCATGGTAAATATCTTTTAGGTAAAAAATACCTGTGTTAATCCATCAATGCCAAAATTTAACAGATCGAGAAAGTTTTAGTCGTGGATTGTACCATAATGACATCTCTAGAGTATTTGAAATAGTTGATTGAAAAAGTGAATCAAAATCATTTAATATTAACTTTGTGGATTTCAAAATAGTAGATTTATTAAATAACATTGAATTGTTAGACATGGTTAGCAAAGTAGACAGTGGAAACAGAGTCACTAAGGGGCATATTATCAAGGGCTGGCGATATAATTATCGCCGCTTTAGCGTCCGTTTTGGGCGTAAAAGCGGCGATAATTATATCGCAATATCATCAAGGACACGCTAGCGCGTGTTTCCTTGATGTAGAGCCCGTTTTTTCACAGCCTCGCCTCGCATCGCTAATGAGATGCAAAGAAGGCGTGGCTGTGAAAACAACACATGTTAATATCGCGAAGGCAGCTTCGCGATATTAACAAGGAGGTGCAGCGATAAAAAAAATCGCGCTACCTCAGCTTTAACTCAGGAATTTAACGTCTGTTAAATTCCTGACTTAAGCATACTTATCATGGGAGATGGATTCTGCTGATACGACCCCAGGGTCGTATCAGCAAGGTTATCGCCATTTTGCAGGGAACATCGCTGGAAAACCAGCGATGTTCCCTGCAAAACGGCGATTTCCCCGCTATCGCTGGAATTCTTATCGCCCTGGAGTAACGCGTTGTTAATAACGCGCTACCAGGGCGATAAATTCCAGAGATAGACGGCGATAATTATCCTAGCGCTGAGCGCGCTTTGCGATAATTATCGCCGTCCCTTGCTGATATGCCCCTAAATTCTTTTCTATAAGAAGCCATGTAGGAGTATAATTAAGGTGGGAGTGCCTAAACCAAAGAGAGCTTTATTTTAAGATAAACGCTTTATGAGAGTTAAAAAAATCTGGCATACCAAATCCTCCATTACATCTTGCAATTTTTTGTTTTTTATAGCCAATACGAGGTGATTTATTATTCCAAAGAAACTTAGAAAGCTGTTGATCAACAGTTTTATAAAAGTTCATAGGAAATTGATTAGGAATCATAGCTAGAAAATAAAAAAAATTAGGAGCTGTAGTCATTTTTATTGAGTCCATTTTCCCCTACCAGGAAAGGTGAAGTGGAGACCATTTGGATACTTTATCATTAATATAGTTTATAATAGACTCACAATTTAATGTAATTGTTTTTTTTATAGATGAAGAGAACAACATGCCAAGGTATTTGATTTTATCTCTTTGCCAGATTATTTCTTTTATGGGTAACATATCTGGGGTGCAATGAGTATTTAAAGGGAAAAAGTCAGTTTTATTGGTATTTAACGTATAACCAGAAATTAGGGAATATGATGAGATAATATCTAATAAAGGAGGAAGTGAGGATTCAGCATTACTAATAAACAAAAGTACATCATCTGCATATGCTAATATTTTAATGGTGACCTCTTTAATGTTAATATATTAATACCAGCAATATCATTACATTTTCTAATGCAAGTAAGTAAAGGTTCGATAACAAGAATAAATAATAGCGGGGACAGTGGGCAACCTTGTCTGGTACCTCTAAAAAGAAAAAATTGATTCGAAATTTGACCATTAATAAATAAGCGAGCGGTAGGGCTAGAGTAGATAGCAGATATCATACGAATAAACAAATCACCAAAATTAAATGCAGCTAAAGTATGAAATAAAAATTGCCAATGAACTTTTTCAAAAGCTTTTTCAGCATCCAATGCAAGTACTCCAGACGGTAAGGAGAGAATAGATCCCTGTTCAATAGCATGCAACACAACTCTTGTGTTATTAACAGAATATCAATATTTCATGAAACCAGATTGGTCAGAATGGATAAGGGAATCCAAAACGGAAGTCAGTCTGGTTGCAAGAATTTTAGCATATAGTTTACAATCCTGATTTATTAAGGAAATAAGGTGATAATTCGATACAAGTGCCGGATCTTTGTTAGGTTTTGGTATAACTACAATCAAGGCTTCAGTAAAAAAACCTGAAGTTGATCCTGAAGCACTAAAAAAGGTAAACAGTTTAAGCAAATGAGGAATAAGTTGCAAATCAAATTCTTAATAAAATTCTGCTGGAATTCCATCTGGACCTGGGGATTTATTTTATTTAAGAGATTTAAAAGCCAATTGTATTTCTTCTTTAGTAATAAGCAAATCTAATTTATCCTTGGTCAACTGTGGAACTTTAGGTAATCTACAGGTAAATAAAAAATGATCAATCAGGGAAGGATCATCTAATTGAGGTTTATTATATAGATTAGAGTAATAATTCTGAAATTCATTAACAATATCTTTTTGTGACAATGCAATTTTTCCATTGGGACCATGGATTGAATTTATTAGAGTTTTATCTTTTTTAATATGTAAATAGTTGGCCAAGAGTCGACCAGATCTGTTAGCATTAAAACAAAATTTGGCTTTAGAGTTAGAAAGTTGTATACCAGCTCTTTTACTTAAAATTGAATTAAACTCATAGCTCAATTTTTTTAAATTTTATTTTAAATTGGGGATCATTAGAAGTAATAAAAAGTTTCTCAAATTTTGCAATTTGTTTGTCCAAATCTTTAATTTTGGAATTGAAAGTTTTGTTTTCATGCCCCATAAGAGAAATGGAAGTCCCTCTAATATAAGCATTAAAAGCATCCCATCGATTCACCATAGACGTAGAGCCTTCTGGGTTAAGTTGAAAGTAATCTTGAAGTGCATTTAAAATTTTTGGTTTATTATGTTCATTCAGAACAATGCTAGTGTTCATGCGCCATCTGGATTGAGCTTTAAAATTTGAGCTAAGTTGCAATACCATAGAGATCAAAGCATGATCAGAAATATCAATATTACAGATATTAGGGGTAACAACTGAATTAATTAATTGTCGAGAAGCTACTAGTCTAATCTTTGAATAAGAATTATGAGGGTTTGAGAAAAAAGTGAATGATATTTCAGTAGGATAATGTAATCGCCAAATATCCACCAACTTAGTTGTTTTAAAAAAGATTTTAGAGTAAAAAATGCTCTAGGTGAACGAAACTTAGTGTGAGATGATCTATCTAATAAAGGGTCATGTACAAGGTTGAAATCTCCTCCAACTATAAGTGGGACATTACCCAACTTGAGAACTTCAGTAGTTAGAATAGACCAAAAATTAGGGTCATCAACTGTTGGTCTATATACATTAATTAAGAACATAACTGTATCTTGAATTTTAACTTTCGCTATAATATATCTACCTTCTGTGTCTGAAGATTTACTTAATATTTGACAATGCAATCTTTTTGCGAAAAGGATAACAACACCATTTTTTTTTACCCATAGCGGGAGAAGAAATAATAGAAACAACCCACTTTTTCTTCATGACAGCCAAAATTTTATCTTCAATATGTGTCTCTTGTATGAAGCAAATAACTGGTTTAAGACTAACTAAATAATCTCAAATGTTTGTACACTTGACGGGATGCCTTAGACCCTTAACATTCAATTAAACAATTTTAATATTATTAATGTTAGCCATAGTGAGATAGGAAAAATACAAAGAAGAAGAGGAAATAAAGTTTGAAGCATAAAAGATAAAGAAGTAGCTCTAGAAAAGGACAGTAGGGAGAAAAGGAAAAGAATGACGCGTACAAAACATAAAGAACGACAACACATAACATATATAACAATCTTGAAATGCACACACTCTTTGCAAGCATGACCCAACCATTGGAGCCCCGTAAGGAATTAAACAATTAGGTTAGCCAGAAAAAATAATGCATTAATAATCAAGTAGCAGTCTCATGTGTATCCATAGGAAGCTGGGAATGTTGATCCAAAAACATCCGCAGGTCTTCAGGGTGTTGAAAGGATTTTGAAAAACTATCTTTCCAGATTCGCATTGTCAAAGGATCTAAAAGACCATATTTAAATCCAAGACTTCGTAACCATGGACGAATGTCAGTGAATTCTTTGCGAGTCTTAACAGTTTCTTTAGCAAAATCTTGGTGAATAAAAATTGTATTGCAGTTTACCATTAATGAAGGAATCTCGCGTGTCGCTTTTCTTATCAAGACTAAATGATGGTGACGTAAAACTTTAAAACTCATTTGTCGCGGTTTAGTATGATGTGGATTATGATGAGAAGGAATCCTGTGAGCTTTATCAATTTCAAATTTCTCAGGAAATTTTATACGTAAAAGACCAGGTATTGGGTTCTCCTAATACTTCCTGCAGTCATTACCTTCTACATCTTCAGGTAATTTAAAAATACGCAGGTTATATTGTCTGTTACGATTTTCCAAATCAAGAAGAAGGTTAGACATAGGAGATATCTCAGCCACAAGCGGCGAGAAAGAATCAATTTTGACTTTATTGTCTTGAATTTTAATTGCATTGTCCAATATTTTCATTGACATACTAGCCATATCTTTTCGTAAGTTCTTAATGTCTGACGCAATAGTATCAGTGGTAGAGCGAATTGCCTGAATCTCATCAAATAGTAAAGACAAAGAAGGTTCAGTAGATTCCACCACTTTAGATTTAACAGGAGGAGGAGAAATATATATATATATTTTATGTTGAGCCTGCATATTTTTGGTCTCCATGTTTCTTAAAATAGATTTCAGCAGCCAAAAAGAATCAAATACGTAGGAGAGAATTAATAATAAAGAAAATCCTTCAATAAGAGAGGTGCAGCAGCTAAAACTGACTGTGGGTGTGACTAGGCCGAAGAGTCTCCCTTTCCAGAGTATTACTCCGCCTCCCTGACTGGAATGCTGGGCTGTACCTGATTGAAGAGGTCGAGGGGGAACCAGGAAGGAAGAAACACTGCTCCTAACGACCTGTGGGACCGGAAAAACTCCTCTATGGTAGGTAAAATGCTCCAGACGCTACTGCCACCAATATTTTTATAAAAGTCTGGCTGAAAAATGTAGAAAAAACCATCGTATAAGGACCAACATAGTGAGAACTCACCGGGGAACGGCCATCTTGAATCGCGTGCTCGTGCGTCTCCCTGTGTGTAGTTTTAAACTGCCAATTTGACTTGGAAAATAACCCTTTTTGCAAAGCCTAAACCTTCCTTATTAATACATATAACTGACCACTAAGGTAGGTCCTAAACACCCCATAAGTCAGGGTACATTGCATTTAAAATGTAGGATGTGTTTTTAAATGTCACATGTCCCTGTGGTGTAAAACTCTTAAATTCATTTTTCACTACTGCAAGGCAATCTCTCCCATACAATAACATTAGGTTACCTTATTAAATTTAATAAGTGATACCTTTTGTTTGGGAACAGGTAGCAAAGTCATGTTTGGTCTCTATTGAATTGTAATTTAAAATTCTTTTTAATGATAAAGTCGGATTTTAAGTCACAATTCTGAAAAAAGCCACTTTTAGAAAGTGATTGGATATTTGTCATTTTGTCTCATTTTATTTATTACATTTTACTTCATTATTTTTTTAATTGGTGTGGGATTTTTCTTATGCTTTGCTTTCACTTTATTACTGTTTGTGTGCTGCTTAAATAATTTACACATTTCCTCTCAGTTAAGCCTGACTGCTTTTATGCCAAGCTACCAGAAAGTTTATCACAGGTTAATTTAGTGACTTGTGTGATTCATTCCGACATGGATTCTGGCTGTTGCTTGATAAGGGTTTACATTCCCATAACCGATAACCCAATTTCTTACAGCTTGCATACCTTCTGCAGCTACAATACCCACATTACAGCTTCCATCTCCCCAAAAATGTGCACAAGCAGCACTGGGGAAAACCCCGCTGGTCGCAATCAGCTGCCAAACAGTTGCCAAAATGTCTTCTCTTTCTCACAACATCAAAAAGAAGGGCAGGGTCAGAAACAAGAACTGGAAGTCAGAGGAACTATCAAGTCAGTGTAGCTACATCATCTAGTCAGTCTTTGTCTTCCTGTTGCAGTCCCACAGATCACACCTTCACCTGCTGTAAATGTTCAGAGTTTCAACCAGAGCACAAATACACTTCATGGGAATACATATTAAACGGAATACTATGCACATAGGTTGTATTCGAAATGAAGGGGAGAATGTAAGAGAGTATTGCAGTTGAACATGCTAGAAAAGGGGACACAGTAATGTTTGTCTATCACTAACCTTATGGTCCCTTACTAAAGCCTCATGGGCTCTATCTATGAAAGGGGAAAACAAACTGGGAGATAAATTAAACTCTACAACATGCATGCATAAGCATGTGAGCACATGTGACACATGTGAGGGTCTACCTATCAATCACTACACAGATTTACACAGACTGTGTTAGGGTCAAGTTATAGCTTGAGCACTGGAATGGTAGTTGCTTGCGCGAAAAGGAGAGCCACTTTAGATGGTTCCAAAAACCCTACCAGTATCTAGCAGTTAGTCAGTGAGCAACATTCCACGATCACAAAGAGAACTAGTCAAAGGACTTGTGCCATGGTTCTTGCACCAGAAAACATAATAGGTATAGCAAATGGTTGAAAAGAGGAGCCGGTTGTCACTTGGACGTTGCACCAGGGGCTGCCAACCATCCAGTGATAATATCCATCAATTCATAATCTCAGAGGCACAATCAATTTTTGCAACAAACACACCTTAACAGTCCTGCAATCCCCTAATGCTAGTCACAGCTCCAGAACTATAGAAGCCTTTGGGTCATACTATAGGTACTAGCCCGCACTGCCCCTTGGCCTTTGGTGTGCTGACAGGCAAGAACGGCTCTCATTGAGAGCAGATGAAAACACGAATTGTGAAAGAAATCTTTAATTTTGAATGTTTTGTACACATATATCAACACATATCAACATTAACATTACACACACAAATGTTCTCAACATTTTCCTTGTTTAACCCCTTCGGTGCGTCGGACGGGCACCAGAGGGATTCCCTTTACCCCCCGAGGCACCAGGGATTTTTTTTTATGATGCAGGGGTGGGGGCTACCCAGAATGGGCATGATAATGCCCCAACCCCAAAAACAATTACCACAGTCTTTCTGGCCCCCCGGGAGGCATATTGGGGCAATAGCCCCTTATCTGCACCCCTGGGGGGGTAGAAAGCCCACTAGGCCTCAGGAAATAAATAAAAGAATTTAATTCAGGGGTAAGGTCAGCCCAGAATGGGCATACCAATGCCCACACCTCCCCAAAAAAATGCCACAGTCTTTCTGTCTAGTTTTCAAAAATGTATAGGTTGGCTAGGTTTCCCTAGGTGCCGGCAGAGCTAGGGTTCAAAATCTACAGCTAGGTACTTTGCAAAAAAAGGGTCCGTTTTCACTGTGAAAATGTGGTGTGTCCATGTTGCGTTTTTGGCCGTTTTCTGTCGCTGGCACTAGGCCTACCCACACAATTGAGGTATCACTTTCTCGGAAGACTTTGGGGAATGCGGGGTGGGTGGAATTTTGTGTATCCACGAAGATTCCAGAACTTTCCACCACAGAAATGAGGAAAATGTGATTTTTTTGACAGATTTTGAGGTTTGCAAGGGACTCTGGGTAACAGAACCTGGTGAAAGCCAGACAAGTCACCCCATCCTGGATTCCCGTGGGTGTCTAGTTTTCAAAAATGTAAAGGTTTGCTAGGTTTCCCTACGTGCCGGCAGAGCTAGGGTTCAAAATCTACAGCTAGGCGCTTTGCAAAAAAAGGGTCCGTTTTCACTGTGAAAATGTGGTGTGTCCACGTTGCGTTTTGGGCCGTTTCCTGTCGCGGGCACTAGGCCTACCCACACAAGTGAGGTACCATTTTTCTCTGAAGACTTTGAGGAATGTGGGGAGGGTGGAATTTTATGGATCCATGCAGATTCCTGAACTTTCCACCACAGAAATCTGAGGAAAATGTGTTTTTTTTTTTACAAATTGAGGTTTGCAAGGGATTCTGGGTGACAGAACCTGGTGAAAGCCAGACAAGTCAACCCATCCTGGATTCCCCTGAATGTCTAGATTTCAAAAATGTATAGGTTTGCTAGGTTTCCCTAGGTGCCGGCAGAGCTAGGGTTCAAAATCTACAGCTAGGCACTTTGCAAAAAAGGTTCCGTTTTCACTGTGAAAATGTGGTGTGTCCACGTTGCGTTTTGGGCCGTTTCCTGTCGCGGGCACTAGGCCTACCCACACAAGTGAGGTACCATTTTTCTCGGAAGACTTTGCGGAATGCTGGGTGTGTGGAATGTTGTGGATCCACGCAGATTCCAGAACTTTCCACCACAGAAATGTGAGGAAAATTTGTTTTTTTTTACAAATTTTGAGGTTTGCAAGGGATTCTGTTTAACAGAACCTGGTGAGAGCCAGACAAGTCAACCCATCCTGGATTCCCCTAGGTGTCTAGCTTTCAAAAATGTATAGGTTTGCTAGGTTTCCCTAGGTGCCGGCAGAGCTAGGGTTCAAAATCTACAGCTAGGCACTTTGCAAAAAAAGGGTCAGTTTTCACTGTGAAAATGTGGTGTGTCCATGTTGTGTTTTGGGCCATTTCCTGTCCCGGGCACTAGGCCTACCCACACAAGTGGGGTACCATTTTTCTTGGAAGACTTTGGGGAATGTGGGGTGGGTGGAATTTTGTGGATACACGCAGATTCCAGAACTTTCCACAACAGAAATGTGAGGAAAATGTGTTTTTTTGACAAATTTTGAGATTTGCAAGGGATTCTGGGTAACAGAACCTGGTGCGAGCCAGACAAGTCACCCCATCCTGGCTTCCCCACGGTGTCTAGTTTTCAAAAATGTATAGGTTTGCTAGGTTTCCCTAGGTGCCGGGAGAGCTAGGGTTCAAAATCTACAGCAAGGCACTTTGCAAAAAAAGGGTCCGTTTTCACTGTGAAAATGTGGTGTGTCCACCTTGCGTTTTGGGCCGTTTCCTGTTGCGGGTACTAGGCCTACCCACACAAGTGAGGTACCATTTTTCTCGGAAGACTTTGAGGAATGTAGGGTGGGTGGAATTTTGTGGATCTATGCAGATTCCTGAACTTTCCACCACAGAAATGTGAGGAAAATGTGTTTTTTTTTTTTACAAATTTTGAGGTTTGCAAGGGATTCTGGGTAACAGAACCTGGTGAGAGCCAGACAAGTCAACCCATCCTGGATTCCCCTGGGTGTCTAGTTTTCAAAAATGTATAGGTTTGCTAGGTTTCCCTAGGTGCCGGCAGAGCTAGGGTTCAAAATCTACAGCTAGGCACTTTGCAAAAAAGGTTCAATTTTCACAGTGAAAATGTGGTGTGTCCACGTTGCGTTTTGGGCCGTTTCCTGTCGCGGGCACTAGGCCTACCCACACAAGTGAGGTACCATTTTTCTCAGAAGACTTTGGGGAATGCTGGGTGTGTGGAATGTTGTGGATCCACGCAGATTCCAGACTTTTCCACCACAGAAATGTGAGGAAAATGTGTTTTTTTTGACAAATTTAGAGGTTTGCAAGGGATTCTGTTTAACAGAACCTGGTGGGAGCCAGACAAGTCAACCCATCCTGGATTCCCCTAGGTGTCTAGTTTTCAAAAATGTATAGGTTTGCTAGGTTTCCCTAGGTGCCGGCAGAGCTAGGGTTCAAAATCTATAGCTAGGTACTTTGCAGAAAAAGGGTCCGTTTTCACTGTGAAAATGTGTGTCCACGTTGCGTTTTGGGCCGTTTCCTGTTGCTGGCACTTGGCCTACCCACACAATTGAGGTACCATTCTTCTCGGAAGACTTTTGGGGAATGCGAGGTGGGTGGAATTTTGTGGATCCACGGAGATTCCAGAACTTTCCACCACAGAAATGTGAGGAAAATGGTTTTTTTTTTTTTACAAAGTTTGAAGTTTGCAAGGGATTCTGGGTAACAGAACCTGGTGAGAGCCAGACAAGTCACCCCATCCTGGATTCCCCAGGGTGTCTAGTTTTCAAAAATGTATAGGTTTGCTAGGTTTCCCTAGGTGCCGGCAGAGCTAGGGATTAAAATCTACAGCTAGGCACTTTGCAAAAAAAGGGTCCGTTTTCACTGTGAAAATGTGGTGTGTCCACATTGCGGTTTGGGCCGTTTCCTGTTGCGGCCACTACACCTACCCACAAAAGTGAGGTATAATTTTTATCGGGAGACTTCGGGGAACACAAAATTGTAGAGCAACTGTTATTACCTATTGACTTTCAATGCATTTCTGCCTTCCAAATGTAAGACAATGTGTAAAAAAGAAGTCACTTTGAAAAATGACCTATAATTCACATGCTGGTCTGGGTACCCACAATTTCGGAGATGTGCAAATAGCTACTGTTTCTAAACTCTATATTTTGTTCCCATTTCAGAAATACATAGGTGACTTTCATACCGATTTTTCCCTTTTTATATTTCTCCAAATGAATTGCTATATACCCGGACCACAATAAAAAAACATTGCAAGATGCTGCTCAATTATTGGCTCTAGGTTCCTCGGGTTCTTGGTGAACCTAGAAGTCCTATATATCCCCACAACCAGAAAGGTCCATCGGATGTAACGTTATATTGCTTTCAAACATCTGTCATACTTAGTAGAAGTTACAGGTGAAAACGTTGGCACAAATGGCTGGTTTTTTTAACTCATTTTCAATTTTTTCTATTTTGAACTGTTAGTTTCTATACGAAAACCTTGAAGGGTCTACACAAATGAACACTTGCTGAATTCAAAATCTTGTCTACTTTTCAGAAATGTATAGCTTTCCAGGATCCATCATTGCTTTCATACCCATTTTTACCATTAACTGGAAGGAGGTTGAAAGAACAAAAAATAGCAAAAATAGGCTATATCCCAGAAAAAACAAAATGTAGCTGTATTTTGGCTAGTTTCTGGGTCCCCTCCAGGGGAATCAACAAACCCTGGGTACCTTTAAAATCCCCATGATGTTGGGAGAAAAGGCCCCAAATTTGACGTGGATACCTTATGTGGTCAAAAAGTTACAGGGCCCTAAGCACGAACTACCCCAAATAGCCAAAAAAAGGCTTAGCACAGGGGGGGAAAAGGCCTAGCAGCGAAGGGGTTAAGCTGATTCTAGTTAAATATAGGCTTATAGTTTAAAAAGAGTTCAAGTAGGTTGTTACTTTGCTTGTAAAATGCGAACCTTCATTTTTTGTCCAAAAGCTGAAGCAACATTGAAAATGTGTATCTCTTATTTTTCACATTTCCCATGCAGAAAAGCCTGTTTGTGTTTTTGAGATTGTGGTGGAATTTCGAAATGGAATGCAGGCGTTTTAGCTGCAGCTCTGAGTGTGAGCAGGCCGTATGTGTTATCTACTAGTTAGGAGGTCACAGTCAGAGCCTGCTTGTGAGAGCGTTTAGCATATTTTAATGAGACTGAAACTGTATCCCTGCTGTCTTCCCTGTATTGGTTGGCTTTTTGGGGAAATTACATCTTACTGATAATTTAGAATTCTGTCCTTCTTAGGTTGTTTGCAACATTTTAGATCCCCTCCTAGCTTCCTTAAGAGAAGATTACCTTTTAGCTTCCTTTAGAGCAGATGCCTTTTTCCCTTGCCCAAAGGAGCGTAACGTAACCCATGGAAAATGCCTTCCCCGTGACACCACTAAGCTTTACTTGATTAATAGATTTAACCTTTCAAATGCTTTCCAAGCTGAAATTTTCTGACTGACTTCTTTCCAAACTGTTTGCCTCTTCCCTAGCTTAGATGATTAGGGCTTCCTTTCTTGAAGACTGAGTCTGCTTTAATTTATTCTGAGACAACTTTATAAAGGTTTGTCTTTCCATTTATGATTTTGAATTGCTTTGATTAATATTGACTAATTAATCCATTAATTTATTAACTATTGATGTACAACTAATTGGATAGTTTGAATTTGTAACTTTACAAATTGTTTGATAAACCTCCATGGTTTGCAAATGTAATATTCTCTATCATCTTTGTGGGGCCAAATGTGCTTCATGTTGTTTAATTTTATTGATTACTGTGACAGTCTCGGTCTAATTAAAGATCCATTGGTGTGCAGCTTGAACCTGAATTTGCACCAGTAATTTGAATGGTGCAAAGTGCCACATCACTGCACTCCTGGCCAATCACCTCAACCATGAATCTTGAGATGCTAGGCAAAAATAAATAATCTTTGTACCATTAAACAATATACTGCACAAGCTATTGTAACTATAATTAAACTGTAATTCACTTTTTCAAATGCAAAATTTATGTACATGCTGACTGCCCAAGAACTTGTTCTTGTTACTTGTAGAGCTCATCCTTGTCTAATTAGTGACCGCTGGATAGTGTATGTGTGATTAATTGCAGAGCAGGTGGAGATCTGTGACTTATATGGGAAGATTTTCATGTCATGTGTGAGGCTCTGTATGGTGCCTATGATGCTGAACTAAGGCATGCATGTTTGGAATAGTGAGATGGAAAAGTTCCATATTCATACAAATCTCTCCTCTGTGCATTAATACAGATATCCCTAAGTCGAGCTATTTTACAAGGTAAGTTAAAAGCATGGTGTTGACTAAAGCACCCCTGCATTACTTGATGGGCTTTGTTTTATAGATATCTATTCTCCATCTCAGGTAAAACAGATCAAAATCAAGTAGACTGACAGGCTGTGGGAGATTTATGTTGCATATACTGTGTCGCCAATCACAGGCTCCCCGCATCCTGAGATTTTAATTGCAACATTTATACACTATCTGTGGGACTGTTTGGGGGGGAAGGTAATGCACTTATCTTTGCTTTGTGCCATATTCCGCCGCACAGCCCTTTGGTCTGCCTCAGCTTGTGCTGTTTGTGCAGAAAGGGCTTCAGCTGTCCATCAAGGTAGATTCTTTCTGGATGTTAACTAAATCGCGCCGCAATTTTGGAGGTTGGCGGTGTTTCTCAAAATCTGGCTATGCCTAATACAGGCTAATGCCAGCACGGATGTGCTGCCAGTCACATGCTCCCTGCACCTTGAGATTTTAATCGCTGCGTTTTATACACAACCTGTGGGACTGTGAGGGGGAGGGAACGTACTTATCTTTGCTTCGTGATGCATTCTGTTGCACAGCTCTTCGGTCCACCGTAGCTTGTGCTATTTGTGCAGAAAGGGCTCAAAGCCTGGCAATGCCTATGACAGGCTAATGTCAGCACGGATCCTGCAGCAGATGCATGCAGTGGGAGAGCCACTGACACGCCAAAGGCAAAGCTGTCTGCCCCCATCCGCACCCGAACGTCGCCAGCACCCCTGCCTCTCTGGTTAAAAATGCTATCCCAATGACCAGAGTAAGTTACTCTGCTGCAGCCCTTTTTTAGGTCTCGCCTGAGCCAGCGCGCATGCGCTGCTCTGCGAGGCTTATAGTAAGGACTTCCATCTCACACATCTTTTCCTCATGTTGTTTTTTTTTTTCCGGCCACGTATTTGATTGGCCATTTGCGTAAGGCTTCCACAAAAGAAAGCATGCAAATGGCCAAAGGCTCGGGTATGTCCCGCCTTATCTTTAAATGTCCCCTCCCATGGCCTATATGTCTCGGGAGCGAGCAGCGGCGCCATCTGTTTCCAATTATCGCACCCGCGCTTGTTTACATTTGCCTGTCTCGCGGTCGCGTTAATTGGAAACAGATGGCGTTCACTTTTGCGGCCCGCGTTTCTTTTTTCTTTTAACTTTGATGCCTATTCCCCCCGCTTCTCAGCAAAGTACTTGTTATATTACTCGACTGTACCACCCTGTTATTCTTTGGCCTCTCTGCCGAGGTATAATCCAATTATTTTGGAGTTGAAATATGTAGCAAATTGCTTGAGGCAGGGAACGGGGGAGCGCGTGTTTACCAGAGGGAGGGAGGCGGAGGTTTCATGCTAATGCTTACATTGTCATTTATCTTCGTTTCCTACGTTGTTTCTTTAAAAACGTCAATGCATTCTGTGAGTTACCGTTTCTGTGTGCTTTAATGGTTACAAATTAATTAAAACACCTAATAAGCACAACTAGTTACCATATGGCTCCAAGCCTTCTGCAGACCAGTCCTGCCTTTTTAGTCAACAGCACTTTACATGCTTTCAAGGGTGAAAGTGAAAGTATTAATCCCACATAACTCACTTTCCGTTGTCCTCGGATTTAGTCCTCTGTAGCGGCGTGTGACGCAACTCGAGAGCCCTCATGTTCTCTTAAAAGTAATGGATTGGCTAATGGTTACCCTATCTGCAAGAGTGGAAACCGTGCCCCATAAAGGGTGACACCCCCATCCCCCCCCAGGTCATCAAGGGCTCTTCCCAGTCCTGACCTACAAGTCATTGATTGCCTTTGTTAGTCTGATTAGTTCAGTAAGTGCACAATCAGACTACAACTCCCAGAATGCATTCGGCTATCACACAGAAATTTCTTACTGGTATCCGTTCCGAGCTGAAGCGAGGTGGTCATCCTAACTCCACATGACACTTTGAGGTTAACTTTGGGACTAAAATATGAGGATCACTTTATTTTTCGTATTATTTCGCGAATCTCAGACCTAGTTTTCAGGAAGTTTAATTTCTGTTTTCTATTTATTTTCATTAAAGAAGAGGGGGCCCACTGTTGCTTCCCTAAACCCACCCCTAACCGACTTCCAACTTAACCTTAAACCTAAGACTCACCCCTAGTTGTCGCCGGGCCCCCAACCACGTCATTACCCCCAACTCTAAACCTTAATCAGACCCATACCTTGAGTTATACCAACCCGACCTTAACACTGAAAGTGACCCTAACACCAGCACTCCCCCCGACACTTACCTCGTACCCAACCTTCTCCCTTCCTTCCCTTAAGGTTAAGATTTAGCGTTAGGAAAAAGTACAGGGTTAAGGGCTTCAACCCTGGACTTTATCCTAACGCTAAATCGTGCACCAGCTATTACACTGACATATACCCTGCACGGGGTTTTGGGGAGTTTTTTTTTGCAGTCCAGATTTCTTTCCCTAAGGGTTTTCACCAGAGAAAGTGACCTTTCACCTCAGTCAGCACATCACCTGGCCCGAGTCAGGGTTTCTCGTTCCTCTCCCCTCTTAGCCTAGTGGACCAATGCACCTGCGGCGTATGCTTACATGCTCTCTCTCCCCCCCTCCCCCGGGGATGCTCTGTATTACTATATAGTAACGCCCAATGTTTCTGGTACCCTGAAACCGAGAAACCTCGTCAACACGCACTATGTAAAGGAAAAAGAATTATTCTAGGCGCTCGGAAGGTGCCAGCTGCGAGATATGTCTCTTCGAACGTTGTGCTTCATGACCTTACTTACACGTTTGTAGGTATCACGTGACACAAAGGTGCTGGTACTTTAACCCCTTGACCGCGATTGGAATTCCGCTCGTGTGCTGGACATTCCGATCGCGGGTGCGGTCGTGACGAGCTGAGCTCGTCATGCGCACAGCGCTACCGCGCAGCATGACGAGCTGAGCTCGTCACGCGCATCGAAGGGGTTAAAGGGGCTGCCGAAAACACTTGGGCATTAGGGCAGTTGGAACTTGAGTGAGGAGACCTTCTGGGTCCAGAACATTTTAATTAGGTGACAAAACGTCAGTGAATGAATCGCTAATGACCGTGACGAGGCCAGTCAGACTGAAATGAGAAGGGGGTTTGGGGGGGGGGCGAGGGCACTGCAACAAAGGGCCTGTGACGCAAGCAGCACAAATACTTCCACAGAGGCAAACGAACAGCGAAAATGTACCGGACTGGCAAGGCAAACTGAATGACTACCTCTGTCACACTCATTTCAGACTGGTGCCCGCATCTGCTGTCACAGACACGAATAGCAATGTAAGCAATTCTAAAATTATTTTACATTGGATCCGAAATTTACCAAAATAGAACTTTTCTTCTTTCATAAAACGTTGCTTAAGGAAAGCGTTGATTAATCTACCCAGAGCTATCACCCTCCTGCTCTCACCAGAGTTCACCCTCTGACTTCTCTGCCCTGCTGTAACAAGGAATTTTAAAGTACGAAGTTTTTTTTTTTAACATAATCATTCCTGCATCAGCGCCTGGATACCCTCACGGATAACAAGCAGCGCTCTAGAAGTCGACTGATTGATTGAGTGCATTGCTAATTCTGTGAAAGAAGCACAACCAAGCCCTGCACCAAAATAAATCGCAATTTGGCCCTTTTCTTTCCTCAAATTATCTGCCAGCGGCTGGTTGTGGCCTATTTTAACATGCCAACAGGCACGCTAGTGCACGGAAATTGTATCTCATTCAGGGTGACGAGATTTTGAGACGCAAAAACCGGGACAAGGCAGACATAAAAGTAGGACTAAAGGCTTTAAGATATAGATATATATATCATAACATAAGGCATGACTGGACCTCCACTCTGCACACCCCTGATCTCCTCCCCAGTCTGTCTCTCCTCTGCCGCTAGTATCCAGAGGACCTTCCCGTGTGCTACCTGACAGAACCAGATGCATAACTTTAATTATTTGAGACTGCAGGGGCCCCTGTGGAAGAAGAGCATACCTTTCTATTCTGTTTTGCAGAATGACCTGACCTTTGTCCCAAAAACTGGGACATGTATTTAAAACTAAGAGAATTGCCGGACACCAAGGCAGTCCAACCAGGCCAGTCCGGGGAAATCCAGGACGTCTGGTTACCCTAACCTCATTACATAGAGGTCGCCCTTTCTGCTTAGGTATTACTATTTAGTGGCCACTGTGCAGCTTTGTGTGTAACATTAACGTGCAGCACGATGTTTCTCTTCAGTTTGGCCCTGAGTGTCTCTCTTCCATTTTGTTGCACAGTTGTGGTGTAGCTGAGCTCCGGTACAAAGAAGGTAAATGCCCCCACGCCCCTGCCCACTTACGGGGCAGTAAAGTACAGCCATCATTTGGGTGCATTGGGCCGCTAACACCTCCGAGCCTGGTTCCACTGCAACTAGGGCCGGAATGGGAATCCGAAGCAGACCTGGCAAATTTTGGCAGACCAACCCCCATACGGTGCATAGCGAGCGAGCCTGACCACTATGGACGGTATTGGGGGGTTCTCCCCCAAGAAAATTTGGGGAAAAATGGCCAAAAACACATTTTTCATTATATATTAGACTGTATTCATTTTTAAAGCATCGTAAATGATGACCTTACAGTGCACCAGGATATGACAATCTTTATTGGGGCTCTTCAATGAATCCCTCACTAGCACCCTCCAACAGTGCCTCTCTTCTCTGCGTAGCTGCTCGCTCACATGTATTTCATTAATTTTATAGCGCCTCTCATAAAAGTGTAGGATGTCGTAGCATTTTACATCACAAGCACATACAGAGACAATGAATCATACATATGTAAATCAGTGTTTAGAAAATGTTACATAAGACAAGGGGCACTACAAGGTGTAAGATTCACATGTCATCTATACTGGTAGGCATTATTTTGTAAGAGTGCTTGGTCTGGGGAAGCACAAACTCAGGATTCAGAATGTAACACAGTGGTCAGTGTTGACTTTACTAATAAGAATTTATTTCTACCCAAACAAACCCTTTTTAGCAAAATTAGGATAATGAAAGACTGGGACAAAAAAACATAACTTTCGTACCTAGATTAGGAGTGGAACTTATGAACCGCACAGAAACAAAAGGAACTCTGTGACAAGAGCAGTAACCAACTGAACTATGCATATACAATACTGTTCTGTGATCTGCATAGTACACGCTCTTTGCAGCAGGCATATTAACCCTCTGCGCTACCGTAGATGAGTCAAAACTGCCAAAAGACAAAACTCCAATCTCTCTCCAGTAGGTACATTAATCATCAGAGTTATCTTGGTACTTATATTGTTGTCTGAAAACTGTTGGTTATACAAGGAACTTTGCAGTGCTTTTAAAATTGCTGAACTGCTACAAAATTGGCCCCAGTAACAAAAGTGGGTCCCCCCTTCCAGGAGGAAACGCCTGATGCCTGGTACAGCCAGTCCGGCCTTGACTGCACCAGATGCACTATTGATAGCTGTGCCACTTCTGCCATAAAAGTGGTAACTGAGACAGGCTACCAGATTTAACCTCTGTCTAAACACTTATAAGGTCCCAAAGGCGAGACCTATTGGCTATGCCAATGCTTGTTAAAACTGGTGACCACTATTTGCAAGGTAGGTCTCTCCCCCACCACACAGCTCCGCCTGTGTTGTCCGCCCGCTGCTGCTGCTGGTAAGCTCGCCCCTCCGCTTGTGGCCTCGGTGCCCGTATTTCTTTGCTTTTGTCTCCCCATTTTCCCTTCTGTGCCCCTCGCTGCCCCATTGTACTGTGCCCGTATTTCTGTTTGTTTTTCTCTCCATTTTCCCTTCTGTGCCCCTCGCTGCCCCATTGTACTGTGCCCGTATTTCTGTTTGTTTTCTCCCCATTTTCCCTTCTGTGCCCCTCGCTGCCCCATTGTACTGTGCCCGTATTTCTGTTTGTTTTTCTCTCCATTTTCCCTTCTGTGCCCCTCGCTGCCCCATTGTACTGTGCCCGTATTTCTGTTTGTTTTCTCCCCATTTTCCCTTCTGTGCCCCTCGCTGCCCCATTGTACTGTGCCCGTATTTCTGTTTGTTTTTCTCTCCATTTTCCCTTCTGTGCCCCTCGCTGCCCCATTGTACTGTGCCCGTATTTCTGTTTGTTTTTCTCTCCGTTTTTCCTTCTGTGCCCCTCGCTGCCCCATTGTACTGTGCCCGTATTTCTGTTTGTTTTCTCCCCATTTTCCCTTCTGTGCCCCTCGCTGCCCCATTGTACTGTGCCCGTATTTCTGTTTGTTTTTCTCTCCGTTTTTCCTTCTGTGCCCCCGCTGCCTCTCTCCATTCCCGCCGCTGCGTCCCCTGCGGCCCCACCCCCCTGACTGCCCATTCGCTGCCCCTGCCTCCCGCCTCCCAGCTGCTCCTCCCTCCCACCTCCCCATATATGGCGGCCGCTGCGCCTAAGGCAAGCCCGTCTGCGCCCGTCCGCGACTGGACCGCGCCCAGCGCCAGAACCCCTGGACCGCGCGCCCCCCGCTCCAGCCTCGAGGACCGACGCCGATACGATGCCACCACACTCCACGCTCTCAACCCCGGACGGACGCACAACTGCTTCAAGGCCGCCCCGAAACGCACCCATGGTCCCTTCACCTGCCGGAACTGCAGCTACACCAGCCTCAGAGCCACCGAGGCGCCCGCCAAGAAGGACCTCAACCACCTCCGGTGCATCCTGCTGAACACCCGCTCCGCACGCAAACACGCCGTCGAGCTCTGGGACCTGCTCGACACATCATCACCAGACGTCGCCTTCCTGACAGAGACCTGGATGAACGACTCCTCCGCCCCAGACATCGCCATAGCCATCCCAGACGGCTATAAGATCACCCGCAGAGACCGCATCAACGCAGTAGGAGGAGGAATCGCCATCGTCCACAAGAACACCATCAGGGTCTCGACCAGCACCGACGACACTCTCAGCACCGCCGAACACATGCACTTCCAGATCCACACGGACCCCAACACCACCCTTAGAGGCACCCTTGTCTACAGACCCCCTGGGCCCCGACCCCAGTTCAGCGACTCCATCGCCGACTTCATCAGCACGCACGCCCTGACCTCTACTGACTACATCCTCCTCGGAGACCTGAACTTTCACCTGGAGAACAACAACGACAGCAACTCCACCACCCTGATCGACAGCCTCGCCAACCTCGGCCTGAGCCAGCTCGTCACAACACCGACCCACTGCGCCGGCCACACGCTTGACCCCATCTTCTCCTCAAGCTCCCACGTCTCCTTCAGCCACACCACGGAACTTCTCTGGACCGACCACCGCTGCATCCATTTCACCTTCCAGAAACCCACCACACACCACCGCACCCAACAGATCCCACGCCGCTGCTGGAGCAAAGTCACCGAAGACCAACTCCGGGCAACCCTCGCTCTCAGCCCTCCCTTCGACCCATCCAACACCGACGACGCTGCCTGCAACCTCAGACGATGGATGGACGACTGTGCCAACACCCTCGCCCGCTGAAAAAGCTCACCTACAGCGACACCACCAAAAGAGCCAGCTGGTTCACCTCGGAACTCCTAGCTTCCAAGCGCACCTGCCGGAAACTAGAGAAGAAATGGCACAGCGATAAGACACCGGACAGCCACACAGCCCACAAAGACGCCATCCGTAATCACCACCACCTCATCAGGTCCGCCAAGAGAATCTCCTTCAAAGACCGCCTCGACAACAACGCACACAACAGCAAGGAGCTTTTCAACATCGTGAAGGAACTCTCCAATCCCAGCTCCAACACCAACGACATCCCGCCGTCGCAACCCCTGTGCGATTCCCTCGCCACCTTCTTTCACCGCAAGATCGCCGACATCCACGACAGCTTCGACACCCAGACAACCCCAACTAAGATCGATACACCAGACCCGCCACACACCATCGACCACGACCCCCTGCCAGCCTGGGCCAGCGTGAACATCGAGGACACAATCAAGACCATGAGCACAATACACTCCGGCTCCCCGTCAGACCCTTTCCCGCACCACATCTTCAACAAAGCCAGCAGCTCCATTGCACCCCACCTGTGCAACATCATCAACCTCTCCTTCGAGACCGCAACCTTCCCAGAGAGCTGGAAACACGCAGAGATCAACGCCCTACTCAAAAAACCCAAGGCGGACCCGAGAGACCTCAAGAACTTCCGGCCCATCTCCCTGCTTCCGTTCCCAGCCAAGGTCACCGAGAAGATCGTCAACAAACAGCTAACCCGATACCTCGAAGAAAACAGCATCCTGGACCCATCCCAATCAGGGTTCCGCAGCAACCACAGCACTGAGACTGCCCTCATCGCCGCCACCGACGACATCAGGATCCTGCTGGACAATGGTGAGACCGCAGCCCTCATCCTGCTGGACCTCTCCGCCGCCTTCGACACTGTCTGCCACCGCACTCTACGCGCATGCCTCCACGACGCAGTGATCCGAGACAAGGCCCTGGAATGGACCACCTCCTTCCTCGACGGCAGAACCCAGAGAGTCCGCCTCCCACCCTTCCGATCCGAAGCCTCCGAGATCATCTGCGGCGTACCCCAGGGATCGTCCCTCAGCCCAACACTGTTCAACATCCACATGGCCCCGCTCGCACGCATCGCCAGACAACACGACCTCAACATTATCTCCTACGCCGACGACACTCAACTGATCCTCTCCCTCACCAAGGACCCCTCGCCGCCAAAGCCAAACTCCATGAAGGAATGAAGGCCGTCGCCGATTGGATGAAGATCAGCCGACTAAAGCTGAACACGGACAAAACGGAGGTCCTCATCCTCGGCTCCAACCCCTCAGCCTGGGACGACTCCTGGTGGCCAACGACGCTGGGAGCAGCCCCGACACCCACCGACCACGCACGCAACCTGGGAGTCATCCTCGACTCAACGCTCTCCATGGCCAAGCAAGTCAACGCAGTCTCCTCCTCCTGCTTCAACACCCTCCGCATGCTTCGCAAGATCTACAGGTGGATCCCGACAGACACAAGAAGAGCAGTCACCCAGGCCCTCGTCAGTAGCAGACTGGACTATGGGAACGCCCTCTACGCGGGAGCCCCGACCAAGCTCATCAAGCGACTGCAACGCATACAAAACGCCTCCGCACGACTGATCCTCGACGTACCACGCCACAGCCACATCACCCCCACTTGAGGAACCTGCACTGGCTCCCCGTCGACAGGAGGATCACCTTCAAACTCCTCACCCACGCACACAAGGCACTCCACAAAACTGGCCCAGCCTACCTCAACAGACGACTCTTCTTCTACGTCCCCAACCGCCAGCTCCGCTCCGCCGACCTCTCCCTCGCCACCGTCCCCCGCATTCGAAGAACAACCACCGGTGGCAGATCCTTCTCACACCTCGCCGCCAAGACCTGGAACACCCTTCCACTAAGCCTACGAAAGACCCAAGACCTGCTGACCTTCAGGAGGCTACTCAAGATCTGGCTGTTCGACCAGTAGCAGCATCCCCCCCCCCTTCCCTCCCCCCAGCGCCTTGAGACCCTCGCGGGTAAGTAGTGCGCTCTACAAATTCTGTGATTGATTGATTGATTGATTGCAATTAGGCAGGTTTGGGTTTCCTGCTATCTTTTCCTCCACCGGAGTTTGGAGAGTCCAATCACTTGCAAAGGCTGCAGGTTTTCCTGCCTGTCTCTACCTATGATAGCCAAGGCCCCCAAGATCTTGCTCTCGCCTCTTCTAGCGATTGTAGAGGGGGGGTCCAGTCACACGTTGGGGTCCCCCCTATGGCCCTACCTGTCTTGCCCTCAGGCTGACACTGCAATAATCACGCCCAGCCCACTCTGCCTCTTTGAGGCTTTTACTGCAATGTCAGGTCACTGCCTATACACGCAACCGAAATCTGGGATCTTTTATCCTCCCTTTCCCAAGATTTCTGTTTTTTCACTGAAACATCGCTAAACACCACAACTCTCCCTTGCATGCCTCTTGCTCTACCTGACAACTATCAGCTAGTTAGAACGTATAGAGAATCTAGGACTGGAAGCAGAGTGGCTATCACATTTCAAGACACTGTAAGGTCCAACTTATCGAATCCCTTCTAGTGGATTGGGTGGAAAAGTGCTTCTTTGAAATCGAGCTTGCGGCCAGAGTCCACTGGAAGGGCGCCATTATTTATTGCTTGCCAGGCGCTAAGAAAGACTTTAGCCATCTCCTAGCTGAACGCATCATCCTTTTTGTACTGTCTTCCAACATCTTCCTCCTACTGGGAGATTTCAGTTTCCAAGGGGAAGAGGATGCAAAGCCAGAAGTTGGCCAACTTCTCACTGACATAGACATGCCGGGCCTCCACCAGAGCATTGTTGGCCCGATGAATGTGACAGGTTATACCTCATACCTTAGACTTAATTTTCACCATTCTCTCACTCCTACAGAGTGAATGTCCTCTCCCATTTACCTGTAGGAACCAATATTTAATCAATTTTTAGATTGCCAAGGCTAATATTGTGAACCAGTCTGCCAAAGTAGCAAAAAACGCCTATGTAGCCTGGAACACAATCTCGGCAGAAATTTTCTTTAAATAATTTGTCCCAGTGGATGTCGGCCAATGTTCAGATGTAAACATTGCGGAAACCAATTATCACAAAGTTCTTACTGTAGCATTTCACAGAACGGTACCACTTAAACAGGCCTGTCACGTCTCCTCCAGGCCTCATGCTCCTTGGTTCTCTACGGAACTCAGCACTATGAAAGCTGTCTGCAAAAGGCTGGAAAGACAATGGCACCAATCTAAAACTCAGTAAGACAGAGAGGCCCTCTAACTGGCTATCACATATACATTAGGAAAATTAGGAGAAGCTACATTACTAACAAAATTGAGAATGCTGGCAACTTGTCCAAAGAGCTCTACAGAGTGCTTAATGATTTCACCAAGCCTCACACCTGTCTATTCCAGCATCTCAGCAACTAGGGGCCATATGTATCATTCCAAATTCGCAATTGGGCTTAGTGGTATGTATCAATAAAAAACTGCCTCGCAAAATAAGGAATCGCAAAATTTGCGATTCCCTATTTTGCGATTGCATTTAAGGAATCACAAATTGCGATTCCTTAAATGCAATGTAAGAAGCACAAAAAAAGTGCAATTTGGCCTTAAGGAATCGCAAATTACCACCAACTTCAAGTTGGTGGTAATTTGCGATTCCTTTGAAAAATGCACTTTTTTGCATTTTTCAAAGTGCAATGTGGCGCACAATACATGCCCTTAGGGCTTGTTTGTGCGCCACATGTGCACCCATGCTTATTTCAGGGGTGCGACAGGGTGTCCTTTTGACACCCTTGCAACCTTGAAATTGCATTCTCAATTTGCGATTCTCTAATTGCTAATCGCGAATTGAGAATGTCTTCCCATTCATTCCCATGGGCCTCTAGGCCCATAGGAATGAATGGGGAGGGTTTCCTTAATTGCGAATCGCAATTTGCGATTCGCAATTAAGGAATATGTAGGATTAGCAAATTTTTTTGCAAATCCTACATACATCTCGTTTTACGATTCTCAAATAGCGATTCCCAAAAATTCGCTATTTGAGAATCGCAAAACCTAACTTTGATACATATGGCCCTAGGTACCTTGGGGCTTGCAATCTCTGGTTGGAATTATTTCCTTGTTCTGTCTCCCTGTTTCCTCCTAGATCTCCCGCCCCATTTAGGACCAACAGTTTCTGTTGTTGTGCTCTTGTCCTGTTTCTCCAGCTTTGCACCATCTTCCCTTGTTTTTGTATCACTTTTGGTGTTTGGAATCTCTGCAGGTCATTGTTTCGATATCCAATCTCTTCTTATTTATCTCTAGGGGCCATATGTTTGAAGCTAATCTGCGATCGCAAACGCAGAAATTCGCAGAATTTCGGCGTTTGTGATCGCAAATTAGCAGTGTGCAATGTATCACACTGAAACCCCCTCGCAAAATAAGGAATCGCAAATTTTGCGATTCCCTATTTTGCGATTGCATTTAAGGAATCGCTAATTGCGATTCCTTAAATGCAATGTAAGAAGCACAAAAAAAGTGTAATTTGGCCTTAAGGAATCGCAAATTACCACGAACTTCAAGTTGGTGGTAACTTGCGATTTCACCTAAAAATGCACTATTTTGCATTTTATAAAGTGCCATGTGGCGCACATACATGCCCTTAGGGCACGTATGTGTGCCGCATGTGCACACATGCACATTTCAGGGGTGCAACATGGTGTCCTTTTGACACCCTGGCACCCTTGAAATTGCATTCTCAATTTGCGATTCTCTAATTGCTAATCGCAAATTGAGAATGTCTTCCCATTCATTCCTATGGGCCTCTAGGTATTCCTTAATTGCGAATCGCAATTTGCGATTCGCAATTAAGAAATATGAAGGATTCGCAAAATTTATTGCAAATCCTACATACATAGCGTTTTGCGATTCTCAAATAGCGATTCGCAAAAAATCGCTATTTGAGAATCGCAAAAGGACATTTTGATACATATGGCCCCAAGTGATCTTTGGCTGACTTTTTTGAGGAAAGAATTTAAATCATCTATAATCAATCAATCACAGAATTTGTAAAGCGCACTACTTACCCGCGAGGGTCTCAAGGCGCTAGGGAAAAAAAAAGGGGGGGGGTGCTGCTACTGGTCGAACAACCAGGTCTTGAGTAGCCTCCTGAAGGTCAGCAGGTCTTGGGTCTGTCGTAGGCTTAGTGGAAGGGTGTTCCAGGTCTTGGCGGCGAGGTGGGAGAAGGATCTGCCGCCGGTGGTAGTTCTTCGAATGCGAGGGACGGTGGCGAGGGAGAGGTCGGCGGAGCGGAGTTGGCGGTTGGGGACGTAGAAGAGGAGTCGTCTGTTGAGGTAGGCTGGGCCAGTCTTGTGGAGTGCCTTGTGTGCGTGGATGAGGAGTTTGAAGGAGATTCTCCTGTCGACGGGGAGCCAGTGCAGGTTCCTCAGGTGGGGGGTGAAGTGGCTGTGGCGTGGTACATCGAGGATCAGGCGTGCGGAGGCGTTTTGTATGCGTTGCAGTCGCTTGATGAGCTTGGCCGGGGCTCCCGCGTAGAGGGCGTTCCCATAGTCAAGTCTGCTACTGACGAGGGCCCGGGTGACTGTTCTTCTTGTGTCTGTCGGGATCCACCTGTAGATCTTGCGAAGCATGCGGAGGGTGTTGAAGCAGGAGGATGAGACTGCGTTGACTTGCTTGGCCATGGAGAGCGTTGAGTCGAGGATGACTCCCAGGTTGCGTGCGTGGTCGGTGGGTGTCGGGGCTGCTCCCAGCGTCGTTGGCCACCAGGAGTCATCCCAGGCTGAGGGGTTGGAGCCGAGGATAAGGACCTCTGTCTTCTCCGTGTTCAGTTTTAGTCGGCTGATCTTCATCCAATCGGCGACGGCCTTCATTCCTTCATGGAGGTTGGATTTGGCGGCGAGGGGGTCCTTGGTGAGGGAGAGGATCAGTTGAGTGTCGTCGGCGTAGGAGATTATGTTGAGGTCGTGCTGTCTGGCGATGCGTGCGAGCGGGGCCATGTAGATGTTGAACAGTGTTGGGCTGAGGGACGATCCCTGGGGTACGCCGCAGATGATCTCGGAGGCTTCGGATCGGAATGGTGGGAGGCGGACTCTCTGGGTTCTGCCGGCGAGGAAGGAGGTGGCCCATTCCAGGGCCTTGGCTCGGATCCCTGCGTCGTGGAGGCGTGCGCGTAGAGTGCGGTGGCAGACAGTGTCGAAGGCGGCGGAGAGGTCCAGCAGGATGAGGGCTGCGGTCTCACCGTTGTCCAGCAGGATCCTGATGTCGTCGGTGGCGGCGATGAGGGCAGTCTCAGTGCTGTGGTTGCTGCGGAACCCCGATTGGGATGGGTCCAGGATGCTGTTTTCTTCGAGGTATCGGGTTAGCTGTTTGACGATCTTCTCGATGACCTTGGCTGGGAACGGAAGCAGGGAGATGGGCCGGAAGTTCTTGAGGTCTCTCGGGTCCGCCTTGGGTTTTTTTAGTAGGGCGTTGATCATCTATAGGATGTTTCCCATCAGCCAGAGTCAGGTTAACCCAACTGATATCATGGCGTCCCCTCTGACTCCACCACCTACCTAGATAGGCTTGCACCTGTTACGTTAGATCAAATTCTTGGGCTCCTAACAAAAGTTAAATCTGGCTCACCTGAGGACATATGCCCGCCGAGGATCGCTGCTCAACTCTTATAGTTCCCACTATTCTCTTGCTTTTCCATCTATACTTAGACATGGCCGAATACCATTAGTTTGGAAGTCCACTCTGGTCTGTCCTATATTGAAAAAACAAAAAACAGACCCAAAAAGTTTGTCTAACTACTGCCCCATCTCACTTCTTCTACTATTGGAAAAATCTTGTAAAGCCTCGTCTCGTCAGCAACCAGCTTATGGCATTCCTCAACGGCTTTAAAATTCTTGGTGCCTCTCAATCGGGATTCAGAGCTGGCCACATTACTGAGACTGTGCTGGTGGCAGTTACGGACACCATCCACCTATCTCTTGATTCAGGCTCTCTGGCCATGCCCGTGCTGTAGTACCTGTCAGCGTCCTTTGGCACCATCTCCAATGATATACTACTGTGTAGACTACACGAGATCGGTGTCAGTGGTAATGCCTTACTATGACTTGCTGACTTCTTAGACAGTCACACACAGGCAATCATGCTGGAGCTCTTTTAAGTCCCACTCCATGTCCAAAGGGTGCCTCAGGGATTATCCTTGAGCCCAACGTTGTTTAACATGTAAGTAGCCCTCTTTACCCATATTGTTAAATCTTGTGGTTCTGATGTTATATTATACACGGATGATACCCAGCTGATCATAAAGCATCGATTCATGGACTGTATGAGAAGGATCTCTGCCTGGATGACAGTAAACTGTCTTCAACTGAACAGCAATAAAACAAAAATACTTCTGTTTGGCAAAGCCCAGCACCTCTGGTCCCTTAACTGGGGCATCTCCCTCCCCTAGGCTAGTCATGAAAAATCTGGGCGTCGAATTGGATAAGGCTTTATCCATGAAAGACCATATCTCCACAATCTGCGGGGTCTGCTTTGCAACCATGCAGCTACTGAGGAAAGTATTTCCCTGGCTACCATCCTCTGCAAGGAAAACTCTGGTTCAGAACCTAGTCGTTAGTTGCCTTGATTATGACAATGCATTGCTTATGGCCGCCAATAATACATTATTGACGAAACTCCAAGTGGTGCAGAACACAGCTGTGTGACTGGTTTGTAATCTTACGGCAAGCTCTCCCTCGGCACCCATCCTGAGACCCCAACATTGGCTTCCAGCCCAAAAGCGCACCATTTTCAAGATCTGTTGCCTTACCCCCAAGTCTTTGATTGGTGGAGCCCCCACATATCTAAAAGACAAATTGCGGTATTACTGTCCCGCAAGCACTCTTAGATCTTGCGATAAGGCACTTCTGACCATTCTCCACATCCGCTTGTCCAAATTTGGCAGCAGAGCTTTCCCCTTTACCAACCCATTAGCTTGGAGTCGACTTTGCTAAGTTTAAAAAAACTCTTAAAGTCCTGGCTGTTTTAGGCTGTTGTGGTGTTTCTGTGCTGACAGAGTGCCAAGATATACCTTCAGGTATAAACTGTTGCGCTATATGTAGTAGAAATATCATAACAACCTAACATATAGGAAGAACATTAATATGTATTTTGTACTTCAGGATAGGCCAACATGTTGGAATAGAAAAATATGTTTTAGCATTGTTTATGTAAGTTAGCATTTGCGGCTCCATTTTGTGTATGGACGCCATTTTGTATCATGATTGAAACTAATTCTTTGCAATTTCCGAGAAACGGCCTTCTCTAGGTTATGTTTCTTTGGAGCTGAGTTCTGCCACACTAATGAATGCACTGTTCTTATTAGCGCATACCTTTCCTTTAGATGTAAGCCTTCTCCCACTTGTCTAGTGGCGGGTCAGGCAGAGTGACCTTGAATAGTAGATAGTGTGTGCCCGGCCCCAGAATCGAAACTTACTCCTTTGTAATTTACTGTCCAGCTGCATCTCTCTGGAAAATTCCATGGTGGGCGTGCTTCCTATTGGTTTCGAAGTGTACATAATGTATCGTTATGCTTGCTGATGTCAGTCCCTCTGCAGCACTCCTAAGCGACTGGCCAGATTGGGCTCCACTCTGAGTGTATTTGAATAAACAGATATTGGTTTGTATTCTCTACTGTCTGACCGACTCTTCATTTTAGTGGAAGGCTGAGAGGTGGTCATTAGTGACCCGAATCAGGTCACTTCCTGCAAACAGACTTAGACCACAAAGCGGAGGGTCCTGTGATTGTGAGCTGTTTGTACAGCAGCATACCAAACCTTAGGTCAAAACAGTTTAATATTGGTCAGGGCATTCAAGAGTGTTTGTTGACTTGGCTTTTGTACTTTGATCGGCAGTAAAGATCAAACTGATTACAGTTACAGCCTATCAACGCACAAGGGTAAATGGGCTGTCCAATGGTATCAGGTTAAGTGTTGCATGATGGTGGACAAGTGTTCCAGTGGGTGCTTAGAGTGAGCAGAGGATATCTAGTTTGACAGGTATAGTACTACTTTAAATATGTGTCTGGCATAATCTTAATCCAGCCTATCATGTAGTGATGAGTACTTGACTATTCCACAGATGCATATATTGCTTGGTAGATATCACAGACACACATGTATTGCTCAATCAGGAGCTTATGTTAAGGGTGCTTAAGTGAAGGAACTAGTTTCTGATTATAATTCCCTTTCAGTGGATGGAGGGAAGTGCCCATTAACAATGATAGTGAAGTGCCAGAGTGGGAAAGAGTGGAAGAATGAGATAAAAATGAAAAAAGATTACTCACTTTGAGGGGTGGTTGCAGTGCTCATCTCCTGTTTATTATTTGTAAGAAAATAAGTTGACAGTGCCATTCATACTCCGAAGTTAATTTTAAAATTCATTACTTTGGACGTGTTAAGAGTGATAACCCTTAATTTGGAAACTAAAAGTAAAAAAAGACCCTTCAGTACAACGTGACTCATTCTAGATTTTGCAGGTGTGGTTCCTCCGTAAACAGACCTTTGCACATCTATCACCACAACAAACAGAGCCGAACATCAGCCTAGACTGGCCTGATTTGCATTTCTGTTTTCATCCTCACACATTTGATCTGATCTCTCACTCTACTACCTGAACCCCCACCACCAGTCCTGCTACTCCACAAGTGCTTGTACTTCACTCTGCCTCTACACAATTCCATACCTTGACAGTAATATGCTATGTAGATCCTTTCTGAGACAACAGGAATCTTGAATAGACAGCACTCAATCTGTAAAATACCCAATCATCCATTAGACATCCATTAGACACTGCCTGTCCAATCCTGTTAGCCTAAGTAGCAGCCTTACTGTAATCATCACAACTCTCTCTGATCAAGCAGTTTGCAAACTTTCTTCATCTGATCAGCTCCTTTATCAGCGGACCGCCCTGTAGACTTGTAGAGAAGAAGACTTGTGCAAGCAATACCTAGAAACTTTGATAAGTTTTGTGCAATGATGGCTCTTTTGAAATTTGCCTTAATATTAGACAATATGGAAGGTTCCAAACTGAGGTGGCATGGTGGGCAAAAAACAATGGATTGGGATGTGAACCTGAGTGATTGCCAGTGGCTGAGATTAATTCAAGCATTCCATCCATCATCTTGTTATTGCATTTGATGCCTTAAGTGCACCGGGTATGCCCAGACATGGGTCCCGCGCTCATTGGGCCACTGGACCCAAACTATACCTGGCTGAAGAGCCCTAATAAGGACAAAATTGGTCCTGGGTTGCTTGTGTTCCGGTTCAGGGAAGACTTGTTCAGGCAGTTCGGCTGGACTGTTCTCGTGAGGAGTAGGGTCAAGACTAATTTGCACATGCCTGGGGCCAAACTGAGGTGGCATGGTGGGTGAAAAATGATGGATTGGGATGCAGCCTGAGCGATTGCCCGTGACTGATATTAATTCAAGCAACACTCAAAACACAAACATAGCTTTGTAACCTGTTAGAGAGCATCTGAAAAAGGATTTTTTTCAAATGCTTCTCATGAGATCCTGTCCCCCTACTGCTACTCTTCCTACTGTGGAATCTGGCAATTCCAGAAATTGGACGAGATGGGCTCACTCATGTAATGTGACATGCTTCATCATAGTCCCACCTCGTCCCACCCTGGTACGATAGCACCACCAGGGCGGATTTGACCTTAAGTTGGGCTGTCTTGTGTGAGTCCTTAGAAATAATTTTTTTCTGGGTAGGTTTCTGAGATCCAGTTAGTGCTGTTAAAAATACCTTTGGGTAAACCACAAACTGTCCTTTATTAAGGACCCTAGGTCTGACTAAAAACTACCATAGGGGTATTATCAGAGGATGTTGATGGGTATTATTGCCCTTGCATACCTCTGAGGAGCCAACACGTTTCTGTCCTTGGACAGCCTAAATAGGTCTCGGGCAGTCGTCCGGGCTAATGTATGGGACCCTATACTTTAATTAAAGTGAGGGAGTAAAAGGATATGAAGAGAGGAACTACCTCTCTTTTTGAAATCACCAGATATTGGTACCTGGTAAGGGAAACCCAAATAAGAAGGTAGCAGCAGCATTTAGGGCAGACTGATATATATCATGTGTTATTCACAGTATCTGCCACATGTAGAACATGCGTTATGTTTTTAGGTATTTAAAAACATAGGGAAAATAAAAAAGTGGCACACGTGATAAAAACGCATACTCGTACAATGCATGCGTACAAAGTGACAAAGACATACGTGAATGGAACACACATGCACTTTTCTGTGTCAGTATTAGACATTACATAGTGCCAGTGGGCACTTACCTCATGATCTTTTCTGGGTGGGTGTCTCCTGTAGTCATAAAATGGGGGATTTGTAAGTTAGATAAGTGAATACCTGACTAGCCAAGGCACCCAAAGAGACACTCAATAAAAATTAAAAAGCAAAAGTAATAGTATAAAGGTCATAATGGACCTTTCTTTTTCTCTCATTGGATTATCTATGCCAAAATTACCACAGCACTAGCAGACTCTACTCCCATTCACTTACTTCATCAAGGAGAGGTGCCCTTGTTGGTCCTACCTTTCCCACTGGAACAGCCATCTGGTAAAATGGTTGGATGCACTGTGCAGGCATTTTAAAAGGGCTGGGTTGCCTGTCGTCACTTGTGGTGCAGCGAGGCACATCTGTCATTTGATTCAGCTGTCTTTAATTTAAGCAGCCATAGCACCTGCGAAAAGCTATAAACTCTTGGCATTGTGAGGGAAATGGTGTTAATGCACCTTTATTTGATGAGGACTCGATTTGGGAGCTCCGTATACTATGTGGAGCTCTCAGCTGTGCCACCGATTGTGAGGTGGCGTGGAGATGCCCGATGACACGTGCTTCCAGTCGGAGCATCTCTCCCCGAACATGTGCCATTCGTACTATGGTTTCCCATTGTACGTACCAGCACTTTCTGGTTGGCTGAAGGGATGCCCCCAGCCAAGCAGAACCTACTGCTCCCGTCAAGGGTGGGTGATTACACTTGCCGTTTAACCTGTACTAGCCCTTGGGTAGTTTGGCACTGAGCCGTTAGGCTTAATTCGGAGGCAATGTGTAAAGCAAACGTACAGCAGTCCCTTGCAATAAATACACTGAGTGTCACAAAAGAGACTTCACACAGGATGTATAGAAATAATGTTTGTATTCATCACACATATTCAATCATTATAACATGAACATCATGTACTTTTGGGCATAAATCACATTTGGAAATATTTCTAGCAATACTAGGCCTACTTGCATTGTTATGATATCAATAGTATGTACACTGTGGACAATTCCTAATCCAACCCCCATCCCATAGGGAGCACACCCTTAAGCGGTGCGATATGCCCACCCTATAAATTCTGATAATACAATCCTATACAATTATAGGGTACAGTCCGGGTCACAACGATATCGAAGATATGTACATACACAAAATTAGAACACTTTTTAGCCGCACCGCAGGCCGGAGCCATGCCGGAAAACCCTTGCTTTTAGCATGAAAACAGCACAAAGTGGTACCGCACTCCAGTGTCATGAATCACAGAAGGCCCACAACTATCACTCCCACTCAAACACACTCACTCCGCACCGCTACCCGGTGCAACAGGTATCAGCCCAGTACGTACGGAATACGCTTGCACATATACACACTCAGCACCCTAATGTGGTACCACTTGTACTCAGCACGTCAATGAATAACACCCTGCAGACTCCGTGGCCCCAGCCTCCCTCCACCCTTTAGTTCACCCCAACTGTCCTATATCCCCAGTTGGATAATAACTAGCCACTCCTCCTGGATACTAGGCAGCAAACAACCAAAGTTATACTTAGTCTGGATCTTCAGGAAGCAGATATGTAGCAAGGTTTAATTAGGAGGTAGACGTAAACAAGGGGAGTTTAGCAGCCACTCAGGAAGTTCACCCACAGGTCTCAAAAAAACAATGTAGTCACAAGGTCTCTTGACCCACTTTCAAACTGTCTCCTTCAACCAAGTCAACCTCTCTTGCTACTACCTGGCACCAAGATGTCTTCGGGAGGGTCCAGGTGTGGAGAGGGCAGTTGGTCTGCCGCGATGAGGGTCAAAAGGGGAACAACCTAAGAATGGGGAGTGACACAGGGGAGCCTCTCAGTAGGAGGAGGCAACCTGACCGGTACACGTTGATCAGTGTCATGCCTAGGCAATCCGGGCACAGCGGCTGGTGTGCGTTGGGATGGGTTGCAATAGACACTTCGGGGCTCAAACACAAAGAGTTGCGAATTCCGCACCTTCCAGGAAATGAGGCACAATGATCAGTGCACATTGATATGGGTTGCACTAGGCAATTCTAGTCACACACAGTGAAGAGTTGCATATTCCGTACATCCCGGGAAAGGAGGCACACGTCCGGTGCATGATGATACAGGTTATACCAGACCAGTCTGGCCACACACACAGCCACAAGTTCAGCAGCGCCACATGAGGTAGAATGAGGCACTACTATGGGTACACCCCCACTTCTGTTGGTAGCACCCTGTGAATCGGACACCACATGCAATGAGCATGCAGTCGAGGTGACGCATGAGAGAGATACAGCACGATCAACGAAATTTGCCACGCAGGGCCCTACAACCAGTGAATTTGCATTGTTTTATTTTTCAGCTGCTGCCCCTGACCACCAACAAGCCCCTTATGAGTGTCAGGGTCCCTGTGGTGCAGGAACTACATGCCTTAGATGCGGGCAAGATTTATGGGGCTCCGCACTAAACAATCTGGTCTACAGGCACAGGTCTTAGTTCCACACTCACCCCTCACTACCCGTTGGGTTTTAGTAGCCAATGTGGGAACTTGAGAGGGCACCGCTCTCCAGATGTCAGCTAGATGGTGTAGGTCCCTCGCGGAAGATCTTTGATGTCTCTGAAATCTCTGGGAGAACATGAGGCCCACAGACTGGCCCTTGGAGAGCACACTTCAGGGTGACACACTTCAGCAAGTCTTCAGCCCAGGCCAGCCACTATTCAGAAAGGGCATGTTGGTCCTTTGAATGGCAGTAATCCTCCATGTGCAAAACAGAGTCCCTTGGCAGTGTGCACCAAGCAGTCTGGATTCTCTGGTCCCACGTCCCCACAAGCGTATTCCTCCACAAGCTTAGATCTTATTACCCTTTGCTGAAGGATGGCACCAGTAGTTGTACTGTTGTGTGTCTTTGAAGTTAGGGGTGGTTTAAGGGGTTTCCATTTGAAGCACAGATGTCTCCTCTAAATTGTAGGCCTGTCTGCCATGGGGCCGTGAAATGTAGATCTCGATCTTTAGTGGGGCCATGATCTTGACCCTAGAGGCCAAGTGTCAAAACCTTTCTCTCCAATCTATCCCATCGGGCCCTCAAATGACAGCGGTCTGTCACTCTAGTGGTATGCCATGGTTTATTGCTACACACAAAAACTCACAAAATGGGAAGGACTAACGTGTAAACTAAAATTCTGAACAACCCAATTTGGACATTCAGAAATGCTATTCTGGTTAAGTGCTATTCTCTTAGGAAGGAAAACCCAAAAAGTTGTAAATACTGCCCTCACCCACTGGCATGCTTCATCATTGGGCTGCTGAACCCACCCTGGCACAGACCAACGCTCAGAGTGGAGCGCATATTTAAAAAAAATATTTTTAAAGAGAGCAATTTTCTCTTGGAAAGGGATCCCACATGCAGAGAAAATTAAAAGTATTAAAATTGTCTAAGTGGCATGCCCTACCTAATTATATTCTTGGGCCACCCTTGACAGGGTTTAAAAGGTTTTTGGAGGGTATATTGGAGAAATTATGTCTTCATTTCCCTCACTGCCAGTATCAACATGTTTCAGCCTCTTCACACTGCCCACAAGGGTCTCAGGCCTTCTTCAGGATACAGATCCCTCTATTTTGAATTATATTCTCCGTATCTATAGGCATTTCCTATATTTTAGGGATAAAGAATGTTGGCAATACTTGCCTACTTGTGAACACACTCGGGGCTTGTTCCTAAAGGAACAGAAGGAAATGGTTTACAATCATGTTTCTAGATTCTAGTACCATCCTTTTTACGGGTATTCCTTCCTGAATTCAACATAACTGATCATATAACCTTATATAATCCATGTGTCTTAAAAACCTTCACAATACAGTTGTCACCCGGTAAAAAAACGAAACAGCGTTTCTTTGTGATTGAAAGTGATGGCAAAACTGCCTAACAGGATATGGGTATCCATCTTACCCGAATTTCACCATTGCTGTTCTCAACTCAGGGTCTGAGTAGGAACGTTCTCTTATAGTCACACTCTTGAATAAAATAACACAAATAGAGACATGGTAAACGTAACACCTGTTACTTTGCAGGACAACTCTCAACTGCGTTTTCCTAAATATGTGCATTCATAATGAATTAGCTAGTTGAATGTCAACTTCAATTATCCAGGACTTTACTGCTGTCCCGAGCTCTAATTCCTACTATGAAGTTCCAAACTTATAAGTCTTACAGTAAATTCTTACAGATTCATTTTTAAGAAAAATGCATCGCGTGCCAAGATTTCTCTCATCCCGTGAATATGTGGTGACTTCTGAGTCTCGAATTATTAGTTGTAATAGTTGTAATACGCGGGACTTCGTCTAAACTCCAACATGACGGCCACATTCGTTAAGAAGGACTGTGTAGTATCCTGCCCATGTTAATGTTATGCCATTTTCATCACCTGCTCAGCCAGTGTGTTTGTGCTGTGTGCTGCATGGAATGTTCGAGTGATGATGCACTTCGGAATGTTGGGAGCCTGTGAGGTGAAGTCACAGTTGGAGAATGGGCTGAGCAGCAGGCAGGCTGCTCCTGGTGGGGCTGCTTTGCAGAACTTAACTACCTGCTTCACTACAACTCCTCTACATGTAACCTACTTCAATAAATCTTCTTAATCTACATCCTACCTGCGTGGACCTTTATTACTACATTTATTTGGCGACGAGTTGGTGACTACCTACGTGCTACAACCGGATTTTCAGGGACCTGGCGAACAAAAGAGGACCTGAAGATGAAGCAAACTACAGAGCCTACAGAACCAACCAACACAAGGAGGTTTCCACAGGAAAGGAAAAATCCGAAGAAGATACAAGGATGTTCTTCACACAAGAACAAAGACGTCTACAAGAAAGAAAGAAGTTCCTCACAGAAAAACAAAGAAGTCAACATGATACCTAAGAAGATGAAGCACTACGCCACACAGCCCCACCAGTGTCATCACCTTCTGACAGCCCTAGTCCAGGCGTGCTGTGCTCATCTAGATAACTTACTTGGGTCTTATATCCTACATCGCTCATTCTTTATTTCCCGGAGGACAAACAGAAAATTAAAAAAAAAGGAAAAACATGTGGAATTTGCTACACATTCCTGTCAACATGAGCGGAGATGCCTTTGAAAGAAAAGTTCAATCACCTGTGGTTTACTTCAGACACCTCAGAGCAAGCGACTCAAAGCTGGTGAATTCGATCTACATTAACATGTCTGTCTCTTGCTTAAACTGGCCACTATGGTGTTTCAATTTCTGAGGAGATGTGTAGCTGCAGGAAGCCTAAGTGTGCAAATCTGTAACATCGCAAGTTGTGCATTGCGTTGTTTGTCACGCTGGCTCTGTCTCGCTCTTAGGTTATTTATCGGACCATGCCGGACCACGACTGGTTACATCAAGAAAGCGGTATGTTACACGCTTTTCCAACGTTGTGGCACTTCATCAATTAAAGGACTTTCTCTAGTGGGTGTCTACTAGTTGTACTATGCTGAGAATGACTTCGTGGGCAATGCTTTCATTGACTTTGCGCCTCTCCGCTTGGAATTCGTGGCGTTTTATTGCCTGCTTACGATGGGTTTATCTCGACGGGTAACTGTTCCCTCATCAGGGACATTGATTAAGTTGAGCTGTTAAACAGCTGCTTTGTGGTTTGTAATTCATGACTCTTACCGGTTTCAGCGCGCAAACTCCTACCTGTGTTCTTCTCGTCGTGCGATGCCTTTCTGCCATCAACTACGTTGCTGGGCAGTTTCTACAGCTGATGAAGGACGCTTGACAACGTGAGCGCCGCGAGCCTCCCGGCACTGCGCATTTTACGTTCCGCAATATTTGGAATTCCAAGACATTCAATTATTCGAGCTCCGTTTTACAAGGTGACGTTCCTGTCTTCAAATAGACCCATCCACATGCCAATATGAGCACCGTTAGTCTCTTCACATTAAGCGTTAGGACCGCTGCGTTTCTTCGTGACAAGCAAGTTTCCTTCAGTACTTTTATCTAGTCTGTCCTACATTTTATTTACTTGTTGCCTTCTGTGTCATCGGGTGTAAAGCTACAAAGCACATTCTATTTGTGCTCAACATAGGTTTACTCTCGTCGTGTTCGTATGCTGTTTAGTTATAGGAATATGCACGGAGGACAGTGGATGCCGCCGATATGTATCTATCTTGCACACCATAATCGACGAGAGGCAAGTTTGTCTGTTTACAAACTTCTGGTGTGTGTCACAAGGCTACGGTGACACGCCCACCCTATACTAACAGTCAGCAAATGAAATGTTAATGTGATTCATAATTTAAGCCTTTTGTATGTGTGGCTGTGATTTCACCATATGCATCCATGTTTTGGCTTGTGGTACATTTCATGAAGGTCATGTCTTTCTCCACTCTTATCCACTATGGGATTGTATGGTGGGTTTCGTTGGCTCATCATTTTACATTCATGGACTTTGGGTACACACCTTCAGGGATCATTGTTCATTTCGCATGTGTACACCTTACACTTATTTCTTCCTTACATAGGGATGGCAATGGGTTTTAGTCCTATTTGCTCAGAGTACATTTGCCTACATGGGCTATTTACAGTTTCTACCCTCACACAGTGCATCGTTGTATGGGTGTTAGTCCCATTCACAGTAGCTAACCATCCCTATGCCCGGGGATAGGTTATGGGTTCAGTCCCATTTACAGTATCAAACCTACCTTACGTCTCGGGGTAGGTCCTGGGTTTCAGTCCCATCTTCTCGTACACTGTTACCCTTACACTGGGTGTGTCTTTTTGGGGTCTGTCCCATTCACATTAGCTCACGCCCTCATACCAGGGGTAGGATATGGGTGTTAGTCCTATTTACATATGTTACCCACCCTTATGTCAGGGGTAGGTTATGGGTTTTAGTCCCATATTACCACCCTAGTGTTACTTCATTACCTTTTCTCTGGGTGTGTCTTATTGGGTTTTACTCCCATTCAGAGTATTCACGCCACTAACCTTTACATTATCTATCCACGTTTGGGGTACTGTTTTGTTTTAGTCTATCCCTAGACTTTGCTGTTCATTTACTTGCAACGTTATGCTACCATTGTATTACTTCTCATTTTGTAAATGGGGGAGGATGATTTATACCTTTTTTTGTATGTTTATTCTTCTCCTCCGTTTTTGAACTTGTTCAGTTATCCTCTTGATGTTACATCTTCTTTTCATCCTTGGTATCTGGACTATATATGGTTGTTGGTCTTCCTTTGTCCATAGTCTTTCCCTCTTTTGACTGTGATTCTCTTTTTACTATGTTTAGGAGGAGATCCTTCCTTCTCCTTTTTGTGTAGCTAGGTGTAAGTCTAGTGTTCTATTGGTGTCGTGCTATGTCTTTCCTTCTCGCATGCCTGTCTGGCCAGTGCGTGTGTTTGTGGTTAGTCATTGGTGCTTTTTCGTCAATCTTTTTCACGTTGTTTCTTATTCCTTACTTTATTATTCTATTCTGTTTATATTTACAGAAGGGGAGGATGGGTCATATCATTCTGTTTATATTTATCTATTGCTTCCTCTTCATTTACTTCCACCTATCTTTCTGCTCTCTCCTTTTCGTTTACTTCGTTGCATCCTTTCAGCTCTATTTGTGTTCCTCTCATTTATTCCTTTTCTTGATTCATAGTGTTTTATCTTCTTTCAGGTATCCACATTAATTCTTCTGTTGTATAAGGAAAGGGGATATGTAGTATCCTGCCCATGTTAATGTTATGCCATTTTCACCACCTGCTCAGCAAGTGTGTTTGTGCTGTGTGCTGCATGGAATGTTGGGGTGATGATGCGCTTCGGAATGCTGGGAGCCTGTGAGGTGAAGTGACAGTTGGAGAATGGGCTGAGCAGCAGGCAGGCTGCTCATGGTGGGGCTGCTTTACAGAACTTAACTACCTGCTTCACTACAACTCCTCTGCATGCAACCTACTTCAATAAATCTTCTTAATCTACATCCTACCTGCGTGGACCTTCATTACTACAGACTGCTACGAGTGCACATCCTAGTGGCAGCCGGGAAGTCAGGGAGGGAGTCACATGACCCGTGACTTGGTGATGAGCACAGACATAATGGAGACGCAGAGCGTTAATCAGTAAGCATCGGAGGGTCGTGAGTTGCTGGTACGGAGACGTTACTCCTTGACGAAGTAGGTGGGCATTAAACCCAGGGGGGCTCTCTTGACTCAACACCAGATTTGGTAGGAGTTTCGCAATACTGTGAGCAATGTTATTTTCGTGATTATGCTACTCGGCAAAGGGAATACATTCCTAACAGGAATTAATCATGAGAGGACCAGGCACCACATATTCACGGGAAGAGAGGAATCTTGGCACACGATGCATTCTTCTTAAAAATGAATCTGTAAGAATTTACTTTAAGACTTATAAGTTTGGAACTTCAAGGTAAGCATTAGAGCTCGGGACAGCAGTAAAGTCCTGGATAATTGAATCTGACATTCAATTAGCTAATTCATTCTGACAGCACATATTTAGGAAAAAGCAGTTGAGAGTTGTCCTGCAAAGTACCAGGTGTTACATTTACTATGTCTCTATATGTGTTATTTTATTCAAGAGTGTGACTATAGGGGAACATTCCTACTCAGACCCCGAGTTGAGATCGGAAATAATGAAATTCGGGTAAGATGGATACCCATATCCTGTTAGGCAATTTTGCCATCACTTTCAATCACAAAGAAACGCCGGGTCATTTTTTCACTGGGTGAGAACTGTATTGTGAAGGTTTTTAAGACACGTGGATTATATAAGGTTATATGATCAGTTATGTTGAATTCCGGAAGGAATACCCGTATAAAGGATGGTACTAGAATCTAGAAACATGATTGTAAACCATTTCCTTTTGTTTCTTTAGGAACAAGCCCGAGTGTGTTGACAAGTAGGCAAGTATTGCCAACACCAACATTCTTTATCCCTAAAATATAGGAAATACCTATAGATAGGGAGAATATAATTAAAAATAGAGGGATCTGTATCCCGAAGAAGGCCTGAGACCCTTATGGGCAGTGCGAAGAGGCAGAAACATGTTGATACTGGCAGTGAGGGAAATGGAGACATAATTTCTCCAATATAACCTCCAAAAACCTTTTTTAGCCCTGTCAATGGTGGTCCAAGAACAAAATTAGGAAGGGCATGCCACTTAGACAGTTTTAATACTTTTCTTTTTCTCTGCATGTGGAATCCCTTTCCAAGAAAAAATTGCTCTCTTTAAAAATATTAAAAAATACGCGTTCCACCCTGAGCGTTGGTCTGCGCCAGGGTGTGTTCAGCGGCCCAATGATGAAGCATGCCACTATCTAGTGGGTGAGGGCATTATTTACAACCTTTTGAGTTTAACATCCTAAGAGAATAGCACTTAACCAGAATAGCATTTCTGAATATCCAAATTGGGTTGTTCAGAATTTTAGTTTACACGTTAGTCCTTCCCATTTTGTGAGTTTTTGTATATAGCCTTGGAGAACAAGGGAAGACTTAATCTCTAGTCCTCACTTTTGTATGTTAATGGTTAATTGCTGTCACTGGGGAATGCACAGATGTGCTCCCCCGACCCCTGGTGTCCTACGGAGCCAGGCACCATGGCACAGAAGACTCTTAGTGCATAAAAATGGCCCTATTCTATAAATGGCATTTGTAAGCGAGTTATGCCTAAATCACTTTGACCACTGCAAAGGGTTTGGCATGGCGAATCAATTGATAGGAAACATCATGAGGCTCCTCCACTGCAATCCACTATTACATCCCAAAGTAATGTCAACCACTTCCCCATTTTAACCTATATGAAGAGCAAGCGTCATAGATAGTGAAAACACACACAGGTATTCCTCACTATCTGTGCGCATGTAAGCCAATGCGCACACAGACCTGCAATGGCAGGTTGGACACATAGGCCCTTGGCACCAGGGGTGCAAGTGCGCCTGCACAAGTCTGCAACGGCAGACTCGACACGGGTTTTACACACACGCACAGGCCTGCGATGGCAGGCTGTACACGCAATCACGGGCACCATAGGTGTGGATGCGCAGACACAGCGGCCTGCAATGGCAGACTGCTTATAAGTTTAATCATTATAGATGCAAGTGCGTACACACCAGTCTGATGGCAGGCCCTAACATCTTAGTTGCAGGTGTGCACACACAACCCTGCCTGGGCCTTACGGGTGCGATTGTGCACACCAGGCCTGCGACAGCGGACCAGGCTCCTTGCCACTGGCACAATGGTAGACCTGACCCGGGTGTTAGAACTGTGGGAATGCAGGTGTGCACTCACAGGCCCGCGATGGCAGGCTGGGCACCTATCCAAAATGCCATAGGTGCCAGGGTGCATCCTGAAGACTGCAACACCGGCTGGACATGTATTCGAAATAGCATAAGGGCTGGGGTGCACACACAGGCCTGTAATGGCAGTTTGGACGAATAGTTAACATCCCACTGGGGAAAGTGCGCTCTCTCAGGTCTGCATTGGCAGACTGACCCATGTTTCGGAAGACCGTGTCAGCACCTCTTCCTAGCCTGTGTAGGAAGGTCCCCGCACTTCCACACTGCCTTGCCAGTGTGGACGTGCTCAGAGCTCTGAGGCCACATACGAGAATTTGCAACACCCCAGGAGTATCCTATGGGAAGAGCCGATCTCCAAGGCAGGGGAGGCCCCACATGGGGGGTTCCTCACTACCTGGTCAGGGAACCTCCATATAGACCCTTTTAGAAATGGGGTTTCTGGTTGGCTAGGGTATGCACCTAAGCCAGGCAGAACCCACCACTCTAGTCAGGGTAAGGGAGTTACACACCCAAGATAACCCCTGCTCACCCCCTTCGTAGCTTGGCAGAGCAATCAGGCTTATCCCAGAGGGAATTTGTAAAGCGTTTGCACAACACACACACACCAGTGACACACTAGGCACACCACAAAAAGAGACACCACAAGGTTATATAAAAATATCCTTTGTATTGTAGATAAAACACATTAGACCATAATCACATAAATCACTGTGCCACTAGGCACTTGTCATGGCGTCACATAGATCATATAAATCACCTTGCCAACCAAGCAATTGCCATAACATTACAAGTTAGTGCAATACAGTAAATACTTGTAGGTTGCACCCATTATAAAAATAACACCATCACTGCACATATAATGTATACTCTGAAATAATGCTCCTTTCATGGTAAGGCATAAAAATGACCTATACCTGGAAACATGAAATGCAGCATGTAAGGCAACATGAACATGAATCACCACTACAATATGCAACATTACATCAGGGCCTAAAATGCTTCTGGTAGTGAAGTGAACACCAACATAGGAATCGCCATAAGGAGTAGAGCCCAACCCTCCTGGGCTCCTATTACCTATTATCCGGTAATTTTGCACAGCACATAGGTTGCAGGCACACCAGCACACCTACTCCCTGAGTTATGGTAATTCCTTGAGTCCTTTACAAGGGAAGAGGGGGCCTCCATTGAGGTCTTACCCCATCCATGTGGCCAACTACAGTGCTCTCAAAAGGTATATGTCCCCCCGGTAGCTGCCCACGACCATGCGGAGCAGCTGCCGAACCCAAAACAGTGTTTTGTTCCAAAGGCTAAGCGGGGAAATAGAACTGCCAATGGTTCTTCCCCTCAGGACCAGCACCTCGCTTGCCACTCACTAAGAAAGTGCGGGGCAGCTGTGCAGTCCCTACTCACCACCGGGCTTCACCAGGGAACGTCTCCGCTCATCAGGAGCTTCCTGGTACCAGGTACAGCACCACAATTGGTCACTCCTAGTCCATGAACACGAGTCCATGCTGGTCTCCTCCTCTTGGAAGGGGAAGAGGGCCCTATCAGGGGGATGGATCCCTGACGGACAGCGTCGTTGCTCCCTGCAGCCAGGCAATGCTGCGGGACATCACCCGTCCCTCCAAAGGTGTAGGTCACGGCCCGCTTTGCCAAGGGGGGACCGTATACAGAAATCCAGCCACTGCCTTCTAGGAGTGGTCACGGAACACCTACCATGTGCTACCTTCAGCCAGGCACAGCGCTCCTCTTGGAGCTGTTCAAGCTGCAGCAGCACCTCAGGGCAGAAAGAGCGGGTGGTTTCCAGTCGCGCAGCTGGCGGGACGAATGCTGCCAAAATGGGAGGGCTGTCTGCACCCAGGAGCACTCCTCCTTAAAATGAGCAGCGAAGGGAACTCTCCATGCGCTCGGTGCCACAAAGGAAGCGCTCACACATGCTGATACACCTGAGCTGGAAAACACACACACTCTGTCTCCAGCCATCGTAAGCAGTCCACATGCTTAGGTTCAGTGCCAGGAGTCCAAAGGAATCAAGTGCTCACCAGGTGCTAAGCTGGCAAAGACAAGGGGCATAATAGTACTCCTTGGAGAGCACTGGGGGGCACCAAAGTAGGAGTGCAGGCAGCAGTCCAACACACAGGGTCCTTCTTAGCAGGTCAGCATAACACAGCAAAGTCCCATGGCAGTTCCTTTTGGCAACCTGACTGGTTAAAAGCCCCACACAGTGTCTAAAATCATGGGATCACAGCCGCTGTATTTATACTGCAAAGGTTTCTTGTTCTGGGGGCACTGCAAACACTTTTCAGAAGTGCACAACACCCCCATTCAATACCAAGCTCTGGCTCCAGACACCCTACAGGGAGTCAGAGAGCGCTTTGTGAAAGGCAGGCACAGCCCTATTCAGGTGCAAGTGCAACTCTTCCCACCACTCCAAATGTAGTCCTGGTCTATTCAGGTGCAAGGGAAACTCCCCCAACCACTGCAGGTCCATTGAGCCCATTGCTGATTCACACAGGAAATTCAGGACACACCTCAACCCCTCTTGTGACTGTCTAGAGTGAATGCAGATCCCCTTCTCCTGTCAGTCTAAGCCAGTCGGTGAATACACAACCAGGTAGGGCACAAAGAGTCAGAAGCACACAGAAATGCCATCTTCTAAAAGTGGCATTTCTAAAATAGTAATAAACAAATCCACTTTCACCAATATGCAGGATTTATTGCTACAATTCCAAACATACCAAACATAGCCACGCTAACCCTTTCATTTCAGAAATTACAACTGAAGCACATATCAGGGAATTCCCAATGCAGACCCATGAGAGGGCGGCCTCACAGCAGTGAGAAACCAAGTAGGCTGTGTGTCACTACCAGGACATGCCACACAGATAAGGCACATGCCCTACTTTTTCCCTACACAGCACCCTGCCCATAGGGCTACCTAGGGCCTTTCTTAGGGGTGACTTATATGTAGGAAAAGGGGAGTTTCAGACGTGGCAAACACTTTAAGTGCCACGTCACTGTGGCAGTAAACTGTTCATGCAGGCTCTGCAGCGGCAAAGGCCACAGACAGGTTCGAAAGGCTACTTTGGTGGGTGGCGCAAGCAGCGCTGCAGGCCCACTCATAGTATTTAGTTTAGAGGCCCTGGGTATATTCGATACCACTGTACACGAGACTTACAGGTAAATTAAATATGCCATAGAGGTGTGGACCAATCTTGCCAAGTTTTCAAGAGAGAGCACATGCACTTTAGCACTGATCAGCAGTGGTAAAGTGCCCAGAGTCCTAAAGCCAACAAAACAGGTCAGAAGAAATACAGGAGTAAGGCAAAAAGTTTAGAGATAACCCTGCAAAAAGGGCCAGGTCTAACAGACCCCCCTTGTTTAGCCTACCACCCCCCCAGCGCCCTTCTGAGTTTTCCCAGGGGGTGGTTGCCCTTATGGTATGGGACTACCCACTCAGGGTTGGCAAAGGCGTATTTGATGCCAACCTAGGCAGGGGTGCAATGGCAACCCACAGGCCCGATACATCGTTGACAGGCTATCCGGTGGATTGCACTCTCAGCGCTACATCGCATTATTAGCCAGTACAGTACACGCGCCAGGTATGTGATGTACTGGTTTACGAGACACACGGAGGTACGGCACCTAAATCTATCACTTACGCCCCTCTGCCTAGTGCAGGCGAGGCGGAGGCATGCACCTTCCATCTGCAGTACATTGGGAAGGTGCCCAGATTCCTAAGGTCATGAGGAGAGAGTCGGCAAAGAATAGGAAGAAAAAGCTAAGAGTTTTGGGAAAAATTCTTCTAAGAAGGGCCATGTTCAACACTCATGTTGGGCATGACGATGCGGGGTCTGTAGTCAGAGACCCAGCGTCTGGAAAATGCTCATATAGAGGGTTTTGTTTTTAAGGTAATCACTGGTGTGTTTACTCCCTGGAAAGTGAGTCTGAGGAAGACAAGAGGCTCCCTACATATGCCCCCTTTATAAATATGGCAATAGAAGGGCTTCATATTAACGGCCGGTCCGAAAAGTATGGTGATCTTCAGTATATGTATATGATGAAGGTTCGTGTGGTATAAAGAGTGACAAATATGTCAGCTCAGGGTCAGGACCAAGGCCCCTTAGTGATCCCTCACCAGTAGGTGACCTGAGGGGATTTTGCAAAAAAGAACAATTGATGGACAGAATGCAGAACAATGTCATACATTCACCCCCAGTACAGAGATCTGGGCCTAAATCCATTGTTTTTTTGCTCACTATGCTATTCCAGTTTGATCCCAGCCTTATGCAAATCAGTGTTGACCCTGTGCCTCATGGGAACAGTCCAGTCCGAACTGCCAGGCCAGGTCTTCCCTGGACTGGAAACAAGCATCCTAGGACCGGTTTCGGGGTTTCATCCCTCATCAGCCAAGATAGCTTGACTCCAGTGGCATGGAGAGCACAGGACACACGTCTAGGCATACCCGTCCCACTCGGGGTGACAAATGCAAAAAAGAACAATTGATGGACAGAATGCAGAACAATGTCATACATTCACCCCAGTACAGAGATCTGGGCCTAAATCCATTTTTTTTGCTCACCATGCCATTCCAGTTTGAACGCAGCCATATGCAAATCAGTCTTGACCCTGTGCCTCATGGGAACAGTCCTGCCCGAACTGCCAGGCCAGGTCCTCCCTGGACTGGAAACAAGCATCCTAGGACCGGTTTCGGGGTTTCACACCTCATCAGCCAAAATGCAAAAAAGAACAATTGATGGACAGAATGCAGAACAATGTCATACATTCACCCCAGTACAGAGATCTGGGCCTAAATCCATCGTTTTCTTGCTCACCATGCCATTCCAGTTTGAGGGGATGTTGCAACACCTATAGGAATCATGACATGCAATGTATTGTCCAAACTTTAGTCATGAGGAGGCCCCTGTCCTGCTTAGGATATAGTATCTTATGTTGGTAACTAGCAGGGGTGTGGTTTCAGACATACTTCCGTGATAGTGGTAAGGATAGTACCAGCTGGTCTATCTACCAAGGGAACCCCAAGGGATATCGTCATTAAGTCCCTGTGAGGTAATCTGTAGATGAACTACCCATCCTTATTCATATTTCAAGAGCGCCTTGTTCATGTTGGTATGTCTGTGTTCTAGTTTCTCAATAACATACCATTCAATGTTGTCTATGGTGTGTTTATGTTCCATGTAGTGTTTTGTGAGTGTTGTGTTCTCTCTTGCACCTTATTGTGCTCCTGTGTTCTATTATACGTATTCATACTTTCCTCGTTGTCATGCCAATACATACAAGGTTGCGTGGACATTTCAGAACATAGATGACAGGGCTCAAATAACAATTAGTAAGGTGTTTTAATTCCCATGGTGAGTCCAAGGTTTATTGATTTGCACTTCAAAATTGGTAAACCCGCACGCAACCTCCACATGGTTGGTGACCCTTGGCGGTGGGGTGTTCTAGAGTGTGCTTGAGCCATTTCCTTTTCGAAACGTGTATTCTCCAGGGCGTCCTGTAGTTTCTGGCTCCTTTTGAACGAAAATATGGGTTGTACAATTCTCAGGCTCCTGAAGTTCAGAATAACCCAATGTTTTTCAGTTTTGTAACTGTGTTAGAACTAGGGCAAAAAAGTGGTGACACATATTGGTCTTTGTTCCCATGGTTTCTTGTAAGTGCCCAGTTGGGCAGGGTTTTTGCAAGTTCTCAGTATTTTGTCACCTCTGTGCAGCTCTGTCTGAGTCTGAAGAACTGTCCTATTAGTAGACCTTCTCTCAAGGATCGGGGTGGAAACTTTCGAGATGCAAAAGGCTGTTTTTATCCATAGGTTTATAATAAACCTAGTTTTGAGGACTCTACCCTCTGGATATATTCTTAGATCCAACAATGGTATTACCACATGAATCATGCTCATTGTGAATCTCAAGAATGGGTCGAGACTGTTGACCCAGGCATTGAACTCAATTGCTGCCTCCCTAGTGCCTCTCCAAATCACTAAGATGTTGTCAATATATCTTTTCCACAATCTCATCTAATTTATGAATGAGTTCTCTTCACAGTAAATATATTGGGTTTCAAAATTGTGTATGTACAGACATGCTAGGCTGGGGGCACAGGTACTCCCCATGGAAGTCCAGTGTGTTTGTAAAAAGAAATCCCTTCTGTACTCAAAGACACTCCTCGTTAGTACCATGTGGGCACAGTCTAGGATGAACTCTGCAGAAGTCATTTTATTTTCCTGTCTGGCTGTCAAGAGCTGATCAATCACCTCCAGTGTAGACTCTTCAGGTCTATTTGTGTATAGAAATTCTACATCTAGAGTGAGTAACAATTCTTTGTCTGGTGCAAAGATCAGACTTTTCAGTTTGTTTAGTATGTCCTTTGTGTATTTTAGGTAGGAAGGCATACAGTTCACTAATGGTTTCAAGAAGAGCTCACAACAGTTTTGACAGGGGTTCTAGTGCAGAGCCTATCCCTGATATTATTGTGTGTCCTTTTGGGGGTTGTTTATTCTTGTGCACCTTTGGCAATATGTAAAAATAAGGAGTTTTGGATTCTTTTTCAATGATGAAGAACGCCTCCTTGGTTATTCAGCCATTTTCTAAAGCTCTTTTCACCAGAAAGATCTCTTGCATACTCTCTGGAGTGGGATCCTAGCTCAATTTCTTATAGTGTAAGGTGTTTCCTATAGTCTCAAACATTCTGTGTGGTACATCTCTTTTGGGAGTGTATCTGTTCCGCCCCCACCCCTCCCTCCCCTTTAACTGCCAGTTTTATGACCTCTGAAGTGTCCTCTTTAAGATCTGTCATAGCCTCCTTTTCTACCCTGCTGAAATTCTGGAAAACATTCTGCCTGTTTTGTTTTAAATAATTCAGGCCTAGATTTATTGCCTGATGAAAAGCAGCCACCTCTGGTGGTAGTTGTTGGATAGCTGGAATAAAAGAGTATACATTGTGGAGACCAGTGTTAGTCTCAATGTCTCCCTCTTTATTTTCTGCCTCTCCGGTAGAGAAGAAGATTTGCTATCTGATTTTACAGAAGAATTCAGCAATCCCTATTTTCAACTTGAAGGGATCATCCCTAGGTGTGGGGACGAAGCCTAGGCCCTTATTGATGACTTGTTTTTGGGTCTCAGTTAGTGTCTTATTACTTATATTGATTATATTGTCAGTGATGACCAGCTGGTCCCTGGTTGGGGTTCCTTGATGTTTTTTTGTTCTTTGCCCTCGGTCTTTCCAGGATACCCTACGATCTCTGTTTTTCCATTTTCCCCTCGCTCTGCCTCTCTCTAAAAAAGGAGGTGAAAGGGGTGTTGGTTGCCACAGAAACCCCGGTTGGCGTGGATACTGTGGAAAACCAAACAGTGGCCACCCCCACTGTGGTGTGTACAATGTGCCTACTTTACTATGCGGCCAAGCTTATATTAAGTCTTGATTAAGCCCTGATTATGCCGGCAGGCATTGTGTGATCTATCAAAATTGGGTGGATTTTACTACTGTTTGTTTTACCCTCAAAAGGCACTAGAGGTATGGCATTTTGTGGTACATGGATAATTTGAAGAAAATGACTGTGATGGGAATGGACTAGACTACATAAGAAGCTGCTTATTTGTTGTCCTAAACTAGTCTGATTTTACAATGAGCATACTTGTAAATATCTTCGGGGTGGAGAGCATGTGCAGCGCCCACATTAGACATTCCTGGGAATAGGAAGGATGATGGTGTGATAGCCTACAAACTAGCTTGCCCTTGTATTGGCTTTATTGAAAAGAACTTTAGATATTATCATCTAGGCGTATACGCTAACAAATTAATGCACGTTTTGATGGTCCTTGAATGTAGTGGATATCACTGTGTATATTTCAATAAGTCATTAAGTGCTGACACACCGTCAATTAAATAAACACTGTAGTTTATCGAGCAAGTTTTTAGAAATCTTGGTACGCCTTTAAAATGGGACCCAGATCTGAAATGAGAATCGCTGTATAGGAAAGGGGGATGTCATCTTTCAGGCATATACATAAAGGTATTGATGTTGTTTGTTGATTTTCCTGGTCATTGTCGATATCGTAATGGTTAGACCAGTGAATGCATTTGGGCTTGAAAGCTAATGCTTTTGGGAGGCTGTCTTGACTCCATTTAGATCCAGTATCAGGCCGGACCAGAGAGGAAACATTTTGGAGTAACAGTGTTATTTGACAATACAGGGATAGATGGTGACAGCTTGTCTTGACATTGTTCTGGTTCTGGAATTGTGCCAGACCAGAGAGGAAGCATATGTGAACAACAGTGTTACCTGAAGACATGAAGACATATGGTGATTGGTGCAGATATGGTGTGCCATGATTGGGCAGTTTCGAGCCACCTACTCAATAGGGCAATTGGAGCTTAAACTGGCTTTGATTGGTTGAATTTGGGTTCAAATAGCGATTAGCTTGACAGGACTGGCTACGAGTGATTTTCTGCTTTTGGTGCCGGCTCCACAGTTACATAGGTCAGTGTGAGTGAGAGAGAAGAAGAGGGAGTAGCTGCAATGACTTATTGGTGTTAATAGTGCCTTTTTGAGAGGAACTGGTAGTGTGTGGGAACTCGTGTAGTTAGAAGGCTAGAATAAATTGCTATATTCTACATTGTTGTTTAGTGAGATGAGGAACTTAAAACTTGTTTTCTCATGTTTCCATCCCACTTGGGCAAGTTACAATAAGGAGCGGCCCGTGCAGGTAAGATCAGTGTGGCGGGGTGGGTAAGGGGGAACTCGACAGACGACGACAAGGGAAAATTAAGTATTTAATTTTCCCTCGTCGTCATCTGTCGAGTCTCCCTCACCCCGCCCTACTGCCCCACCGCTAATACCTGCATGGACCGCTTCGGGTTACAATATTCCTGAACACTTGTTTGTGAGGCAATAGAATATCATGATGACTGCAATGAATTTGGAGAAATGGATATGACAAGTGAGTTGACTATGGTTTTTGAAGCATGCTTTAAAATGTCCTTTTTCAAAACCTAGTGCTTCGTGATCAGAAGAGTATTCCTGAATGATGGTTCTATTAGGATATATGTTAAGCAACACTGGTTAAAAGCTGGAATTTGTTAAATACTATACTGCAAGAACTGTGGTGTTAAAAACATATCAAGTGGATAAAATGCATATCCTTTTGGCACCCAATTGTTTTGATTCTATGACATGCGGAGCAGGGTTATGGGGGAGCTATGTTCAATGAAAAGATTTTTAAGGAGGATTGTAATTAGATAATTTGAGGATTATTTTATTATTGTCTTATGCATTTGAATGCTATGCTGAGTTTTTATGGTTATTTTAAATATACAGTCCTGAGGAAGTCCGCCGCTGGATGAAATGCATTGGCTGGGCTGAATGGCGATATAAAGAAAATTAATAAAGTTCAATTGTGATACTACTACATGGCTCCTCATCGGATAATTGGATGTTCCTGCGCGATCCCTGCGATCCTCGTCCCTACGCTTTGCTCAGGTTCCTCGCTTCAAGTTTCAGAGGCTAGGGGGCAGCTCCTTTGCGGTGAAGGCTGCTGTTGCCTGGAATGCCCTTCCTCTTGCCCTGCGTACTATTCAGGAACCAGTGGCCTTTAAGAGGAAACTGAAAACACATTTTTTTGCTTAAACCTCACTTTCCAGACCCCGCTAGGCATCGCGCCGGGACACTCATGAGTAGCTGTGCGCGTTACAAATTCATCTAGCCAGTGGAGGACCTCGCGGTAATGTTGCCTGTTACGCCCCCCCCCAAGCGTCACCCAAGTGGGATGGCCCGGCATACGCCACGTCTGCGTAGAGGTGTGAATAAAAAGCACGTAGGCCTGGGCGTGGTCCTCTTCCAGAAAGGCCCACGTCTCCACCAGTGCGGCGCCTCCCACCCCACCACGAGGCCGACGCCGTCCTCGTGAGCGGAGTTGCCTGCGATGCTGTACGCCTGCCAGACCCCGGCATGCTGGACCACGAACCCGTCAGGCCCGCCCCGCGCAGCCAGGCCACACTGATCACCTGCCGATACTGGCGTGTGTCAAGGAGGGCCCACAACGTGCCGGCGCAAGCTCCAAGCCCAAATCCCGCGACCTCGGCAGCCTCCTCAGGCCATCACGGCCTCCACGACACAGGCCATCTTTAGTCCTTTCTCGCTGACGTACTCCACTGCCGCCTTCGGCCTACTCTTCGGACCACTAGGTGCCATATGTGAAACTGTGCCCTGAGTCATGAATGGCAGTGACCCCAAATCCGGGCCAGCGGCCACAGCACTAGACCCCCCCGATCAGTGAGGCATAGTTCCATATGGGCATCTTGCGACACGTGGTGCCACTAACCCTGTGCAACGCCAGCCGGCTACACGTGGTGCCACTAACCCTGTGCAACGCCAGCCGGCTACACGTCGATGGGGGACCAGGACTACCCTGCAGACCAGTAGGTCCCACATCCAGCACCTAGTTCCAAATCACGAATGGCAGAGTCCACACCAATGGTCGCACGGAGAGGAGTAAGAGGAAGATGCGGCTCAGTCCGGACGAAATCCGGGTCACATACACGGAGGTGACCGAACACGTGGTGCCACTGAACCTGAACTACGCATGCCGGTGGGGCCATCCAAGCCATGCCGGTGACACTGGGTGAATGGGCCGTGCTGACCGCTGCCTCAGGCCTACACCACGGTCAGGTAGGTCACACATTTGGAACTGAGTCTTGATTACACCATGGCAGTGATCATCATTTAAGGCAGAGAACAATTCACTGTACTCCCTTCGATGTGGTGCCAACAAGTCTGTGCATGGCATCACAACCACACGTGTCTGTGGGCCTACGTGGACTACTGCCCCCGGCCTACGCTGCGCACGAGTGGGATCACAGATTTGGAACTGAACATCGGTAATTCAAAAGGCTGAATACATATCATCGCACGCACGGAGAGGCGTAAGAGGATGATGTGTTGCAGTCCGGAGGGTACAGGATCATTGTTACGGAGGTGATCGAACACTACCGACAACTGCCCTGTGTCACTGACTCTGTGCCTCGCGAGCCAACGACATGTGCCTGTGGGCCACTGCTGTCCGCTGCCTCCGGTCTACACTGTGGTCCAGTGGGTCACAGTCTTGATTTGGCAATGGTGGAGTTCATATCAGTGTACCGGCATCATTGCAGACTGCATCCCCTCACAGCACCTCTGCCACTAAGTCTGTTCCCCGACATTCATGGACACTCACTGGTCGTACATTGGTGGCGTTTGAGTCTATGGACTAGGGCCAAATTTCCTCCTTATGTAGCTGATACCGAATTGTTGGTGAGGACGAGGGTTGCGCTTTCCACTCCTCCATTTGCTGCTTCCAGATAACCTCAGACCTTCCGCATCATGCCCTGGGGAACAGCTTCCACTGTCCCCCGCAACACTCCGCACCATACACCTCGGACATTGATGGGGACCCACTCAGGTCGCATGGCCCATCTGACTGCACCGGAGGTCACGGTCCCGTGGCTGGGTGCCTGTGCCGGCCGCAGTGCATCCGGGGCCACTAACTCCGTGCTGCTCAGGCCTGGGGCCCCTTCTTCTGAGACATTGGATGGCCTCTGTAGCGATGGTCTTGGGGTCATCAACACCATGTGTCTGTGGCCCTGCGCTGTCCGCATCCTCCGGCCTCAACTGCGGGCCACCAGGGCCCACACATAGCATCGTATCTTGACCGGCCCGGACGTCGCATCACCGAAAGGAGGCACACGCCAGCACCGCAAGGACCACCCCCAACCGCCATCTGCCAGAGTCGAAAGGGTGGTCCTGACAGACCTACGGAGTTGCTCAGACCTGTCGTGGATGCCATCATGGGCCTGATACCCTGCTCAGCACTCCAGGTGCCAGTGACTCAGTGCACCGCAAGCCATTGTCCGTTACTGATTGAGTTCTGTGCTGTTGTGAGGTTGCGCAGCAATGTAGCAATGTCACCTCATGCAGTGGGGAAGACCTGGGACTATGATGAGGAAGATGTGTCAAGTGTGCGGACGGGAGAAGGCACAGACAATGGGAGGGCAGGAGGCAACAGCCCCAAGGCAGGAATGCAGACTGGTGGTGGTAGTCAAGCTACACACCCGGATCTATTACTGGGTATTGCGCTGTGGACTGCGGACGCAACTGTCACCTCAGGCAGTGTGGGAGACCTGGGACGTTGATGAGGAAGTTGATGCAGGTGTAACACACCTCACTGCATCTGCATCAGGACTAACCCGAAGGGACACAATCCTAGCAATTTCTTCACATGAGCGCGCTCTTCTCTAGTGCCCGTGCCTCAGTGCACTGCAACTCATGGAACTTCCTGACTGGATATTGGGTGACCTCTGTTCTTACTCCGGATCCCTCCATGTTGCTCTGCAGTTGACTCTGTTATGCTGGTGTTTTCTGTTTCCATTCCACTGGTGTCCAATGTTCAGGTTGTTGCCAGGACCAAGCACTCCGTGCGGGGTGGCTTATACTCACTCCACACACATCCAGCACAGGAGTCACTGTACATTTAGCCCTGCCAATAAAGGGGCCGGGCGCACGTGCCCGTAGCCAGTTCAAGATGATATGTGCATGTATCCCTGTGGTCTTGTTGTATGCATGAGTGCCCTGGGCCCTACGACATTACATTGTGCTATGTACAGCGGACGCAGACATGTCACCGCAGGCAGCGGGCTAGAACCTGGACATGTAGCTTTGTCGTCAGCCACTAAATTCGTAAGGGGAGTGGTCTGTGCCGTCGTACGCAGAGCCAACGTGGGTGTATGACTGATATGTGCATGCCCCTGGGTGTGGTTCTGTACTGGGTATGTGCATCTGTATGTGTCTCTATAGCAGTGTGGGTCTCCTTTGAGGGGTGTAGGTGGTCCCTGAAGGGTATTGGACACCCACGTATGTGTTCTAGTTCGCATTCCATGGGTTCGGCAACACCCGCACCTGTTGGGCCACCTCCTTTTGGCGTTTTGACACCTGGCATTGGGGTGCCATGTGTGGGTCGGTGAAGTGTTGTGAGCCAGCCATGATTGCGGGTGCTTCATGCTGTGTGGTCTGTTGCAGGGGCTGGGTTCTCCTCTGAGTAGCTTGGCTGCCCAGGTCCTGGTGGTGGTTTGTGTGGGATGTCCATGGGCTGTTGTAGGGCGTCAGTGTCGAAGGTGTGGCGTTCGTCTCGGGCATCACTGATGGGTTGTCTGTTCTGACCTGCTGGAGGTGTTGTTTGTCCCTCTGCATTGTGAAGGGGAGATGCATGTTGGCATTGTGTTGGCGCCTTGTCCTTGTCGACATGCAGACTGTGTGACAATGTACATTGTGACTGTTTGGGCGGTGGTGGCTATTTGAGTTGGGACAGTGGACATTTGGCCTACATGGCTGATGTGGGGTTGTAGCCGTAGATATGCATCTCACAGTTCCCTGCTCTGTCCAATGTGATTGTTCTGTTTCTGCGCCTGGGCGGACCCAGTTGTGTCCCCTGTTCTGCAGTGTGGGTGTTGCACTTTGTGCCACATTGTCATGGTATGTGCTGTGATTGCTATGTGTGTGTGCTGCAGTGTGCCATGGGGATGGGGGACATGTCCCTGGGTAATTGTGGGTGTGCAGTGTGCTACGCCTCGTTGTGCATGTGTGACATTGTGCCCATCACCCCCGTCCCCCCAGTCCCTGTTGGATCCTCACCCTGTTGTTGTTGTATCGGGTCCTGTCGGGCTGTGTCCGTACTCACACCTCCTTGCACCGTCTCCACGCTGATGACTGTGGCCTGGGTTTCCTCCTGCTCCTCCTGTGGCGCTGGACTGCCACCTCTTGTCGCCGTTGCTGCCTTCAGGTCAGCAGCGGGTTTGTGCCTGGTTTAGGTTGTCATGTCCTGGCGGTGCCTCTTGGCCTCCTGGATTGGCCTCCTAGGCACTCAGACTGCCTTCCCGGTGGTCTGCTTGTGGGTCAGTTGCTGGTAGTGTTTCTGTCACCTCCGTGGCGCTGGTCTTGTTTTCCTGCGGTCTGCACCCCGTCTTCCTCTCCCTTTTCTCCTTGGCCTTCCCTGACCAGGTTGTTCCTTGCTGGTGGTCTGTGGGGGTTGTGGGGTTCGCGTTGACCTCTGCGCTGTGTCAGGGTGCATCCATGTTGCTACATGCTTTGGCTTGTTTCTGGTGTGTTGTTTCTGTGGTTTTCATGGTGCATTTTCCCGCCAGACACGTGGGATTTGCAGGCCTGTGGCTGCTTTTCGCTACTTTTTGTACCGCGATTGGCCTCATCGCATGATTTCTCGCGTTTTGCATTTTTTAGGCGTGGCGTTGATTTTCACGCTGACATTTGACGCGTTATCTGGTGACTATCGCATGCTACCGCCTTGTTGTGAATTCCATGTTGACACGGGGTTATTTTCCCGCGATAGGCTGCGATATTGAAAGTTGCGTTACGCTACTCTTGCTGTAGTTATCGCACGTTCTTGTGAATATACCCCTTAGTCCTCTGGTTTGCCCAGCGCAGATGTAGTGCTTATATACCCAAAAGGTGGCCTCAGGGGTTCTACCTAGAAGTGTATTGTGGGCATGTCGGGCAAGAATGATGACAGAGGTGAACCTTATACAGAGTTATTATGCAGAAGATGGTAATCCTGCTGTGATACTGGGAATCCTCATGCATAGTACATAAGGCTAGTTTTCGGAGAAAACCACAGGACAGTCATGTATCACCTAACTAGGTAAAAGGTCAGCGCCAAAACCCATTATGTAGAACAATGGTAGGACAGATGTAGGTAAAAGGTTGTGTAACTACCTAGGCCAATATTGGGGTACAGTGGGGTTCATAACACCCACTCCTCATCCGACTGAACAACATAATAATAAACGCTAAAAAGTGCCTGTTTAAAAAAGCATTAAAACATTGCTAAAAAATATGAGTTTAAAAACAACTAAAAATATGGTTTATGTTAAAAAGGTGTAACCATGAAAAAACTCTATGTCCTCTAAAAAGTCAATATACTGTAAGACCAACTGAGCATGCCGAAAGCCATAATGCTCAGTGAGAGCAGAAGAGGAAAAATAAAACTAAAATTATGTTTACAAATTCCAGTTTTAGTTGTTTTCGAAAAAGCCAAATTGTTCCCAGCACACGGAGAGCCAAATGTTTGTGTCCTGTGTGGGAGACGCAACATCACTGTTGCCTGCCTTCACAGATGATGGTCCCTGTAACACCTCTTGGATCAGGTCAATGGAGCAAAGGTGATCTCCGGTTCCCACAGTTGTTGCTGAGGAAGCTTTCGATGCCTGTAAGCTTGGTGCAGAGCCAGTGTCCATTGCAACAGGAGCTGAAGCATCCCATGGTGGCTCAGAGATTGGCGACAACAGGATTGGAAAACGCTGAGGACACTGCACTACATGGGCCTTTAACGGGTCCACAGTACATCTGCGTCTTGAGGGGCAACCAATGGAAGCGTTAGACAGATGTCCAACATGCATTCTTGTCCGCAGAATAAGCAGCAGGGTACAGGCAAGACGCAGTCGACCCTGACTGATCTGAATGATAGAAACCAATGCTCGCTTAGTTCCCAAAGCCGAGTTGTGCCCAGATGGAGTACCATGTGTTCACGGCAACATCGCTCCAAGAGCGCTTTTTCCATCTCCTTGGTATTTGGCATGTCCATTGTGTAGCAGAAAAATGAAAACCAGGATACCCACTACAAGTAGCAGGATCAGCGGAAGACCTCCAAAAATGCTTCCAAAGACGGAGTGTATCAAAGATGGAATAACTCCGAAAATCATCTGAAAGGTGCTTAATATCCCAAAACCTATGGTCTTAAATAGGTGTACTATCCCACTCGTATCAGACATGTTAAAGATATGATGTACCATTTCCCTGAAATGGAGCAGGAAGTTAGTTCTGATTAGGGCTTGCATCTCAGCCAAAGACCTTGCAATCTGTAGATCAAACGTCTCGTGGGCGAGGTTAAGGCCGCCTCTTTTTGTAAAAGTATGGCTTTCACTCTGCTCAGAGGATCAAACCGTATGAGGGAAACATTCACGGAAGGCCATAGCAGCGCCTCCCTGACTGTGTGGGTCGGTGGAAACAATACTTGCATACAACAAGTAACCCTGGCACTTACTGTGACCAGATATGCGATACCCATTGCATCCCACAACAACCTTGATCATTCAACATCAAATAACTCCCGTTCAAGAGTAGTTTGAACACTGGATGAATCACAGCAGCTGGTGTAGTGTAGTTCCTATTTCCCTAAGAGGCTCTGCGCATTGGAATAATATACCCTATAGGCTTGACATAGGACTGAGGTCGGTATGTCCCTATCGAGTATATTAAACTTAATTACTTTGTGCCAGCTAGCTCAGAGGCCACTAGAAACTCCTTGAAAACAAGAAGGGAGTAGTTTCTGGCAACCGCAAAAACATGACAACTTTGTTTCCCTTTAGAATCGGAACACTTCTCAGAATCGTGGAAACAATAGATAACAGTTTCACTCAGTTCAATCGTGCATGCTTAGTTTCCTCAGAGTTACACAGAAAGAATTGATGGGCGTTTCAATAAAAGGATTTATTGAACAGTCTTGTTTCTCGTGTAAGAGATATGTGCTGTTACGATCACAAGACAGTATGCAAGATATATAATGTACAGCGTAAGCAGTAGAAATAAATAATACTGCGCTAGCATTATCTTTTAGCATATATTTACGTACATAAATAACATGAGCTAAAAATGCGAGTACTCATACGATGCGTCTCTAAGCTAGTTCTACCCCAGTGTACCTAACCTAACCTAGGTGTAGGGAAAGGTAAGAAGTAGGTAAAGTATTCTCTAGTATGGTATACTAAGAGTATGTTAAGTCTAGATTGCCAAGTATGCCAAGTATGCCAAGAGTCTATCTAGGTTCTAGTCAGCTTCATACCTTGAGAATGAGAGAGGTGGGAATCTCTTTCCGGACTCGAACTCTAACACCCCACGAAGGGAGTCAGATCACTGGAAGCTGGATTCTCTGCGAGCAGGGATGACTGCGTCTTCTCAGTGCATCAGGCCGGGATACGGGTTCCTCTGAAGTCGAGGTCTCCTCTAACTTGCTTGGGCAGGGAAGGTATATTTATACCTGGTATGTACTTTGGAATGTTAGCATTGAGGTGAAGTCGGACAGAGGAAGACGTCAGGAATGAACCCTTAAGCTATAGCGGTTCATGTATAATAGATGAGTTCTTGGAGAAATCAATAATCCTGTGCTAGGGGAAACTCCCAAGAGCTTAAGGGTCTGGTTTCTAAGAACTCGTTGTGACGTTAGGGTGGACGGATGTCGGTGACCATGCCTGTATTTGGAGTGCACGGCTAATGCCTAAATAAGGACTGGGATTCTATGCCTATATAAGGGCAATGCGAATTGTGCCTATATAAGGACATGTCTCAGGAAAACCTATATACGGACACCTAAAAGTGGAATACAACACCCACTCCACTTTCGAATGAACGATAATACTAAATGCTAAACATTAAATTGAGTACCACATATTGCTAAAAACATTTCTAAAAGCATATTAAAAGAAGTTTAAAATAAACAGTTGAAATGCAATAGGTACTGTACATTTTAAAGCATTGTTTTCATTCTAAGCAAATATTGGAAATAAATGCAACATGAATGAATAAACAGTAATATATATATATATGATGAAATGGTTGACAAGTTTTTAAAAATCAAAGCCATTGCATATCATGGTAGTAAATGACATTTTTAGACAAATAAGGTGACAATGTGTCCCTGGAAGTATTCAAAGAAGTCCGTTTTATATGAATAGTTCTACTGTAAGCAGATTGATTTGCCATGTAGTTTCAAAAATTTTAAAAAAAGTTAAATTTTGGGAAGAGTTCCAAGTTTTGAAAATATGAAGGCCAAATTCATTGCGTCCCTGGTACACTGTGAGCCGAATCAAAGTCAGTGTATGGGTCTGGTGTAAACATGAAATCATCTATTTCCGCAGACAAAATATCGTCAACCGATGTTGGTGACATTTGGAACACCTCGTGTAGGTGATTAATTGCACAGAGATGTGAAGCATCGCCCTCAGCATAAGGTGCCGCAGCAATGTTTGCGTCCGTTGTTACCTGTGGGCCTGTTGATCCATCTCGTACCTCAGCAGCAGCCGGAAGCGTCTGTGAGATCTCAATGAATGCCGTCATCAGGATTGGTAGCCTCTGGGGACAACACAGAGCATGGGCCGTTATCGGGTCCAGCAGAGCATCGATATCCATTGGCATGACTGATGGAAGTGTTAGACAGGTGTCTAGCACGCATTCTTCACCGCAAAGCAGGCAGCGTAGAACAGGTAAGATGCAATCTTGCCAGATTGGTCTGAATGACAGGAACCATGTTGTATTAAGTTCCCGCAGACGAGGTATGCCCAAAAGCTGTACTATGCGCTCACGGCACTTCCGTTCTAGGAGAGCCTTCTCCACATCGCTCGGAGTGATGTCGGTGGACAGGCTTACCATAGCGTAATAGTAGGAATAGAAATAGGATTCCTGCAACAAGTGCTAGAATTAATGGCACACCACCAAACACCGAATGTGCGAAGTTTGGGATGATTCCGAGGACTGCCTGGAAAGGTGCTAATAGTCCTGAACAGATGGTCTTAAATACATGTACAATTCCGCTCGTATCAGATATATTAAAGATACGTCCCATCATTTCTACGAAATGTATAGGGCAGTTTGTACGAATTAAAGCCTGTATCTCAGCCGAAGTCCTTGCAATTTGTAAATCATAGATTTCTTTAGCCGAGGTCAGAGGCAGTTTGTTGTATAAGCATGGCTTTCATTCTGCTTAAAGTATCAAATCGTATAAAAGAGACATTCAACGAAGGCCACAAAGGTGACTCCCTGACTGTGTCTATTGAGGGGAACAATACTTGCATACAGCAAGTGACTCTGGAGTCTACCGTTACTAGATATGGGATGCCTGGCAACATGCCACAGCAACTCTGATCATTCAACATGAGGTAACTCCCATTAGAAAGTTGGCCAAACGTTGGATTAATCACAGCAGCTGGTGTACCTTGCTGGTGGCAGGACAAATTTGCCACAGAACCATTACAAGCCCCGTGTAAAGAAATGTCCTGACATATGAGTGAACCGCTGAGTGCATTTTCACAGTGTGTACCGCTAAGAAACACTTCACGATCCCCCCTCCAACATCTGTATTCGTAAGGTAAATCCCAGGATGTCTTAATGTATTCTTTACCTAACCTTTCATATTTGCCTGCTTGCATTTGTTTGAGGCAATACTGAAACCGAAAAGTAGTGACAGGCAGAGTGATTTTGCCATGAATAAGCCATTCTGTAGCTGGTTTTTCTGCCACAGTGAATGGTAATTTCTCCAGTTTTTCAATGCTCAGCACTGTATACTTTGCTCCCTTTTGTGCCAGTTCGATCTGTTTATCAGTCAGATTGTATTCTGCAAACAGAGCCGACGTGTTGATAAAACGCCAAGGCACATAGCCCGCTCGCAAAGATTGCAGCGTCCAGCCTAATAACATAATAGAACATAACTGAGATTGGCCTTGCTGTAACATGGCTAAATCTTGTTCCAGTATGTCGATAGCAGAGGATACAATGTTGTCCAATGAATAAATTCTGGATCAAAAAGTTGTTAACCCCTTGTCGACCACAGTGAGTTTTCTCTAAATTAATACGATCAAGTTCACGTATTCGTTCTGCGGCCTCTACCTGTGAAACCTTCCATGCTTCATTATAAGCAGCATAGATGCCGGCATATATGAAACGTTTTTGACGCGGTTTTCTTGGTCCTAGCAAGAATTCCCTAAGGTCTGCGTCTTCTTTAAGTAAAGATAAGTGTTGTTTCACATCCTCAAGTGTAGATTTTTGTAGCCAGTCGAGGCACAATTTTCCTACATTGTATGTTGTTACTACCCCCGGATGTTGTCTTTGGACGTATCGTGGGTCTGGCCTATGAATAGTAAAGCCTTGTGTTTTATTCAGGAATCTTTCTTGACAGATGTTTGTGTCTGTGGGCCAGATCAACCATTTTCTCCAATCAGGATTTGTTCTGTTGAGTTGTAGTATTGTGTCAACTGTAACCGCTGCCTGTGTATTGTTATCACTTGCAGGTGTTGGTACAGAAGGTTTTTTCATGTCTTTGATCTTGGCTAAACCAAGGCAAGACGTTTGTTGCAGAGTGTCATTAAAAAACATTATTTGCTGAGGGATGATACATGCTCTAAACAAAGCTTCTATCCCCTGCACTTGCCAATCTTTAGAACCCCAGACAGATTTTGTGTCTATTGTGTCTTTCCACAAGTCGAATCCATGTCTAGACAGTTGGGCAATAAATGCTGCAGAGTAAATCTGTTTTGTATTTGTTAAAATAATTTTCTGTCCTGTTTTGTTTACATTTTTATTGTAAAATGTTTCCGGATCAGATGTATTGTACCCTGAAAAATAGGGAAACTTTTTCGCAAACGTTTTTGAACTACCTTTTGGTGGTGTAGGACAATGCTCCCATTGGTTAAACATAAACACATTTCTAGGTGTTGCAGATTTATGCAAAAAATGATGACCATAGTGGTTATAGCAATACAGCTGTTCATAGTCTGATGAACCCTCTAAATATTCATTTTTAGAAAATGCAGCAGACCTTTCTAGATCAAACATCATGTCATTTAAAGTCTCAAAGTCCCAATCATCAGAATAGGTACAGGACGAAATAAAATCACTTAGTGAAATTTTAAATAAATGTGGAATGTTCAATTGTTCCGTAGGACCGAATATATCGAAATCAGTTTTGTCCCACACTATACCCTCCTGTATAGGAACGGCTGTGATGTTCACTGCTGACAAGTCTCTTGCTTCACGATGGGAAGATTTGTGTGGTCTCAAAAGTAAGTTCACATTTTTACTTTCAATGTCCAGACGGATGTATCTGCCATTTATAAGCACGCTGATAGTCAAAACCAAAGCTAGCCAAAGCAGAAAGAAAAATATTCCAGAAATAATCCATAGTTCAATCCATGGTGAAACCAGATAAGTCTTTTTCAGAAAATGAAAAAAGTCTTGTACTTGCTGTTTGAAAGGTATTGATGCTGGCGTCGTTTCAGGCTCACTCGGAACCTCAGAAAACGGATCAAAGTTAATGAAATAGCCAGAAGCAATTCTGTCAATTGTTGGAATTGCATCAGGATTTGTTGAAATCGCTGGAACCAGTTGATCACTTGTTACATTGGTGTAGACAGGTGTATTTGGACGAACTGTTACTTGAGTTTCAAGAGGGATGAGTTCCATAGCATTGTTGCTTAGTCCTTCATCTGTTACTGCTGAATTCTCGATGGTTATCAGTCTTTCAGTCTGAACCTCTTGGATAGTAGCGAGAGGAGTGCGTCTGCTACTAGGTCGGAGTCCACGAGGCCTACTATGTAGTATTGGCCACATACTGTGGTTTGATGAGGTCGATTGACACAAATCTTTTCTCCTTTTTTCCAGCAAGGGGTGGCAGAAGTACTGTTCTTGTTCCGTGAACGGCTAGGACAGGTACTGGCTGTCTGTAAGAAGGTCCAAATTCCTTCTTGTCCACAATCTTCTCTCTGACTAGATCCCCAACTTTTGGGATCCAGACAGCCCTTGCTGGGACTGCCGGTTTTTCCCCAGTGGTGGTTGGCTTCAGGAATATATTGCTTTATTTCGATCTTAGTTCATTTAGATCCTGTTAAACAGCCAAACGATCTTTGATATCAAAGGGTTTATTTTCCACCACTGTGCCTTTACATTCGAGATCAGGAACCCACATTCTTGTCCCAAATAGGACCTCATATGGAGTGACCCCACCTAGAAAACTTCTTGGCAAATTATTTAATGAGCGTTGGACCCCATAAAGATGTTTGACCCACCCATCACCCGAACCTAATACTCTAGCTGTTATAGGCTGCTTTATGTCCCGGTTTTTCCTTTCCACAACAGAATTTCCCTCAGGATGAAATGGAGAGGAGTACCGCAATGCAACGCCCAAACTGGCCATGGCTTCTTTGTAAGCCCGAGAGCTAAACGCAGGGCCCTGGTCAGAATGTAGCGTGCCTATTGCGTATGTGCCGATAAAGACTTGCAAATCTTTTATAACAGTTCGAGCGTCAGCCGAGCGCTGAGGCCATATCCATAGGAACCTTGAGCACGAATCCACTGAGACCATTATATATTTATAGTTACCGTCCCTTTGCAAGGGACCGCAGTGGTCCAGATAAACACAAGCTAATGGTTTGTCTGAAATTAACAGGGGTGTCTGCGCAGGACGTTTCACTGTGGAGACTTTCATCTGTTGGCATATTTCACATTCCAGAACATAGTTCTTGGTCTGTTTCCTAATGCCAGGCCACCAATATCTTTGTTTCAGTAAAGATACTGTTGCAGAAATACCTGCATGGGCAGACGCTATCCCTTCATGTGCTGCTAGGATTAGTCCTAATCTACGTTCCTTGTTTGGAATTACCCTATCCCCCACTCCAGGGATTCGAGCAAAAGGAACGTTGTTCGCATCAATTACATAAGAGTACTTGAGTGGAAACTTTTTTGGGAACGCTGCACCACTGCCTTTGCTTGAAGCATTGACAGCCAACAATATCTCACTGTCTATTCTCATTTTTGAACGAGTGATCGCAGCTACGGAAGCCGTGTGAACAGCCCCCTTTGCGGCTTCGTCAGCGAATGAATTCCCTGCAACGTGAACGCTATCACGTTGATAACTCAGTGTATGTATCACGTGAGCCTTTGGTAGTTCGTTTTTTAACTGAACTACTTGTTCCCAAAGCGTTTTATGCTTTATTGTGCCACCTTTTGCATCTTTGAACCCATTTTCAAGTCAATTTTGTATATATTCATTATACGACTGAACACAGTAAAAGGAATCGCACACTATTAGTGTGGGGAATTCGCGATCTGTACTTTCAAGTGCCAGTTTGAATGCTTGTATTTCATCTCGCTGAGCTGTACAATCTCCTAGAGATTGAGTTTTTGTGACCATAGGTCTGAAGTTACCATCTTGCATGCGACCTTTAACGATTGCGCACGCTGCACTGTAAGCTTTCTTACTCCCCGTTGCGGGTTGTGCTGATCCGTCAGTATACATTATAAATTCGTATTGATCGAGAGGCAGAATTTCAGTGGGCAAAGGACATTCATGTTCATATTGCAGGAACGTTTGTGTTTTTAAATCAGGATCAAAAACATATTCAACATCTGTTGCAGCAAGAGAGTTAACCCATTGATGTAAAGCTTTTGTATTCGGAATGCTCGCTTTTGTGACCGCTTCTAAGGCTGGTACTGGGGTTACGACAATAATGCGTTTCCCTTGTGCTAGGGCTCTTTCTTTTGCTACAGCGGTTTGAACTGCTGTCAGTATTTTTTCAGTTGAAGTGAAGAGCATTTCTGCTTGTCTATACAAATGAGATTTGTATGCTATTGGTACTTTTTCACCTTCATTAAATGTTAAGTAGGTGAATCCGCATTGACCCGAAATTATTCGGATCACTAAGTTGCGTTGACTTACGAGTGTTTGTAAGTGATTTGTTGCTAACATGTTAGCTTGGAGTGCACGCAAGATTTCTGTGTGTTCTTGTGTCCAATTTTTGATTGAAAAATCAGGTTTGATTAATTCGTAGAGAGGTTTAACCCTTTCTGCGTAATTTAGAATGTAAGTTCTTCCAAAATTTAGGAAACCCAGGATGGATTGTAAGTTTTTCAGCGTTTTTGGAGGTTGGAGCAGCGCACACTTTTCTAAAAAATTAGCTGCCAAGCTCTTGCCTTCACTTGAAAGCTCATATCCTAGAAAGAGGACATTGAGATAGGCAATTCTGGATTTTTTTAAAGTTGAATTTATAGCCCTCAGAGGCGAAGCCCAATATAATGGTACTCACCCTGTTCAAGTGCCTATCCAGGCCATCGTCTGTCAGATAGATGTCATCGACATATGACAATGCCTCATTATCATAAATTTATAGTAACTCTGTTACCCTCGCTGAGAATAACCCCGGGCTGTTCTTGAACCCTTGTGGGAGTCGACAAAATTGACGCTGGGTCCCCATTATTGAGAAAGCTGTTAAGTACCTGCTTTCAGGTGCTATGTTTTGACATAAGAAACCATTTGAGATATCTAATGTGGTTTTATATTTTTTGCGCACAATGTTATTCATTAATGCTGTACTATGTGCATTTTGCACTGCAAATGTTTTAGAACAAGTGTTTAAGTGTCTGTAATCCAAAACTAGATGATATGAATGGTCTGGTTTGGATACAGGAAACAATTGATTGTTCATTGAGGAGGTGCATGTTTCAATCACCCCTTGGTATTCAAGTTGATCTAAGATCTCCCTGACCTGCTTTTTAGCTTCTTGCTTTATTGGGTACTGCCTTTGTGCAGTAGGTTCATTTTTTAGATGTATTTTATGGTGAGGTGAGCCCTCATCCCATCCTACATGATTTTTGTATAATGCTGGGGCCTGGGCAACTGCCCATTTCCTGGCATAAGTATATTTTAGGTGAATTGGAATATGGTTGGAGAAGGCAGGCATAATAATGTCTTCGCCATGTGGGCACTCCCTGACAAATTGTGGTGGCCAGTCTATTTCTGCTAGAAGTATGTCATAACCCCTTGAAAGTTTTTCCCAAAAGAGTGTTTTAACCTGTCTTGGTATGTCTCCCTCCATTCGGAGTGTTTTTTCATATAACTTTTATGGAGTACTAACCCTGGTGTCTACAGTTTCTACTGTGTTGTACTCATTCAAGTCCACTATCTCCAGAAGTTCCTTCAGGTTCTGGCGAGCTATTGTGACTTCTGCTGCACTGTCCAGCATTGTCTGAGCCCATTCTCCGTTCTTGAGTTGTGTTCTCAGTATCCTCGGCATGTCTGATCTTCAGACCTGCTACCTTCTTTTTTGAGAATTGAGGTTTTGATTTATTTTTCTGAACGTGTTTGTCATCTTTGGATTTCACGCGTTCTTCTTCATGTTCTGACCGTCCTCTTCTTTCCGATGTCTGTGACGAAATCTGAAATGTACGAGAGGAACGTGTATCATTATCTTGATACCTGTCAGGTTTCCTTAAATTATCCCTATTCCTGAGATTATACCTCCTTTCAGAGGGCTCCTTTTGAGGAGACCTACCTCGGGATTGAGAACGTTTCTCGTTTGAATTTTGATTATTAGTTTCCCACTTCTTTTTAGAAGATGTAGGAGTTTTAATGGTCTTCCACCCAAACTTTCTCTGCCTAATTCTGCATAAGATTGTTCTATTATTCTGGGTAGTTCTGTTTGATGTTCTGTTACATCAAATTCCCTTAATCGTTGGCGCATCGCCACTGCTGCTGCCTCCCCTTTAATATTAGATAATATTATTGTTGAGACCTGGTCGAAATTTTTCAGTAATTTCATACCTAAATTCAGAGCAGGCTCTGCCCCGTATTCGTTTTGAATTTGTTTCAGGACATCTGGTATTACTGCAATTGACGGAACACCATGTGTTTTAGTATAGATGGCAGCGAAGACTGAGCCCCAAGTGGTGCAGTCTTCCAGTTGTGGTGTGATCCTCATTGGTAAACAGATTGTTAGTATTCTGTGTTTCTCATAAGGGCTAGTATTTGGAAATACTTCTTCGATTTAAGTAATTTTTTGAGCTATCCAGAATGGAATTTGCTCACGTTTTGTGGGCATTTTACCCATGACTGCGTATAAAGTCTGTGGAGTAATTTTTATTGTATTCCCCTGTTGAGGGGTTTGATTTGGAATGGTCAATGGTGGTTGGACTGTGAAAGTCCGCATGACATATTGGACCAATTGTCTATAAATTTTTATTAACTCTGTAAGTTGAGTAAGTAATTTCTCATCTGACATTATATCGAGTTCAGGATGAGCAGTGTAGCCGGCTAGAATCGGCCATGTTGCTCCTAGTCTGCCTAGTGGACCGAGCCTGGTAATGTTTCTGTGATCTTTTAGGGTGCCTTTAAACCAGAGCTGGTGCTCCTGGTATGTTAGAAGAATTTCAATATCCTCAAAAGGAATATATTCCTCTGGTGGTTCGTCTTCTTTGTAGAAGTGAAACAGTTTTGTGACTGGATTTGATTCTGGGAATACTATCCATGAATAGAATACCTCTGTCGGAAAGGATTCGTGTGCCTCTATCACGAAAACTGCTCTACCGCCTCTTGGTGGTAGGCCGTGTTTTATAACTTTTAGAGTGATGGCTCTTCTTAAGTTTGGAGCGATGTCTATAACACCCTCCTTGGTTTCATTAAAACCTGTAAGGTTAAATGCTGTTAATACTGGTTCAGCCGCAGCTACACCGTTCCCAGTGCCATTGTCCCCGTTATTGGACATTTTGTTTTTTGAAAAATGTAGAACAAGCTTCAAGGAAACAAAAAGATAAGGTGCACAATATTTTGGAACACTGTATCCTTCAACGTTGAACAAACCAAACAGCTAATATGTAGGGTTTTTTGTCCTATTTAGCTTTGGCGGATACTTAACCCTACCCACTCCAGACGTCTTATGGAGTATAAGAGTAGGGGTCTCTGAGAGAAAAGCACGACTGAGTTACTCAGTATCTAGCGTTAAATTACCACCTAACCAAACGTTTGGGCACCATGTAGTGTAGTTCCTATTTCCCTAATAGGCTCTGCGCATTGGAATAATATACCCTATAGGCTTGACATAGGACTGAGGTCGGTATGTCCCTATCGAGTATATTAAACTTAATTACTTTGTGCCAGCTAGCTCAGAGGCCACTGGAAACTCCTTGAAAACTCCTTGAAAACAAGAAGGGAGTAGTTTCTGGCAACAGCAAAAACATGTTTCCCTTTAGAATCGGAACACTTCTCAGAATCGTGGAAACAATAGATAACAGTTTCACTCAGTTCAATCGTGCATGCTTAGTTTCCTCAGAGTTGCACAGAAAGAATAGACGGGCGTTTCAATAAAAGGATTTATTGAACAGTCTTGTTTCTCGTGTAAGAGATATGTGCTGTTACGATCACTAGACAGTATGCAAGATATATAATGTACAGCGTAAGCAGTAGAAATAAATAATACTGCGCTAGCATTATCTTTTAGCATATATTTACGTACATAAATAACATGAGCTAAAAATGCGAGTACTCATACGATGCGTCTCTAAGCTAGTTCTACCCCAGTGTACCTAACCTAACCTAGGTGTAGGGAAAGGTAAGAAGTAGGTGAAGTATTCTCTAGTATGGTATACTAAGAGTATGTTGAGTCTAGTATGCCAAGTATGCCAAGAGTCCCTCTAGGTTTTAGTCAGCTCCATACCTTGAGAATGAGAGAGGTGGGAATCTCTTTCCGGACTCGAACTCTAACACCCCACGAAGGGAGTCAGATCACTGGAAGCTGGATTCTCTGCGAGCAGGGATGACAGCGTCTTCTCAGTGCGTCAGGCCGGGATACGGGCTCCTCTGAAGTCGAGGTCTCCTCTAACTTGCTTGGGCAAGGGAATGTATATTTATACCTGGTAGGTACTTTGGAATGTTAGCATTGACGTGAAGTCGGACAGAGGAAGATGTCAGGAATGAACCCTTAAGGTATAGCGGTTCATGTATAATAGATGAGTTCTTGGAGAAATCAATAATCCTGTGCTAGGGGAAACTCCCAAGAGCGTAAGGGTCTGGTTTCTAAGAACTTGTTGTGACGTTAGGGTGGACGGATGTCGGTGATCATGCCTGTATTTGGAGTGCACGCTAATGCCTAAATAAGGACTGGGATTCTATGCCTACATAAGGGCAATGCAAATTGTGCCTATATAAGGACATGTTTCAGGAAAACCTATATACGGACACCTAAAAGCGGAATACAACACTGGGGACCCTTTCAAGTGACAAGATAAATTTGCAACCAAAGCATTGCAAGCTCCGTGAAGCATAATATTCGTGAAGCATAATATCTTGCCAAATTAATGATCCACTTTACGAATTCTCGCAGTCTGAACCGCTGAGAAAGAATTCAGTGTCACTATTCCTCCTCTAAATCTGTACGGCAACTCCCAAGATTCATGGATGTACTCCCTACCCAACGCTTCATATCTTCCTACCTGGTGGTATTGTAGGCAATATTGAAATTGAAAGGTAATTGTAGTTGAATGGGTGGATACTATCCAGAATTACGGCAACAAACAGGGTCAGGACCCAAATTGGTGATTGGCACTTCCTCCTCAAGTGGTTACACCCAAGGACCACTGAGTAGAGATACTTAGTAGAAGTGTAGAGGGAGGATGTTGTGCCCAATACTTCAATTATAGTACCCTGTAGTAATCTAAACCCAAATACATTAGGGTTTTTATATTTGTTTATTGTGGACAGATCCAATGAGCCAAGACACAAAGGAACAGCCAACACGTGTTTCGCCCGTGGGGCCAATAGGCCAAAGGCTTTTTCAAGGCCAAACGTCTTGTTAAAGGTCACGTGACTTGAGATTGTTCATAGTTGCAGTCTCTGCGGTCCCAGAACTGTCCACAATAAACAAATATAAAAACCGAACAATTGGGATTAGATTACTATAACATACTATAATTGAAGTATTGGGCACAACATCCTCCCTCTACACTTCTACTAAATTTTGAAATTGAAATGTTGTCACTGGCAATGTTATATGGCCATGGATTAACCATTCTGTGGAAGGGGATTCAGCCACGGTGAAAGGTAATTGGTCTAATTTTTCAATATGCAACATTGTATACTTCGCATCTCTTTGTGCCATTGTGGTCTGCCTTTTTGTTAAATTATAAGCAGAGAACAGAGACGTACTGTTAATATATTGCCAGGGCATGTAACCAGAGCGCAACGAATGTAGCGTCCAGATTAGTAACAGAATTGATCGTCGCTGTGATTGCCCATGTTGAAGAATGGACAAATCCTGTTCCATTATATCTATAGCAGAAGACACAATGTTGCCCAGTGAATAAATACTTGATGTTAGTGTGGTCATGCCATTGTCGACCACTGCCAAAGCCTTTTCTAGGTTAGCCCTATCATTTTCACGTAATCTCTCTGCAGCCTCCTCTTGAGAGATCTTCCATACTTTGTTATAAATAGCGTATAAGAAGCATTTTCGACATGGTTTTCGGGGACCTAACAAAAAATCCTTTAGATCCATTTCGGCAGAAAGTAAGGATAAGTGTTGTTTCACCTGGGACAGTGTTGAGGTTTTTAGCCAATCTAGGCATAACTTCCCAACGCTGTATGATGTCACCACCCCCGGATGTTCCTGTCGTACACAACATTGATCAGACCTATGGATACTAAACCCTTCGGTGGTACCCTTGAATCTCGACTGACACCTATTTGTGTCTGTAGGCCAAACCAACCATCCCTTCCAATTGGGGTCTGATGAATTTTATGAACCATCATGTATAATGTCATCCAGCTTATCCTCACTATGCTGTGCATAATTTTGCCATCCTTCAAAGTGTGAAAGTGAAGGAATCCAATGTGTGTTCAAGTCCTTGATCCTGGCTAGTTTGTTGCACTGTATTGTTCAGGAAGGCAATCTGTTGTTGTATGAGACACACTCTAAATAATGCCTTAGTCCCCAGAACTTGCTAATCTTTAGTCCCCCAGACAGATTTCATGTCTATAGTGTCCCCCAAAAGTCGAACCCTTGTAAAGGCAGCTGGTAAACAAAGGAAGCAGAGTATATCTGTTTTGTGCTATTAAGCATATTTTTCCTTGCAGGTGTAGGTACAACCTTGTAATAATATGAGGTCGGGTCTGAAGTGTTAAACCCAGAAAAATAAGTAAACTTCTGTGCAAATGTTTGTGAACTACCTTTTGGTGGTGTCGGGCAATGTTCCCATTGATGGTAAGTAAACATGTTACATGGGATACTTGCTTTGTGCAAAAATTGATGACCATAATGTTGATAACAAAATATTAGGGGTGGGCGGAATTTGCGTAGTCGCGCTACGCAAAGCTCCGCGAAACGGTTAAAAATCTCCGCGAGCACGCAAAAGTTCCGCGAACACGCGGAATTGCTTGTTCCGCCCGTTCGCGATGCTTTTTTCCTGTTCGCTAACGCTGTTTGCGTGCTCGGGGAGAAATATCTTGCGAACACGCATTTTGAACGTGCGAACAAGCAAAAAATTCCGCGAAGCCGCGGATCGCGGAGTTTTTGGTAATTCCGCGTTCTCCGCGGAACGCGAAATTACCCAAATTGCGCAAATTCCGCGAGCGGAACGGAATTTACCGCCCAGGCCTACAAAATATGGTGTCAAAATCAGACGAATCATCATACAAATAATCTTTGGAAAAAGCAGCACTTTGTTCTAAATCAGATAACATGCTATTCACAGTTTCAAAGTCCCAATCATCAGAGAATGTACTGGAGGTGATGATATAATTCCCAGAAATTTTAAATACATGTGGTATTTTCAAAAGTTCAGTTGGACCAAATACATCATATGAAACCCTATCCCATACTATTCCTTCAGGAATCGGAACTGCTGTAATGTTCACAAAGGACAGGTCTCTTCGTTCGCGATGAGATGATGTATGTGGTTTCAGGACCATGTTCAAATGTGATACTGCAGAGCGTTCTGGGAGATAATTTCCATTCAGAAGCAAGAAAAAGACAGGCACTACACCTATCCAGAGGACTAGGAACAGAAGACCAATTGCAATCCAGAGCTATAGCCAGGGAGAAACAAAGTTAGTCTTTTTCAGCCAAAGGTAGAGATTACATATTTTTTCTTTTCGAGAAACAGGAGCTGGCGGTCACTCAGGTTTACTCTGATCCAGAGAAAAAGTATCAAAATCGATGAAGTAGCCAGATGCTGTTCGATCTATCTTTGGTAGCTCAGCAGGTTTAGCTGAACTGGCAATTGACTCATTTTGAGGCATATTCACATAGATGTCTGTATTAGGCCAAATTGCGATCTGTGTTTCATTTGAATTTTGTTGTTGTTCAATTTCAATAGGCACAATTTCCATTCCATTGTTGGCAACTCCATTACTATGTAGAGTAGAATCTTTGAATGTTATTAGCCTTTCTGTTTGAACTTCCTGTATGGTAGCGAGAGGAGATCGGCGGCTACACAGGAGTCCACACGGCCTGCTATTCAGTATCGGCCACATAGTGTGGTTTGATCAGAACACTGGAGACAAATCTCTTTTCTTTCTTGCTGGCAAGGGATCGAAGAAGTACTGTTCTTGTTTCTTCGACAGCCAAGACAGGTACGGGCACTCTGTAAGATGGCCCAAATTAATTTTTTCCACAATCTTTTCTCTGACCACGTCCTTGATCTTTGCGGACCCAGGCAGGTCTTGCCGGAACAGCTTTGACTTCCCCAGTGGCGGTGCGTTTTACTTGGATGTTGCTTTGTAATGCCCAGAATTCATTGAGTGCCTGTAAAACAGCCAAACGATCAATGATGTCAAATCCTTTCTCATCCGTCACTGTGCTGTCACTATCGAGGTCGGGAACCCACATTCTCAACCCAAACAGGACCTCGTAAGGAGTATGGCCTCCCAGGGAGCTTCTTGGCATGTTATTAAGTTCCCTCTGGACCCCATATAGGTGATTGACCCAACTGCCACTCGAGCCTAATACCCCTGCTGTTAAGGATTGCTTTAAGTCCAGGTTTTTCCTTCCCACAATCGAATTTCCCTCAGGATGATACAGAGAGGAGTACCACAATGCTACACCCAAACTTCTCATGGCTTCCTTGTAAGCACGAGAGCTAAACGGGGGCCACGGTCAGAATGTAATGTGCCAATTGAATATGTCCCTATGAAGTCTCGCAAATCCTTTATAACAGTTCAGGCCTCAGCTGAGCGCTGAGACCAAACCCACAGGAATCTAGAGCATGAATCCCCTGCCACCAAGATATACTTGTAAGCCCCGTCAGATTGTAAGAACCGCAGTGGTCCAAATAGACACATGTGAGTGGTCTGTCTGATATCAGTAAAGGTGTCTGTGGTGGACGTGCTACGGTGGAACCCTTCATCTGCTGGCAGATGTCGCACTTGAGGATGAAAGCCTTGGTCTGTTTAGTAAGACCTGGCCACCGATAACATTGTTTCTGCAATGATACCTGCGTGCACTGAGCCCAGACCCTCCTGTGAAGCTAGTATTAAACCTAATCTGCGATCCATGTTTGGTATTACTCTATCCCCCACTCCTGGAATTTGAGCATACAGTATGTTTTGTGCATCTAACTTGTAGGAGTACTTGAGTGGAAAACCTTTTGGCACGGCTGAGCTGTTTTTATGTGAAGCGATGACAGCTACCATTATGTCTCCGTCTACTCTTGTGCGAGAACGAGTGATTGCAGCAATGGCAGCAGTTCTCACTGTCGCCTTGGCGGGTTCATCAGCCAATGAATTCCCTTCAATGTGCACGCCAACACATTGATGATTCAATGTATGGATCACCTGAGCCCGCGGCAACCCTTTTTTCAACTCTGCCACTTGTTCCCAAAGCAACTTGTCCTTTATTGTGCTATCTTTCAAATCTTTAAACCCATTGTGGTACCCAATAGTGAAGATATTCATTGTATGACTGGACACAGTAAAACGAATCACACACAATGAGTGTGGGGAATTCTCGATCCGTATTTCTTAGTGTCAATACTAGGGCTTTTAGTTCTGCCAGTTGAGCCGTGCAATCCCCTAGGGACTGTGTCTGTGTATTGCTGGGACGGAACTTACCATCCCGCATGCATCCTTTTACAATCGCACATGTGGCACTGTATTGTTGTTTACTTTCTACGGCAGGCTGAGCAGAACCGTCAGTGTAAATAATGTATTCATACTTATCTAGAGGCATTATTTCATTTGGGAGAAGATATTCGTGTTTGTACTGCAAAAAAGCTTGTGTTTTCAATGTAGAGTCAAATTTGTAGTCTACATCTGTTGCAGTGAGAGAATTAGCCCACTGTATCCATCTTAGATGTAGTGCTTTTGCATTTCGAACGCTTGCTTTTGTAACAGCCTCTAAGGCCGGTACTGGAGGCACGACAATTATTCGTTTCCCCTGAGCCAGTGCTCTTTCTCGCACTACAGCAGTCTGTACTGCTGTTAAATGCAAAGCGCATCTCAGAGTTTGTGTACAAATGAGATTTGTATACAATCGGTACAGTTTCGACTTCATTGAAGGTTAGGTAAGTGTATCCGGATCGACCCGCTGTTAGATGGATCACCAAATCCATTGTATTTACACATGTGTGTAAGTGCTTGGAAGCTATCATGTCAGCTTGTAGGGAACTTAGTATTTCTGTATGTTCCTGTGTCCAATGTTGAACTGAAAAATCAGGTCTGATTAAATTGTTGAAAGGTTTTACTCTTTCTGCGTAATCCAAAATGTATGTTCTGCCAAAATGTAGGAATCCTAAAATCGATTGTAACTTTTTCAGAGTCTTTGGAGGTTGGAGCAGCACACACTTTTCCAAAAAGTTGGCTGCTCCCTTCACTTGAGAGCTCCTATCCCAACAAGCATTTGCAATGCAATCGGTCTCGCATTTGTTTGAGTTAGAGCTATTGGATTTGTAAATGACAATGCATTTTACCCATGAGTTATGGAGTGTATGTATGTAGTTTGTAGTGGAATTATGTGGTTTGAATTGGAATTGTTAGTTGTAAAATTGTGTGGTGTGCAGTGGATTTGTGTTGTGGAATTATGTGGCATGGTGTGCAGAGGAAATATGTGGATAATAATTATGTGGTATTGAGTGTACTGGAGTTATGTGGAGTGGGTTTTTGTGTTATGGAGTGTAATTATGTAGAATGGTGATATAAATGCAGCATTGAGCAGTACTTTGTCAATTACTCAGCTCCACTGACAAAGTACTGCCACCGAAATCAAATGAGGTGTGCCCTAGCGGAGACACGGCTAAAGGGCAGCCTTTGGGGTGGGCCCAAATTTACCAGTAGTCACGACAAGTCAGGCAAAAAGATCATGGAGACAGTCAGCCATGTTGTAATCAGGCAAAGCAGGCCATCAATCTGTGTGAGAGCTGGGAGAGATAACGATTGACCACCGGCGTCTTCGCAAGTCCTCCACATGGAGCTCTATGATTCACAGGGGTGGGCAGGCAGGCAGGCGCTGAGTGAGGCCCAGCATGCTCTTATTTGGTGTTAGTGGGTTGTGGTGGGCTGATGGGCCGTCTTTAGAACTCAAGCCAATAGGAAAGTTGCATGGAGGAGCTGGTGCCTGTGCTACAGTAAATGTAATACATTTATCAGACCCTTTTAATGATTTGCATTTCATCATTCATCGATGAGTAGGCTGACATTGTGAGAGACCCATGAGTGGGAGTGCTGATGACAAAGGTGGACATTGAGCTTACTTTCAAACTCCTACCTATGCACTCAAACAGCTTACATTTACTGAGTTTTTAACCCGTTGACCGCGGCGCGAATTCCGCCGCAGTGCAGGTGATTTATTGAGTGGACATGTTTAGGACGGCCCCCGGCTGTCCTCCGCACACGCCCTCTGTGACGTCGGACGGCCGGGGGCCGTCCCGAGCACCGAAGCGGTTAATGTGACAATAAAACATATTGATAAATGCATGCCTACAGACTGTCCTGTCTCCTGTAAATATTTGGACATGTTTGACAGTGAATTAAAGTGCCTCTTGCAAAGATTGCACCATAGCACCGAAGGGAGAGTATGCAGCATTGCCTCAATGACGTCTTGTCTGTGGGTCACCCAAATAGTGGGGATGTTACTACAGTACTGAGAGTATGTCATTCCTTGGGTTCTTAGTACTCTCCTTAGTGCTGCAGAATTCAAGTGGCCCTGCATATAGTACAGCTGAATAGTAAATTCGACAGACTGGCTGCTTGGCTGTCTGTGTGGGGTTATCCTGTCCCTAGATATGTAGTGACCAGACTCCGAGGGCGAAGCGCTGGCGCCACCAGTGCATGTCTATGGAAGGAACGCACAGTATTGTCGTGTGCTCTGCAATATATAGTTCAGGCGGCGGTTGACGCCGCTCTTGGCCTCGATCAATGGCTGTCTCTTTACAGCTGCTTAGATGCACAGACACCCGTGCACAATCCGGGGAGGCTGAAAGTTCAGTCACACCACTCACAAGCACCTTGCGGGGAGCTGCACCTCACAGGGCTACACCAGAACGGCTTTCCTGCTCTTTCATGCCTCAGTGTCTGCAGAGGTCAACCTCACCTACTGTCTCATTTTGTTCATGGGGACAGAGTGAAGCAAACACCCTGGACACCAGCAATGGCTGTATTTAAGACATAACTGTATCCTCAAACAAGCCACTGGCGGGGCATGTGAATCATTTCGCATCCCCTATGGAACTGTTCATATGAACTGAGCCCACCATTATTTTTGATGAACTGCCTGGTTCCTATGGATGTGTCTGCAACCTGACTGAAGACCCTAGGTTTAAGTCCTGCAAGATTAAACTAGCATTTCAACTTTCCAGTGTCAACAAAGTGAGTCGCATTGAGATGGAAATATTAGCATAGGAATGTTATTGTTGCAAAGAATAATGGATTGAATGCTCTAATATGACAGAGACACACAAACGTTTCTTTTGTAACCACGGTGATACACGTTGTACTAATCGCAGTGTCTCAAAAGGAATCTTGTTAATGGCATCACCCCAAACCATAGAAGAGACATTCAGAGGTTTTATGTTGGTTGGCCCCACTTTATATTTCGTCTTAATTAACCCTGGGCGAAGTACTACGCTACGCTCGCGTAGTTTGCGAAGTTTGCGCTACTTCGCACAACGCGAATTGCACGTAGCACAGTGCAAACACGCGTAGCGTAGTGCAGCGGTCATTTTTTGCTTGCTCGCGGTCCTCAACGTCAAGTTGGCGACCGCGAGCAAGCAAAATGACATCCCGGCGAGACTTTTTCCTCGTTCGCGATCAGCAACATCAAGTTGCCGATCGCGAGCGTGGAAAATAAACCTCCCAGCGAGATTCTCAACGCGGGGAGGTCAGGTTTCTCATTGCGAGTGGTCGCGTATGCTCGCGACCGCTCGCGATGAGAAACTACCAGTCCGCGTTGAGAAAACTGCCGCTCGAGTACAAATCTACTCGAGCGGCAGAAAACGACCGCTTGCACTGTGCAAGATGCCGTTTGCAATGATTGCACAGTGCGGACAAGCATCCGGCACTGTGCAATCATTGCGAACAGCGCACTAAGCAGTTCGCGTAGTGCTATTCGTAGCTCGCGTAGTGCGAACTGCACTTTGCGTAGCTTAGCGTAGCGCTACTTCGCGAACTACGCCCAGGCTTAGTCTTAATGCAATTTGAAATATCTGATCAGCCTTGGTTTTAGTTATAAAATACATGTTGTTTTATTTAAACAAAAAAAACACAACTCATGCTTTAAATAGAAATTGCCAAAGACTATTTCACGTTACAAGGGAACCGCTTTTCACACTTTTTCTTCTGAAACACACCGGTTTGTCCTGTTAGGACACCAATACGATTGCATTTAATTCATCGTTCAAAGACGGCCAGCGTGTTTGCATTGGCAGGTCAGAAGCATTTGAATTCCAACCCTGATCCTGCTTTCAGTCAGTAAGTCAAGTAATCCAATTCCTGACCTCACTCCAAAGAAGCATTTCCACAGTGCGCATCCGTGAAACACAAATATGGCTCACTGTGATAAATAAAGAAAAGAAATAAACAACTGTATTTGTGATCTTTTCTTTATCACAGTGAGCCATATTTGTGTTTTTGCTCCGTGGACAGGGTGTGCCAAGAACTCTAAACCTGTTTGCTTTTCATTTACTTTATTATAATTCCAAAGCCCGAAACGTACTTGTGGCTGCTAATGATAGTCCAACATGTGATATTTTCGTGTGCTTGGGCAGTAGTTATCTTCAATAATTACTCATCGCTCCCTATTAATTCCAGGCACGTGGTTTATACAAAGCTCTGGGAGTATAAAAAACACTGCCTGATATAGCCTGCAGCTATGCCTTCTTGTGCCCGGCCCGTTGTCACATGTAATGTGAGCAGCAAAAGCAATATGCTCGTCCTGGAAAGACAAGCCCTCCCCAAGTTTCGCTTCTAACACCCCTTAGAAGACATTACAGGTAGTTACAAAGATGCTGTCACAGGTGAAAAGCAGAGGCTTCTCGCAGTCTGTGTCCCCTGCCCTCCGTGCACAAACTACTCGCCACAATGCTCAAGACATGAGAAACTCAGGGGCCTCCCCCCGTGCCACCATCGTAGTGTTCAAAGTAATCCATGCTGCAGCCGAGGGCTGTCAAGGGAAAATGGTAGGCGACTGCCGATGCTGCTGTGTGCCACGACAAGTCCCTGCAGATTCCTCGGGTTTCCCCTCCCCTCCCCCTTCCCTCCCCTCTCAAACCCTTCTCTCGGCGGCTCCTTCCTGAAACCAGGAATGCACCAACCCCACGCGGGGGAAGTGGTACATGGGGGCGCGGTGGCAGCGCAAAGTTATTGTGAAATGTACCTGTGGCGCTGCGGGCACCTCCAAGATCCCCCTGCTCGATATCATCCGGCTCACATTCCCATCACCAACAGCACCAAGGACTTCAGGACTACACCGCACTCTGTGAGTGGGCGGACGAGGGTCCCCTGCAGGCCCCTCCTTTTCCATCACCCCTTAAAGATTACTCGGACCGCACAACTCTCCTTCACGTTACTTTCCCTTCCCACCAGCCCGCCTCCTGTGGCTGTCCCCTTCCTTCCCAGGCTCGTCCACGCCCAGGTGCTGCCTTCACATGTCAGTTTGCTCCCTGCATTTCAGCCCTTACCACTGGCCTGGCCCTCTTTTCTTCTCTCAGAAGAGGTCTGAAGAAAGAACGAAGAGCCACTTCGACGTGATGCCTCTGGGGCCCGTCTGTGTCGAGCTCCTCCCCGGCCCGCCATGTTCAATCTCTGGAGCAAAGAAGTTGAGATAGTGGGCTGGCCCGTACTATCTCATGGCCCTCGCTGCCAGTGCCCGCCTGGCTCTGTGAAGGGAAGCGGTGTGTTCCCCCTACCATCCCATCTATTTGAGGGAAAGCAGCCAATCTCCATGTTCACAGCAGCTGTGAAACAAACCGCGCTAGCAGGGAAACACCGACCTGTAAAAAGTAACACCCGCCCACACCAGCTGAAGAGGTTGAGCCAACGCACTTGAAAACTGAAAAAATATTTGGAATGCAATAGGTCTCGCATTTAAATGCGAGACCTATGGCATTAGATTCGAAGCGCTGCCATTGTACCGGATGCTTTAAAAGTGAAAGCGCGCATGGCGCACTAAATGTAAGCGGAGCACATCGCTGTGCTTGCAGTAGGAGAAATTTAAAGTAAAGTGTACATGTACCGTGCAACAACCAAGTAAAGGGGCCAGTAGCCATGGGAGGTTACTAAGGAGGGACTACCAAGCTAATTACAAAATCAGAAGCCAGCATTTACAAAGGACAAAGACACAAGCCAATCAAAAATATGGGCGGGAGAGTGGGCGGGGTTTCTCGCCATACTGAACTACCCCAGATCTTCCCGAGAGCAGCGCTTGCACGCTGACTCTAGGCTCGACCTAAAAATAGGACATTGAGGTGGGGAATTTTTGATTTTTTTGATTTTTAAAGTTACATTTGTAGCCCTCAGAGGCGAACCCCAAAATGATGTTGTTCACTCTGTTCAAATGATCTAATAACTCATTGTCTGTCAGATAGATATCATCTACATAGGACAATGCCTCCTCATCAAAATTTTGAAGCAACTCTCTTACTCTTGCTGAGAACAGCCTGGGGCTATTCTTATACCCTTGGGGCAGTCAACAGAATTGACTCTGAGAACCTAGGGCTGGAAATGCTGTCAAATATCTGCTTTCAGGCGCTATATTCTGGCAGAAGAATCCATTTGATATATCTAGTGTTGTATTGTATTTTTGCCGCGCAATGTTATTCATTAATGCGGCACTGTGTGCATTTTGAACTGCAAATGTGCGTGTGTTCTAATGCCTGTAATCCAAAACTAAATGATATGAATTATCGGTTTTCCTTACAGAAAAGAAATGATTATTCATGGAAGAGGTGCGATTCTCTATTACACCTTGGTATTCAAGTTGATCTAAGATCTCCCTGACTTGTTTAGTAGTTTTGACTTGGATTTCATGGTGAAGTGACTCAGCATCCCACCCTACATGATTGCGGTATAATTCAGGGGCTATTGCTACCGCCCACTCCTGCGCGTATGAATGTTTCAGTGATTCTGGAACGAGGTCAGAGAAAGCTGGTAAAATTACAGTTTCTCCCTTTGGGCAGTCCATAACAAACCCAGGCGGCCAATCTTTTTCTGCTAAAAGAATGCCGTATCCAAAGGATAGGTTCTCCCAAAAGAGACCTTTAACATTCCTAGGTATGTCCTCCTCTATATGGAGTGTTGTTTCATATAAATGGTGTGGGACACTTAATCTGGTATCAGGTGTTTCCACCGTGATCTGTTCATTCAACACCGTGCCTTCTCCCCCGCCCTCCCTCCTGTTGTCCGTGCCTTCTCCCCCTGCCCTCCCGTTGTCCGTGCCTTCTCGCCCCCTCATGCCATCCCGTTGTTAGTGCCTTCTCGCCACCCCAAACCCTCCCGTTTTCCATGCCTTCTCCCCCTTCTCCTCCCCGCTCGCCCTCCCTCCCATTGTTGTGATGCCTACCATTTGCAATGCAATAGGTCTTGCGTAAATGCAAGACCTATTACATTGCAAATGCTTGTTTAATGTTATCACGATTTCTAAAGTTATACCTTCTTTTGGAGGGCTCCTGCTGAGGAGACCCACCCCTTGATTGTGATCTATTCTCTCTATATTTTTGTTTTTTATTATCCCATTTCTTTTTTGAAGAATCAGGTGATTGCTTGGTGTTATCCTTTTCAGGACTACCCATTACTTCTGGTTTCATATCTCTGGCTCCCAAATGATCTCTACCTAATTTGGCGTATGTATCTTCGATAATTTTTGGTAATTCTTGCTCCTGTTGTGCAGCAGTGCACTCCCTCAAGCGTTGGCGTATAGCCACCGCTGCTGCCTCTCCTTTTATGTTTGCTAACATAATTGTAGATACCTGGCAAAAATTGCCTAATAATTTCATTCATTCATTCTGTATGTGTCTTAATACTTCAGGTAGCAATGCTATTGAAGGGATACCATGAGTTCTGGTATAGATGGCAGCGAAAACTGTACCCCAAGTAGTACAATCCTCTATTGCGGGAGCTATTCCCATTGGTAAGCATATTGTCAGTATTCTGTTATTCCTGTGGGCCTGTGTGTGGAAACCCTGCTTCTAACTGTGCTATTTTCTGTGCTATCCAGAATGACATCTGCTCATGTTTCATGGGCAAACTTCCCATAACTGCGTTCAGTGTCTGTGGGGTAATTTTTGTTGCAGTTCCTTGTAGTTGACCTGCTGGGGTAATTTTAGTTGGTTGAAGTGTGAGTGTTCTCATAACGAACTGTGTCAGATTTCTCTAAAGTTTTATTATTTCTTTGTGAAGTGGACGTAAGTATGCTATTGGCAATGTGTCAACGTCTGGATGCGGTGTGTAGACCGCTAGAACCGGACCGTCTCTGCTGAGCGGACTGAGTCTCACGTTTTCTATGGTGTGGGGTAGGGAGCCTTTAAATCAGCTTATATGCTCCTGGCAACTGAACGGAACTTCAATATCCTCGTATGGACAATATTCTTCCGGTATTTAATTCAGAGTCTAAGAGTGAAATGTATTTGTGCGTGCATTTGCAGGTGGGAATTTAACCCATGAATGGAATACCTCTGTCCTAAATGACTCGTGTGCCTCAATCATAATTGTTACAGTCCCACCTAAAGCTGAGACTCCAAACTCTGCTAATTTTAAAGTAAGTGCATTTCTGACATTTTCTGAAATGTTTATAGCACCTTCTTGCTCTCCTTCCCCTGCTGCATTCGCACGTAATGCTGCTGCTGTGTTTTCTTCAAGAGACATTGTTGAAAGTATTTCAAGGAAATTTGAGATAAGGTTTTATGCACAATGTAGGTAACTGTAATCCTTCAGGCTTGAATAAATCTACAGCCAATATATAGGACATGCCTACTCAGCTGTGGCAGATTTTTCCCTTCGCACTCCAGACGTCTCTGGGTAGATGTGACTAGGGGTCTCTGAGAAAGCACGACTGAACTACTCAGATTAGACCGTTAAATAAGAACCAAACCAACATTGGGCGCCATGTTGTGTAGTTCCTACAAATCTATACAGGATCTGCGCGTTTAGACAGCATAAACTAAGGGATTGGTGTCCAGACTGATTCCAGACACCCCCGAAGGATATGGTCTATGGATCAGCTAGCACACAGTGCCACTATGAGCCAAGGAGTGAATAGTTTCTGGCAACTATTGAACACGACAACCCTGACCCCTCAGGGATCATGGAAACAGTACAGTACCTTTTGCTCAGTCACTTGTGCTCACTTTGTCTCAGAGAGATACACAGAAAAAACAGTGGGGCATTTTCAATAAGTATTTATTAAACCAGAGTCATTCTAGTATAAAATACATGTGCTGCAACAACCATTAGACCCAAATAGATATATACGGTTATGAGCACCAATAGGGTAAAGAAAAGGTAGAATTCTACCATGGTGTTAAAACAATGAATATATGCAGGCATATATATATGCATAACAGTAATAATGCATACTCCTATGATGCAAGCCCTAACTAGATGTACCTAGCATGTATGTAGGTGTATAGCCAAGAATCCCCTTAGGATAGATCCAACCCCATTACCTGATGTGGGAGAGTGAAGGACCCTGTCTTGCTCTCGAGATGGACACCCCACAAGGGATGTCAGATCACTGCGTGCTGGAGTGTCTGTGTGCAGGGACCTCAGCGTCTTGCATCATCGTGTCAGCATGGAAGTCTTTCTCCTCTGGTTTGCCCAGTGAAAATGTAATGCTTATATACCCAAAAGATACCTTCAGGGCTTCTACGTAAAAGTGTACTGTGGGCATGTCGGGCAAGGATGACGACAGAGGTGAACCTTATACAGAGTTATTAAGCAGAAGATGGTAATCCTGCTGTGATACTGAGAATCCTCATGCATAATACATGAGGCTAGTTTTCGGATAAAACCACAGGACAGTCATGTAGCACCTGACTAGGTAAAAGGTCAGCGCCAAACCCTGTTATGTAGAAATATGGTAGGACAGACGTAGATAAATGGTCATGTAACTACCTAGGCCTATATTGGGGTACATTGGGTTTCATAACAAGGCTGTGCATGGGCACTGACATGCGTATAAGTAAACCTGTGTCCAGTCTGTTGTTGCAGACTTGTGTGGGTGTACTTGCACCCCTGGTGCTAGGGACTATGTTAACATAGGGAAGTGGTTGACATTACTTCAGGCTGCAATAGTGGATTTCAGTGGAGCAGCCTCATGATGTTTTTTTCATTGGATCGCCATGCCAAACCCTTTCCAGTGGTAAAGGTGGTTTAGGCATAACTCGCTTAGAAATTCCACTTGTAGAATATGGGCATTTCTGTGCACTAAGAGTCTTGTGTGCTGTGGTGCCTGCCTCCGGTGGACACCAGGGGTCGGGGGAGCACCTCTGTGCATTTCCCAGTGGTAGCCATAAACCATGGGCATACAACAGGAACGACAGACCTCTGCAATTTGAGGACCGGATGGGATAGACTGGAGAGAGAGGTTTTGACATTTGACCTCTAGGGGCCAGATCATGGCCCCACTAAAGATTAAGATGTACATTCCATGGCCCCATGGCAGACAGGCCTACAATTCAGGGGAGACATCTGTGGTTCAAAGGGAAACCCCTTAAACCACCCCTAACTTCAAAGACACACAACAGTATAACTACCGGTGCCATCCTTATGCAAAGGGTAATAAGATCTGCGCTTGCGGAGGAATACACTTGTGGAGACACAGGGCTGGAGAACCCAGACTCCGTGCTGCACACTGCTAGAGGACTCTGTTGTGAACATGGAGAATTGTTGTCATAGAAGAGGACCGCATGCCCTTTCTGAATAGGGGCTGGCCTGGGCAGAAGACCTGCTGAAGTGTGGTGCCCTGAAGTATGCTCTCCAAAGGTCCATTGGCTGGTCTCCTGTTCTCCTGGAGATCTCAGGGACATCGAATATCTCCCACAAGGGACCTACACCATCTATCTGACATCTGGAGAGTGGTGCTCTCTCAAGTGTCCACATCGGCTACTAAAACCCAATGGGCAGCGTGGTTTGAGCGTGGAACTAAGAATTGTGCCTGGAGACTGGATTGTCTAGTGCAGAGCACCAGAAATCGTGCCTGCATCTAAGGCACATGGTTCCAGCACTGCAGGGACCCTGACACTCATAAGCATCTTGTTGGTGGTTAGCACATTCACCGGTTGCGGGGCCCTGCATGGCCCGTTTCGTCAATCGTGCCGCATCTCTCTCACGCATCATGCTGGCTGCATGCTCAAAGCATGCGGTCTCCGATTCACAGGGTGTAACCCACGGAGGTTGCAGTGTACCCGTAGTAGTGCCCCATTCTACCTCATGTGGCCCTGCTGAACTTGCGCCTGTGTGTGTGACCGGACATTGCGCTTTCCAGGGAGGTACGGAATTTGCATATCTTTTCTGTGTGTGACCGGAATTACCTAGTGCAACCCATATCAATGTGCACTGGTCATACTGCCTCATTTCCAGGGAGATACGGAATGTGCAACTCTTCGTGTTTGAGATCTGAAGTGTCTGGCATGACCCATCCCAATGCATATCAGACTCTGTGCCAGGATTGCCTGGGCACGACCCTGATCAATGTGTACCATTCGGGGTGCCTAATCGTAGTGAGAGGCACCCGCATTACTCCCCATTCATTTGTTATTCCCCTTTTGAGCCTCATCGTGGCAGACCAACTGCCCTCTCCACACCTGGCCTCTCCCAAAAACATCTTGGCCGCAGGTAGTAGCGAGTGAGATTGACTGGTTTGAAGGAACGCTTCTGAGACAGTTTGGAAGCGGGTCAAAAGACTGCGTGACTCAATTATGTTTAGAAAGTTGTGAGTGAAGTTCCTGAGTGGCTGTTAAACTCCCCATGTTTAAATCTGCCTCCTAATTAAAGCTTGCTACATATTTCCACCTGCTTCCCGAGGATCCAGACTAAGTGTGACTTTGGCCGCTTGCTATCTAGTATCCTGGAGGAGGGACTGGTTTTCTTCCATCAGGGGGTATAGTATAGTCGGGGTGAACTAGAGGGTGGAGGGAGTCTGGGGCCACGGAGTCTGCGGGGTGTTATCGATTGACCTGCTGGGTACCAGTGGCACCACATTAGGGTGCTGAATGCGTATGTGTGCAAGAGTATTCCGTACGTACTGCGATGATACCTGTTGCACCGTGTAGAGGTGTGGAGTGTGTGTGTGTGAGTGGGAGTGATATTTGTGGACCGCCTGTGATTCACAACACTGGACTCAGGTGCCACTTTATACGTTGATTTCATGCCAAAAGCACAATACATTTGACATTGGGTTTTCCCACGTGGCTCCGGCCCGTGGTGCTGCAAAAAAGTGTTCTAATTTCATGTATGTTCATATCTTTGATATTGTTGTGACCCGTGGTGTGCCCTATATCTGTGTGGCATTGTATTATCAGGATTGCTAGGGTGGGCCTGGGGTGGACAGCGTGTCGCACCACATAAGGGTGCTCTCCATGTGGGTGGGGGGGTTAGATTAGCTTTATGTGCTGTTTTCATGCCAAAAGCAAGGGGTTTCTGGCGTGGCTCCGGCCCTCTGTGCTGCTAAAAAGTGTTCTAATTTTGTGTATGTACATATCTTCGATATTGTTGTGACCCGGACTGTACCCTATAATTGTATAGGATTGTATTATCAGGATTGATAGGGTGGGCATGTCGCACCGCATAAGGGTGTGTTCCCTATGGGAGGGGGTTTGGATTAGGAATTGTCCACAGCATGCATAATATTGATATCATAACAATACAAGTGGGCCTAGTACAGCTAGTAATGGTTCCAAACGTGTTTTATGCCCAAAAGTACCTGATGTTCATGGTATAATGATTGAATATGTGTGTTGAATACAAACGTTATTTACATACATCCTGTGTGAAGTCACTTTTGTGACACTCAATGAATTTTTCGTGACGACTGTGTGCTTGGTTTACACATTGCCTCTGAATTAATCCTGACTGCTCAGTGCCAAGCTACCCAAGGGTGAACAAATGATATACAGTGAGTGTATTCACCCGCCCTTGACGGGAGCGGTAGGTTCTGCCTGGTTGGGTGCATCCCTTCAGCCAACCAGAAAGTGCCAGTTTCAACACAGGTCATATCTTTACATTAGCTAAAACTTTTGATGACAATCCTAAAAAATAAAAATGTGCAAATAAAAGATCTTACGGGTAAATTGAGCTCAGTAAATTATAGCAGCTCTGATCTTTCCTCTAATGATGAGCCAGGTCCCAGTAATGCATATGAGCCTCAACCCACTCACTGCTCTTATTTTTTGGAGGAAATTCAGAGAGTACGTATAAGGACAAGAAGAAATCTAGGAAAATCAGGAGGGGTAGAGAAACCATAGGAGGTACATGGATGGTGACTCAAAATCAGAACAAAAAGAAGAACTAAATGCAGATGAGAGGAAACATCTGAATAGTGAGGAAACCTTACAAATAATAAGTCTTTCAGATAGGGTTCTAAATGAAACTGAATTGAGGGTCTTATGGCTTGGTCATACTTTCTGTCCTAATAAACATTGTGACTATACAGAGCTACAGATTGCTTTGTATAACTTTGCAAGATATCTTAAATTAAAGAGTTTCTTTGCCACTCATTAGAAAAGTGATTTGCCAACAATAAACAGAATAAAAATATCTCACCTTTCTGATGTTCAGGATGTGCATGTTCTTTTATCGCTTTCAGGGGACAATCAATTGGGGGTAGAGGATTTATACACCATGCTTGATATTGAGATGGATTATTATTGTACCAGTGGTTTGTCGCTGCCTTCTAAATTTGTCAAACAAGAGAACCAATTTTCAGCTATAAACAACAATGGAAGAGCTTCACAAATTGGGAGATGGTCTACAAAGGAGTAACAAACATTTGACTAAAAGTACTAACTTAACATATGAGGAGAGAATGGCCCTGGCTAGTTTGGGTTCTGATAGCTCAATCGTAATACGAGAGGCAGATAAAGGAGGCAATGTTGTTATTATGCTTGGAAGGAAACTGGTTTATTAGATGAAAGTGAGTTCAGATATCTAGGAGTTGCCAATCCTATGTTTCCATTCATTTACATTTTACCAAAAATTCACAAATGAAAAGATCGCCCCCAGGCAGGCCAATTATTTCAGGCATTGGTAGTCTTATTAACATAACATGACATAACATGTATTTGTAAAGCACACGTTCACCCGGAGGCATCTTGGCGCTGAATAACAGATGTTTATTGTTACCCAACTCAATGGTACTCATCTTATTGACCTCAGATGGATGAAAGGCTGAGTGGACCCGCCGGTATTTGAACCTGTGACCATGAGGTCAAACACAGGCCCCTGCAGTGGACACATTAGTCCACTGAGCCACCAGACCCACCACCTTTCGGAATATGTGGATTTGTTCTTAAAGCTTTTGGTCATGAATCTGCCCTCCCTCGTCAGGGACACCATGGACATATTGGATAAATTAAGTGATGTGACATGGGATGCCAATATGAGCTTTGTATTATTAGATGTGGTAGGACTGTACACCCGTATTCAAAATGAACTTGGGCTTCGGGCTGTAGAACATTTTTTGTCAAACAGAAGTGCCAGTTTGAAACAACATTCTAAAATGTTGATTGAAATGTGTGAATTGATTCTGACCAACAATTTCTTCCGGTATGAAGGGGACTGGTATCATCAAGTTCCATGGACCGCAGTGGGGTCCAGGTTTGCTTCCTCTTAGGCCAACCTTTTTATTGGCTGGTTTGAGATGGAGCATGCCTGGTCCACAGCGGCTGGAAAGTGGATGGAGTGCATTTAGTTCTGGGGTCGGTTTATTGATGACATACTGATTGTCTGGACAGGCACAGAAGGCATTCTAAATGAATATGTGGGATATCTTAATGCTAACATGTTTAATATGAGGTTAACAATGTGTCACAATCTGGATATGATGAACTTTTTGGCTGCACAACTGTATGTGCTGAGAGAGAGCATTCAAAGTGAATTCTATTGTAAGGATACGTCTATGAACAGCATCCTGAGAGCTGATAGTGCTCACCGCTCTGGTGTAGTAAATTGGATCACCTATTGGGAAATGGTCATACTTCATAGGAATTGTAGGCAAGATCAAGATTTTGAAGAAGGTTTGGTTAACTTGAAGAACAGACTTAAGGTATAAAGCTATCAGGATGGTGTACTCAATATGCAGAGCATAGGATTTGTGGCATGAGTAGATCTGCTATGCTAATCCAAAAACCTAAAAACATGAGCAGGGAATGGCACAACAGAGTGGTATTAGTAACTACACGTAGCCAAGAGCATAGGATGATTTATAACATACTATGTAAGAATTGGTCTCTTCTTAGGGGCATGTCTGATTGATCAATAAAATTTCCAATAGACCAACTGTTACTTATAGAAGAGGTCCTACTATCAGGAACAAAATAATGAGGAATCATCTTGAGCCGATGAAAAGCTCTAGCCTGAGTTGCTTTCCAGCCCACCAAAAGGTTTCTTAATTTGTGGTGGCTGTATCATGTGTAGTTATGGCCTTTACAAATTGGAAGAATTTAAATATAACACTACAAGACTGTACTATATACAGCAGTTCATTAAATGAGATAGTTGCTTTGTAGTCTATGTGATCATTTACAATTGCACCAGATTTACATTGGGAACTCTAAGAGACCAATTAAATTAAGAATACAGGCGCATCGTAGATCAGTTTTGAATAAGGATGAATGGTCACCACTGGCCTAACATATGAAAGAATCCCAACCTGACAACATGAATTTTAAATTTCATGGCATTGAAAAGATTGACAAAGACTCTAGGGGAGGTGATATAGAGCTCAAACTTCACCAGAAAGAGGCCAAGTGAATAGGTATATTGGATTATATATAGAAAATGAGTTGCATTATTTTCTCTGCGGGCTGGATTATCAAACCAGAAATACAGGAGAAAATTTCAGAATTGGCTTGGAGGTTATCCCTGCCCCATTCCCATGATTTCTTTCAGTATTCCTGTTCCTTTCCTGTTATTTCCACCAGTTCCACATTCTGAAGATAACAGTTGTGATTTTGGTCTTATCTCCAGGATAAAAATTAGAATCTAATCCTCAATCCTTGGATTTCTAGCATGCATTTTTAATTGTTGGCAGATCTAGAATCTATCACTGTTATATTCTGGAATTACTGGAAGATTCTTGTTTCATTGCAAAAACTGTCATTTCAATCTCTGTCCCATTCAAAAGATTTCATCAGAATGCTCATCGGATTTTCAAAATTGACATCAAAATCACTGTCCTATGCCTGGATTCCTACAAGGACCCTTGTTTCATTCCATGAATTGTGCAGAGGACATCTCCAAAATTCCCATACCTTCAAAATCTCATTCCTATTCTAAGGACTTGTGTGATGGCCCTTGCTCATTTTTAGGTCAAGCCTAGCTAGAGTCAGCACGCAAGCGCTGCTCTGGTGAAGATCTGCTGTAGTTCAGTAGGTGAGGGAAGCCCCGCCCACTCCCCGCCCATATTTTTCATTGGCTTGTGTCTTTGTCCACCATAAATGCTGCCTTCGGATTAGTTTATAGGCTTGTTAGTCCCTCCTTATTACGGCCATGTCGTCATTTGTATCCTCCCATGGCTACTGGCCCCTTTACTTCGAGTGTTACAGGGTACGTGTTATTTAGACTGTGAGCACTATTTTCTTTAATGAAGTTCTCCTACTGCCTTCTCTACTCCCCCCTCCCTCCCGTTGTCCGTGCCTTCTCACGCACTCCTGTTGTCCGTGCCTTCTCGCCTCCTTCTCCCCCGTAAATGCGAGTCCTATTGCATTGCAAATGCTTGTTAATGATTGCAAACATTACCAGTTTATCATTGTCATAATTACCATTGGGATCCATATCTAATTTCCATCATTATTACTATCAGAATCCCTGTCCCATTGCGATGGGTTTCCTCAGGATCTCTATACAATGTCCCCTATTTTTACCAGGATGTCTTTCCCATTTCCAGGTCTGTTAGCTGGATTCTGATCAGTTGCCAGAACTTTCAGCCGGTCCTCATGCTATTTTCAAGATTACTCTCAGAATCACTAAAAGGATTCCTACGATGGCTGGGAGGAAGACTAATGCCCTACCAACAGGATTGTCATGAGGTTCTTTGTCACTTTACAGATTTGTCAATTGGCCCTTCTAATCCTATTCCCATTGAATTTTCTTGATGTTATTGGGCACGTAAATCTATTCCTAACATTTTTGACAAACCAAGCCACTTTTTCCCAGGATTATCCTCTGCATTATAGACTCATTCAAAGTATTGCTGGCTGGTTTATATTCTCAGTTATGTGATCCGTTGATCCCAATTTTTTGCAGCATTTACCCTGTCCCATTCATATAGTCTGATGTCATAAACCTTTTTTACGTTACCAGGATTTCATAATGACTGACAGGCTCTTCTGTCTAAATAGCTGCCAGGATCACCATCCCAACCCCATGATTTATAAAATGATTCATGTTCCACTCCTATGTTTCACATTAGGGCCCATGTTCCAGTTCAAGGATTTCCATTATGACTGTAACGTAGATCTTTTTTCTACATTGTGATAACTGAGATTCCGGTATCAATATCTTGGGCACTGTTTGTTGGAAAAAAAGTTGAGCCCACCATTAATACAATTTTGAGGATGGCTTTCAAGATCCCTGCATCATTTTAATTATTGCTGTCAGGGTCACTTCCCATTCCAAGGACCATAGTCTGATGCCATCACTGATTTCTGGATCCCTGTCACAATCTGAAAAATGTTGCTAGGATCTTTCTCCCATTTCCAGAATTGCATTTGTAGCATCAACTTTAGAGTCTCTTTGCGCTTTCCAGCATTGCCCTCAATGTCACAGTCAAATTCCCAGTATTAATCTCAGGAGCATTTTCTTGTTCCCACAATTTAATCAGAATTTGTGTTTTATTACCACCTTGAATGCAAGGAAAAATGTTCCACTACAAAAAATGCTATTTATAACTTGGGATCAGGTGTACTAAGCCATTGAGCAGTTGCAAACTCTGCGAAACAGTAAAATACAGGAGTTGTGACTGCTAAATACCTTTTTACTATGTACTGAACCCAATTTGCAATTCGATAAATGTTTACTGAATGACAAAATGGGTTTAAAAATGCATCACAAATCACAATTTGGAAAGGGTGTGTTTAGGGCATTGCTTACAAATTCCAATTTGCAATGCAATGTGTATCAATGGTTTTGGACCAGAACCTCGGCCGCAAAGCATTGAAAAGTTACCAACTCTTTAAAGGATTTGGTAACCGATTCGCAAAGATAAAGTGACATCTTTGTGAACCCTATCACTTTGTGAATGTTAAAAAAAATTGTTAGGGAAGAGGTAGTGGTCAAGGGGACCACTGCCAACTCAGAAACAAACTTTGAAAAAAAAGTTAACTTTTTATTTTTTAAACACATCCCCATTTCTTTTAAGAAAAAACAGGCTGCATTTTAAAGAAAGGTTTCCTTTATTTAAATGTGTTCACAAACATGGTGGTCTGCTGACCCCAGGAAACCATCATCCTTGTGATGGCATCCAATCTGAGTTAGTCACAATTGCCAGGATCTGTGTCCCATTCATAGAAGTAACATGAAGATTACTAACCCATTCCTAGGATAGCCACGGTATCCACAATCCATTCACAAATCAGTATCTCCATTAAGTTCCCAGTATTGTCAAGAGGACTCCACTGCATTCCAGGGATTGCCGCAATGATCTATGTCCCATTGCCACAAATGCTTCTCTGATGCTTGACTCAGTCCCACGTTTTAATATGGATCCGACCATGTTCCCAGGAGAGCTAACAGGTCCCCACTATCATTCTTAAGATTGTTGGTATTAACCTATTATGTCCTAGGATTCCTGTCAGATATGTTCCATTCCCAGTGTTGCCATTATAAGTTCAGTCCAATCCCTAGAATGTCCAGCAGTGATGTGGTTCCATTTTAATGATTGCCTTTATGATTTCTGTTCAATTTCCAGGACTGTTGTCAAGGTCCCTGCACCAGTCTAATGATGGCTGCAAGGCTTGTGTCCTATTCCAAGGCTTCCTGTGATAGCCCTCGTCCCATTTCCAACATTGATGTTGGCTTTCTTGCTCCAATCTAAGGGCTGTTGCTTGCATCTTTGTCCTATTACAAGGATATCCTTAGGATCCTGATTCAATTTCCAATATTCTTGATAGGATGTCAATACATTTTCCATGAGTCTCATCATGGTCTCTGCTGTATTCTCAGAGTTACCATTTGGGTACTGTCGAGTTCCGAAGATTGGCTTAAGAATTCATGTGTATTTTAGGGACTGTCAATAAGATCTGGGTTCCAGTTTCAAGATTCTCACCAGAATCCCAATCCAATTCACAGTATACACATCAAGCTCCCAGTACTGTTCAAAGGATTGACTTAAAATTGTGTTTAAAAGTGGGACCCTGTTTAATAAGTCAATCTGAGAGCTGCCACCACTAAGAAGCTCCATGTCAATGAATTCCAAACATAATGATTCCACCAGAATCCTGTGCACATGGCCAAAATATAAATGTATATCTACTGGTGAAGTCGGTGGTGTTAGGTCAGCTACCCTTCAGCAACATCTCATAAGCTGCATTACAAAAGCCATCAACAAAAACGGGACGATTATGAATCAAATGGAGCAGTTATCTCCATGGGAATACCACCACATTCAATTCCAAGATGACTGGGTATGGACTGGCACTTTGTAACTTCACTTGTTTTTCTTCACAGAAATTCTTCCTGCTGTAACTGGGCATTTTGGTTTGTGGAAAAGGGTCCAGATTCACGAGAAGACATGAGAGAAAAGGGCCTGTATTTTTGACACCCATGTGTTTTCCCCCATTGGGACAAGGGGAATTTATAGTTGCATTATAGAGGGACAAGAATACTGGCTGGAACCAATATTTCTGCCTCTGGAATTCATGTGCCCCTGCAATGTGCAACTCAGAATCTGGCCCAAAATGCTTTTGAACAAATCAGGATCTGGAACAATGTAGCTACTGATTAAGCAATCAACATGCACCCTGCAATGCATTCTTCACCCAGAAATACAAATCATCACAGTTACATTCCCAGAAAGTGCACCAAAGCAGAAAGACAGTTGAGGGTTTGTACTGAAAACCGCTTTCTGGTTGGCGCATGGGGGCACTTCTCATACCACAAATTTTGAATCCGAGAATGCAACATGGTGACAGCGATTGAGTATGAATGCAGTTGTGTATTTATTTAATTTTTTAAGTGTTTTATAAAGCACATGTTTGTGATTGAAGCCACTTCGCACCATAAAGAAGCCAGTGACTACCAATATCCCTATTAATGGTTTGGCTTGATCCAATTTCCCTATTAATGGTTTGGCTTAATCCAATACATTAACATTTGAGTTAGAAGCTAAGGGACCTGCCACCCTCAACAAAGGCTCTTTGAAATTACCATTAGAATCCCCTAATGCCAATGACACCATCAGACCCTGAAAGAAGGAATGAGAACCTTGGTGGTGCGTCAGACTGAGGATCAGCTTGATAGGATTTTCATAGAGGAGATCCCCCGCAGAATCATCCCTCTTCACCTGTGTGTCACCTGGGAGAACCTTGTGCATCTGCTGCCTTCTGGTTGACACCAGGTCTGCAAATAATTCTTGAAATGAACAGACTCAGGTGATCAGTCAGATTAACCCTGTCTCTTGTAGGTTAATCCAACCTCAGGAACTCTGAATCTCATGATGAAAGTCACAGCAAGGAATCTTTTTACAGTCTCCTCTTAAACGTATTGGAACGATTCATAAACCTTATTTCACTTTAAAAGACAGGACTGGGTGAGGAGTCTGACAATTACTCATGTCCAAGAAACTTTTACCGTTACTCGTAAAGTTCATCCTTGTTTGGTTAGTTACATCTGGAGCATGCATGTTTGGTCGGAAGCACTAGTCGATGCTGTGTGACATATGTGGGAAGCATGAAGTTCTGTGCAGTGCTACAAATCGTGTAGATTGGTGCTGCCTTTAGGCGTGAATACTGAATATATTTTGAAGAGTGTGAGGAAAGAGTAGCACATGCATAAATGCATTCCCACATGTCTTATTACGGTTATCCACTTGGTCAAAGGTGTAGCTAAAAACAAAGGGCCTCATTTATGAGAAATTGGCGTAGGGCAGCGCCGCAAGTCTTCTTGCTGCACTGCCCTACGCCAATGTGAAAGGGCAGGAATGCACCGTATTTATGCAATATGGGGCATTCCTGCCCTTTCCCCTTGCATTGGTGCACACATTGCTGCCTAGCACCTACATATGCAAAAAGAACAATTGATGGACCTACATAGACAGGATTGTTTTTGTGCAGGAAGGGGCACCTTCCTTAACAATAACAATCCCGAGAGGCGTTTTTCTCTTTCAATGTGAGCTGCAGAATGCAGCACACATGGAAAGAGTAAAAAACAAGGAGAAATGAGAATATTTCTCCTCGTTATGCCTCTGCTGGGGAGGCGTAAGGTTTTGGCACTGCCCCAGGATACATGATTTTGTACATCTGGGGCAGCATCAAAATCCATGGATGTTGCTTGGGAACCCCCATGGAATGACTCTTTGATACAGAGTAAGACAACGCAGTGACTTGAGCTGCTTTGTCTTACTCCATATCTATGCGGCCATGCAAAGCCATGCAAGCCGACTTTGCGCCCCCTCATAGGTATGGTTGAGACACTTGCGTGCCGGAGCATCAAAAGAAGTGATGCTCTGGCGGCACATGCCTCTCATAAATAAGCCCCAAAATATTCTGTACGTTTTTTAGGTCTTTCACCATCAGGTGGTAGCTATATATAAAATAATGGGCCGCTTAAATGAAAAATAAACAAAAAAAAGTTGTTACTATGTGCAAAATGCACTGTAGTACATTATGAAACCTCTATTAGTTGATGCACTGCAGAGGTCTGTGTGTAACCAGTCACAGAATTAAATCGTGGTTGGCGCAGTGGAGAATAGTGACTTGTGCAATTTTAGTGCTACGAGGTCACAGCCTTTGACAGAAAGCACTGTGAATATGTGAGTCATTATTTTATACTTGCATTACACACAGTATAAGATAGACTGCTACAAAATGTGCAAATAGTTTTACGATAAAATGGTGCTTCCAAATTGTAGATTTTAGTAATACCAGGGCGTATGTAATGCTATTTTATTTTTACATAACTGTCTCTTCGACACCTTCTGAGGGGTACTAAGGGCGGTGTGAATACAATTATGATTAAAAGCACGCACTTCACAACCCAGTTGTTAACTCTTTGCACTACCACTCAAAAAACCCAAATCTTTGTCATCACAAAGCTTGGAGTGATTCGATCAAAGGCTCCCAAGCACACTTTACACTTGGAGATAAACTAATAGCGCAGATTTGAATTTCATTCAGGCAAACAGGCACTCTGGCACGAAAGCTTTTCACAGCACAGGAGACTCAATTAATGAAACTTCAGCTGAAGCATTTTAAAGATCAAAATGAGCCGTTCCAGGTAGGTAGTTGTTAGACCTGTCAGCCCTAGGGTGGTCTCCCCCTACATTTATTTTCCCTTTTTGCCTCGTTATTGACCGCCATTTTTCTGGACATAGAACTCTGGGCACCTTACCGCTGCTAAACAGTGCTGAGGTGCAGGTGCTCTCTCCTAACAACATGGTTGCCACAGGCCCCTGCTACTGCGGTGAGGCACTGCCCTATCTGCGCACTAGTAGTTGGGATAAGGCTGGGACTTAATGCTACTGTAACCTTGACCGTCCCGCCTCTTGTCACCCTAGACAGACACCACAGAGTCCCCAGATTCTTCTAGAACCTTCCAACCCCCCCAGGTTGGCGCCAGAACTTGCTGCCTTTTTGAAGGGTCACCTGACTTAGCGATATAAAAGGAAGGGAGGGAACCCTAGAGGACTGTTACACTACCGGCTAGAGACCCACCTGGACTGGAGTACAGATGGCTGTGCCAGCAGGATTGCCACCCCACCAAGGCTGACTGCTCCCAGGAACTGCTGCCCTCCTGTGTGTGCCGCCCTACTGCCTGCTGATCTGAGGCAGTTTGGAGAAGTTGCCTAACATCCCCAGAGTGTCTCCCCAGAAGGAAGGACTGGTCTCCTGGTTCCTAACCGTATGCCGGAGCAGTGTCCCTGCCACTACATGGGAGTGCCCGGCTGACCAAAAAGGAATCCAAAGGACAGCAAGACCCTAGCCAGACGGTGAGGCGTTCTGTCCCTGACAACCTCCGCCGCCACCCCGGGCCTGACTCTATAGCAAAGCGCTGTGAGGGGCCTCAAGCGCTGTGCCCCAGGAACTCTCGTCGCTGCGTGAGGGGCCTCTAAAGCACTGGGAGCGCTGGGGAGTGAAGGTGCTGTGTCCCGCTGTGGCCCGACATCACCGCTGTTACCTGAGGGCTGTGTCTGACCTGGGAAGCGCTGTGAGGAGGGGCGCTGCGAGCTGGGAATCACCACCGCCGCCCGGGCCGTGGGTGCGCCGTCCCGCAGGAGTGCTGGTGGGCCGGTGCTCCCTACCGCAGGCCGGGTGCTTTGAGGGTGGAAGGAGCGGAGCTCGGCCAGCCCAGGATCGCCGCTGCCGACCCGAGCTGCCCCCTGCCTCGTGTCATCAAGCGCGGCCTGTCATCAAATCACCACCGCCGGCCCGGCTGAAGAAGGCACCCAAGGGAATCCCCAAGCGACGGCAGGAGAGCACCGCGCTGGGATTGGTGAGGCCGGAGAGCGTCGCCAGGCAACCGGGACTCCGGCCTGGCGCGTCATCGGTGGCGTTCCGGGGAAGCCGTGCAAGGATTGGCTCCCGCCTGGAGTGCTGCCCGGCAACCAGGACTCGCCCACGAGAAGTCGTGAAGGGCCCCCAGGGAGCGCAGGAGATCCCTGCATACTCCGGACCGACTCCCCTGCTGTGGGGAAGCCCACGAACTCCTCTGACCTCATCCTCCTCCCCAGGTAACAGCCCCGCAGGAAGTGTGGAGTCGGCTGACTGGGGGGGTGTTGCCTGGAGCCCGTTTCAAGGAGGGCTTGCACGAAGGGGCCCTGCGCTTACCTTTCCCTACGCCTCCCCTCATTCTTAACACCCAAAGAAGACTGAACTGGTGAGTCTGGGGAAGGGGGTGTAATTCAATCTACAGACTCACGGCCCTGGTATTAGGACTGACTACGGAGACCCCGTGAGCCTGTCAATGATGTTATGGGGGCTCTGCTCACGGAAAGGCCTGCCTCTAGGTGCATGGTGATGTTGTTGCCTTCCCTGAAGTTATACTGAATTGGTGCATGAGAATTGCTTCATCTCGTTAATAGATGATACCAGAATTGTGTACCTTACCTACAGAGAGAACTGTACTGTTTTCAAACCTGACAAGCAGTTAGATAAAGATACTTGTTTTCATACATAACATTGGAGTGGTGTCCCCTTGATTGTGTGTGCTTTACTGTGTCAGTGTGGATGTGTCCACACTGACACAGTAAAGGGTTGCACAACTACTTTACACATTGCCTCGTGCGTGCCTACCTGCCTCGCGCCAAGCTACCTTGTCGGAATCTGTGGTCCCTACTTGGACTAGGGAGCAGGCTCTGGCCAACTGGAGACCCCGGTTCTAACAGTAGTATTTTTCCAAAATAAATGCAAAAGTTTTGGATTCCAGACACAAGTGAGGCTGGGGAATACGCACCCCCTTCCCAGGACTCCAAGGACCCCACAGATTGAAGACCTCTGACTGAGAGGCAATGTGTAAAATATGTGTGCAACACTTCAAACAGTAAAACAGTAAAAAACACCAGACAAAACGTTTCCCACACCATATTAGAACCATACAGCAGAATTTAATAAATAATACAAGACCAAAATGACAAAAGTCCAGATAGTAGAATCGGAGCTATTGAATTTTAAGGGTTTTAGAGAAAATAGCACCAAATGGTGTAAAGCACCAACTGTGGATATCTGGTCGTACCGGACCAGGACAAAGTCACAAGTTCAGACTGATAGAGATGGAGCATGAGCCGGCTACAGGGACCTGGTTAGGCCCGCTGAACAGAATACCTTAAATCCTGTGCTGGGTGTTGTGTGGATCCACGTCGAAGACGCATCGAGCAGCCAAAGTGGTGCGTTGTTTCTGAGATGCGGTGGGGCTGCAGTGCGAGGTCCTGTTGCGTCAATGTTGAGATTTCTAGAATGTGTTACTCCTCATCATCAACAACTATCGACAATCATTAATGCCCCCATTTCCCACAACAAATCATTTTTACGGTGAGGAAATATTATCGACGAGGGCTTGAGATGCAAAGTCTGGAGTCTGGGATGCATCGCGCAGTGGGGGCGAAGCATTAGTTCCGAGGGGATGCAAATCTTCATAGCAAAGTTCGGCATCATGGCTGCCATCGACTAGAGATGTGAGGACCTGTGCCAGAGATCCATCGCGCAGCAGTAGTTCAGAAGGGAAAGCAGGTTGGTGCAGCGATGCTAGTCTTTGCGACAGGCTCAATCCACGCAGCAGCAGGCATGTGTTGGTTCTGCTCAGGGTTGATCTGTGCAGCAGAAGAGATGCGTCCGTTCCGCTGGATGCACAGATGGGCCTCAGATGGCAAAGCACCTGAGGCCCAATTCGAAGGGTCTAGGACTGGGTTGGCACCACTTGGCAGGGTAGACTCTCAGATGACAGAGTACAGGTGCAGATGCAAGGTTGTTGGAAGCCTGTTATGTCTCTGAAGCTTCAGATCAGGAGGCCAGCCAACTAGCCCTTGGAGTCACTCTGAGTTCTGGTTTCAAGAGATGCAGGTCCTGTCATTCTTGTCCAGGCAAGAGGGCTGCAGGCAGCAGGTCGGCACAGCAGGACAGCAGTTCCTTCAGAACAGCAGTCCAGCAGAGTGGCAGCCTCTCAGCAATTCTTCCTCCTGTCCGAGTATCCACAGGTCCAGAAGTGTACTGAAGTGGTGATGTCTTTCATTTTAAATGTTTTGTACACTTATATATCAACATATATCAACATTAACATGACACACACAAATGTTCTGCACATTTTCCTTGTTTAAACTGATTCTAGTTAAATGTAGGCTTGTAGTTTAAAAAGAGTTCAAGTTAGTTGTTACTTTGCTGGTAAAACGTGAACCTTCATTTTTTGTCAAAAAGCTGAAGCAACATTAAAAATGTGTAATGCTTATTTTTCACATTTTCCATGCAGAAAATAATGTTTTGTTCTTTGAGTTTGTGGTGGAATTTCTTAATGGAATGGAGGTGTTTTAGCTGCACCTCCGAGTGCGAGCAGGCCATATGTGTTATCTACTAGTTAGTAGGTCACAGTCAAAGCCTGCTTGTGAGAAGGTTTTGCATATTTTTATTAAACTGAAACTGCATCTTTGCTGTCCTCCTTTGATTGGTTGGCTCTTTGGAGAAATTACATGTTACTGAGAGTGCTAGAATTCGGTCCTTTTAAAATTGTGTTTGCAGCATTTCTGATTCCCTTCTAGATTCCTTAAGAGAAGAGTCCCTTTTAGCTTCCTTTACAGCAAATGCCTTTTTCCCTTGCCTTAAAGAGAGTAACTTGACCCATGGGCAGATGCCTTCCCCATGTACAATACTAAGCTTAACTTGATTAATAGACTTAGCCTTTCAAATGCTTCCAAGCTGACACTTTCTGACTGACTTCGTTCCAAACTTTTCACCTCTTCCCTAGCTTAGCTGATATTAGTGGTTTCCCTTCTTGGGCGACTGAGTCTGCTTTGATTTCTTTTGATGTTGTACACAAACAAGGGAACCCAATTAAATTGGTCAGGGACCATGGGTGCAAGATTATTTTACAAAAACAACGGTCCCTCACAACACAGTAAGATTTGATCAACGTAAATATAGAGATGCAATGATGTCCATATTTATTTGTCAGATTGGACAGTCATTATTTAGTATGAACAATTGCCATAACAACATACAAGTGGTACAATATAAACCAGAAAGCAAAGGTAAACTCAGGCATGTGGAGAAGCAGGGCATTAAACAAAACTTATTAGTTAGGCCAAAGGGAATATACCGCTACACCATAGCACGTCATAATTAAAAATGTTGTGTTGTGTCAAGGTGTATGAAGTCGACGATGTTTCGATCCCTTTAACATAATACTGGGTTCATCTTCAGGACATAGCAATTAATGCCTGAGATAGATGCCTGAAAAAGAGTGAAAAGTTGGGGGAGGTCGGGAAAAAAAGGGGAAAAAGGGGACAGAACGGGGGGTAAGGGGAAGAAGAGAAAACAGCATAAATAATTTAAAAAATGTTCAAAAAAGAATATATACAATTACTTGTAGCATGCACCAGTGTAGGTTATGTCTAGAGAGCTCCTTCATTATCAAACTGATTTGACATTTTCATTGAGGGGTAGGACCCATATTCTTATATGAGCAGAACGAAAGAACACAAGAACAGAGGAAATATAACCAGTGGCTGTGAAGCATGCTCTCCAGAAGGAATATATTGTAAATATAAGAATTTAATGCTCGTGAGATGTGCACTAAAATCGGCATTCTCAGTATTGTGGGGGTGACGACTGCACGAGTTCAAGACAAAAAGGTGAACTGAGTCTGGAGAGTCTATAGGCGGTGAGGTGCCAATTGAGTGTTAAGGACTGACCGCTGAAAGCTGAGGAACTTCCTTTGACAAAGGAGAAATAAGCGTTGATAAGGTCTCTAAAAAGAAACGGAGTATGTGAGAAAGGAGGGTGGAATTATCGTGCTTGAATTGGGGATAAAATACCATGAGCCAATGCAAGATTTCAAATATTGGTGATAACTGGGCTCAAACAGTCTGTGATTAATTAACAACGCAGATGGATACTGCAAAGTAGATTACAAGGGGGTCATGTTATGAAAAAATAGCAGCTAGGGAGAGAGAACCGCAGTTACTTCGTGCATATTGGTTTTTACCTCAAGGGTGTGCGAGATGTCCCTTGAGTGTGGTAAGGTTGGCATGTTGAGTGCCGTGTCATTAGGAAACACTGAAGTTTATGGCCGTGATGACGTGGTTATGGGCGCATGCCGAATTAGTGAAGCGTAGCCGAGTGACAAGGAGTCGCCATATTGTAATAGATAAGCAAGAATCAGTGATTATAGGCAACAAAAACAAGGCAGTTCAAATGTTGGACAATCATGGCATAACACAGGTTATGACTGACAATAATATTCAATATAAGGCTGTGTTGTCCAGGCATGAGTTCCAGCATGGAAAGAAGTGTAGCCGAGTGACAGGGAGCGGCCATATTGTAATGGATAAGCAAGAATCAGTGACTGTAGGCAACTAAAATAAGTCAGTTCAACTGTTGGACAATCATGGCATATGACAGGTTATGACTGACAATAATATCAAATATAAGCCTGTATTATCTAGGCATGAGTTCCAGCATGGAAACAAGTTAGGAACAATTAATTACAAAAAGCTGGGTGAAAAGAAGTGGCCATATTGTACTAGATAAACAAAAAGATAAGAAAAAATTAGTGACTATTGGAAAGGAGCCATGGCACTGCAACTGATAGAAAACCATAATAATTAACAGATCATAATGGACAATATTGTCAAATGTAAGGCTATTTTGTTAAAACATGAGCCTCCGCATGGAACCAAAATAAGAACCAAATAGTACAAAATTAATAACAGTAGTATGATGGGGGAAGAGAGAGTGCACGCAAAAACAGTGTGTCTGATTGCGGGTACGCGTGTAAAGTCCATATAGGCTCTTGTTAAATAAGAGAGATCCTGTCCTCCATTCAATTTAATACTGTATATAGACTTTTGGTGCATAGAATCCACTGAAGTTCCTCCTTATTAAGGTTTTGATTGATGTGTACACCTCTTGGAGGTGATTTGACCACACTGATGACCTGCCAGCAAATGTCGTCCTCTGTTTGTCCTTTTTCCAAGAAGTGCTCCACCAATGGGCATTCGGAACCTTGCAGCGAAGATGGCTCCGATGTTGACAGATGCAAATCCGAACCTTTTGTGTCATCTGACCAATGTAGATAAGGTTACAGTGGCATAAAATGGCATAGATCACATTTGGAGTGTTACAGTTAGAAAACTGTTCCAGCAAGATTTTAATGTCACCAAATAATTTTTTTTTTGCTTTCAATGTTAAATTGACATGCAACACAGTTATTGCATTTTGAGTGTCCGATTAGTCGGGGGAGGCCCCAATGTTCATGTAGTGTCTGCAGTGTTTTCTTTGGTGGAAGGCTAGCCCTGACTAAATGGTCTTTGATATTTCTGTTTTTTTTAAATGCAAAAAGGGGGGTTCAAGACTGAAGTTGCCAGAGTTAAGTACTGGCCAGTGTTTAAGGATACACTTTCGTACTTTGTTAAATCAGGTGAAAAAGTTGTTACGCATACTAACCGGTAATTGGTATCATTTTTTGTCTTAGGTGTGAGAAGTATGTCGTGAGGGTAATACCAGGCTCTCTTGATTGATTTGCGGACTAGTCTGCATGGGTATCCTCTGGAGAATAATCTGTCAGCCAGAATGTTAGCTTCACGGAAATAGTCCTCTTTAAACGAACAATGTCTCCTAATGCGGAGAAATTGTGAGAATGGTAGTATAGTAAGTCCCCTAGAGCGCGTGGGTGATAATTGGCATACGATAATAAAGTAGTTCTCTCTGTGGGTTTTCTGTAGAGAGAGGAAAATAGTTCACCCCGTGTGTCTGATCATTATGCCAAGAAAGGCAATTACTGTCCTGCTATGTGTGAGCGTGAATCTCAACCCATTGCAATTACTGAACTGAAAAACTCTTTATTGTTTGGTTACTTAAAACCGTAACAATGTTACATCAAAATATTCTTTTAAAACACAGTAGACACATGTGACTTTCTTCAATGAGGATTAAAATTTCCATTCAATATGACACAAGAACATTTTGATGATATTGTCGGTTAAATTGGTGTGCTTTTTAAGGCTGATTCATGATACCTTAAAGTTTTTAACAGCTTACAGTTCAGATAAATAAAATCCTCTTTTGTTTGACCACAAAATCTGCATGTTATGAGACCTTTGTATTTCCAGCTAGGAGGATCTGCTGTTGCTGGTAGGTCACCAAAGCGGAGAGTCATCAGTCGTTTCTTGTAAAATCCAGAGAAAGTGGCTCTTAGATAGGGTGAATGTTTTAAAGAGTCGTAGTTGTTAATTACCATCTATGCATGTGTCCATCCTCTAAATACTGTTTTGTCTTCTAGTAGAGATTGGAGTCTTGCCATTTTGTTGGCAATACATCTAAATTCTAAAAAGGTCAAACCTTTTTCCACAGGTCTTCTGTCTTGGTGTTTTCGAGGGCTTTATCGAGAAAGTTATTATATGATGATTCTTTATCTTTCTCAATTTCCATCCTTAGTGCTTCGCCGAGTTTGCAATGTTCTCGGTTACGTTTTATTTTGAACCAGCTTTTTACAGTCGAATACATCCTTCCTAAGGTTTTGTTTATTAATCCAAATTCCAGCCTAACCTGAGCTGGTGATGCACTTTTGGCATCTGGAATGTCAGTTTATAGGTAGATATCTGCAATTTGTTTAATAATGCTGAATCTGTTCCGTATTGAGTTATGCTGCCATAAGCTAGAGTTGGCAGGAACCTTGCTGCCATCACTGCTAGTTGTGGCTTGAATGGTGCACATGCCAGTTTTTTTGCTAGAGTGCTGAATGCGAATGATAATGCACCTTCCCTTTTTTCCATATAATTCCTTTGGGCTTGTTGATTGAATCTATTGTCTAGATAGACTCCAAGATATTTGTAGTTTGGGACTTCCTCCAACTTCTTGCCATTCAGCCAGATTTTAAGTCTGCTGCTAGATCTTTTTTGTTTCAGCATGATTTTTGTTTTGTTTATGTTGATTTCCAGTTTGTTTACTGTTGCATGATTCTGCATTTCTATCAGCGCCCTCTGTAGACCTGCTTACGAAAGACCCATTAGTACAACATCGTCGGCGTAGGATAAGTGTGACAAGGTTATAGGCCTAATCCTGGGGGGTGGGTGTTGGTTTGGTACAACCTCTGTGCTAGGTCACTTATAGACAGGTTAAATAGGTGGGAGAAAAACACACCCTTGCTTCAGACCCCTGTTTGTAAGGATTTTCCTTGAGACCCTTGACCCATCGCCTATTTTGACTCTTATCCGGGTGTTGGTATATAGTTGGATTATTCCTCGGAGTATGTTTCCTGGGATTTTCTAGTCTTGTAGTTTTTTCCATAATCTCTGGCAGTCTGCACAGTCGAAGGCTGCCTTTAGGTCGATCTGAGGTACCGCTAGTATATTCAAGATGGTTCCAGTTCTTTTCTTGAATCCGGTTTGGTTGACTGGGATCAGGTTCTGCTTGTCCGACCACTCCGTTAAGAATCATGAAGGCATAATATTTTGCTTCAATGTCAAGTAGTGCGATGAGTCAATAGTTTGCTGGGTTTGTACGGTCTCCGCCCTTGTGAATTGGATTTAATATAGAACTGTTCCAGCTTGGAGGAATACTGCCCAGTATTTCTATTCCGTTGAACAACATTAATAGATGTGGGCCCAAATTTTTTATATCTCCCTTAAATATGGCTTGTGGAATACCATTTGGACCTGGAGCCCCGTTGCTTCTTCCTCTCTTTATTATGTCCATGGTGTCTTCAATTGAGAATTTTTGAACGGAATGGTATCTTTTTGGTTGTACTGCTGATACTGAGACCGTCTTGCCTATTTTATGTTCAGTGTTTAATTGATGTTCCAGTATGGTTATTTGGGGGTGTCTGAAAGGATTTTCCCTTCAAATCTTTTTACCAAGAAGTCTACCAAGTGCTCCTCCTGCACGTTGGAATTGTGCAGATTTTTAGTTGGCCTGTGCAGGTTATTTATTCGGTTCCAGAAGGCCCCTTAGTTTGTTTGCTTTGTGTTAAATACTAATTTGGGCCCATTTGCCTCATGGAAGGACTTTTTCTCTTCCCGGAGAAGCTTTTTGCACTCCTTACTCAGCTGTCATATTTTTACCCATCCTTGATGGTCTCTGTCTGTGGATTTTTAGTTGGCCTGTGCAGGTTATTTATTCAGTTCCAGAAGGCCCTTGAGTTTGTTTGCTTTGTGTTAAATACTAATTTGGGCCCGTTTGCCTCATGGAAGGACTTTTTCTCTTCCCAGAGAAGCTTTTTGCACTCCTTTCTCAGATGGCGTATTTTTACCCATCCTTGTTGGTCTCTGTCTGTGGATTTGTTGTTCCTCACAGCCGTACGCAATTCTTGCTTTAGTGTTATCAGTTTGTGTGAGGTGACTTTGTTGACTTTCCCTAATTTCCTCCTGTTGCCGTTTGTCGTTAAAAGTGAAAAGGTGGATATAAATTCTATCCAAGCGCTTATTAGATCGATGTTTTTGTTATTGCGGTTGGTCTGTGCTAGGTTCATTATTGTAATATTCAGTTCATGTAATGATGTGTTTGTCCACCTCAAGCGTTTTAGATTTATCGTGGTTATAGTGCCATCCAACGCTGGGTTGTTTGGGTTCCTACCAGGGTGTTTGTCGTCTTCGTTCGGTGTATAGATCAGATTGGAATTAAAGTCACCTGTTATGATTATATCCCAGAGAGGCTTCTTGTTTCTTATTTCTGCGACTGTTGATACGAGTGACGAGATTAATTCTTTTTTTTCTTGGTGTTTCAGTGTATGTATATATTTATCAATCCTAAATCCTGGATTACCGCCATGAGAAAATTTGATTAGTTGCACGCCGGGGTCTCTGGATGGCATTTGTTCAGAGTTAATATAGAGCGATGTAGACACGTATACTGCCAGACCTCCTTTTGGGCGGCCGTGACTCTCAGTTTTTCTTGCTTCTATAAAATAATGTGTGTAGCCCTCTAGGGGAAGGTTGTCCAGGGCCCATGTCTCTTGAAGTGCTATTAAGTCACATTTTTCCCAGTCTTGTGGGGGAGTGCCCTCCTCGAGCTGCTTTTTGGCTGCCGCTATGTTCCATGATAAAAGGTGCAATTTATCTTTCTTCGTTTTTGTTAATGATAACTACCTTCAATTAGTATTAAGCCAGTCCCTTGGCAATCATGCCAGATGAGGAGGATGTCTGATTCTTGCTTATCTGTTACAATATGGCCGCTCCCTGTCACTCGGCTACACTTCACTAATGTGGCACACGCCCATATCCACGTCATCACGCCACCCCGGTAACGCCCATAAACGTCAGTGTTTCCTAATCACACGGCACTCAACACGCCAACCTTACCGTACTTACAGAGGGAAATATTGCACACCCTTGACGTAAGAACCAATATGCACAAAGCAACTGTGGTTCTCCTTTACTAGCTGCTAAATATTTTTTCATAACTTGACCCCCTTGTAATCTATGTCGCAGTATCCATCGGCGTTGTTCGTAATCACAGTCCATTCGGACTGTTCTGAGCCCGGTTATCACCAATATTTGAAATCTTGCATCGGCTCATGGAATGTTATCCCCAATTCAAGCATGATAATTCCACCCACCATTCCAGCACTGATCTCACATACTCTGTTTCTTTTTAGAGAACTTATCAATGCTTATTTCTCCATTGTCAAAGGAATCTCATCAGCTTCCAGCGATCAGTCCTTAACAATCAATTTACACCACACCGACTATAGACTCTCCAGATTCAGTTCACCTTCTTGCCTTGAACTCGTACAATCGACACCCCACAATACTGAGAATGCCGATCCTAGCCCATGTTTCACAAGCATTCATTTCTTATATTTATAATATATTCCTTCCGGAGAGTATGCTTCACGGCCACTGGTTTTATTTCCTCTGTTCTTGTGTTCTTTCGTTCTGCTCATTTAAGAATATGGGTCCTACCTCTTAAAGAAAATGTCAAATCAATTTGATAAAGAAGGAGCTTGATAGACAATCCCTACACTGGTGCATGCTACAAGTATTGTATATATTCTTTTGGGATTTTTAAAAAAATTATTTAAGCTGTTTTCTCTTTTTTCCATACCTCCTGTTTTCCCCTCTCTTTTCCCTTTTTCCTTTCTATTCCCCCACCTCCCCCAACTTTTCACTCGTTTTCAGGCATCTGTCTCAGGCATTAAATGATATGTCCTGAAGATGATCCCAGTATTATGCTAAAGGGATCGAAACATCGCCGACTTCACACACCTTGACACAACACAGCATTTCTAATTATGTTGTGCTACGGTGTAGTGGTATATTTCCATTGGCCTAACTAATGAATTTTGGTTCAGGCCCTGCTTTCCCATATGCCTGAGTTTTCCTTTACTTTCTATTTTATATTGTTGCACTTGTATGTCGTTTTGGGAATTGTTCATATTATATAATGACTGCCCAAACGGACATATAAATATAGACATCATTGTATCTCTATATTTATGTGGATCAAATATTACTGTGTTGTGACAGACCGTTGTTTTTGATTTCTTTTGAGACAACTTTATATAGGTTTGTCTTTGCATTTATGATTCTGAATTGATTTGATTAATATTGACTAATGCATTCATTTATTGACTATTGATTTACAATTAATTGGACAGTTTGAATTTGTAACTTTGCCTATTCTTTGATAAACCATCATGGTTTGCAAATGTAATATTCTCTGTCATCTTTGTGGTGCCAAATGTGCTTCACGTTGTTTAATTTTATTGATTGCTGTGACAGCCTCGGCCCGGGAACTAAAGATCCCTTGGATTGCAACTTGAACCTGAATTTACACCAGAAATACTCATAGTGCAAAGTGCCACATCATTGCACTCCTGGCCAATCACCTAAACCATGAATCTTGAGATGCTAAGCAAAAATAAATAATAGTTGTACCATTAAACAATATTCAGCACAATATATTGCAACTATAATTAAACTGTAAATCACTTTACAAATGCATTGTGCTGGGTACTTTTAGAGCTCAACCTTGTCTGATTAGTGACAGCTAGATAATACACGTCTGATTAATACCGAGCAGGGGGATATCTGTGACACATATGCAAAGGTTTTTATTTCATGTGTGAGACTCTGTATAGTGCCTATGATGCTGTATCTAATGCAAAAGACACAATTGATGGACGGAATGCTGGACAATGCAAACATTCACCCCCAGTCACAAGGATCTGGGTTAAATCCATCATTCTTTTGCTCACCACACCACCCCAGTTTGGACCCAGCCATATGCAAATCAGTCTTGACCCTGTTCCTTGTGGGAACAGTCCAGCCCGAACTGCCAAGCCAGGTCCTCCCTGGACCGGAAACAAGCATCCTGGGACCGGTTTCAGGGCATCACCCTTCTTCAGCCAGGCTAGCTTGAATCCAGTGGTGTAGTGAGCACGGGACCCACGTCTGGGCATACCCTTCCCACTTAGGGCGACAAATGCAAAAGAAACAATTGATGGACGGAATGCTGGACAATGCAAACATTCACCCCCAGTCACAAGGATCTGGGTTAAATCCATCATTCTTTTGCTCACCACACCACCCCAGTTTGGACCCAGCCATATGCAAATCAGTCTTGACCCTGTTCCTTGTGGGAACAGTCCAGCCCGAACTGCCAAGCCAGGTCCTCCCTGGACCGAAAACAAGCATCCTGGGACCGGTTTCAGGGCATCACCCTTCTTCAGCCAGGCTAGCTTGAATCCAGTGGTGTAGTGAGCACGGGACCCACGTCTGGGCATACCCTTCCCACTTAGGGCGACAAATGCAAAAGAAACAATTGAAGGACGGAATGCTGGACAATGAAAACATTCACCCCCAGTCACAAGGATCTGGGTTAAATCCATCATTCTTTTGCTCACCACACCACCCCAGTTTGGACCCAGCCATATGCAAATCAGTCTTGACCCTGTTCCTTGTGGGAACAGTCCAGCCCGAACTGCCAAGCCAGGTCCTCCCTGGACCGGAAACAAGCATTCTGGGACCGGTTTCAGGGCATCACCCTTCTTCAGCCAGGCTAGCTTGAATCCAGTGGTGTAGTGAGCACGGGACCCACGTCTGGGCATACCCTTCCCACTTAGGGCGACAAATGCAAAAGAAACAATTGATGGACGGAATGCTGGACAATGCAAACATTCACCCCCAGTCACAAGGATCTGGGTTAAATCCATCATTCTTTTGCTCACCACACCACCCCAGTTTGGACCCAGCCATATGCAAATCAGTCTTGACCCTATGATGCTGTATCTAGGCATGCTTGTTTGGAATAGTAAGGTTCCACATTCTTACAAATCTCTCCTATGTGCACTATTACTGATGTTCCTAAGGCCAGCCATTTTATAAGGTATGTCAAAAGCATGGTATTGACTAAAGCACCCCTGCATAACTTGATGGCCTTTGTTTTATAACTATTTAGTCTCCATCTCAAGTAATACAGATCAAAATCAAGTAGGCAGGCAAGCTGTTGGAGATTATTATTGCACATAGGTATCGCCAATCATAGGCTCCCTGCATCCTGAGATTTTAATCGCAGCATTTTATACATTATCTGCGGGACTGTGTTTGGAGGGGGAGGGAACGTAATTATCTTTGCTTTGTGCCGCATTCCATGCGCACAGCCCTTTGATCTGAAGCAGCTTGTGCTGTTTGTGCGCAAAGAGCTTCAGCTGTGCATCAAGGTAGTTTCTGCTGCCCCACTTCCTGGTTGTTCACTACACAGTGCTGCCATTTTGGAGGTTGGCAGTCTCGCTCAAAGTCTGGCTACACCTATATCAGGCTAATGTGAGAAGTGGACGCGCTGCTGATAATAGGCTTCCTGAATACTGAGATTTTAATTGCCACATTTTATTTTATTTTATTTACTTTATTTAATGCATTTTTATATAGCGCAGACTTTACCCAAAGGTGTCAGAGCGCTTCACAATAGAACCAAGAACGTTAGATGAGGAGTATTTTACATATTTACACGTTATAGATACAAACGAGAAAGAAGAAAAAGTAAAATAAAACAATAGATGGCAGTCACACAAAAAACAAAAAAACACATTAGGATGAAGATTGTACAGGCACAGATTACAAATTTACAATACGGAAAGAACTTCCATTAGGGACATGAAAAGAGGTGTATTAGTTCTGGAAGTGTCTTTTGAAGAGAAGACATTTGAGGTCAGTTTTGAAGGTCCGGGTAGAGGTGGTGGTACGGAGTAGTGGAGGAAGCGAGTTCCAGATTCTAACCGCATTGCCTGAGAAGGATTGAGCCATCGATCTTTCCCTTTTGAAGGTGGGGGGCACAAGAAATAAATTTTCCGCATTACAAGAAGGTTTAGAGCCTCCAGAGATTTTAAGTTTATTCGCCAGATATCGAGGGGAGGAAGTGTGCAAGGCTTTGTGGGTGATACAGGCAGTCTTGTAGATTGATCTTGCCTCGATGGGAAGCCATGGAAGAGAAGACAAAATGGGTGTGATGTGGTCACTTCTTTTGGCCCCAAACACAAAACGAGCCGCTGAATGGAGAACGGATTTAAGAGGGGAAAGGTGGGATTTGGGGAGGCCAGCAAGAAGAGAATTACAATAGTCCAATCTAGAGAGAACCAGAGATTGGACCAAGGTTTTTAAGTCTTGCTCTGGAAAGAAACGTTGAATCCCCCAGAGAAGGCGCAGTTGGTATCGTGCATTCTTTGCAATGGAATTGATGTGGGAGAGTAGATTGAGCCTTTTGTCAAGTATGACACCAAGGGATTTTGCGCTGTCGACAACGATAGGTTTATTGTTGAGTAAATTCAGCTGTTACATCCAAGATTGAATAGGAGGAGGAGAGAGTGAGGTAGAGAGGAGGAGGAATTCAGTTTTGGATGGATTCAGAATGAGTTGATGAGCTAACATCCAGTTTTGAATAGAGTTGAAAGTAGAGTTGAGGATTGAGATATCGTGTGCGGAAGACACCTTAAGGTAGATTTGAGTGTCATCCGCATAGAGATGGTAAAGGATCCCAGATTTACTTAGGAGATTTCCCAATGGTTCCAAATAAAGATTGAACAAAGTGGGTGCAAGGATAGAACCTTGGGGGATGCCTTGACCTACCGCCAATGAAGATGAAAGACTGTTCGCTATTTTGATCATTTGGGATCTGTCCGAGAGGAATGAGGCAAACCATTTAAGCACTGTGCCTTCCAAGCCCATTCTCTGTTGAAGAGTGTTAAGGAGAGTGTTGTGATTAACAGTGTCAAAGGCTGCAGAAAGGTCTAGAAGAATCAGAAGACAAGACTCCCCCACATCGAGTACACGCAGCGCAGCGCATCGTCGATCACTTGCAGCAGGGCTGTTTCGGTGCTGCAGTTTTGAATGAAACCAGACTGGAAATTGTCAAGAAGATTATCATCCTTAATATGTAGGGAAAGTTGTTTCGCTACACATCTTTCTGTGATTTTCGCAAGAAAAGGGAGGTTAGAGATGGGGCGGAAGTTGTTGAGGTCGTTCGCATCAGCGGAAGGTTTTTTTAAGAAGTGGGGTAACCTGTCCTGTTTTAAGGGCCACAGGAAGGGAGCCTTGGCTGAGGAAGAGGTTAACCAGACTGGTCCAAAAGGAAAGAGTATGGATGTAGAAATCAATGTCAATGTCACTAGAGATGGGGTCAAATGAATGGTTAGAGGGTTTTGTTTCGAGGATGCATTTGAGGAGGGCATCTTCAGAGATGACGTCAAAGTTCTGCCAAATGACTAAGGATTTGCGCTCCTCTAGGGGGGTAGGATGAATGACCTGATCCACCAGTGATTTAACTTTTTCATCAAAGAATATAGCGATTTCTGCTGCTTTCTTTGGAGAATCATCAGGCTTGGTGGTTGAGGGAGAGCAGTTTTGGTTTTTGATGAGGTCAAATAGTTTTTTGGGTCTGTTTTTGGCTGAGTCGAGGAGGGTTCTGAAGTGTGATGCTTTTTCATGGAAGATGTGTTTGTGTTATTTTTATCTTGCTGAACGTAGAATAGAAAGATTAGTGGTGGATGGAGAATGTCTCCATTGTTTCTCCATGATTCTCAGGTTGTTCCTTTCTTCATAAAGGGATTTATTGAACCATGGTGCTGAAGGAATAGGCCTTTTCCTTTTGCTTTGAAGTGGAGCAACATTATCAATTTCGACTGCAAGGACTGAGAGGCAATGGGAGGTAAGATCGTTGACATCAAGTTAGGGTCTAACCTTGGAAGTGATAGCATTGCAGAATCACAAAGAGTGTCAAGGTCAATGTTTTTGGTGTTACCGAACCAGGTAGTAGTCCTTTTAGGTTGGCCAAGAGTTATAGAGTGTGATGGGTGAAGAGAGAAGGGGATGAGGAAGTGGTCAGACCAGTCTACTTGAATAGGGATAGCAATAGTAAGCATGTCTGCTTTAGATATAACAAGGTCCAGAATTGAGCCCTTAGAGTGTGTTGTTTCAGTGCAGAGTTGGATAAGATCATTTGCTGAGAGAAAAGTGGCAAGCCTATTGGCAGCAGAGTCTTCCAAAGAGCCCCAGTGAAGTTTAAAGTCTCCCAGGAAAATCTGTCTGTCACTTTGAGAGTATTGGTCGCTGATGAAGTCGGTGAGTTCCTCTAAAAAAGAAAAGCAGTCACCAGGCGGGTGATAAATGGCATGAAATCTGAAGGGGGAGCAGTGTTGCACTTGAAGCTCCAGAGACAGGCATTCGAATGTACGGAAGGAGCTGTTAGGAAAAGCCTTAAGTTGAAGGGAGTTTCTGAAGATGATTGCAACACCTCCCCCAACTTTGTCTGTTCTGTCATTTCTAAAGATAGAATAGTCGGTGGGTAACAGAAGATCAAACATAGTATGAGAGGTGTCGTTGAACCAGGTCTCAGTGAGGAAGAGAATGTTAAGATTGTGGAGAATGATGGCGTCAGAAATTTCCAGTTTGTGTTTAATTGCAGATCTGCAGTTGTGGAGCAAACAGCGCAACTCTGACAAGACTGTTTTGGTGACGGGGGCGTTTGGGCTTTTAGGGGTGATAGGGATAAAGTTCTTGTAAGAAGGTGCCAGGGTAGAATAAGGCTGATGATTAGTTCTGACAGAAGAGATGGTTGGATAGTGCACAGAGTAGACTTACTCGGAGAGGAAAGTGGAAGGGGGGTGGCGTTTGAAGTCTTGTAACTAGCCAGTAAGTTAGCGATGTCTGTAGAAGACAGATTGTGATTGGCTTTTTTGGGGCGCGGGAGCAAGGTACTCCTCTGGAGTTTGGGAAGTGAGTATTTGCCAAGGGAATTGGGTTGTTTGGAAAGGTGGATATCTTAGTGCTTAAGAGTGAGATGGTAGCTTTAAGTTGGGAGATAGAGGAGATGAGAAATCCTAATTTGTTTTCACGAGAGAGTAGGGCTGAGCACGGAATGTTAGGTGGCTCGATGGATACAGGAGGGAGTGCAATTGGCGAGGGAGGGCAGGGAGAGGTGAGGGTGCGGGCGGGGGTTTTGGGGTGCAAGACTAAAAGGTGGAGATAGATAGTGGTTGAGAAAGGTTGTTGGTGCATCTGAGGTGGAAAGAGAGTTCTTTGCTGAAGTTGAACAGAGGATAAAAATTGAGATCAGATTTAGGAGGAGACAGGTGAGGAACGAGGAGGGAGGGCGGAATGCGAGGAGGGGGAAGAGGGGAGTCATAGAATGGCAGGAGGTTTGGGGAGAAGAGAGGAGAAGGGGCTGGAAAGGTCCCGTAGGCTAGGAGAGGTGAATGTATGGGGACAGGCACCAAGCAGAGGGGGGGATTGGGCTAGAGGGTAGTTAAAGAAAGAATATGGTTCTGCTAGGTCCGGGGGAGGGAAAAGGGAGGGATTACCAAGGGGGGATAAAGGGTTGAGCAGCATTATTGGAGGAATGGAAGGATGAAGAGAGATGAAAGGGGGTTGTGAAGAATTCAGGGTACAAGGAGGGGGGAGAGCGGGTAGGGAAGAAGAGAAGGGGGAAAAAGGGGGAAAGTATGGGATGTTAACTGGTGATATCAGGTTGTAGGAAAGGTGGAATAAATAAGGGGGTGGTGGGCAGGGTTAGGGGGGAGGAGGTTACATTGGAATACCAAGAAGGTGCAGAGTGGAAAAGGAGAGTGTTAGCCAGAGGTATGGCTGATGTGTTGAGGGGAAGTTCCCATTGGGAGGGGGGAAGAATGGGAGATGAGGGAGCAGGGAAGGGGGGCAAAGGGTCGGCCTGTGCCTCCCGGGAGAACGGCCTATTGGAGTATAAGGGGGTCAGGGGAGGAGATAGGGAGTAAAGGGAGGAGCTCGATGAAGAATCAAGGGAGATCACAGTTGCAGGGGTGGGGAGTAGAGAAGGGAAGAGGTGGTCGAAGAGAGAGAGACAAGTGTCTTTAGCTTGAATCAAGACAGTACCATTGTTATATAGTGAAATAGTGAGTGAGCCATTAAAACAAGTAGAGGGGGACATTTTTAGCTGCTGCCCATGTGGTATAGATGAGGAGGAGGTGACGTTGAAGGAGTTATAGAAGCTGGTGGACCAGGAAGGGATGTCGTGAGTGAAAAAAATGAAGTCGTTTTTGAGCCTCCCATAATGACCTTTATGGAATTGGTCAACAAAGAGGGAATCAGGAAATCGTTCAATGGTGTTATGCTTGAACCGTTTTGCTGAAGCTTTAGACAAATTAGGGGGATAAATGATTTTGAAACAGTTAACTCCAGACTTAACTCGAATGGTTGTCACGTTAGGAAAATGAGGAGGAGGAGGGTGGTGGGGGGAAGAGGAAGGTGCCACTAGGGTAGCGACAGCGAAAAGAAGTATAAGAAGAAGTATAAGAAGAAGTGGGCACATATTCCGGTAATCAAATGAATTATCCGATTAATGTGAGGTCAAGAGGCATCAAGGTTAGCAGGGCAAAAGTCTCTGGTCTAACCAAACATTTACTGCAGCATCAAGGTGGGATATTAGGCCCTCAGTAATGCAATCAGGGGACAAGGGTCACAGTATGTGTTAAATCATGCTGCCATTTTGGGTTCAGGTATAATCGGGAGAGTGAAGTAGACACCCAGTTGGAAGGGAAACGAAAAACGGTAGGGTTATCAGGGTAAAGTAACTAGATTGTCCCGTATATCTAATGGCAAAAGAAGTTTTAGGTGGATAGCTGCTCAGAGGACGCCTGTCGGTAACACAGTTGCGAGGAAATTATCTTTGGCCGCCATTTTAGGTCCAGGCATTTATAATTGCCCTGGTTGAGCATAAAGTGAGAAGATCGTAGAGCGTCAGAGACGAGTGACCAAAGTGGGGAGGGTGACCAAATTTGTCCCACTCATATAGAAGTAACAGGATGGGCTGAATGTCAATTTGTAGTTAGATCCCCAGTGCCCTCCCAAAAGTGTCTATCAAATGAGAAGCCCCACAGCTGCCCCAAACAACATCATTGGCTCACAAAGAGAAGGCAGAGAGACTCCGATGGTTCCCTTAAAGTCAACAGTGAGCCTGGCGTCATTCAGAATGGACATGGGCTGGTCGAAGGTCCACTACATAGCCATTACAAGATGGCCGCCCCTTTATCCATAAACGATCTGGATGGCAGAGAGACAGCCCTCCTTTCATTTCTAAGGCAGGCATGGAGATTCCATTTTGTTGCGGTGCCCTCGTGGGTGGAAGGGTAGAAGCACCCACAAGATGGAGGGTGGTTGGAACCTCAGAACCCCCCCGAGTGTCCCTCAAGTGAGAGACCCCCAACTGCCCCATCAACATTATCTGTGGCACTGTGCATAGGAGGGAGGGAACGTACTTATCTTTGCTTTATACCGCAGTCCGTCTGACAGCCCTTGGGTCTGCTGCAGCTTGTGATATTTGTGCGGAAAGGGCGTCAGCTGTGCATCCAGGTAGAGTCTGCTGCCCCACTTCCTGGTTTTTCACTACACCGCACCACCATTTTGGAGGTTGGTGGTCTGGCTCAAAGTTTGGCTGTGCCTATATCACGCTAATGCCAATGTGTACACACTGCCGATCACAGGCTACCTGCATCCTGATATTTTAATTGCAACATTTTATATATTATCTGTTTGACTGTGTTTGGGTCGGAGGGAATGTACTTATCTTTGCTTTGTGCAGTATTCCTTTGCACAGCTCTTCGGTCTGCCACAGCTTGTGCTGTTTGTGCATCCGGGTCGTTTCTGCTGCCCTAGGTCCTGGTTGTTCATCACACTGTGCAGCCATTTTGAAGGTTGGCGGTCTATGCTTATATCGGGCTAATGCCAGAGATTATGTGCAGCTGTCGCTTGCAGCGGGTGTGGCGCTGGCGTGACAAAGGCAAGTCCGTCTGCGCCCGTCCGCACTCGAACGCCGCTAGGAGTTAGCACCCCTGCCTCTCTGTTTAAAAATGCTATCCCGACGACCAGAGCAAGATACTGTGCTGCAGCCCTTTTTAAAAATTGGTGACCACTATGCTCAATTAAGCAGGTTTGGATCTTCCTGTGGTCTTTTGTACCATGGAGTTTCGAGGGTCCGGTCACATACAAAGCCTGCAGGTTTTCCTTTCTGTCTTTACCTATGATAGCCAAGGCCCCCAAGATCTCACTCTTTCCTCTTCTTACGATTAGAGGGGAGGGTTCCAGTCACACGTTGGGGTCCCCCTCTTTGGCCCTACCTGTGTTCTCCTCAGGGGACACTGCACTAATCATGCCCAGCCCCACCCTGCCTCTTCAAGGCTTTTACTGCAACATCAGGTCAATGCTTAAACACACAAACGAAATCTGGGATTTTTTATCCTCGATTTCTGTTTTTTCACTGAAATATGGCTAAAAGCCACGGCTCTCCCTTGTATCCCTCTTGCTTTACCTGACAGCTATCAGCTAGGTAGATTGGAGAGAGAATCTAGGACGGGAGGTGAAGCGGTTATCGCATTTCAAGAATTCCTTCTAGGGGACTGGGTGGAAGTGTGCATCTTTAAAATCAAGCTGGCGACCGGAGTCCACTGCAAAGGTGCATTTATTTAGCGCCCGCCAGGAGCTAAGAAAGACTGATTACAGTTACAACATATCAGCGTACAAGGGTAAATGGGCTGTCCAGTGGTCTGTCCAGTGTTAAGTGTTGCATGATGGTGGACAAGAGTTCCAGTGGGTCCTTAGAGTGAGCGGAGGATATCTAGTGTGACAGGTATATTACTATTTTAAATATGTCTCAGACAGCATGCTCTTAATCCAGCCAATCATGTAGTGATGAGTATTTGCCTATTCCTCAGATGCATGCATTGCTTGCTCAATCAGGAGCTGATGTTAAGGGTGATTATTGGACCAAGTAAAAGAACTAGTTTCTGATTATAATTGCCTTTCACTAGATGGAGGGAAGTGCCCCTTAACAATGAAAATGAAGTGCCAGAGAAGGAAAGAGTGTAGGAATGAGGTGTAAAAATTAAAAAAGATTACTCACTTCGAGGGGTGGTAGCTGTGCTCATCTCCTGTTCTTTATCTGTAAGAAAAAAAATTGACAGTGCCATTCAGACTCTGAAGTTAATTTTAAAATTGATTAGTTTGGACGTGTTAAGAGTGATAACCTTTAATTTGGAAACTAAAAGTAAAATAGACCCTTCAGTACAACATGGCTCATTCTAGATGTTACAGGTGCGGTTCCTCCGTAAACAGACCTTTGCACATCTATCACCACAACAAACAGAGGCGACCATCAACCTAAACTGGCCTGATTTGCATTTCTGTTTTCATCCTCATAAGTTTGATCTGATCTCTCACTCTACTATCGGAACCGCCTCCACCAGTCCTCCACAAGTGCTTGTACTTCAATCTGCCTCTACACAATTCCTCTGATCATTTCTGGGACAACAAACTCCATTTTTTATGAAGAGGAATCTTGAATAGACAGCACTAAAACATGTAAAATCCCCAGTCAGCCGTTAGACAATGACTGTCCAATTAGCAACCTTATTGTGATCACCACAACTCTCTCTAATCAAGCAGTTCTCAAACCTCCCCTTTCTTCACATGATCAGTTCCTTTATCAACGTGCCGCCCTGTAGACTTGAAGAGAAGCAGACTTGGGCAAGCAATACCCATAAACTTCCATAAGTTTTGTGTCATAATGGCTTTTTCAAAATTTGCCTTAGTATAAGAATTTATGGCTGGGTCCAAATTGAGGTGGCATGGTGGGCAAAAAATGATGGACTGGAATGTGAGTCTGAGTGTTTGCTAGTGGCTGAGATGAATTCAAGCATTCCATCCATCATCTTGTTTTTTTTGCATTTCATGCCCTAGGTGCATCAGGTATGCCCAAAAATGCATCCTGGGCTCATTGTACCCCTGGACCCAAGCTTTACCTGGCTGAAGAGCCCTAATAGGACAAAACCGGTCCTGGGTTGCTTGTGTTCCGAGTCAGAGAGGACCTAGTCAGAAAGTTCGGCCTGGACTGTTCTCATGAGGAGCAGGGTCAAGACTGATTTGCATATGGATGGGTCCAAACTGAGGTGGCATGGTGGGTGAAAAATGATGGACTGGGATGTGGCCCGATTGATTGCCCGTGGCTGATAATAACTCAAGCATTCCACCCATCATATTGTTGTTTTTGCATTAGTATAAATGAAGCCTTTTTAAAATTACTTTCATCTAAAGTAAATACCCTGAAACCGGCGATTCGGTGATTGATGTCACATGAGGTCTCAAAATGCTGATATCATCAAACAAAGAAACATTCTTAATGCCCCTTATTGGTGATTGTTAGTGATATATGACTGGGTAAAGAGATCAGTTTTTTTCCGTAGACTATTGAGACCTCTGTATTTATTTATTTGGCATCACAGACTCAGTAACTCAGTACCAGCATGGTATCCTATCTTCATATTCACTATTTCGGCCATGTGATCACCTTCATCACTTCAGAAATTGAAAAATCCATGTCGTTGTTGCAGCTTCAGGTTTACTGTCTCAAGTCCCATTTGTGGGACAGCTGTGCCATTCCCATATTACAGTGATAATACCCATCACGTTTCCAGGCTTAATTATATCACAATCCCTATACCATTCCAAAGACAGCTGCAAGAATCTCTTTCCCAGTTCTCATTAGAATCACTCTCCATGTACCTGAATTTTCTTCGGGTTACCAGTGCATTTCCCAGGATTGTTAACAGATCACCTATAGCATTCCCATTTTTGCCATCAGTAACTCTGTCCTATTTTCAGTGACCGATCAGGATCCCTGATTGGTGACAAGAGTCCTCTGTTATTTCTAGGAGTGCTGCCAGGATCTCTGTTCCATTCAAAGGATCACAGTTATTCTTTGCTTAACTGTACAGGATATTTTTATCTCACCCATGCATCACAGGGCTGCTTCAAGTTAAGGAACATCAACCTAACTAGACCAGACCTATCACCCAAAGCATACACTTTATACTAATCCCAGGTTAGATGGATAGTCACCTATCCTAAAGCTGTAATAAAAATGATCATCTTTTTTCCTGACAGAAGATGACCGTCAGTGGCTTGGAGGTTATCCCTGCTCCATTCCCATAAGTTCTTTCAGTATTCCTGTCCCTTTCCTGTGATTTCCATCAGGGCCAGTGCCACATTCTGAAGATAACAGTCACGCTGTTGGTCTTATCTCCAGGATTAAAATTAGAATGTAAGCCTCAACCTTGAATTTCTAGCATGAATTTTGAATTGTTGGCAGAACTAGAATCACTATCGCTGTTATATTCTGAAATTACTGGAAGATGCTTGTTCCATTGCAAAAACTCCCATTTTGATCTCTATCCCATTCAAAACATTTCATCAGAATGATCAGCGTATTCACAAAATCACTGTCCTATGCCTCGATTCAAGCAAGGACCCTTGTTTCATTCCATGAATTGTGCAGAGGGCTTCTCAAACATTCCCATATCTTCAAGACCTCGTTCCTATTCTAAGGACTTGTGTCATTACATTGCTCATTTTTAGTGATTGTAAACAGTACCAGTTTATCATTATCATAATTGCCATAGGGATCCATTTCTAATTTTCATCATTATTATTATCGGAATCCCTTTCCTATTGCGAGGGGTTTCCTCAGGATCACTATACAATGGCCACTATTTTCACTGAGATCTCTTTTCTATTTCCAGGTCTGTTAGCTGGATACTGATCAGTTGCCAGAATTTTCAGCCGGTCCGCATGTCATTTTAAGGCTTACTATCACTTAATGATTCCTATGATGACTGCGAGGACGACTACTGCCCTACTAACAGGATTTTCATGAGATTCATTTTCATTTCACAAATTTGTCAACTGGCCCATCTATTCCTATTCCTGTTGAATTTCCTTGATCTTATTGGGAACGTAAATCTATTCCTAACATTTTTGACAAACCACTCCACTTTTCCCAGGATTATTCTCTGCACTATAGAGTCGTTCACATTATTGCTGGCTGGCTCATATTCCCAGTTATGTGATCTGTTGATCCCATTTGCAACATTAACCCTGTCCCATTCATATAGTGTGTTGTCATAAACATTTTTCCATTACCAGGATTTTATAATACATGTCAGGGTCTTCTGCCTGAATAGCTGCCAGGATCACCATCCCGACCCTGTGATTTATAAAATGATTCATGTTCCACTCCTAGGTTTGACATTAGGGCCCATGTTCCAGTTCAAGGATTTCCATTATGAGTGTACCTGTAGATTTATTTTCTACATTGTGATAACCGAATTTCCGGTATCAATGTCTTGTGCACTGCTTGGTGGGAATAAAAGTTGAGTCCACCATTAATAAAATTTTGAGGCTGGGTTTCAAGATCCCTGCATCATTTAATTGTTGTTGTCAGGGTCACTTCCCATTCCAAGGATTGCTCATATGAGCATAGTCTGATGCCATCACTGATTTCTGGATCCCTGTCACAATGTAAAAAATGTTGCCAGGATCTTTGTCCCATTTCCAGAACTGCATTAGGATCCCTATTTCCATTCTCAATTTGTTTATAGGAAGCTACTACATTTTCTAGGATTATCATCACTACCCCATTTTATTTGTAGCATCAACTATTGGGTCTTCTTGCCCTTTCCAGGATTGCCCTCAATGTCACAGTCAAATTCCCAGTATTAATCTCAGGATCATTTTCTTGTTTCCACAATTTAATCAGAATTTGTGTTTTATTACTACCTTGAATGCGGGGAAAAATGTTCCACTGCACAAAATGCTATTTATAATGTGGGATCAGGTGTACTAAGCCATTGAGCAGTTGCAAACTCTGCAAATCAGTAAATCACAGGAGTTGTGACTGCTAAATACCTTTTTACAATGTACTAAACCCAATTTGCGATTCGATAACTGTTTACCGAATCACAAAATGGGTTTAAAAATGCATCACAAATCGCAATTTGGAAGGGGTGTGTTTTGGGCATTGCTTACAAATTACAATTCGCAATGCGATGTGTGTCAATGGTTTCGGACTAGAACGTCAGCTGCGAAGACCTGAAAAGTTACCAACTCTTTAAAGGATTTGGTAACCGATTCGCAAAGGTAAAGGGTCCTCTTTGTGACCCCCTACCACATTGTCAAAAACGTTTGTTAGGGAAGAGGTAGTGGTCAAGGGGACACTGCCAACTCAGAAACAAACTTTGAAAATAAAGTTAACTTTTTAAAAATAAAACGCATCACAATTTCCTTTAAGAAAAAACAGGCTGCGCTCAAAAATTGGTTTCCTTTATTTAAATGCATTCACAGACATGGGGGTCTGCTGACCCCAGCAGACCATCATCCCTATGATAGCATTCAATCTGAGTTAGTCACCATTGCCAGGATCTGTGTCCCATTCCTAGGATTACCATGAAGATTACTATCCCATTCCTAAGATTGCCACTGGATCCACAATCCATTCACAAATCAGTATCTCCATTAAGTTCCCAGTATTGTCAAGAGGACTCCACTGCATTCCAGGGATTGCCGCAATGATCTATGTCCCATTGCCACAAATGCTTCTCTGATGCTTGACTCAGTCCCACGTTTTAATATGGATCCGACCATGTTCCCAGGAGAGCTGACAGGTCCCCACTATCATTCTTAAGATTGTTGGTATTAACCTATTATGTCCTAGGATTCCTGTCAGATATGTTCCATTCCCAGTGTTGCCATTATAAGTTCAGTCCAATCCCTAGAATGTCCAGCAGTGATGTGGTTCCATTTTAATGATTGCCTTTATGATTTCTGTTCAATTTCCAGGACTGTTGTCAAGGTCCCTGCACCAGTCTAATGATGGCTGCAAGGCTTGTGTCCTAGTACAATGCTTCCTGTGATAGCTCTAGTCCCATTTCCAACATTGATGTTAGCTTTCTTGCTCCAATATAAAGACTGTTGCTTGCATCTTTGACCTATTCCAAGTATATCATTTGAATCCTGATTCCATTTCTAGTATTCTTGATAGGATGTAAGTATATTTTCCAGGAGTCTCATCTTGGTCGCTGCCCCATTCCCATAGTTTCCATTTGGGTGCCATCTAGTTCCCGAAGGATGGCTTAAGAATCCATGCATAATTTAGGGACTGTCAATAAAATCTGGGTTCCAGTCTCAAAATTCTCACCAGAATTCCAGCCCAATTCACCTAATAGGCCTCAAGTTCCCAGTACTATTCAAAGAATTGACTTAAGATTGTGTTTAAAAGTAGACACTGTTCAATTGGTCAATCTGGGAGCTACCACAACTAGGAAGCTTCATGTAAATGAATTCCAAACATGTCCAAAATATATATGTATATAAACTGGTGAAGTCGGTGGTGTTAGGTCGCTACCCTTCAGTAACACTTCAGAAGCTGCATTACAAAAGCCATCCACAAAAACAGGCCAATTATTAATCAAATGGAGCAGTTACCTCCATGGAAATACCACCACATTCAATTCCAAGATGACCAAGAATGAACTGGCACTTTGACTTTGTAACTTCACTTGATTTTCTTCGCAGAAATTCTTCCTTCTGTAATCAGGCATTTGTTTAATGGAAAAGGGTCCGGAATCATGACAAGACATGAGAGAAAGGGACCTGTATTTTTGACACCCATGTGTTTTTCCCCCATTTGGGATAGGGGAACTTATAGGTGCATTGTAGAGGGATAATAATTCTGGCTGGAACTAATATTTCTGTCCCTGGAATTCCTGTGCCCCTGTAACGTGCAACTCAGAATCTGGCCCAAAATGCTTGTAAACAAATCAGGATCTGGAACAATGTAGCTACTGATTAAGCAATCAACATGCACCCTGCAATGTATTCTTCACCCAGAAATACAAATCATCACACTTACATTACCAGAAAGTGCACCAAAGCAGAAAAACTGTTGTGGGTTTGTACTGAAGAAACCGCTTTCTGATTGGCGCATGGGAGCATTTCTCATACCACAAATTTTTAATCCTGCAATACAACTTGGTGTCAAAAGCTCTTTGAAATTACCAGTATAATACCCTAATGCCAATGACAGAATCAGACACTGAAAGAAGGAATGAGAACCTTGGTGGTGCATCAGACTGAGGGTCAGCTTGATATGATTTTCATAGAGGATCCCACAGAATCATCTCTCTTCACCTGTGTGTCATCTGGGAGAAGATTGTGAATCTGCTGCCTTCTGGTTGATACCGGGCCTGCAAATATTTCTTGAAATGAACAGACCCAGATGATCATTCAGATTAACTCTACCTCTTGTAGGTTAATCCAACCCCAGGAACCCTGAATCTCATGATGCAAGACACATCAAGGAATCTTTAAACCATTTTACAATCTCCTCAGAAACGTATTGGAACCATTCATAAATCTTATCTCTTTACAAGACATAACTGGTTGAGGAGTCTGACACTTACACAGTGTCCAAGAACCTTTTATTGTTACTCATAAGCTCATCCTTTTCTGGTTAGTTACATCTGCAGCATGCATGTTAGGTCAGAAGCGCTAGTCAATGTTGTGTGACATGTCTGGGAAGCATGAAGCTCTGTGTAGTGCGACAAATGGTGAAGATTGGTGCTGTCTGTAGGAGTGAATCTATTTTGAAGAGTGTGAGGAAAGAGTAGCACATGCATAAACGCATTCCCATATGTCTTATTACGGTTATTCACGTGGTTGTGAGAAAAACTCCACAAATTCAGTCCTTCTAAAAGCTTCACATATTATTAATCTCCTCCTCAGCTAGAAGAGATAATGGTTGAACTCACTGGAAAGCTTTGGGAGACTAGTGTAGAACAGAAGAAGACCAATATAAAAGGTTGAGTACTTCATGGTAGGCCAACGGATGTTGTGGCCCAGGAAGATAAGAATCTTGAATTTATAGCATGTGCTGACTTCAGAGATGCTCTTGCTATTTAGGGGCCGATTCCGATTCGGGCCGGAAATCTCTCCGACCGAGCCGGACCCGGAGAGATTTCCGACCGAATCGGACTCTGGCAGTCCGACCGAACGAGTACGATGCGCACGCATGCCATCGGACTCGAGTCGGTCGGACTTCCATTGAAGTCAATGGGAGCCTGTCGTACAACGCGTACGCGGGCTCCCATTGACTCAATGGGTATGAGGCGGACAAGGGCGCCCCCTACAGCGTGTACGCATCCATGCGCATCGCGGCGTACATGCACAGGTAGGGGGACCCATGGGTCCCCCTGTGTGCGACTCGCGCGCCTACGCGTACAGGGGGTCCGACGCGGACCCCCAAAGTCCGGCTCCGACAGCTTTTCGAGCCGGACGGCGCGAGTCGGTCGGACTGCTCGCGGCACGCATCGTACTTACCCGGCCGGGATACGTCTCCATAGCGCGGTGCGAGTCGTGTCCATGCGAGTCGGTCGGAGCGTGTTGAAGCCGCGTTCGAGTCGGTCGGAGATTTCGCCGGTGCCTGCATCGTACTCGCTCGGCCGGACCCGCGTACGATTCGGTCGGGAAACAGGGCTCCGAATCGGATCCGGTAAATCCGAATCCGATTCGGAGCCCTACCGGCCGAGATCGGAATCGGCCCCTTAGTGTTGGGCTTCTGCTCTTTTTTGGTCAGGTTCTGAAGCAGGGACGAGAACTTGCTTTAGAGGTCAGAAATGTAACCACTAGACAACAGTCAACATTACTGTGTTTTTATGTAAGGTAACCTACTCCCAAACTGTAAAACTGTCTCCCATTATAGTGTGCTGCTTCTGGTCTTTTCCAATTAATTGTTCCCAGAACACTGCTCAGGGGGCTTTTGAAGCACTGCCTAGGACATGTCCATCTTTCCTTTCGATATTTGCCATTGACCTGCATGGTGAACGATGCACTGATGCACCTAGTTGTGTGCTACTATTATTGCCCTTGATAATCAAAAGAATATTCAATGTCATGCAGGGGATGAGACACAGAAAAGGATGAAAGAAAGCTTGCTCTTAGCTCAAACATGGTCACGGTCTCTTAGTCCCTTTGCTCCCAGAACCTGCTGCTCACAACTTTTGCCTCTCAGCCAGTCCCTGTCTAAAGCCAGAGCCACATTTATTTTTTGGTCTGAGAAAAATTGCAATTACTATTTCAACGTTTATTTGCATTAAAGTGTATACCTCTGTGGGATACTCGTAGCTTTTGTGCAGTATATCAAATAATCATATTAAATACAACAATATGTTCTTGTCGCAGATTCTTATACATGCACCATGATTTTATAGAAATTTTCTTTAACACATAAACCATTTCTCATTTGATTCTTAGCACTGCAAATATTAATGCTGATGTCAGATCAGATCAGAAAATCCTGATTTTGGTTAATTAAACAATAAAAAGTTTACAAACACAATTAAAATTAGACATTTTGAAAAATATAAAAAATATCCGAAAATTAAGAAAACGATCAACAAGTTACATACATTATTCATGAACAAATTTACAGCAGTGATTTATCTCTAGTTTTATTAGCAAAAAAACAAATAATAGATATGCACCTTGAGAAATTCAAATTTCTAAGTAAAGGAACAAAGAATCATTGCCTGGAAGATTTATATTATTTGCAAAAAGCAAAGTGCATTGAGGGGTGAGGAGAACTATGGCCACAGGGGAACGGATCTGTATAATATGCAGCAACCATCTGTAGGCAAAAGCAAAGACAATAAATTATGTATAATGCCCATCTGAAAGTGTGTTATGTAAAAGCATTTTCTTACATTTACAACCAATGAGAACCTAGTTTCCATGGATGCAGGTGTTTTAATAAAATATGGGATCTTACCAATCGTTTGACAAGTTCTAAAATCTCTCTTAAAGAGTGTCTTTTTTTACGAAAAGCATTATTGGCTCATATCTTAAACTTTTTACCTATTGTTTCCAGTTTTATAAATAAATCAGGTCTTTTAAGCTTAAGCCTCTTAACATAGTTCAACCATAACATTTTTAAGAGAGCATCTAATTGTAGATGGTCCTGAATAACCTCCATGTTCAAGTGGTTGAAAGGATTAACCCAAATGGCAAAACAGTAATAAAGGAGATAACTCAGTTTTGCCCACCAAGAATGGTAAGCAAAGTCCTTCATAACACAAATAGTGTGGACTTATTGGAAGTAAAGCCAATAGTCAGCTACAGAACCTATTTTCTCAATCTGTAATAATACTGGGTCAACATAACCCCATACTCCAACACCATAAAAGTTGGAGGAAAGGAGTTTGCCATTATATATTGCTAACATTAATTGCAAAGGTTTCTTACTCAACTTAAAGCAAACTTGAATATGGAACCCTGAGATTGAACAAAGGGCATTCGCACATATTGTATATGGTGAAACCAACGATCAGTGTTATCATAAATATCACAAAGAAAAGAACAGGCCTAGACTTTTTGAACAACTTGATTTTATTATTTTAAAAGTTCTTCTTTTAGTAGACTTAGGTCCAAGAGTCTTGATAAAGGTTTTAGAAAAGGTGGTGCTAAGGCCTCCATCATCCACAGAGATCACAAAGCCTTCTATCACATTTTTTAGGCCTTTGGTAGTAAGAGCCATGATTACGACATTGTCAGCATAAAGTAAAGCTAGGGTGGGTCTGTTCGCTATATTACCTTACCTACAGTCACTAAGACAGAATCTAAATATTGATATATGTTATAAAAAGAATTGGGCTAAAACACAAACATGGCACACAACTCTTGCCAAAATAAAAGATTGTGCACATTCACCATTTAATCCATACCTAACTCTGGCAGAAAGGACACTAAAACAAGTAAAGACCATAATGCTATCCTGTTAATACAATCAAAAGGCATGCTAAAGTCTATAAAGTTTAAATTAAGTAAGCCCGTCAGCTCCAAGGTATATGTAATTAATAATTGGCTCAAACTGAAGCATTAATCTGTAGTAACCATACCTCCACTAGAGGCACACTGAATGTCTCCAATAATTTAATTCTCTTTAGCCCAGCTCCTAATTTCGTCCTTAAGTTCCCTCACCACAACCTTCGTGGTCATATCAATAAGGGAAATTGGAAGATAACACCAAGGATCTCCTCTATTACCCTTTCTAAAAATGGGAACTATGATTGACTGAGGACAACAGGTATGGTTGAAAAAGTGACTGCACTAGGTATTGTAGTGATGATAGGCCCCATAAATCGAAATAATTTTTATATAGATCCATGGTTACATCATAGGAACCTGGAAATTTATTCAGCTGGACTGTTTGTAATAGCTTCAGTGACCTCCTCAAGGTAAAGGCAGTACGTTTGACAATTTGCTGTTAAAAGAACATCATTCTTCTCATTTGTTAGCTACTCAATATAAATACTTCAAAAATGCGAAACCCACGAATCGGGCAGGATATGCACTTCTAAAAAGATCTTTGACTTTTCCTTGAAAAAGGATTGTTCATAATTTTACAGAATTTACAGGTAACCTTCTTGACACTAGCGCCTTTGAAACTGTCACAGGCATTATTCTTGTATTCGACTTTCTCATCAATAGAGCCTTTTTTGTAAGCTGCTCTGTAGTGAACAATCTCCTACTTAGCTGGAGTGACATTTTAGGGCACAATGTAAATTCTGGTGTGCCAATGAACACGAGCTAGAAAACCATTTGTACGTTTTGAAAGTGTTTTTTTATCACTCAAACTGCAAAGATTTGTTGGCAGTTATGCAAGTGTTTAAAAAAGGAGAGATAATTTTAGCAGGGGATCAACTGTTCTTCAGACACGAATGAACATCCTAACAACATTTTGTCATCATATTCAATCAATCAATCAGGGGGTTTATAAAGCGCGCTACTCACCCGTGCGGGTCTCAAGGCACTGGGGGAGGGGGGCGGCGGCTCCGGGTCAGTCGAAGAGCCAGGTCTTGAGGTTCTTCCTGAACGCTTGCAGAGTCGGGGAGCGTCTGATGTTCACACGGAGCTCGTTCCAGGCCTTCGCTGCGATGTAGGAGAAAGCCCTCCCGCCGGTTCTGCTTCTGCGGATGCGGGGGACCTCTGCCAGGGAGAGGTCAGCTGAGCGGAGGTTCCTCGTGGGTACATGGAAGGATAGTCTCTCGTTGAGGTATTTGGGTCCGATGTTGAGGGATTTGTAGGCGTGTGTGAGGAGTTTGAAGGTGACCCTCTTTTCGACGGGGAGCCAGTGGAGGCCTCGTAGGTGCAGGGTCATGTGCTCGTGGCACGGTGTCCCAAGGACGAGTCTGGCTGCAGTGTTCTGGATGGTTTGGAGTTTGTGTAGAAGAGTTTTGTTGATTCCGGGGTAGAGGGCGTTGCCGTAGTCCAGTCTGCTGGTGATGAGTGTGTGGATGACGGTCTTTCTGCAGTCGGGGGGGATCCATTTGAAGGTCTTGCGGAGGATGCGGAGGCAGTTGAAACTGGTGGAGGCGATGGTATTGATCTGGCGGCTCATGGAGAGGGAGGAGTCTAGGATGATGCCGAGGTTCCGAGCGTGGTCTGTAGGGGTGGGTGGGCTCCTGAGGGTTGAGGGCCACCAGGTGTTGTCCTAGGCGGTGGTGCAGGGTCCGAGGATGAGGACCTCGGTTTTCTCTGAGTTAAGCTTCAGGCAGCTGTCCTTCATCCAGGCTGCTACGTTCTTCATTCCTTCCTGGAAACAGAGCCTGGTGTCTTCGGGATTCTTCGTGAGCGAGAGGATGAGCTGAGTGTCGTCGGCGTAGGATATGATGTTTAGTCCCTGCTGTCTGACGATGGCGGCGAGGGGGGCCATGTAGACGTTGAAGAGCGTGGGGCTGAGTGATGATCCCTGGGGTATTCTTAATATAAGTGCAATTGGGTCTCTTAGATCCCAATTTAGGGTCTGATTTCAATGTTGGCAGAGGGGAAACTCCATTGCATTGTTTGATGATGGCAGAGACTAGTGTACTTTAGATGGGCGTCCATGTAGCTGTAGAACCTGGCAGTAAGGGGCAATGAAACGTGCTCAATGATCTCCTTTGTAATGGGAGAAAACGCCCACGGCAAGAGGGGCATTGTTTTTTTTATGTTCAAAAAGAAAATCCCATGCCCACATATTGGTTTGATGAGCAGATGAGTGGTCTTATTTTTAAGATGGAAAAAATGTTCTTTTTGTCAGAGGCTAAACTGGCACATGGGTTAAAGTCATGATATAAACAGTTGCTTCAGGTGGAAGATCCAAGTTAGAAGGATAAATCCTGAGAGATACATGACGGGTGGAGATGTAAATAGAAGGTTTAACAAGCACTAATACCAAAGGATCATTGGACACAAATGATAGGTCAAATGAGGCAGAAGCCTGAACCTGTCCAGAGGACTCCTTTGGCTGAGATAGGACTGGCAAAGGGCTTGGAGGGACAGGATTGGGAAAGTCTTCACATCTGCAATAACCCCCACATTTATTATAGAATGCTTATCACAAATCCTTTTAAAATGTGGTTCAATTAGGGTTAATTAGAGTATGAATGTTAATTAAAGTTCTATGCATCAAATATTGATAAGAGGCAGTATTGCCCTTCTTAAATACACTTGCAAACCAGCTGTTTGATTGACCCTGTAATTTGTATTGGCCTCTCTTCTTTGCCGGCGGTGGAGCACCTTTCAAGTGAGGGGGTGTGGACTCATCTACGACCTTCTCAACTTATACTGTGATAATTAACACAATATTATCCACACAGGGATTATTTAAAACCTTGTCCCTGGCCAAATTAATGCTTTCTGTCACTCTAAATACAGAACTTCCCAAGTGTTCAATTAATTATGTTGTAAGTGGCATTAATGTATTTTTTAATCTGTGCTATCTTGTCATCCATGGCACCCAGAGTATGTGCCAAAAAACTGTCAAAAGAAGAGGTGACCAAATACCTCTTACCATTTAAATTATAAGCACAAGGAGCGGTGACTTTCCTTATTCCCATTTTGCACAGGCACTGTTTTACCAACACTATTAAGACCAACACCAATGATTTCTCGGATATTCATGTTGAAATAGTAGACAATTGGATTGCCACGTTTCTTTCATAAAGAAACTGCTGGTAATACCCTTCTTCACGCATAAAGCAGTCATCCTGTTAATTTCAATGGAGCATCCTATATGAGGAATTGTGGTGGGTGAAGCAGACCTGCAGGGAACATAATATATTTTTTTAACAAGATGTACTGAATGATCGTTTTAAAGATGGGGGATACCCCAAATGGGCGCCGGATTGTGCCAAAGCAAAAGTAGCAATTAAAGAAAGAAACAAGCTTATAAATCCTTCCAATCCATCAGAAACTAGTGCGGAATGTACCAGGTTTATCACTTCCTACAATTCTATTTAAATGAGAAAACTCATTAAAAACATTGGCACGTCTTACTATCTGATCCCATCACAAAAAATTTAGTTGGTCCTAATCCCAGCATAACATTCAGAAACAGGCCTCCATAAAGGACACTGAGAAAGATATATTTATGGCAAAAAAAATTAGCCATTCTCAAATATTACCTAGGAGCTGGAGCCAGAGAGATACTAAAACAACTTCCTCTCCATTAAGCACCGTAAAGGAAGTTAGTGGAGACAAGCTAGATGAATATGAGGAAGCTTCAATAAAATTAGATTTGAAGTATGGAAAGAAAAAGAATGAAGTTGTGGAAAGGCACATCATTCTTGAGAGGAGAGTCTGTAGATGATTTCTTAACATTACTGAGAGTATTAGCTGCATCCTAATTACAGAACATTCTTAGTTGAATGTTAAGGGATAAAATAGTGGATAAACTGCCTTTACATAAACGATAGGTCTTTTTTCCAAGTAGCATAGTACAACTTCTCAGCCATCAATTGCCTGCATCTTCACAGCCCTCCATCGGCAACTGTCTATGACTTCTCTGTTATCTCATCACATTCTAACAGTGGGCTGTACCATATAAGCAGATACCGCACATCTCCCTTTCCATAAAAAAGCAAAATCACAAATGAACATAAGTAAGGGGCAGAACCTATTCCTCACATATAATAACAGGGTGCCTAACTATATAATTACATTGGTACAAAGAGGAGTCTGACTGCTATACACAGGTATTAAATAAAGTCTGGTAGACATTTTGGTTTCCTGATACACCTGGAACTTCTCCTCAAAGTAGATGGAGAATCGCTTGTCTCCACCACATATTTCCAGTTGGACCGTTCACAGGTTTAAATGTCACTGCATTGCACTTTGACAATCCTATTCAGATTCCAAATTCTATGATCCTCAGTTCTTATTGCATTGTGAAACACGTTAATAACTTTAATAGGAGAACAATATTTAGACAACACATGACTAAACCCAGGCAGTTTAATTTTCACATCACTGCACTTCACCTCAATGTTTTTGGTTGCATTTCTCACATCATACCACCCCTTTCTTTTCTCAATATTCTTAGCTTCACATTCCCTAGAGAAATCTTATCATCCTGTATATATCTACACATTTGGTATTCAACCAAGCTGGTCACACAAGAGAGTTTACCCTCCTCCTCCTGAACGGTTCAAACTGGTCGAATAAGGAGTAAGCATATACATCTTCTCCACTTCAGCTGTCCGGCAGACATAATTTGCTAAAGGCACCTGAATGGTCTCTTTAATGACTTTATTGAGCCTCTTAGCCATGCCATTATCTCTGGGTGATAAAGAGAACACCCATTGTGTTAATTCCACTTTCAGAAAGAACTTTTTCCATCTCCTTCAAGACTAGTTGAGCACCATTATAGGTCAACATAGTCTCAGGAAAACCTTCTCTGCCAAAAATTTCATCCACAAATTTTAAAACGTCCTTGGACTTTATGGTATTGGAAATTGTATATTCTGGCCTTTGTGAAAACATATCCACTGCAACCATGATAAACTTGCCCACAATTATAGTCTTGATGGGACCCACTATATCTTAGACTATAGCTTGCCAAGGTGATTTGGGTGCATTTCTAATAACCATTGGCAGCTCCCTACACAAAACTATCTTGTCACTTCTGGTACACTCAATACAGTCTCTCACCAACCTTTCCACCTGAATGTCTATAATAGGCAAGCAATATAACCCTCATAGTCTTTCTTTGGTCTTCGCGATTCCTGGAAGACCTTCATGTCCAAACTCTTTCAGGATTTTCCTGAGGCTCTCCGGTAAACCAGCCTTGCACCTCTCATCAACAGATCATCCTTGTGAGATAGCTCATTTGTAACATGCCAAAAACCTCTCTGTTATGCCATAAATTTCTTGTTATCACACCACCCATTTTTGAAATAATCTATCACCTACTGAAAAACAGAGTCCTTGTTCGACTCAGTCATTCACTCATCCTTGTCAATATAGATCCTCTGATACTACCCACATCAGCATCATCCTCGTCCAGATAACCACTCTTATTGTCAGAAAGATCAGTTTGTCCTTCCCCACACAGTCTGCTAAACAATTTTTTGTTCCAGGAACATATGACACCAGATGTCAAACTCCTGAAAAACAACAAATCATTTCCTGATTCAACAAGAGATGGCATCAATTGCTTTCTTCATGAACATCCCCTTAACATGATTATGATCTGTCTTCACTTAAAATTTGCTTCCCCAAATTAATTTTCTGAGCTTTCTCAAGGCCCAGTGAAAAGCCAATGCCTCCTTTCCGTATAACCAAATAATTGACTTCAGCTCCTTTCAGACTCCTAGATAGGAATAAAATGGTGTGTTCTTCACCTCCAGTGTGCTGCAAAATAACTGAACCCAACCCCTTTGAGCTGGCATCTGTCTTTATAACCGTGTAGCACCCAAGGTTCAAACCTTTTTAAGACAATCTTTTAATGCCTCACATTCCTCCTCATATGAAGAATTCTACTCAAATATACACCCCTTTACAAGAAGACCACTCATCTCATGCGCCTTGTACCCAAAATTGGGAATTAACTTACAATAGTATTCACACATGCCCAAAAACATAACTACCTCTTCTTTGGAACAGGGACTGGGCATTTCACAAATGGCATTAACTAAACCAGATTTAGGTTTAATTCCACAAGAAGAGATTCTATGACCAAGGTATTCTATTGGGAAAGATCACATTTGCATTTTTTAGCCCTTAATGTCAGACCGCTTTCTTCCAAATTCTTTAAAACTTTTTTCACTCTCTGATTGTGTCACCCACATTCCTACTGTTAGAAATGGGGGTCTCTAGTTGGCAATGGTTTGCACCTTTGTCTAAGTAGGAACCCTTGCTTCTAGTCAGAGTAAGGAAGTTACGCCCTTAGACAACCCGTGCTCACCCCCTTGGAAGCTTAGCATGAGCAGTGAGGCTTATCTCAGAGGCAATGTGTAAAGCATTTGTGACCACATACAGTAACACAGTGACAACACTACAAATGGGTACCCCACCAGTTTAGAAGAATAGGAAATCTTTATCTAAACCAAAGCAAGACCAAACGACAAAGGTCCACCATACATATTTCAAGATATCATCAAAAATAGGTTATTCACCAAAATAATGTTTGTGGCAACAAATAGCTCCACCTGGGGCCAATATGGTGTCATGACAGATTAAATCCCCAAATTACGGCGCCGCACGGTGCACAGACCAGGCACGGAGTCGCACGGACACCCAAGAACAGTACCTTGGCAAACGATGAAAACAAAGACATCAGAAAGGTGATGCGTTGTTGGCATCGGGCGGTGTCGGTTCCTTAGGACCACAAGGGAGGTGAGGCACCGGCTCCTTACGACCACAGGGGAGGTGAGATGCCGGTTCCTTACTGCGAGGCAGGGGAGGTGAGGCGTTGGTTCCTTCCTGTTGCGGGGGAGGTGACATCGCGTTGGCGGCGAGGCGTCGGTTCCTTACAACAGTGCGGGGTCGATAGATGCGGGAGGTCAGGTATCGGCTCTGTGATGACCAGGCACCAGCGTCGGTGAGGTCGGGGCGGCAGTGTGAGTCGGGGAGGTGCGTCGTGAGCATCACGAGTGGTGCCCTCGGCTCCGGTGCAGGCAGCAGCCTCAGTGATGGCATCAGAGTCAATACGGTGCGGCGTCGGCAGGTGTCGGGGCTACGGTGTAAGTTAGGGCGGTGGGTCGTGTACTTCACGAGCGGTGCCCACGGCTTCATTGCAGGTCGTGGCATCACTTGCTGGTGTTGCTTTTTCCCTCTGTGGCAGCTGAAACAGCAGTTCCAGGTGTAGGAGGACAGAGGAAACAAAGTCTTTGTGTCCCTGAGACTGCAGAACAGGAGGCAAGCTCTACACCAAGCCCTTGGAGAACTTCTTCAAGCAGGATACACAGCCCAGTTCAGTCTTTTTCCTTTTCTTGGCATAAGTAGCCACTGTAGGCGAACCCAGCAAAGCCTCCATACAGCAATGGGGCAGTACTCCTACTTCCAGCTTCTCCTTAGCAGACGTTCCTCTTCAGTCCTGAAGTATTCTAAAGTTCTAGGGTCTGGGCCCCAATATTTACACCACATTTTCCTTTGTTCCCTTGTGGCAGAAAGTCTCTCAGCTCCGTCCAAACCAGTTCTGTCCTCTCTGGTCCAGCTTCTTGGCAGGAAGTGGAGACAGCATTGAACAAAGAAGACAGGGCCTATTCAGGTACAAGTGAAACCCCTCCCACTACTCTAAATGCAGCCTAGGTTTATTCAGCTCAGCTCTGAGTCACCCAGGAAAGGCAGGACACACCTCACCCCACACCCCCTGTGGCTGTCTACAGCAAATGCACATCCCCAGCCCCTGTCACTCCAAAACCAGACAGCTAATACACAAACCAGCAGAGGCACATAGGATGGCTAAGCAAGAAAATGTCCACCTTCTAAATGTGGCATTTTCAACACACAATTTAACAATCATTTGCAATGCAATAGGTCTCGCATTTGAAAAAGTGAGAGCTATTGGCGTTGTAAATTACCATTTTTTCATCACTTGTGTTTTTTTTTTTTTGCAGTGAAGTGATTATTTATAAAATGCGATTTTGAGCTACTGGCGTTGTAATTTTTAAAAAATTACTATTTATGTAAGACGTCAAGCACTGGAAACTTGATGGCAAAGATGGATAAAATACAACAAACTGAGAATGGCTGTTTAGATGTGCTCTCTAATTCGCACGGAGAAGACCAAGAAGGAAAATAAATGCATGTTTGCCAGTACAGAATGGTATCAGCAAAAAAAGCCACAGGGTGCTGACGAATATGTGCGCATGTGTCACCACACATGCACAGGTTTGCGTCATGACACATCGTCCATTTTTAAAATATTTCATTGATGCAGAGGGGTGGAGGCAGCTGCGGATAAGGCAGGGGGTGGGGTTGAGAGCAGCAGAGAGAGCATGAGTGATTTGATGGGGTATACACAAGGTCCGAACACCTTGAGCTCTACAGACAACTGGTAGTGCCAAATGACTTTCTGAAAGTTAAAACGTCAGTCTGCAAGGCACTGACAATAGCTTTCATTCTCCTGCAGTCCATTCTCGTGCATGCAGCTACGTGAGAGGCTCAAAGTAACCAAATATTTTTAAACAAAGTTAATTCAATATAAATAAATTCAATATAAATAAAAATACCTGCTATGCATGCAACAGTCTTCCGTGTGTACTTTTTAGTTTGATCACGATGTGACCGCACCTCAGGGAGGTGCACCGATTCTTCCTCCTCCCCCTCGACATGAAAGTGGTGAAGGCGGTTGTTGGGCAGCTGCAGGAGCACTGGCTGAAACCGTAGAGACAGCGCCGTGTGTACTGCGGAGGACAGTTTCACGGAGTGTGAGGGCTACCCCAACATGGCAAAAAAACGCACACACCATGAAGTGGACACCGCATACGTAAAAAACAAAAAACAAATGCAAGCTACATGAAGGACATGGATCCGGTAGGGGAGGAACAATGGAGGAAGTATCCGGAGATTTTTGTAATTAACACAGCGCCTGCTTCGTGCGGGTTCTGTGCATTGACTGGAGGGGGTATATTTAAAAGTTAAGCTGATGCCTATTAAGCGAAAGTGAAAGCGCGCATAGTGTGCTGCAACTACCAATAATACAAGTAGTCCCCAAATAACAGATAACACTTACGAGAGTAAGGGAACAGTAATTAGCCAGTAAAAGTTAAGCTGACGCCTATTAAGCGAAAGTGAAAGCGCGAATAGCGTACTGCAACTACCAATAATACAAGTAGTCCCCAAAAACAGATAACACTTACGAGAGTAAGGGAACAGTAATTAGCCGGTGCTCCTCGGGTAAAACCGGAAATGGTGTATCGGAGCGGGAACAAATAAGGAGCAAGGAAACAAAATGCGACAAACGAATTAGCCAATTGCAAGAAGCAGGTCATATTGCCAGATTACACTCCGGTAGAGTGTTTACAGCAGATCTCGAAGAGACAGCGCATGCGCTGCCTTGCTCGACCTAAAAACAGCTTCAGATGTCGTTTAAGGGGTACCAGGGCACTGGTACCAGGGCACTGCAACTGCACTCTTGAAAAATAGTCAGCAGGGTTTTAATCTTTCCCTGGACGGTCCATAAATGTGTAGTTGTACTTTTGTAACCTCAGACCCCAATGTTCAATGCAAGGAGGCATTTTTGCCTTTGGATTGCCAAAGATGGTCAACAATGCTTGATGATCAGTCACAAGTGTAAAAGGTGGATATATACGTGGAAATATTCACAAGCCCACACCACTGCTAAACTTTCTTTCTCAGGTTTTGAATAAGCATGTTCAGTTTGGGACAAACTTTACTCTCATATGCCACAATATGTCTTCTAGCATTTGGGTGGCTGCTGTACTGTGTGAGGATTGCGTCTAACCCGACAGCGCTAGCATCAACAACAACCTCTGTATGAAGCTTTGGATCAAAGTATGCCATTTCAGTGACGTTTTCTATGGCTTGTTTAATTTTCGTGAAGTTTTGCTCACACTCATGTGACCAATGAAATGTAAGGTTCTTTTTTGTCAAGTCTTTTAGCGGAGCACTAACAGTGGCAAAGTCTTGTATGTATCTAGAACAGTAACTGGCCATGCCAACGAATGAACGTAACATGGAAATGTCTTGTGGAGTATTGGCAGTAGAAAACTGTTGCACTTTAGCTAGAGTGGGGGTCACACCCCATCAGAAAAGATATGGCCAAAGAATATTTACTGTGTCTTATGAAACTCACATTTTTCAGCAATCGAAGTTAAACCAGCATCAGCTAACAAATGACACAAATGTGTCAGAGCTTTGTCCTGCTCCTTTTGAGTAGCTCTAAAAACCAATATGTCATCACTATAATTAGAAGAGTTCATGAAAGTCTGTATACCGTCTTGGAAAAGCTCTGCAGCAGATGGCATTCCGAAAGTGAATCTTTTATATCGGAACAAACCAATATGTGAAGAAAAGGTTGTAATGTACCTGTAATTCTCCTTGAGTTCCAACTGACGATATCCTTTATTTAAATCGAGGCTAGAGAAAACCTTTGTACCACTTAATTGTCTTATCATGACAGCATTGCGCGGTCCTGGATGTCGTTCTATTTCAATTGACTTGTTCACCTGCCGCATATCAACGCATATGCATACAGTTCCTTCACTGTCTCTTTTGGGTACTACCACTATGGAAGAAACACATGGTGTAGTGCCAGTGGAGCGCTCAATGATATCATGTTTAAGTAGTGACTCAAGTTCCTTTTCAATTGCTTCCTGTAAATCGAATGCAATCCGTATGTGTCGTTTAGCATTAGGACGGATGTTCTCATTTATGTGTAACTGTATGTTTATGGTCTTGAGCTTTCCTAACCCATGAACCAACTAAGGGAATTGACTTACTATTTCATGATGGTCATTCACGTTATAGTTCACTGATATCAGTCCCATATCAGCAGCTGTGCTGAAACTGAGTAAACAGGCGCAGGACGCTGTACCTTGAAGTAAATGAATGGGTGAATGTACTTTTGTTTTCTTGTGTTTCATTGCGACTACAAAATGGCATCAATGCAGCCCATGTATACACTTTAGTCTATAATGGAGCAAGTCAGGACAACAGAGATAGTTCATTGTATTTCTCAGGCATTATGTTTATCGACACACCGCTGTCGATGATGAAAGGTATGCAACACCCGTTTATCTTTAAGGTTTATATTTGGACAATGTTTGAATGACTTTGGTGCCTTTTCATGACGACCCTTCTTTGACTTATGTTTTTCTTCACATGCGACCAGTCCCACATGAGCACATTCCTCTGAAGTGAACATCAACATTGCACAGCCATCGTCTTCACTTTCACTCAATATTGACAATGAAGAACTTTTCAACGATGATTTAGATGATGTTGGACTTCGTTCGTTATCAATTTGTCTCCACTGGTGTTGTCACTTAGCATTGTGGGTGTGTGTCGAACGTTGCTTGTGGGACGTTTGGGTGACCATTTGTCTTTGCGCCGTGATGCACTTACTTTTTCCCTGGCCTTGCAAACTGTCACAAAATGGTTAGCCTTTATACCACTGTTGCAAAGTTGTCCAATTGAGAGGCATTTACCTTCATGTGGAAACAACAATCCACTCCTCAAGCATGACTTCTTTTTCCATGGAAACATCACTCTGTGTCCCTCTGCCTTATGCTTTGGCTTACTTTTCATGTTCATGACTGACTCACTCTGGGCACCTCCGGCCTTGATGTCAGTTCCTTGTCGATCCATATGCTCTTCATCCCTGGCAGCCATGAGAACTCACTCCAGGCTATCAGTCTCGTTCAGCATTCGCCGTTTGAAGGAATCTGACAGGCATCCATCAATAACTCTGAGACAAATAGCTTCCTCATCATTAAATTCAGTGAACTTACATTGTTTGATGAGTGTGTCCAGTCTCTCAACAAATTCATCACTGGTTTCACCCACTTTCTGTCATTTCTAATTGAAAATATACCTCTCGTAATCTACATTTGGTACTGGATTGAACTTGAGATTCAAGGCTGATTTGATTTGACTGTATGTACTTTCTTCAGTTCGTAGCATTTTCTTTGAGTTCTTTTACACCTTTACCAGCAAGATTCTTGAGATATTTGATCATCTTTTTGTTATCAGCTTCGTCTATTGCATCAATGAAATCTTCAAATGTCTCTATCTAAGCAGTCCATCTGTCGTCAATATTTTGCTTTTAGGTGGTATCGAATGGTGATGGTGGTTTCAGGAAGGTGGTGACATTTTAACCATTGGTAAAACATGTAAAGTTCTTTCTGAAGCTGCTTGGTGATCTTGTTTATGCAAACTGTCTCTGAGGCCCTGCGACGTGCTGGCCTCGGGGTCATCTTTGATAGATACTAGAAATAGGGCGTCTTACTTGAGTTCCTTTGAAAAAACAATCTTTCATGATTTTGAGCACCACTATCGTCTTTCAATCTTCGAAGACCTATGGAGTTGTTCTGAGCCCCACTCTGCAGTCTTGGTGGTGTGCCGCTACAAATATGGACGGCTTCATAAGCACAACCCTGGTACTTTCTCAGGGCCCACTTCACCAAGCGCGGTGGTATGATGACTCTCTTTTCTTATCTTTGGAAAGTAGACAATCTTTCTTATTTGAATGGCTTTGCACTGCGACATCTCTCTGTATTATTTGACACATGTTTGATCTCTGCTTAGCAGCGTGTCTGATCGTAGCTCTTTCAAAACCTGGTTGTATCCGCCTTTAGGGTTAGTACTCCATATGATGCATAGTATTAAGTTGTGTAGCAGTGCGGTACCACTATTTGCTGCCTTTTCATTCAGTTCTTGGCCAACGATATGTAGACTTCTTAGTGAAGCTCTCTTTATCTTCGTCTGCTTCACTCATGTTGGAGTCACACTGAGACTCATGTGTCAACGTCGTTTCGGCACTTTGACTGAGGCACACATGGTACACACGAGCAGTCTGCTGGACCACGGCAAACTCTCTGGGAGAGCACTGTCGATCTTAAGGTTACTGATCCCCTATCTCATCGCCAGTTGTAGCGTCCTCCCCAGCCCAGTCACTCACCAATGACTATGCCACACTCAGAGGGTAGTTTTACACATCTTTATTCATCAGCATGTAAATTTGAACTCAACATTCTAAACCTGCATTCACTTCACTACGCTCTAACACTTACGTCAGAGGTCTGCAGAGTCTATCAGGAGGTGAAAGGGTTCTGTCATTTCTAACTCACAGACACTACAACTGACATGAGGTAAGAAATCCTTTTTGAGTTTAATCTTCTGTACATACCCTTTGAAACATCCTAATTCATCCTGAAACACTTCAGGGAACTCCTTCTCATATTCCTCCCTTCCTCCATTAATGACACCACATTCTTTTCTCTCACCTGATCGACAGGTACTCATTGGGGTCAAGATATACCTGCAAATCAGGTTAATCACCAAAGAGATTGAGAAATAAACAGGCCTGGGCGGAGCTGGCGTAGTGCCTCTACGCGTAGCTCCACGGAGTTTGAAAAAAACTCTGTGGAGCTACGCGTAGCTCCGCTCCCTCCCCACTCCCAAATGCTTTAAAAAGATATAAAAAAGGCACTCCCCTGCCTGGCCGCTCTCCTTCCTGCTCCTCTCGCGTCCTCGACGTCCTTCTTCATAAAAAAAAACACTACGTTGTAAGTCTTGCGCGTGCGCATGCGCACTCGCAAAACGTACAATGTAGTGTTTTTTTATGAAGAACGACAAGAAGCGAAAGGAGCAGGAAGGAGAGCGGCCAGGCAGGAAGGCGGCTAGAAACACAGGTAAGTGCCTTCTTTATATCTTTTTAAAGCATTTGGGAAGAGAAGGAAGCGACTAACTCCGCTCCGCCACGGAGGCAGAGTTTTTGCCTACTCCGCGTTCGCCATGGAGCGCGGAGTAGGCAAATCTCCGCAAACTCCGCTGGCAGAGCGGAGTTACCCGCCCAGGGTTAGAAATAAACCTTCCTAGTGGTAAATATGTCTTTAAAGAAAATACAACTGAAGTAACCAAATAACTTAATGGGCTCTCCCCCATACCCTTTGGGATGAATATCAGGCTTAAACAAAGAAACTTTTCTGTTTCTCTTGGAGTCAAAGTGATTTTAGCATCCGAGTCGAATTACATTTTGATTGGTATAATCTCTCCAATACTTTCTCTAAAGGCCCGTCTTTCCCATTGAGACACACTTGCACAAAAACGTCCTCATTATATTCCTCTTCACTGCAACATAAATTATTGACATTCTTACATGGCACACCTGACCAACAGCACTTGGTAAGATGACCTTTTCTACCACATACTTTAGAGGTCACTTTCCACCAAGTACAGTCCTTATTATTTGCCATATGCCTTTGTGCTCCACACCTAAAACACACACCTCAGAAAGCTTTGGGATCTTTAACTTGTCCTTTAGCATCTTTAACACAATCCTTTCCCTTGTTCCTTATCTTTACAACTTGCTCTCAAATGGGATTTTGAGATTTTGAGGTTATGGTAACTATCCTTTTTTAGGTTTTTTTTGTTTCTTCAACACAAGCTTTACTGTGCTTGCATAACTTAGCAATAACAAGACGATCTGACAGTGATAGAGTATCCTTTTGACAGAAAGCGTCTTTAGCTTTCTTCACACAGCAACCTATTATGAACTGATCCCTCAATCGTTCCTCACAGTTAGCCCCAAAATTGCAGATAGAAGCCAACTTTATCAACTCAGTTATGTACTCTTTGACTTTCTCAACACTCTTTGCATGCACTAACCAAAATGATACCTCTCCAACACCGTGGAAACTTTGGGTAGATACTGTAAATCTAATTTCTGCAAACACACCTCAACCTCATTCAGACCCTGAGTATCTTCAATTCTGGAAGATGCTCAAACAGTTCCTGCCCTTCAGGTCCCAAACAGTGCATTAACAATGTCTGCATTCAGCACTTAAAGATGTTCCACACTCCCTGGCATAATGAATAAGCACTTTCTTCCACTCGCTCCAATGTATGGCAGGCTCTCCTAGATTAATCCCCAAAAAATAGAGGCAGAGCATGTTCTACATAACAACAGAAACATGTTTTACATAATTTAAAAATCACAAATAGCATGAGAAGACACCAAAGCCTTCACCAGTATATGATATGATACTCAGAGAATTCTTACGTTGCAGCATCCAATGATATGCAGAGGCTTGTATGACAACATAAAATACTCAGAGAACGAGATAAGCATTACATTTCTAAATGGAAACACTGGGGCACTCATGCCGGAGGCCCCACAGTCGTGAGGTAGCCTCCGCACTCGGGACGGAATGAGTTTCCGCACTCAGGGCAGAATCTCTGCAATGAGAATTCTCATTACAGAGATTCCCTCCCGAGTGCAAAGAGTCCCCCATGACTGCTGGCCTCTGCCACGAGTGCGGAGGCCCCTTGCGAATGAAGTACCATGTAGTTATAAAACAGTGCACACTCCTGTGTGAGTTGTCATTAGACGTGGACAAGGTGAGTGTATCACCGTGACATGCATATATAAATCACACAAAGATGGCTAAAAGCCTGAACCAGCACTTTTATTCCTATGGATATTTACTGTGTCTTTCACGGTTACCAACATTTTCACAGAAACACAAGGAAAAAAACCCTGAGAGACTACAAGGTGTGCCTATCAGTGTTGATAGGCAGGCAAATGGATCACATGATGTTACAGTTAATAATGCATTTGTGACGTAACTGTTAATGATGCATTCTGTGCATCACACACTTGCCACTGATTTGTGTGAATGGCATCCCAACTTCCTAAAATGACCGCTGTGTGTGTTGTGTGAATATGAATTTCTACAAGAAGGTGGGCTTGCACACTTCCTGTTCTGGCCAATCCAAAATGGAGTCATGCATAATGTGCGTGGTGGAAAAATCACGACCCGGGCACTATTGGAGATCAGGTACATGCGCAGACATACAGGTACTGCGAACAACTCGTGCGTTGCGCTCCTGCCTGCGAACCCCCACAGGTATATAATTTAAATAGTCTCTAACTACCAACGCTCCAAATGACCCGACTCGACCTTGCTGCTTAGTTTGCATATTAGGAGTATACTGGGGGTGGGGGTAGGGTGTGGCATATCTTGCTGCGTTGGAATAGCAGCTGGCTGAAATCCAGTGCGCATGTCTGGTTGGACATGTTTCTAGCTCTGTCCAACTCGGCATGCGCACTTTGGCCTCTCAAATTCATGCTCTATTAGGGTGTCGAGGGAAACCAAACACAGTCCCCTCGGTGCCCATTAGAGCGCTAGGCTCACCTGCCCAAACAAATCCTTGAGGTGCTCTCATGCAGCTTGAAGTAATAAACGCAGGAGAAGAAAGTCCAGATTGGTTGTGACCAGGTTGTCTATTCCTGCGGGATGCATTTGAAGGCAGCGAGGGGCAGGATGAAAAAAGGACTTGACCATTCACTGTATGTCTTTATTTTGAAGCCACACAGTGATTGGTCCTGTTTCGTTAAGGGTGATGCAATGGCGATTCATTTCCCTGTATGCACAGCGCCAGTGACGACATTGTGCACGAGGGGAGCTGATGACTGCAGTGGCCTCCTCCAGCAGGCCGCAGAGACCACATGAGGACAGACCTGAGTGGTAGGATCCTGTCTGGGGCTGTTCTTTTGCCATTGCCACATCTGTGACTGACTATGGGCAACTCGACAAAGTCCATTATCATGGTAAGTGTTTTAAATATTTTATGATTAGGTTTCTCCACTGCGCACTCCCTCTTCCTGCCCGCCCCTTATCCTTGCAGGTGGATGCATCCACATGTTCTCCATAAGGGTTTAGGGCATCTGAAAGATATTTATGCTGTAGTGTTGTCCAGAAAAATTTACAGTTTGGTTTAAAAAATAGGAAAAAGGCCACTCTCTGGATTTTCTTTTTGTTTACAGTTTTTGTAGTATGAAAGTGGCCCAAGGGCATCGGCGTGCTATACACCATGAACATTAGTTACATTGCACACGGTCAGATGTATTCTTTAGGCATGCATTAGGAAATTGCAAGATATTGAGCCAACGCAGGACTCAAACCGTGCTCCCCCAGTTCGAAAGTAATTATCCCAGTACGTCAGGCCACATCCTCCCCACGTATGTCCACGGAAAAAGGCTAAATACAATAAATCTCGGGATGGCCGGGGACTGAAGAGTAATTAAACTGCTTTTAAATTGGGATCCTAGTGTGAAAACCTGATCGAGATATGTCATCGCTTTGTGCCAGTGCTTATGAAAACAAGACGCTGTGTGTGTGGCCTAGCATTATTCGGCTCTAGTAACCTTCCTTGCTTTGCTTCAGAGCGCATGTCTGCAATTTTACAGGAATCATGACCGGTACTAGCAATGATTAACTTCTACTGCAAGGCCTTTACAAGGCGCTCGAAACGTTGGAACTTTATGAATATGAAATAGTGGTGAAGCTGCCGCTATTTCACAACAATGGGTTTATTAATAATACTATTGGGTGTTCCCTCCAAGAGACAACGTTCATTATGAAAATGGACTGTGTTATTACTTATTACCCTTCCTCCTTATTCTACTCGAATGTGCATAGTTAAAGGTCAAAAATCCAGGCTTCACAACAAATGCAGATTCAACAATAAAATGCCTGCTCTGATTCGTAGCTAAACACATACCCTCACTTCATCCTCAAAAAGAGAAACAAGATTATACATTTCTGCATTTGCCGGATTCAGGGTTCTCCATAAATACAGCCCTTTTCAATCTGAGCTTCGCTGACAGCAGAGGGCTGGGAACTGGAGAACACCAGAGGGGTATTTAATGAGAACTGGTCAAGTGGCGACCTAAGAGTGCACAAAAGAGGCCTACTGTGGATGATGGCTGAGTGCAGACTAGAAAGGAGGTACCAGACGGCCTGCTAAAGGAGATGGTCCAGTGGATTCCTGGGAGGCCACACACCAGACGGGCATTCCATCAGTGACGATTGAGGGCAGACAAGAGTGGGCACACAGGAAGGGCACTGTAGGGTTGAATGCCCAATGCCGACTCGAAATTACAAGCCATAGGGCCTTCTAGGGTGTTGGTCCAGACCATGCACTAAGGGGGCACTTTGTGAGTGATGGTCTAGTGAATACCTGATGGGCCAATCAAGATGGGGATTTTAGGCATGGCAGTGTAGACCTGAGCGGAGATGCAAATGTGGCAATTCTAGCTGTGTGGAGTGATAGTTCCTCCGATTTTTTTCAATTGTTTTGTGAGGGAGAACACTCCCAAATCTCCCTAATGTCCATCACCCTTACTCACTATGCTCGATCACTAAGTCAAACTTGCCCCCAACATTTACGCCCACCACTTTGAAAAGTCACCAGCCACCACTGGCGATGCATTGTTTTTTCATCCGCACGGGAGTCTTGCTGCAGGAAAAACGGCGCTGAAAGGGCAACAGAACCACCTCGAAGGGCCAAGAATTAGAATTGGAATTGGCAACCGTGGCAGGGCCTATCTCCCAGCAGTGGAGTTCAGAGATGCTGAATGTGAAGTCTTTGATGGCCATGAGACTTCCAACAGGAGGCAAGCACACACAAGCCCTTGGAGAACCTTAGAAAAGCAGGATTCTAAAGCAAAGTCCAGTTCTTTCACTGCCCACAGACAGAAGCAGCAACTGCCGGCTAGCTCAGCAAAGCAACACACGGCAAAGGGGCAGTACTCCTCCTGGCAGCTCTTCAGCTCTTCTTCTTGGCAGAGTCCTCAGTCCAGAAGTGTTCTAAAAGTCTGGGGTTTTAGGTCCGATATTATACCCCTTTTGGCGTTTGAAGTAGGCATACTTCAAAGGACAGTCTTTGTAGTGAACAAGTACTGTCTTGCACTGTCTTGGCTCTAGGCACACGCCAGGGGGGTGGAGACAACATTGTGAGAGGCCAGGTTCAGCCTTATTCAGGTGTAATTGACAACTCCTCCCACGCGTCTAGCTCAGGTAGGCCCATCACCCTGGTGATGGGCAATCAGGGAATGCACTGCACACCTCAGCTCCCTTTGATTGACTCTGCAGAGTGAATGCACAAACAATCCAGCTGTCAGTCTAAACCAGACGTTGATTCCACAGGCAGGCAGATACACAGGATGGTCAAGCAAGACATACCCACTTTCTAAAAGTGACATTTTCAAACACACAATTTAAAGACCACCGTTCCTAAAATATGTGTTTTTAAATTCTGAGCTCAGAGAGCCCAAACTCCAAATCTCTAGCTCTTCCCAATTGAAAGTTATACTTGTAAGATGTTACAAGGGAGCTCCAATGATAACCTATGGGAGAGCTAGTCCTTGCAATAGTGAAAAACGAGATTGGCAGTATTTCACTGTCAAGACTAACCCTGGGCGGTGAACTCCGCTCCGCTCGCGGAGTTTGCGGAGTTTTACGCACTCCACGTTATGCGGAGCTCGCTGTGTTATTTTCCTTGTTCGCGGTCGCCAACATCAAGTTGGTGAGCGCGAGCGTGGAAAATCAACATCCCGGCGAGATTTCTCAACGCGGGGGGGGGGTCAGGTTTCTCATTGCGAGTGGTCGCGTATGCTCGCGACAGCTCGCGTTGAGAAAGTGCCCGTTCACGTTGAGAAAGTTGCCGCTCGAGTAAAAATCTACTCGAGCGGCAGAAAAGGAAAGGAGGGACCGCTTGCGCTGTGCATGGTGCCGTTCGCAATGATTGCACAATGCGGACAAGCATCCGGCACTGTGCAATCAACGCGAACGGCATTTTCCTATTGTACTCCGCCGCTTGCGGAGCTCCGCGTAGTGTGGCAGAGGTTTTTTTGCACTTCGCGGAGTTCCGCGTAGTGCAACTCCACGAACTCCGCCCAGGGTTAGTCAGAACATGTAAAACACACCAGTACATGTCCTACCTTTCACATACACTGCACCCTGCCCATGGGGCTAGCTTGGACCTACCTTTGGGTTGCCTTACATGTAGTAAAAGGGAAGGTTTGGGCCTGGCAGTTGGGTGCACTTGCCAGGTCCACATGGCAGTTTAAGACTACACTGGCAGACACTACAATGGCAGGCCTGAGACTTGTTTACAAGGCTACTCGTGTGGGTTGCACAACCAGTGCTGCAGGCCCACTAGTAGCACTTGATTTACAGGCCCTGGACACACACAGTGCACTCTACTGGGGACTTACGAGTAAATCAAATATGACAATCATGGATAACCAATCAAAATCACAATTTACACAGGGAGCACTTGCACTTTAGCACTGATCAGCAGTGTTAAAGTGCCCAGAGTACACACACCAGCAAAAACGAAGTCCAGCATACCATCAAAAATACAGGAGGTAGAAGCAAAAAGTCAGGTGCTAACCCTGCTGAAAGGGCCACGTTCAACAGCTAGTAAATATACGCAAAACAAAATTGATGATGATAAATGACTTAACTTTACAAGAGATTATAGAAATTGCAAAGATATTTGAATATATATCTCAGGACTTAAACTGTTGGTGGTAGGTGCTTATGGTTAGACAAACATTCATTAGTTGAGACCGAAGGAAGACAGTTCAGGAATAAACATACCAGAAAGATTATTAAAAGTGTCACAAAGGTAAAAGATGATAAAGCTATGCTATGTTATAGATGTGGTGTGGATGCACATGTGGCAATGGACAATGGATGTAGAGCATATAACCAATTATGAAAGAGGTGTAATAAGAGAGAACACAATGCTCATGCATGCCAAGGTAGTTTAAGCAATGTACATAATTACCATAGAGGGGTAAATACCAACTTTGAAGATAAAAATAAAGGAGATGAAGATCTTAAAGATTTCATTTTACAAATTTGTGGAGTTGGCGAGGACCAAGACACACCATTTTGTGAGATTAAGTTTAATGGAAGATGATATGGAGATGATATAGTCTATGTTTACCTAGGAGAAAATCTAAGAAAATCCGATATTAAACTAATTGCATATGGAGGAAGATATATTCATGTTGTGGGTTGTTCTGATGCTCGTATTGAGTTCAGAGGCAGGTTTAGAACATCTAAAGTGTATGTGACTAAAGATGATGGCTACTTGGAAATCGGTATTAGTCTTGACCCAAATCATCCAGAAAAGTTTTGGGTGTATACAAAAATTGATGGAGAAACAGTGTGTGAAGACTGGAAGAGAGATTACCCTGGAGTTCGGAGGCAGGTTTAGAACATCTAAAGTGTATGTGACTAAAGATGATGGTTACTTGGAAATCGGTATTAGTCTTTTATTTTATTTTATTTTAAAAGTTTTGTATAGCGCGAACAAGACCCAAGCGGGTATCAGAGCGCTTTACATATGGGTTGAGGGAGACATAGGCAAATAACTGTCGACGAGAATAGGGAAAAATACAACAGGAACAAGAGAAGCAATATGCAACAGGAACACCATGACAAAAATCAAATACATAGGAACAAGAAAAGCAATATGCAACAGGAACACAATGACAAATTGGAGGGCGACGCGGATCGTAAAAGATGTCAGGTCGTAGCTAAATTAGCTAGACCGGAGCAGAGGCAGGAGGAGAAAAAGTTCTAGATCAAAGCATTGTTCATTAGGAGGGTCTTAACTTCCCTTTTGAAGGCAAATGTTGAGGGAATCAGTCTTGTTTCCGCTGGTAAGGAATTCCAAATTCTCGGGGCAATGCCAGAGAATGTGCGATTGTAAGTTTTCAATTTTTTAAATTTCTTTGGCTTAAGCAGCATTGTGCTGGTGCTTCTTGAGGGCCGGTTGCCGCCTGAGAGTTCTAGCTTGTTTTTCAGGTAGAGTGGGGTATTGAAGTGTAGGGCTCTATGAGTCATACAAGCAATTTTTAAGTGGATCCTTGCTTCAAATGGAAGCCAATTGAGCGATTTCAGGTCAGGAGAGATGTGGTTGGATTTCTTAGAACCAGTGATGAGTCTGGTCGCCGCACTGAGCGATGCTCTGAGGGGGGCTAGGCTGAGTTTTGGCAGTCCGCATAGAGTAGCACTGCCGTATTCTAGTGTAGAGATGACCAGTGCTTGCACTGCCGATTTGAAGTCCTCTTGTGGAAGGTAGGGTTTTAGTTTTCTTAGGACGCTCAGTTGGAAGTTCGCTCCTTTGGTAGAAGCTCTGATGTGGTCTTGCATGTTAAGGTTCTTGTCTAGCACCACTCCCAGTGATTTCGTGGAGTCAATTATGTGTGGAGTACAGTTGAGAGCGGTGAGGTTACTTAGAAATTTCACGACAGTGGGGGTTTGCTTAGTGGGTGAGATGAGTAGGAATTCCGTTTTGAGGGCGTTTAGTTTGAGGTGGTTGGTGGTTAGCCAGTTGAGGGTTTTGAGCAGGGTTCCGTTGAGAGACTTGATGTCATCGGCTGAGGAAATTTTCATGTACAGTTGGGTGTCATTCGCATACATGTGGTATTGTATGTTGGATGCTTTGAGGATTACAGTTAGTGGTTCAATGAAAAGGTTAAAAAGCGTGGGGGAGAGAGAGGATCCTTGAGGGACACCCAGAGTACAGGGGCTGGATTTGGATAAAGACTGGTTGGATTTGACTCTTTGCGTTCTGTTGGTGAGAAAAGAGGCAAACCATTTAAGGACCGTGCCTGAGAGCCCCATCCTGCATTCTAGTAGGTTAAGTAGATTGTCATGTTTGACAGTGTCAAAAGCAGAAGAGAGATCAAGTAGTATTAGTAGGCATGCTTCATTCTGGTCAAGCAGAGTTAGGGCATCATCCACAATGTGGGTGATGGCCGTTTCAGTGCTGTGGCCGGAGCGGAAGCCTGATTGGAATTGGTCGAGGAGTTGGAATTGCTCAATGTGATTGCGCAGTTGTTCATGAACACAGTTCTCCAGGAGTTTTGCAAGGGTAGGGATGTTTGTGATTGGTCGGAAGTTATTAAGGTCTTCAGGGACTGCCGAGGCTTTTTTGAGAATAGGGAGCACAAGGCCCGCCTTCAGGCAGTCAGGGATTTCACCTTGAAGAAGAGAGGCATTGATGATCTTGGACCAAAGCGGGACCAGTGATCCTAACATTTCTTTGAAGAAGTTAGGGGGAAGGGGGTCATTGAAGTGATTAGAGGGTTTCAGGGTTGAGAGTATGTTGAGGATGGCTGTGTTATTGAGGGGTGTGAATTGATTCCAGGAGTCATTGTTTTTGGGGGAGAGACATGGCAGTGTGGTCGGTGGGTAAAGAGGGGTCAGGGGAGGGTGTGAGTTCAAGTAGAGCAGACTTAAGATCTGATTCGCTCTTGCTCGCTTTACTGAGAAAGAAGTCTTCAGTAAACCTCTTGACCCAAATCATCCAGAAAAGGTTTGGGTGTATACAAAAATTGATGGAGAAACAGTATGTGAAGACTGGAAGACAAATTACCCTGGAGTGTTTTGTGAAAGATTAGACTAAAGGTGCACAAAGTCTGACTTTTGCCACTGGCTTTAAGAGCTTTGGAAAAACTGTGTAAAGAGGCAATCATAGAAGCTAGTGAGGCAACTGAGTGTTTATCCTCAGTTGTTTTAGGGGGAAAACTGGAGGAAAAATTAGAATGTGCATTGACCTAAGAGACTTAACTAAGTGCGTTTGGGTAGATCAACACCCATTTCTGAATGTAAATGAGATTCCCAGAACTCTGAATGGGGCAAAAATGTTTTAAACTCTAGACTATTCATGGCATAGCATCAGATAGCTCTGGAAGAAGTCTCCAAGTCCTTAATGTCATTTATAAGGGATGAACATTTAGATTTTGTAGAATGCCTTTTGGGCTTGCTTCCAGAGAGCTATGTAACAGTTATTTGGTAAGAAAGGAATCGAAAGTATTTTCAAGACAATATTCTAATGTACTGAAAGGAAAAGGTGGAGCAAGATGACCTTATGGTGCAAGTTCTGAGCATACTTAAGAAATGTGGTTTGGCCACAATGTAAGTTCAGAGTAACAGGAGTGGAATGTGTTGGTCATCATATAAATTGTAACTGAGTAAAACAATAATCATGCTTCATTGAAGCAATCAAAAATGCTCCCAGTCTTCAAAACAAAGACCATTTACCTACCTTTCTAGGCATCATAGTCAGTTTTGGCAACAAAATAAATTTTATGAGGCCATTACTGAAGAAGGATGCTAGGTTTGAGTGCCGTAAGGAGTCTAACGCACGGTTTGATATACTCAAAGATAAAATATGCAAGGCTGCTTATCTGATACCGTTTGATACTGAATGTCATTTGAGAACTGTAACTGATGATAGTAGTTACGGAATAGGTGCAATTTTGCTACAGATCAAGGAAGAACATGAGGTTATAGAAGGCTATGCATCAAGAGCTTTGAGGAGGACAGAAACCAGATATTATGTCATTTAAAAGGATATTTGACATGTATGTGGTCAACTGAATATTTCAGACAATATGTGTGGGGCACGAAATTTACCGTGAAAACAGATCATAAGCCCTTAGTGGAACTTTTATGACTAAGGGAGCTGGAAGGGCAAGTCACTGTATGGCTAGATGGCTTTTTAGAATGCAAGAATATGACATTGATGTGGAGTACATGCACGGGGTTAAAAATGTAACTGCAGATTGTTTAGCATGTTTAACTATACATGCAAATGAAGGTGAGGAGGAAGAATATGGGGTTACTATGGTAAGGGAAGCCATTGCACAATGTGTGTTGCAACAGGAGTGGAAGGAATAGGTTCAAGATGATGAGGCAATGAACTAAACCATGTGAAAATGGAGGCAGAATTATTATATCGAGATCACGTCTTATCAAGGCGAGAATTGTTGGTTGTGCCTAAAATTCTAACAGCGCGAATTATGGATAAGGCACATGAGGGGCATAACGGAATGAGTGTGATGAAAAGAAGAGTTAGAACTGCTCTCTGGTGGCTAGGTTTAGTCAAGGATGTGGAGGAGAAAGTGAATTAATGCGTTCCATGTACATGAACCAACAAGTCTAAAAAAAAAAACAGCTAGTTATCTTTTAAAACAAGTAGAAAGTCCAAATGGTCCATGGAAGAAAACAGACATACAGGGATCTTTCCACACTTTAGGCAGTGGAACAAACTGTGCCTTAGTTGTCATAGATTATTCCAGAACGTCTGTATTTTATCCACAATGTAATGGATTAGTTGAGAGGTGAAATAGAGTATCAAAAGAATGTCTACAATTAGTGTTATGTGGAGGGCAAGACTGAAGGACTGGGGCCAGGAAGCTAGTGTGATCATATTACACTACTCCCAACATGGACACAGGAGAAATGCTGAGCAAGTTAATGTAAGGAAGGGAGTTTTGCTCAGAGGTTAAACAAAGTTAGATGTTTACTCAAAAACTGAATTGATAAGGAAAACAACTGTCACAGAAATAGTCAAGGTTTTGATGGAAAGGAAGTGGCGAGCAGTAGTTTATTCAAAGTTGAAGATTTGGCATGTGTAAAATGGGATCCAAGGGTGGTGAAAGGTATGTCTAGGTTTTGTGTACTAAATAGTTAGTTTTAGACCTGTCAGCCTTTGATGGTCTTCCCTTAAAGGTTTTGCCCATTCACCTCCAATTTTTGCTAAAATTAGTTTTTGCTGGCTTTAGGACTCTGTGCAATTTACCTCTGCTAACCAGTTCTATAGTGCTTATGCTCATTCACCTAAACATGGTTTGATTGGCATATACCTAATTGGCATATTTAATCAGGGGCAGTTCCTCCGTGAGGGCGCTTGGGCATTGCCCCCCTCAATATTTTGCCCCGGGGTTCCAGACAGCTGTGAGATGTGAGAACAAAAAATGTGTGTAAGTGTAGTGTTACTTACATTTAGCCTGCGGCAGTCAGCAGTCTCAGCTGCGGGCCGGTTCCTTTCAATCATCACGTGATGTGTGAAGCATGTCACTTACGTCTGCCTGGGCTTAGGGGGGTGGGGTGGGGCTAGGAGCAGTCAGTACAACAACTGTGCATTTCGGGTTGGGTCGGTGCCTTTCCCTGGCCAGCCGGACATGCGCAGTTTTCAGCACTCTCGCCTCTACAATGAAGGAGCCGGTGGGGGTCGAACCTGCAGCCCCCTGGTCTCCTGATGAGCGGCGAGTTGTCCTGCCCTGGCCAATCTAGGCGCTGCTAAGCAGCACCTGGATTGGCTGCTTTAGCGTCTCTAGACAGAGAATGCAGAGCCTGTGACTGGGCATGTCCACGCCCAGAGCGTGGGGAGCATATTCACCAATCACTGCACGGCTTTATTGTGAAGCCGTGCAGTGATTGGTCAATCTGCCCTAGCTCTCAGCCTCTCTCTCCCCCTCCCCTCTCTTCGTGCGTAGGTATACGCCATTATACACAAGGGAGCATGGAGAGAGAGAGTCGAGAGGAGAGCTCTCAGTTTCGGGCCTGACCTCGTCGTCGTCGTCGTGGCCCCCTGAGCCGAATCGAGGCCTTGCGCACAACTTCATTAAGTTGGCATTGGCAATGTGTGTCCCCCAACTCTCTCTGATGAGAGCCTGCCCCAGACACATACAGGTCACTGGATAAGGATTCAGATTCAGACTGAGACTAGTGAGTAGATGACCGTGTTGCTTGCGTAGTTGCGTTGGCCTTCCGCCCAGTTGTATTTTTGTGTACAGTAGTTTTTCGGTGAAAACTACTGCACACGAAAATACAACTAGATGGCAAACTTTTCAGCCAGCCCTGTGTGTTTTCCCCTTCCCCGGCCCCCAAGTGATTTGATATCAGACTGTGAATCTAGGCCCGGGACGGTCACTCACGGTTTATGATTTTCACTAGATAATCTAGTGATACTGATATCGAAAATCATGAATCGTGAGTGACCAGAGAGGATCGCTGCATCCTCCCTTACAGCCTTACTGCCATAATGGTCAGAGCAGCAGAGCAGAGCTGCCAACTTTGGAGGGGTTGTTGAGCCAATGACGCCAAGACTCGAACCTGGTTCGCCTGAGGGGAACAAGGTTCGAGTCTCGGCGTCGTCGGCTCAACATTCTGTGATTCTGGGCAAATCACTTAATATCTCCTTGCGGCCATGTCAACAAAAAATTTATGTTTCATTTTGTGATATGCCATGCACTGCTTTGCTTGGGGTTTTTGCAGTGAGTTTTACCTGCCTTTGAATAATAATAACTCCAGACTCGGAGTTATTATTAAAAGGCAGGGTAAGACACTTGTATTTTTTTCCAGATGCCACAACAACACAAGCTTATTGTGTCCTTGTCATGCACATACCAACTACATGGGGCAAAGGGCCAGGTTGAAAAGACCAGGCAGAAATGCTGTGTTTATGCTTCATGCAACATCCATATAAAAAGTTTCTTTTAGATCAAAACAGGACCTCACATATGAGAACTTTTTTGTGGTTACTTTTGATCCCTTTCGATTACAAATTAAATGTGCTTTGCTGAGTACTGCAAATGATAAGGCCGGTGCTATGTGGCAAGTGCGGTTAATCCATTATTATATAGAAAACACTGCAGTAGCCTACTCTCATAATTGAAGTAGCATTTGCTTATACTCAGGTCCACTGGAATTATCTCACAGGAGAAGACCAAATTATGTGGCAGAGTTAACAAAATTATACAGCAAGAAAAGACAAATTAAGCAGCATATTTTGTAACAGTATTACTACTTCATGTTGTCATTTTCACCCATTTAATATTGTTATATCAAAGGTTTCACCCTATTAGTACCTCTTTAACATTCAAATACAGCAATAAACTACTGAAAGGGGTGACCAGTCAACCTTTGGGAAGGACCTTCCACTGTGCAGCAGCCCATGTTGCTGCATTTTTTAGTAAATTATGATCTGTTTGCGGCCGTTGAAAAAAATGCAGTACCTCATTTTTTAAGTCTTGCCTAAACAATAATGTCTTATTGAATATATTGTCATTTTGGGCACGCTACACGAACTTAGCTTGTGCTCCCTCAGACGGGGATTTCATTTTAATCTTTTAACCACTGACTTTCTTAGCATTTTAAATTTGTGGAGGTAGTGTTGTTTTTAAAGTGTACATCGTACTGAATTGAATCTGAATCTACCTGAATCTGTTTTCGATGTATGTTATTTTGGGACTAGCCCGTTTCACTCAGCTTGTTGCACTTTAGCCGCTCTTGGGTGATATTTACTCTTCCACTCTTAGCTTTACCTGCGGTTTAAGAGTCTTCTCCCTTGGTGTGCCTCCTTTCCGCCTGTTACTTGGTTTAACTGCCTGCCTACCAGATTCGTTTCCGCGGCGGTGGTGGTGGGGGGCTCCCTCCCTGAAGTGCGGCCATTGTCTGCACGTAACGGTCTAGTGGTTGGCGGGGCACACATTATTTAATGTGCCCTCCAACGTGGACGTGCAGCGCACGCGCGCAGCGTGCGCGCCAAAGGCAAGCCCGTCTGCGCCCGTCCGTGTCCGGAGCATGGCCTGCGGCAGAAATGCTGCCCAATTTTCACCAGGTATGTGTATGACTAGCGAATCTCTCCTTGCCCTAAATAAAACACCATACAAATGCAAAATCCAACTTGAGGTTACAAAATGGAAGGGCACCATCTGCTGTAGGGCCTCTACAAACATCCTTACCCCCGTACAGGAAACACCGATTAGTAACACCCTGACCTCAAACTATCCATGGGGAGGTCTTATTAACCCGTTTACTGCGGCGGCAATTCCGCCGCGGTGCGGGGCGTTCCATTAAGTGGGCGGGGTTGCGTCGGCCAACGGACGTGCGCAGCACTACGGAGGTAGTGCTCACGACGGCCGTTGGCCGACATAAGCAGCGAAGGGGTTAATGCTAGAGCACTATGTAAACATGCTTAAAATATCTATGATGTTATTTTAGATGATAATCTAGATTGTTTCTTTCTAACGGAAATGTGGCTTAAAGCATGGTGTAACCCTGACATTGTTTCTGCCCTCCCCCTGGCTATCGAATTCATATACAAGATAGGCCAGAAAAACGGGGAGGAGGGCTTGTGATTATTTATCACAGTACACTGAAATGCTCCACATTTGAATTAACTGACCTCAAAGGTGCAGAAAGCATTGGATTCTGCTTCCAATTAGAGGACTCCTTTTACTTCTCAGTAGCCCTGTTATACCGCCCACCAGGCCCTCATTTGAGTGTTTTGAACAGCATTGGAGATATCATGGGTTCACTAACGCTTAGATTCTCCAATTTTACTGTACTATGGGATTTTAATCTCCACGTAGACGTGCAAAATGACCCAGGTGCAACTAACTTCGTGGAAATTGTAGAAACTCTTGGCTGGAATCAGCAGATATGTACACCCACCCACACTGCAGGACACACCCTGAATGGCATCTGGTCAAATCTCACGAGCCTCATAGTTAATGCCCCTGTTAGCCTCACCTGGTCTGACCATAAGTTTATACCTTTTGAAATTAGGCGTCAGCACATAAATATCTCCATTGGCCACCCCCCCGTTATTCATAATACCAGACGCAAGTGAAACGATATAGCAGCCTCTCTAGACCTTAGTATAGAAGCCTTGGGCTGCAGGCCCAGGATGATAGGGGACCCATCAGTGGATAATCAATGCTTATCCACTCTTAGCAATAATCTTGCCCCTTCAATCCTACTGAAAAATCGTTCGCCTAAGAAACCCTCCACCCCTTGGTACATCCAAACCATGAGGGAACTACACAGCCACTGCAGGAAACTGGAACGCAGGTGGCGGCAAAGTTACAAACAGTAAGAACGAACCTTGTTTAAAGCGGCCTTAAAAATTACCACCAACAGATCAAAGCTGAAAAGAAAACTTATTTTACCAATTTACTTAATTTGGCTATGCCAGATCAAAAAACTATCTTTAAGATAGTAAATTCCTTTACCAACCCTACAATCCTTCAACAAGAGATTCCCCTTCGCAGTCTCTTTGCGATCGCAAAGCCGACTTTTTTTAACAGAATGTCCAATCGCTACAAAAAGATTTTCCAGCACACCCTGTTCCACCTATAGAAGCGCCCTCTAATTTAAGAGATGATAGACTGCCTCTCCAGGCCTTTCAAGTTGTTAGCCTAGAACAATCCCGCCAGGCCATACTTGCATGTAAATCAGGATCTCCGTTTGACCCATGTCCCCCTCAGATTATACATGCTATTATAGACATTATTAATCCAGTCATTAATAACATTATAAACGCCTCTCTCCTTCATGCAGAAGTACCCAACGAATGGAAAATTGCAGCAGTCAAACCGCTCCAGAAAAAACAACTTGCAGATCCCCCCACTCTTACTAATCTTCGTCCCATCTCCCTGCTTCCATGCCGTAGTAAAATTACGGAAAACTAGTAAATCTGATGACATACTTAGAAGTGGCAAACATTCTACATCCCAATCAATCAGGTTTCAGGCCTCAGCACTCAACGGAATCAGCGCTTCTGTACACTGCCGAAGCCCTTAAATCTTCATTAGACCAGGGAGAAAATGCTGTGCTGGTCTTATTAGACTTATCAGCCGCTTTTGACACGGTCTCACATGACATCCACTGGGCCATCTCAAATCATATGCCATTTCTCATCTTGCCTTGGCTTGGCTAAAATCATTTCTACAAAATCGAAGCCAAGTTGTTATTATTGGCCAATATCAGTCTGCAGAAAACCCCCTGCTCTTTGGGGTTCCACAGGGGTCCATCCTCAGCCCAGTGCTCTTTAACGCCTACATGGCCCCCCTCATTAGTCTGATATAGTCTTTTAACATTGAGACAATCTCGTACGCAGATGATACTCAATTAATTCTGGTACTAGATAAAAACACCACACTTGCTGAAGAAAATCTTCGACAGTGTCTTACGGCAGTCTTTCACTGGATGAAAGTTAATCATTTAAAATGTAATTCAGAAAAAACTGAAATCATGCCACTAGGGACATCTAATACTTTCTTCCACAGCTTATGGTGGCCCTCAGATACCCCCCACCCTCCAAACACAGTGATGGTGGCAAAGAACCTGGGGGTGAAATTCAACTCAGCACTTTCCTTTCGCCAGCAATCCCTATCTGTGGCTGGGTCATGTTTTTTTCAGATAAAATCACTGAAAAAGTTTTTCAATCTTCTCCCCTACACGGCCAGGAAAATAAATGCAGTGGCCTTAATCACTTCTAGACTTGATTACTGCAACAGCCTTTATGCAGGAACCAATAAATCGGTCTTAAACAAATTACAGACGGTGCAACATCCAGGCGCCCGATTAGTATTAAAATGGCCTAGAAGCTCATCCGCATCAGCTGCCCTTAAAGCACTTCATTGGCTGCCCATTCATAAACGAGTCTTTTTCAAGATCCTAATAATTACTTTCGGAGCTTTTAATTCCACAGGCCGCCGCTATCTTCAGGCCAGGATTGCTCGCTATTTGACACACCGCACACTCAGATCGTCCAATGCAAATCTTTTGACGCCCCCTGATTTCAGGTATATCACAAAGGGTGGGAAATCTATTGCGGTACTTGGGACCAAAGCTTGGAATCTGCTCCCCAACCATCTGTGTTTCATCCAAACTGAGACCCTCTTCAGGAAGGCTCTGAAAACCTGGATTTTTTCTGCCCCTGACGCTCTATGTAGATCACTCATCTGACCCTCTTAGTTCTAGTTGTTGTGCCCGTTAGGGATCCGCACAGTGCCATGATGCTCCTCGGAGTGAAAGCTGCGCTCTAAAAATATAACATAACATATATAAGGTAAGAAACATGCTTATAACTCTTTTTTATTATAACTTTTCAACATTCTGCACAGCACCTATGCTGCTCTACAACATAGCTTAAAGACACTGGCAAAGTCAATAGCTCTGGCTAAACACTTATAAGGTCCCAAAAGCGAGACCTATGCTTGTCTAACATAGGGATTGGTGTTTACAAACTCCTCTCACTTTGCAGTCAGGGAAATAAAAGTAAAGTAGATTTTGTGACAATCTTGCTGAGGTACAGAGAGTGTAAATGGAAAGGCTGTAAGATGTCATTTTTGTCACACACAACAAAATGTAAATACCTATACACATACAGCAGTCAGTGAAGCAAAAATAAAGCACATTTTATGTAATTCTGAATTGTGATGGAAGCAAAGAATTTAATAAGATCAATACAAACCAAGACGCTTTACTTGGTGATGCCCAAAAAAATAAGCATTCACTGAAACCCGATTTCCACACATTATCTTTTGTGTGCAAAATAGTTTAATCAGTAAAACTGTATGTCTGTGCAAATATAGTGGACATTTCAATTGAAAATGTGCTGTCTTTAAATGACAGTGCCCTGCCACACAATGTTTTAGTTATATTAAAACATTGCCTATCTCATATATTAAAGCTAGGTGTTAGCACTGATATAGTGCAATGTTTATGAATTGTTTTATTTTGTTGATGTTTGCTTTGTATTCATTCCCTTTTTTGTAATTTACATTTTATGTGTATTCTTATTTATTTTCATTGGCCATCGTTTAAGGAAAGGGAATATATGTCATAGTTTTGGGTTTACTGATATTGTTCACGCTTTAGTTTTACATCACTTGACTGTCACTTATTAGTTTCCAAGCTTCTATACTGGAATGTTGATATTAAACTGGAGGCAGTTTGCGGGCTGGTCTCCTGGAAGATGTATGACTCGTTGATGACCCACTGGAAATAAATCATCCTTAAAGCTTACCTAAAGTGTCCTGGTGGTTCCTGTTGGAAAGGTAAACTTCACAGACGTTGCATACACATTGTCCAAGACAAGCCTCTTTTTGTTAACAGAAAAAAAAATCAAGGGGCTTACTAATGAAATGGCGTTTCTGTTATCCGCCTCTGAGTTTTCTCTGTCTTTACACATAAAAGGTTACACACACAGCTCACCTTTCCCAATCTGTATGGGGTCACTGAGCGGTGATTCCACAGATTCTCCGGACTCCTGGATCTGATAGGAGCACCTGTACCCAGTGCCAGCTCTATCATTCACGCCGCTGATGGGAAAAGTCGCGCTCTGGCTCCCAGGCGAGGTAGTGCGATCAGTTAGAGGTGCTTTCTGTCCATCTTTATATAGGAAAAATCTTCTCACTGTCTTGTCTTGGGGTGCTGAGCAGGTGATTTTGTAATCTCCTTTTACGCTCGGTACCGGCTCATAGGAGATGGACGGTTTGGACAGATCTGAAAGAGGCAATGAGAAATATTTTGTTGAATGACATTGTGAGCCATCGGCGTTTAAATTGCCCGAAGATTTTCTTAAGCACTGAATGCCCGGGTCGCAATCTAGTTTTGATTTCACTTCCGGCCTCTTTCTTTCATTACTCTACTGTCCGTTCTCTTTATCACACACATGCAGGCTCTTTTCAACCATTTGCACCGTTCTTCTATCTTTCTTTTCCTCATTCTTTCCCCCGTTTCTGCCTTTCTCTCTCTTGCTTTAGGCCAAAGTCTGATAATGGCAAATAATTCCAGGTCCCGAAAAATGAGCGCCAGTCCCCAACCCCGGCAACCACCAGCACAAATTAAGCACTACGTCTTCTTACAAGCTACATAGAGCCAACGACGCCCGCCTTCTTGTGCAGTTTACTCTCTATTTTTTAAACCTAGGTCTTAATTATGCGAAAATAGAACACCCAATATTCTGAAAAAATCTTCTTTGTGCTGGGGAGTTTATCACCAGCCATTAACAGTTGAGTGTAAATAACCATGTTAATGTCATTTACTATTGATCTCATCTTGAAATATTGATTTGATTGTGACAATCTTATATGAAGATTTCATGACTTTCCAAACTTTTTTCATGCTTACACAGAACACATTACCTATCCATCTTGCACCCCCAAAATTTCCGTCCTCCCCCTTGATCAGATTTTGGGATGCAGCCTTGCTCTTCCCGTGTCCCTCAGCGCATACTCCACAGCAGACGTTTGGCTTCCTTTCATTGATTGTACATTGGTATGAGATGCACGGAGGCGTTCGCCATACATTAAAATGGGGTTGGATGAATGCTATTGCAGTGAAACTACAGAGGATTTACATTTCGGTACAAGCCATTGGTTGAGACTGATTTGTTTTATTACTTATGTTATTCTGCTTCACATAACTGAGCGTTTCAAGGACTTTGATACTCCCTGCTTTTATGATGGTTTGAGATTTCAGCAGTATTTAGACAAAATATCGTAAAAAAATATCGTCAGACCAAAATATCGTGCCTAAAAAAATATCATTATATAGAAATATCGTCTGCAAGAATATCGTTGTGAAGAAATGTTGATTTTAAAGTAAGTAATATCTGCGTGTGCTGCAGCCCGCAGCACACACCGCAATACAAACCATACACATTGCGGCAGTCGTGAAGGCGGTCGCATTGTAATGCGGACAGCAGGACCGCCGATGACTAGTCGGGCGGTCCTGCTACCGCCACGGTGGCGGTCGTGCTTAAGTCCAACTGGCACCGTAATCAGGCCCTAAGTGCACACAACTGCTGTAAAAGGTACTACAGAGTTTAATTAGAAGTAAGTGAATGATAAGTGGGTCTGAATCCTTTAGAGTTCTTTAGCGGGGGTACTATACCCAAATAACTGTATAAAGTCTTTTCCTGGGGGTAAAACCGTTTAATAGAGACATAAAACAGTATTTTTTCTATGTCCATGAAGGGAACATGAGAAGTTGTTGAGAATTATGTTTCACATCATGTTTAACACAATTGATTTGCCTTAAATTCCTTAATAATGCACATCATGAAATTAATGATTTATTTGATTTTCATTTGTCACAATATTATTTGATTTGGATGATGGTTCTAATCATGAGTCTATCTTCTATGTTGTGCGTCGTGTGAGACGCAATCTGTATAAAAAATGCTAACTCTGAGAACTGGTCTTGTGACCAAGAGCTGTTGAGCTCGAAACGCGTCGTTTGTGCCCGGAATAAAATTCTATTGTAAAAAACTTGGATCGGTGTGGCTCGTGCTTGCAGATACAAGTAAGCTTGGTGGTGGATATTTTAAAATATATATATATATATTTTGTACAACGATATTAATGAGAACGATATTTTTGATTCAATATTTTTGTCATTTACATTACAAATATAGGATCTTTATGTCACAATATTTTGGAATGGTGATATTTCCAGAGGCGATATTTTGTCATTGAATCAACTTCAGCATATGGGAAACACCAGCTCTTGCCAGATCCTTCCTCTCCCTTTAGATCTGCTAAATAATACTGACAGGATTCAGATGGAGCGAGATAAGATCACATAGTTTGGTGATGAGAGAGCTGTTTTCAATACTTAACCCAGGGCACTAGTGGCATAACAATAACTCCTGCAGCCCTCAAGGTGCAGGCACCCCCGAGCTCCTGCGGGCCCCTGCTGGCACTGTGCACTAGTGGAAGTCCCTGGCCTGAGAGCTCCTAACTGGGTCTGTAGTCTGGGTGGGCCTACCATGTACTTTACAGGGGGGCACCTCATGCTTCATTACGCCACTGCAGGGTGCCTTAATTTACAGCCATTTTTTGTTGTAGTCCATGGAAAAAAACAAGATCTTAAAGGCTAGATTAGAAAGTCATGAGAAGCAAAAATCTATTTTAATCTGGGATATTTTGGTTTAGGAAAGCTGAATACTAGCGATTATCTTTGTCTGTGAGTGTTTGGAAAAAATATTGAATAAAGAAATATCGCGATACAGAAATATTGTGTCAAGAATATCGGAATGTAAAAATAACGCAGGTAAGAATATCGTTTTAAGTGTTGTTTTTAATACTGTTGAGAACAATATCATTAGAGAAAATATCTTTGTCCATATTGTTTTTATGGGTTACTTTATAAGTATTTTTGTAGTGTATTTTATTTTAGTTCTTTGTTAATTGTTGTGTTAGTATGTTTTGTATATTATTTTAATTATATGCCTACATTTTTAATGTTATTAATGTGTATATATAGGGGCCTATTACGATGTCGGTCAGACGCCGTCTCGGAAATGGGACCGACCGACCTCCGGTCAGCGGTTTCGACCTTCTGATTATGATGCGACCGAACACTGTTCGGTCGCATTCCAACATTTCCCGTTTGGGATCATGTTTACGGCCGTAAACCGGCCATAGTACATGCTTCCATAGGGAAATGGGAGGCGGTGTTAATCCCTGCACCCCGTGGCAGGAAACTTAAAATTGCCTGCCATGGAGTGCAGGGATTAACAGCGGGCACCATAGGTGCTCCCTCGTCCCCCAACCGGAGGCCCAAGTTTTAATTTATTTAGTTTATAAGGCGCGACAGCTACCTCAAACAGAGGTGTCCCGGCGCTATAGCAGGGTAAACAGAGAGAGAGGGGTTACCAGGGATCTAGCTCTGGCTAAATAGCCAGGTCTTCAGTGTTTTTCTGAACTCCATTTCAGATTGAATCAGGCGTAGTTCAATAGGTAAAGAGTTCCATAATCTGGTCATTAGCACTGTGAATGCTCTACCACCGATGCATGCCTCAGCGTATTGGGGTACACAGAGCAGATTCTGGTAGTTGGATCTAAGTGATTGTTTTTGTTGGTAGGGGCTTATCCGTCGCTTAAGATAGCTGGGACAGATTCCTCTAAGAGCTCAAAGGCTACCGTTAGGGCTTTAAACTCTATCCGTTTCGCCACTGGCAGCCAATGAAGCTGTCTTAAATGCGGAGAGATATGATGTTGAAATGGTACTCTTCTGATTAATCTCGCAGCTGCATTTTGCAACATCTGTAGACTCCTGATCAGATAGGCCGGCAGAGGCAAGGGGGTGCCTGCTAGGGGCCCCCATACTCGCTCTCCGACAGGCTTTCCATGTCGGAAAGTCCGACATGGAAAGCCTGTCTGAGACTGAGTATCATAATCCCAAGGGTGGAAAGGTTGCCCTTTGGGATTAAGGGTTAGCATCCGACTGGCCGACGGAAGCCAGTCGAAATGACCGGCCGGTTTAATTTCCGCCCGCCAGCATTGTAATGCAGTGGTCAGAAATGAAACCGAGATGCGGCCCCATAATGTTTATGTAAATATGTTATAGAAGCGGGATGATGGGTTTTTTAGGGATAAGGATGGGGAGATTATTGACATTTGTAAATATTAGTGAGATTTTATGTTAATTTAGTATAAATATGCAAATTGTTAATTAAAATAAATGTACATTTCTGTGTATGTGATATATATTTTTTAAATATTTTACAGATTATCTATATATTTTTAACATTTTGAAACATTTTATTTGTAAATTTAAATATTTACGTTTGTATTGCTTAGTGTAATTATTTATTTAATGTTATTTTAAAAAAAATCAATTAAATTGATGAAAATTACAAATTAAACACAATGGGGCTGATTACGATGCTGGTTGGGCGAGCGTCCAACTGCCACCGTTGCGGGAATGGGACTTGCTGACAGGTAGTCGACGGTCCCGCCCACCAAATTACAATCTGACTGCCGTGTTTGTGGTCGGAAACATGCCTTTTGCCATTGAGGCTTGTGCTGCAGCCCGGAAAAAGGCTGCAGCACAAGCCCCAATGGCAAAAGGCATGTTCAAAAACATCCCTGCACCGTGTGCCAGGCACCACACGGTGGCTGGGCCATGGGGCATGGATGTTGGGGGGACCACAGGTGCCTCCGGGCCTCATAGTGGATACCCAGGGGAGATGGAGTCCCTGCTAGGGGCCCCCAAAGTCACTTTCTGACAGCCTTTCTATGACGGTCGGACCACCATGGAGAGGCTGTCGGAAAGGGACATTGTAATCCCTACAGCGGTGCCTGAGCAGGCATCATCCCTATTGTAGGGACTACGATCGAACCGGCGGTCCGACGGGCTCCTTGAGCCCATCGGAAGCAACAGCCGGTCCCTCTGACCGATTGCATCATAATGCGGCAGTCGGACCACTCAGCTGGATGTCAATGGGACCGCCACCGACGGCCTGTCAGTGGCGGTCCCACCGACCTCCTAATCAGGCCCAATATGTTTTTATTGCTTTAGAAATGAGGATTACTTTACATTTATTCTAAGTAATTTATGTGTCAAATAAAAAAATTATATATTTCATTTTTATTAGTATATTTTATTTCTAAATATGTCTTTTATCTTTAATTTTAGTTTGAAAGGTAATAAATATGTGTACAAATAAATGTATGTATAAACATTGAAATTAATATAGATATTTTATATGTATTATACTTTAAAAGTTAAATATTTGTACTATAAATCAAATATAATTTGATTTAATTTGTTATCTATATGTATGTGATTTTAAATGATTATATCTTATATTTTCTTCTCAAAAGTTGTTTAGATTGGCGCAGGAATAGCAAATGTAACCCCTTTAGTGTCCAAAACCTTTCTCTAAATGGTTTAGATTGGAGTGGGAATAGTAAATGTAACCCCTTTAATGTCCAACATCGTCCCCAAAACAGTTTAGATTGATTTGGGAATAGTAAAGGTAAACCTTTTAGTGTCCAACATCTTTGTTAAAATGGTTTTTGTATGAAGTAGGAATAGTTAATGTAATTTATTTAGGGCCTCATTACGAGTTTGGCGGTGCAGGACCTCCCCGCTCCCGCACCACCAAACCTATGTACGAACCGCCCGCCAGATCAGGGGTTTTCTCCTTGTGTGGCAGGCAGTTGCTTGGCGTTCCCAATAGGCACTGCAATGGGAATGTCAAAGACAGTACCTGCACGGCATGGACTGCTGCAGTCCATGCTGTACAGGTATTGGGGTGCATGCACACGAGGTGTACATGTTGTGCCCCGTGTGCATCCATATGGCCTGAGGCACCAGGGGGCCCTTTTGCTTCCTCTCCACCATGGTTGTCATAGGGGGCTCACCTCCATGAAAACTGTGGCAGAGAGGAAACTCGTAATATGTTTGGGGGTACCACAGCGGTCCCGCCAAGCATATTGCGGCCTCAGGACCGCCACATTATGCTAGGGAAAGGCAGTTCCCCAGCAATTGCAGCAGCCCGACTGCCCTAGTCATAATAGAGCAGTCAGGAGACCGCCACCGTGAGTCTGGTGGTCCGTGGACCGCCAGACTCATAATAAGGCCCAAAAATCTAGATATTTTATAATTATAAATGAACATAACACAGTTTGTAATGTTGATTTATATTTGTTTATATTTATTTAATGTATATATTTACATTTTCATTACATATATAAGTGTGTGCTTGTAAAAACATTTTCATGATTATATGTAACAATATTTTATTGCAATTTTTATTATTAAATAAAACATACAAATTATAGTTAAACAGTCGTGGACATTTTTCATTTTTCTGTAATTTTTGTCATTGTATTACATTTATTTTTATACATTAATACAGGTGTTTCAAATACATTTATTTCTATTTATTTTATACTTTACATTTTTTCCATATTTTTATAACGCATTGTTGACATGTTTTACATTATTTAAACATTTTTGTACAATATGTAAATTAAATATCCATTGTTTTGTATGGGGAGATAGTATTTTTTTCATTTAGCGGCCATTTGTGGTTTTTTACCGGTACCCTTAATTTTGTAGTCTAGGTAAAGTAACACCTTTCCTAAGGTTTTTTATAGGGCTTTGAAGGTGGGGGAGGGTTTGGGGGCACTTGCAAATCATAGTTATGGTGTTGTTTTTTGGTTTCTGTTAGGTTTATTTGTAGTTTTTGTCATTTTGTTCACTCGTATTTTGGGCTAGGTTTAAGTACAGTTTGTTAGTACTGTATTGTTATATAATGTTTTGTGATTTGTGTTGATTAATTGTGAGGTATGTGCTAAGTTTGAAGGTACTGTTTTTTGTAGTGGGTATTATATTTTATTTTACAGGATTATGAATTCAAAGGTTTCGTATGGACATTTGGAATTGTTTTTTTATTAAAGAACATCAGTTCTGGTTTTTAGTAAACCAATATTTTTAAATATTTTTAACTTTGTTTTCCTTTCATTATTCAGGTCTGAAGAAGCGTTTATTTTTTATACACTATTTCAGGTTTTTCATTGTTCATTAAGACTTTGGACTGCTTCGATGGATCTTTATTGGACTTGTTTTATTTTTTATTTTTTGGGGGGCATTTGGAATTTATTTTTTGCTTTTTACTAGAATTTTACATGTAGTATCTTTACGACTGCCTATCTTTTTATGTGCGAAGTCTCTCTCTGTCACAAGAGTGAAGACTTTGCAGTCATAAAGATGCTACTCGCAAAATTCCTTTGTGAATTGCAAAAAATCATAAACTAACACAAAAGTGTATGTTTACCTTTGTAAATAGGTCGCTAAGTCTGTTTCCAGTATTTTGTGTTTGAATTTTGCATTTCTGTTTCTTAATTTGTTTTATCTTTTTTGAATCTGCTATTTTTATTATGGCAAAATATTTGCATGGTATTGCGCAGAGCACTTGATTCATTCCTGTAGAAGGCACTTAAAAACATGAAAAGACAATAGGTTTGGCAATATTTACCAACCTTTAGTCTTTGCCAATATTTGATTTGTTTTGCCATGTCTGTAAAACTTTACTGCTAGGGTCCTTCCAAATATGCAAAAAATGCATTGTCTAAAAGATAGAAAACATTTGCTTGAAAACGCAGTTATTGCTTTTGTAGTCCTCAGCACTACTTTATATGTTGATGTACTCCTTGTGAAAGAGCTGAATGTTGTCAATTCCAATTAGCTGGCCAACTACTAACTATAACTTGTCCCCCCACCATGCAGAGTTTTGCCATCAATTATGTTATTTCAAATGTTGCAGTGATGTTATCAGTGATGTCACAGAAGTGTCATAAGTGATGTAATATATGGGATAATTAGCAGTGCATGGCTAGGGCACGAGTTATAGTTACTTTAGGGCACGAGTTATAGTTAATGAGCATTAACTTTGTTAGTTTCATTTATTTTTTGTGGATTTAATTATTTTTTTAAGTGTTTTAAATCGTAGAGTGTACTGTCAAGTTTAGTGTCGTTAGGTGGAGTGTTATAGAATACAGTGGAGGGCAGAGTCAAACAAGGTAGTGTCGTAGAGTGAAGTAGGGTGGAGTGGCATACGGGGAAATGGCATAGAGTGGAACAGTATGGAGTGGAGTGGCGTAGAGTGAAATGGCATACAGTGGAGAGGTATAGAGTGAAATATTGTAGAGTGAGATGGCGTAGAGTGGAGCCGCATAAAGTGAAGTGGCGAAGAGAAGGAGAGCATTGAGTGGATTGGTGTCGAGTGAAATGGCATACAGTGGAATAGTGTAGAGTAAGGTGGCATAGAGTGGAGTGGCATACATTGGAGTGGCGTACAGTGGAGTACTATAAAGTGGAGTGGTGTAGAGTGGAATAGCGTAGAGTGAATGAAATAGCATAGAGTGGAGTGGCATAGACTTGAGTGGGGTACAGTGGAGTTGCATAGAGTGGAGTGGCATACATTAAGGTGGTGTAAAGTGGAGTGAGGTAGTGTAGAATAGCGTTACGTTGAGTGGCATAGAGTGGTATTGACTTAAGAGGCATAAAACAGAATAGCGTAGAGCGGAGTGGTATTGGGTGGAGTGGCACACAGTGGAGTGGCATGCAGCAGAGTGCTGTAGAGTACAATAGCGTTGAGTTGAGTGGCACAGAGTGGAGCGACATAGAGTGGAGTGGTGTAGACTGGAATGGTGTACAGTAGAGTGGCGTAGAGTGGAACACCATGCAGTGGAGTCGCATAGAGTGGAATAGCATAGAGTGGAGTGGCACACTGTTGAGTTGGGTAGATTGGAGTGGCATAGAGGTGACTGGCATACAGAAGAGTGGCGTAAACTGAAGTGGCATACAGTAGAATAGCATTGAGTGGAGTGGCTAAAGTGGAGTGTGGTAGAGTGGAGTGTGATAGAGTGGGGTGGCGTAGAGTGGAATAGGGTAGTGTAGAGTGGTATAGAGTGGAGTAGCATAGACTGGAGTATTGCAGAGTGGAGTGGCATAGAGTGGAACAGCGTAGAGAGGAGTGGCATTGACTGGAGCAGAATACTGAAGAGTGGAGTACAGTGAAGTAGACTACAGTAGAGTGGGGGAGAGCATCGTACATTGTAGTGTTGTAGAGTGGAGTGGAGTAGAGTGGAGCGGCATAGCATATAGTGGAGTAAAGAATCATAGGGGCCGATTACGAGGCGTAGCATATAGTCAAGTAAACTGTCATAAATTGGAGTGGCGGTTTGTACAGAATAGTGGAGTGATGTGTCATAGAGTGTTGGAAAGTTTTTAAGAATAGATTAAAGTTTTGCACAGTAGAGTCTAGGGTCATAGAGTGGAGGGTGGTACAGTGTAGTGTAGGGGCACAGAGTGGAGTACTGTGTGGTATAGAGGCACGGAGTGAAGCAGAGTCGTGTAGAGCGGAGTTGCATAGAGAGGAGTAGAGTGTGGTACAGTGGAGTGGGTATGTTATTTTAACTTAATAACGCGCAAAACCAGATGCAGGCAAGAGAACCGACAGAATTAGAACAGAGCAGTTCCGTTGTTTCCTAAATTGAAGATGATTGGTACAAGTTTGAGTCTGAAGTGGCAGCTCATTCCAGTAAAGAAAGGCCAGGTATGAAAATGACCTGCAGCCTGACCGGGACTTTTTAACCCTTGGTACAGTGAGCAGAGCTCTATCACTAGATCTAAAAAGTCTTGAAGGGTGATAGTGCTTGAGCTTTGAAGATAGGTAGGTAGGATCTTTCCCTATCAATGCATTACGGGTTAAACAGCAGACTATAAAAACAATTCTGCTTCGAACCGGTAGCCAGTGTAGTGCACTCAAAAGGGAGGAAGAAAATGTCCCAGATGGTAGATTTCAGATGAGAAGAGCTGTGGTGTTTTGAATAACCTACACTTTTGATAAGAGTGTCTTATTTGTAGAGGCCAATTAAGCGTTACCATAGTCCAAATGTTTGATAACAATAGCCTGGACTAAAGTTTTCCTCACTGTGAGAAGGGAGAAAGGGAAGGCTCTTCTCAGTAAATGAATCATATGAAAGCAAGAGCCTATAATGGATGAGACCTGCTCTTTCCTGGTAAGGAATTGGTCCAATTGGACTCCCAGGTTCTTCACAACCTGTTTTAGTGTAGGAGCACTGCCAAATTCAGAGGGCCACCACTCAGAGTTACAGAGTAGTTGGGCCTTCCTAAATAACAATCTCCTTTTCTTGCATTCAGCTGGGGGCAGTTTTCTGTCATTCAGAAATTCATCATCATTTTGATCGAATTTTTGTCACAAGACATTATTAGCTGTGTATCATTCACATATGATATGATTTCAAAACCAAAAGCTCTTAAAATCTATCTTGGCTAGGGGGACCACATAGATGTTAAAGAGCTTCGGGCTAAGGCAAGATCCTTGGGGCGCCCCTTTGTCCAGAATCATGGTGCGAGACTAAAAGGAACCCAGAGTGAAGGTTTGAGTGCTGTTGGAGAGGAAATCACTGAGCCATTGTAATGCTGTCCCGTAAATTCCAATCTCTATGAAGTAATCTGGGATGACACACTGTATTGAATGCTGCAAACAAGTCTAGCAGGACCAGCATCGATGATTGATCTTCATCGTGACAGCATCTGATAAGGTCAGTGACCGCTCGCTACCAGAGCTGTCTCTGTGCTGTGTGATAGACTGAAACCTGATTGTGAGGGATCAAGGATCCATTTGGCCTTCAGATATTCCATAAGTTGTTTATTTATGAGCCCCTCTAGCAGTTTGCCTAATAGAGGAAGTCAGGATTGATGACGCCAAGTTGGTCTTTTTTTAATGGGCATGACTTGTGCCACTTTCCACACCGATGGAATTTTCCCTGTATTAACTGAGAGAATAAACAGGGAACAAATTGCGGGGACAAGCTGGTTGGAGAGGTCTGCCAAAGTTCAAGGGGGACAGACATCCAAAGGGGAGCCTGATTTGGCAAGAGCAAGGACTTTCTTGATTACCTCCGGTGAGAAACATTCAAATTCACTTAAGCTAGTATCCTCATTGGAGGGGAGTGCAAGGAAATCAAACTCCTCACGGCTCTGCTCGAGCAAGTGTGGGAAATTCTGATAGATCGCATTGATTTTGTTTTTAAAGTGGTCGGCCAATGAGTCACAGAGATCTTGAGATGACTGTATTTCCTGGGAACAGGCCACAGTATTTATGAAAGTATTAATCACTTTGAAGAGTACTTTAGACGAGTTTCAGCCTGTTCGATGTGGCAGTAAAGAGTGTAGTGTCGTACAGTGGCAGAGAGTGGGGTAAAGTGCTGTGCAGTGAAGTAGAGTGGAGTGAAGTCAACTGGAGTGGTGTAGCGTAGAGTGAAGTAGCATGTTGTAGAGTAAAGTGGCACGGCATGGAGTGGAGTAGAGTGGACTGGCATAGCATACAGTGGAGCAGAGTGGAGTAGAGTGGAGCAGCGTAGCATACAATGGATGTTATAGAGTAGAATGGCGTGTTGTACAGTAGAGTAGTGAGGAGTGCAGTAGCGTGGCTAGGCAGGTGTAGAGTCAAATAAACTGTCAAAAACTGGAGTGGTGGTTTGTACAGTATAGTGGAGTGCTGTGGTGTGTCGTAGAGTGTTGAAAAGTGTAGTAGAGTGGATTAGAGTGTTGTACAATGGAGTGAAGTGGCATTGAGTGGAGTAGAGGGTTGTACAGTGTAGTGCAGGGGAACAGCGTGGAATAATGTGTGGTATGAAGGAACAGGGTATAGCAGAGTCTTGTAGAGTGGCGTTGCATAGAGTGGAGAAGAGTATGGTAGAGTGGAGCAGTATAGAGTGGAGTGTCGTACAATGATAGAGTGGGGTAAAGTATTGTGAAGTTGAGTCCAGTAGAGTGGAGTCCAGGGGAGTGCAATAGCATAGGGTAGAGTAGCATGTTGGAGAGTAGAATGGCATGGCATGTACTGGAGTAAAGTGGACTAGCATAGCATACAGTGGAGTAAAGTTTTGTAGAGTGGAGTGGTGTGTCGTACAGCGGAGTGGACTGGCATGTTGTATAGTGTTGAACAGTGTAGTAGAGTGGCAATCAGTGGAGTGCCACAAAGTGGATTACAGTGTGGTTCAGTGGATTGTCGTGGAGTAGAGAGCGGTACAGTATGGTAGAGTGTAGTGGCATAGACTGTCGTAGAGTTAAGTGGTTAGGAGTAGCATACAGTGAAGTTGCATAGACTACAGTACTGGAGTACAGTGGTGTACAGTGGAGTAGTGTCTCATAGAGTAGAGTATTGTAAAGTGGGGTGGAGCGGCATCGAAGGAGTTGTATAGAGTGTCATACTGTGGCATAGTGTAAAGTAGAGTGCTGCAGACTTGCATTGACAGGAGTACATTTTTGTACAGTGGAGTGCTATAGAGTGGAGTATTGTCTGGTAGAGTGGAGGGGCAGTACAGAGAAGTACAGTGTGGTTGAACGGAGTACAGTGTATTGGCGTGGACTGGATTTGGGTAGAGTGGAGTAGCGAACACTGCACTAGTGTAAGGTGGAATTATGTAGAGTGGAATGGTGTGTAGTAGAGTAACATACACTGAAATAGCATAGAGTAGAGTAGAGTAGCGTAGAGTGGAGTGGCGTACAGAGGAACAGTGTACAGTGGAGTGGCATAGTGTAGTGACGTACAGTGCAGTGGTGTGAGTATAATGGCACAGAGTGGAATATCATAAAGTGGAGTGGCATAAAATGGAGGGCTGAACAGGGGAGTAGTGTAGAGTGGAATGGCCTACAGTGGAGTGGGGGTAGAATAGAGTGGTATACAGTGGATTAGTGTAGAGTGGCTTGGCGTACAATGGAGTGACGTGAAGTGGTGTAGAGTGGAATAGCATAAAGTGGAGTGGCGTAGAGGGGAGTTTGGTACTTTAAAAAGATATAGCAAGTAAGTGTGAGGACAGATGTAGACGTAATATGGTAGGAATATAGATTATGGGGTGTAAATGGTTATTGTTGGTAGTAAGTGTAAATAGTTTAGGTAGTATTAAAGTTTTTAGTTTCAAATACTTAGGGCCTGATTACGACTTTGACAGTCTCGCAGCAGGCTGCCATGCCGGCGCCCCCCTGCGAAACTGCCAAAACCCTCCGCCGCCTGCCAGCCTATTTTTGTATACATTTTTAAAACACTTTACAGAGAACCATGTTAGCATCTACAAAGTACCTCAGTAGTTACAGGAAAAATGAAAAAAATATATAGAAAAAATTTAAAACGCACTGTAGTAATATATTATTGAAAAATAGTGTAGTACAGTGTATTTATAATTTTTTACAAAATACATTTAAAAAAAAAAAATAAGTACCACAGTACTTCTTAGGTAGTACGGAGGAACTCCGTAAAAGTTTTGTAAAAATATATATAAACTTTACATAAAGACTTTTTTATAAAGAATTAAATACGTAAATTTGTCAAATATAGTGAAGTGCAGTCTATTTGTAACTTTTTACATATATATTTTTTTCTTTTTTTAAGTACTAAGGTACTTCCTAGGTAGTACCACAGTACTCTGTAAAAGTTTTGTAAAAAATATAGAAAATTATAAATAGTTTTCCCTACCCATTACCACGTTAATACAGTGGTAATAGGTAGGGACAAAATATAAAACCTAATATTTATATCTAAGGCCCTAACCCATAACAGAGTCAAGGTGCACTTAAAATGACATGGCTGCCTTTAACTTTTGTAAAGGCAGCCATTAGCCAATCACATAATGCCTTGTCATCGGCATGTACTGCGGTAGTTTTGCAAAATTTTGCGAAACTACAGAGATCACAGATGTCATTAAGTTAAAATGCCTTCATCTTCACACCATAATCTATACTACTGCCAATTTTCATGGAAATCTGCCTCTCCGGCGGTCGCCAGTAGGTAGTTATATTTAGGATGTAGTTTCCATATGAAGAGCATTTTTTTCATTTGCCAATACCTTTGGCGTAGTTTGACAAATCCTCGCGAAAGTTTCAAAACTAATTTTTCACTCACTTCAGCTGCTGTCTTAAAATTCAGAATGATCCGTCGATCCGTCAAGCGGGGGACGAGAAAAAGGGGGGTCCCAAACACGTTTTCCTCCTGTTAATTTCCTAATGAAATTTAGACACGGTTACAGCCTGAACTGCTGAACGGAATTACACCAAATTTGTCAGGAAGGTAGATGCTGGTCCAGAAAGTGCCCTTTTAGTGATTTGGTGTAAATCCGTTCAGTAGTTGCAGAGAAATGTAAAGAAATCTCCAATTGTATACATAGGGACACGGAGGACCCGCGATCCCTCCTGATCCCGTGCTGAGATCTGATTGGATGCAAACACTTCAAACCAGGAAGTGCTTGCAGCCATCTTGTGACTCTTGAACCGAGTCACATAAAAAAAAGTAAATGGGGCAGGGTTGAAACACCCTGACACCCCAAGGCTGTTGGGGGGAGGAGGGGCACAGGGACCTCACAGGGCCAAAAATGCATTTTGAAAAAAAAACACATTTCGGCAGGATCTGCAGATGCTGCCAAAAATGTAAAAATAAAATAAAATGCGAGCTCCCGCACTTTGGAGGGGGGCTCACTGGCCCTCCCTCCTGGGGCTGAATATTGCCCCGGAGACCACCACCTCCATGGGGCTTATTTAATAATAATTGGGGGGCCTCTTGGACCCCCCCAGCCCTGGAAACCACCACCTCGCCATGGCTTTCTCTTTACACAATGTGGGGGACGTGTGGACACCCCGCTGCCCCGGGGCCTGCCACCTCTCGGGGGGTTTAATGTTAAATAATGAAGTGGCGCACGGACCACCCTGCAGCACTGGGGCACGCCACTTCCCCGGGGCTTTTGTTCATTTGAATGGCCCCCTGCAGCCCCGGGGACAACCGCCTCCTGGGGGCTTTAATTTTAATTGATGCGGGGGGCATCGCAGACCCCCCTGCAGCCCTGGGGACCGCCATCTCCCCGGGACTTTTGTAAAATGTAATGCGGGGGGCGCACAGCCCCCCGCAGCTCCGGGGACCACTACCTCTCTGGGGCTGTGTCCTGCAATGGAGGGGGACACACGGCCCCCCTCCTGGAGCCCCTAATGGCCCTGTGTACCGCCACCCCCCAGGGCTGGCTCCTGCTATGTCCCGGGTGGCCCACCCCAGGGACACAGCTGTTTACTATGGCTTGGCGGTAGCTTTACTGCTTCTGCCACGCCATAGCAAGCTGTGCTCTGCATATGGCCATGTCTGAACTGGGGTGGTGGAGTGAGCTAAAGAATGATGATGGATTAAACCCAGATCAGTTGACTGGGGGTGAGTGTTTGATTGGCTCAAACGTTCCGTCCATCATCCCCTTTTGTAGTGCTCTGCTTTCAGCAAGCATGAGCATTAAAAATGCTCTTGCTTGCTGAAAGCGCAGCACAATTTCTTTTACAGAGAGGGAGCTCTATGTTAGCAGCTCCCTCTCTGTAAAAGCAATGCCGGCTCCCGCAGGAGGCGAGGAGCCTGCAGGGATTGCGGGGGCCTTGAGACTCCCCCGCGGTCTTCATAATTTCTGAGTGGGTGCCCTGGGACCAGGGCACCCACAACAGAAGCTGTGCCCCGGGATATGGGGTCCCTGGAGCCAAAATGGGCCTAGATGGGCTGTGTGGGCCCCTCCCCATTGAAAATAGGCCTGGCCCCAGGCGATGGGGTCCCCGGGGCTGAAAATGGCCCAAAGAAGGGGGGCCGTGCGGCCCCCCTCCCCTGATAAATAAAAAAAGAGAAAGAACATGCCAATTTGCCAGACGCCCGCCCCCTTTTACCACCACTCTAGGGACACTTCTAGTTGGGGGATGAAGCCCCCTTTCCTCCAGAGAGTCCATGGGGGCAACTACCCATCCTGCCACCTCAAGTAAGTCCCACACAGTGGGGTTGCTGAGAGGTTGTTGGAGGCTATGCTCCCTTTCTCTATCACTCTGCAAACACACCTCCTGGTGCTCTAGTAGTTGGGGGATGAAGTCCCCTTGGTTGTTGAGGGTCCTTGGGGGCCAACTACTCCTCATGTTACCTCCAATAAGTTCCATACAATGGGATTTCTGAGAGGTTGTCGAAGGCCATGCCCCCTTTCTCCACCACTCTGCAAACATGCCTCCTGGTGCACTGCTTTTTGGGGAATGAAGTCCCCTTGGCTCCAGAGGGTCCTTGGGGGCCAACAAGCCCTTCTGTTACCTCAAGTGAGTCCCACAGAGCGCGATTGCTGAGAGGACTTCGGAGGACACGCCCCCTTTCTCCACCATTGTGATTATGCACCTCCTGGCGCACTGCTGGTTGGGGGATGAAGTCCTCTTGGCTCTAGAGTGTCCTTAGAAGCCAACAAGCCCTCCTGTTACCTACAGTAAGTCTCACACAGCGGAATTGCAGCGAGGTCTTTGGAGGCCCTGCCCCCTTATTCCACCAATCTGCAATCGCAACTTCTGGCGCACTGCTGGTTGGAGGATGAAGTCCTCTTGGGTGCTGACGGCTCTTGGGGGCCAACAAGCCCTCCTGTTATCTCCAGTAAGTCCCAACTAGTGTGACTGCTGAGAGGACTTTGGAGGCCACTCCCCCTTTCTCCACCAGTCTGCAAATGCGACTACTAATTAAAAAAACATAGAAATTCACTTAAAAAAACAAACGTTACAGGGTCGTTATAGTTAGAAAATAGAATTTAAAATCACTGAATAAACCAAAGGTTACAAAGACTTTATAGTTAGGCTCAGTTTTGACTCATACAAAACCAGTGAAATGCAGCAGTTATAGTTACCTGAGTTAACTATAACTTATGCCCCCGCAATGCACAGCTTATGACCACACATATTACATCACTCATGACATGGTCAGTGACATCACTGATGACATCTCACATGACATCACTGATGACATCAACCAGTGACTGTGAGTGTTTTTAAGAGGTTTATGAGTGTTAAATATATATACAAAGGTGTATTGGTGAATCAGTGGGTGTATGAGTGCCTGTATGGAAGATTCAGTGGGTGTGTGACTGACTGTATAAGTGAGTGATTGGGTGTCTCAGTGAATGTATGGGTGAGTGACTGGTTGTGTAAATGTCTGTATCAGTCTGTCAGTTGGTGTCTAAGCTGCTGTATGGGTGTGTGAGTGGGTATGTGAGTAGCTGTATGGGTGAGTGATTGGTTGTCTGAGTACTCTGCAAACGTGCCTCCTGGCAAACTACTGGTTGAGGAATGAAGTCCCCTTGGCTGCTGAGGGTCCTTGGGGGCCAACAAGCCCTCCTATTTCCTCCAGTAAGTCCCACACAGGGAGATTGCTGAGAGGTCTTCGGAGACCACGCCCCTTTTTTTCACTATTCTGCAAACACACCTCCTGGTGCACTACTGGTTGGGGGATAAAGTTTACCTTACTCCTGAGGGTCCCTGTGGGCCAACTACTCCTCATGTTACCTCCAGTAATTCCCACACAGCTGGATTGCTGCGAAGTTGTCGGAGGCCACGCCCCCTTTCTCCACCACTCTTCAAACGCACCTCCTGGTGCACTACTGGTTGAGGAAAGAAGTCCAATTTAGTCCTAAGGCCTACAGGAGTAAAGTGGAAATTCATCCCCCAACCAGAGGCATGCCAGGAGGCGCGATTGCAGAGTGGTTCAGAAAGGGGGCGGACCTCCGCCGTCATGTCGGTAGCTTTTGCTTACTTGTTTTTAAGTTAGAAGGGAAGGGGGCTGTTTGGCCCCCCTTCCCTGGGCCGATTTTTGCCCCGGGGACTCCATCCCCCAGGGCCAGGTATTTTTAGAATGGGGAAGGGGCCGCGCAGCCCCCCTCCCTGGCCGATTACGGCCCGGCGATTCCATTCCCTGGCGTCCGGCTTTTATTTTTTTTAATATTTCTTTTTTAAATGTTTTAATAAAGGAAGGGGGGCCATGTGCCCCCCCTTCCCTGGACCAATTGTGTCCCCCGGGACCCCATCCCTGGAGCCTAGCCACAATAATGGGTGCCCTGGTCCCACCCAGATTCTCACGCTGGGGACCGCGAGGGGAGCCTCATGGCCCCCACGGTTTCTGCTGGCTCCCCGTGTCCTGCGGGAGCCGGCATTGCTTTTGGACAGAGGAAGCTGCTTCACAAACAGTTCCCTCTTTCCAAAACCAATTCTGCTCCACTTCGTGCAAGTGAGAGCATTTTACATGCTCTCACTTGTATGAAGTGGAGCAGAGTTTGGTCCTCCCACGCTATAGCAAACTACAATGTCCCGGGAGTGGGCACCCCAGGACATTGCAGGAACTGGCCCTGGGGGGTGGTGGTCCCCAGGGCCATTTATTGCTCCAGGAGGGGGGCTGCGTGGCCCCTTCCTTTTTTGTCAGTTGCCCCAGGGAGGTGGTGGTACCCTGGGCTGTGGGAGCCATGTGGTCTCCCATATTCAAATTTGCAAAAGCCCCTGGGAGGTGGCAGTCCCCAGGGCTGGGGGAGTCTGTGTGGCCCCCCATTCATTAAAGTTAAAGCCCGAAGAGGTGGCGGCCCCGGGGCTGCGGGGCGGGGGGTCCACGTGCCCCCTGCAATATTTCCAGATAAAGCCCCGGAGGTTGCGGTCCCCGGGGCTGGGGGGGGTCCGAGAAGACCCCCTATGTAAAAAATTAAATAAGCCCCGAGGAGGTGGCGGTCCCTGGGGCTGGGGGGGTACAAAAGGACCCCCCCATGTAAAAAAAAAAATAAGCCACAGGGAGGTGGTGGTCCCCGAGGCAGCAGGGGAGGCCATATGGGCCTCCCCCACATTCATTGTAAAAAAAGCCCCAGGTCAATGGTGGTCCACGGGGCAATATTCAGCCCCAGGAGGGGGACTGTGCGCCCCCCTCCATTATTAAAAAAATGCCCCTGGGACCTGGTCCACCTGCGGCCCGATAATGCAGAGGAATGAGCTTCGTTTTAAAAAAACTAATTCCAGTAAATTTGCGAATTCGTCTCGACCTCGGGGTAAAAACAAAATGCTTTTTTTGCATGGTGGGGTCCCTGGCGGACCCCAAGACCATGGCTTGGGGGTCAGGGTATTCCTACCCTGCCCCCGTTTCTATATTTTCACTTTTATTTTTGAGACTCAATGAAGCCGAGTCCCAAGATGACTGACAGCACTTCCTGACTGAAGTGTTGACAGCCAATCAGAGCTGTGCATTTCCCTGCTCGAGCTTGTCTTTTTTCGGGAAGGTTTCGCAGCCAGAGATATCACTAACTGTTTCTTCTTAAATTTCTCAAAAGCTACTGAACGGATTTCCACCAAATAAAAAAAAGATGAAGATGTGTAACTACATCTACCTTTCTGCCATATTTGGTGTAATTCCGTCCAGCGATTTGGGCTGTAGGTTCGACTGCGCGTCCGATGGGAATTAAAATGGGAAAATGCACTTTTTTTTAGCCCACTATTGCTCGGCCCCTGCTGAACGGATCACCCCGAAACTTGCCATGGTCAACAAAACTCACTATGACACAGGTATAGGCAAGTCAAAAAACACCTTTCCTATGGAAACTAGGTCCTAACTATATCTATCTACTGGCGACTGCCAGTAGGTGATATGTATATATATACACATATATATATAAAACTTACTGCATGAACGAACAACTGGAAAAGGAATGCGAGGGAACTGAACCATTAGGATCTTTAAAAGAGACTGCTGAAGTCTTAGGACTGGACATTTACGACAGCACAAGAACACCTTTTAGACCCAAGTCTATTTTTGTCCCCAATGTAACGAAAGACTCCATTGATGTGTTTTCTGAATTGGTGATTAAAGATTTGAAAGCGCTATCTGTATTATCTAGTGAGGAATTTCTCAAAGGCAATAATTAACATGACAAAAAGTATGCCTGCATTGTTAGTAAAATCAAGAGTAGAAAAGACATAGTGGTTCGCCAATCAGACAAAGGGGACAACGTTGTGTTGTGGCCACTAAGCATGTATAATGATGAAGCAAAATCTCAGCTAAAGGATACCAGATGTTATATAACGGTTCCACAAAGTAATCTGATGGAGGTAAAAAACAAATATCACAAAGACTTAGCCAGATGGAGGGGCTTAGGCATGATTTCACAGGATGGGTATCTGTATTTAAAGGTTGATGATCCAATCATACCTATATAGTATCTCATTCCTAAAATACACAAGAAGTGCCCCCCGGTAGACCCATTATTTCAGCGATAGGCAGTCTATTTGAAGCAACATCTAGATATCTAGACTACTTTCTTCAGGAGTTTGTTAAAGACCTCCATGCATACATACAAGACACGAGAGACTTTGGGGCAGATGTAGGTAAAAATATGTTTTGCGAGTTCTTAATAGCGATTTTTACCGAATCGCTATTAAGAAATCGCAAACTGCTATGTAGATAAAAAATCGCAAATAAATTGCGATTCCATAAAACTTGCAAACCCCCATACCGATTCGGTATTAGCAAAATCGCAATTTTAAAAAATCGCAAATTAGCGAATCTGCGATTCAGGTGCTTTCTGATGACATCACATACAGGAAGTGGTCACACCCATGCTGTTTCTGAGTGCCTGAGGCTGTGGGAGAGGCAGAGAGCAGGAGCACACACCCAGGAGCTGCACCGGAGTGTTCAGGCAGACACCAACTGACAGGATGGACACACAGGAGAAGGGAAAGGAGCCTGCAGAAAGGAAAAGGAAGCACAAGTTTAGTGAAAAGGATTTGGAGGTCCTAATTGAGGAAGTGGTGAAGACACATGACCAGTTATTTGGCAAGAAGTTCCTGCATGTACCAGAATCTCAGAAGAGAAAGATCTGGCTGGAGATACAAGCCAATATCAATGCCATTGGGGTCACCCAGCGCTCCATCGACGACCTCAAGAAGCGCTGGTATGACTTGCGCTCCAGGGCGAAAGAGAGGGTAGCAGACAGGCTGAAGCAAGCAAAAAAGACAGGTGGCGGACCATCCACAGCGCCTGCAACAACATCCCTGGATGATTTGGTGGAGTCCACCCTCCAGCCTGAGACCATCAGTGGCATAGGAGACGTGGACACCTCAGCCCAAGACAGCACCAGACAAGGTAAGATGCATGCACAGCATGTCCTGAACCCTCCCCCTCCCCAATCCCCTATCCCCCATGAGTAAGTTAGAATTCCACTCCACTCCACATTTTGCTAACAACCAGCAATGCATTATGGGAGATGTAGTCCCAAAACCCATATAGCATATCAGTGAGATTTGTGAACACAATTGCAGGTGCCTCACATCAGTCAATAACCAAGCGGAGGACTGTTAGTGTGAATAGCAACTCATGTAATTTAATGTAATACAAATGCTGCAAGGAAAGTCAGTAAATGGACATCTTGTATCCACAGGCGAACCTGCGCCACAGACAGAAGAGAGGGAGCCACATGAGGCACCTGGGCAACAACATATTCGGGAGGAAGAGTCTCAGACAGCCACAGATGTCACACCTACACCACTACCAAGACCTAGGAGGTACACAGTGGAAACACTACAGGAGATGGAGGGGGGAGTGGAGGAGACCACGGAAGCTCCACAAACCATGGCCGAAGAGCAAGCACAGTCTCCCGAACCACAGTCATCCATGCAGCGTAGCCACACCAGTGGTCACCGACGCAGACTAAGGGCACACAGTCTTCTGAGCAGGATGAGGAATCCAGTGTCTTTGCGGGTCTTGAGGGCACCATGGTGAAGGTGCTGCAGCTGCAAATGAAGACAATGAGATTAATGCAACGGCAGCTGGTGTCTCTGAACAAGAACATGAGGGACATTAAGGGGGGCATTAATGAACTGAACACCACTGTTGCTGAGGGTCATAGGGCCAATGCAGAGTGCATGAGGGACATGACTGTGGCAGTACGGCAGTTATGCAGCAAATTGGACAGTGAACGTGGCACAAGGCTCAGGGAAAAACAGCGCATGGATGGATACACAAAGGCGGTCAACCGCCTATGCAATGCTACATCTGTCTTGAGCAGACGCACAGTTGTCATGCAGTTGGAAATGTCCCACTGCAGCCAGAATGTTGCTAGGGGGTTGGTGCAGGTCACCACTGCTGTTGAACTGCTCCAGACAGCCAACATAGCTGCCACAGGGTCTGGGCATGGTGGAGACAGTGAGGAGGTCACCAGCCACAGCAGCATAACACCACCTTTTTCTGAGCCCAGACGGCGTAGTGCAAGGCAAGGGCCATCAGCAGAACAGTCGTCAAGGAAGGGAAGTGTGCACACTGAGCGCAGCACTGCTGTGCGTGGGCGCAGGAAATAAGTCTGGAAATAAGTGTTGCTGACATTCGCTGATGGGTGAGGTAACCCATGTGACCCAGTGACAGTGGTTGACAATGTGCATGTAGTGTGGACATGCCACGCTGGGCAACTCAAGGCACACAGAGGCCAGTATTGTGAGGTGGTGTGCATACATATTGCCTGATGTAAGGACAATAAAACACCATTATACAAATATCAGTATCGGCTTGGTGTCATTACTTACTTAGAAATAGTTGCGTGTGATCTCAGCACGTCTGTGTCTCCAATCTGCGGCTCCTACAACACCTGCTGCTCTGTGATGTGGCCGTGGACATTCCTCATCCTCTGAGTCCGAATCTGTGAGTTCCACTGGGGTTCCCTTCTTAGTGGCCAAGTTGTGTAGCATGGCACAGGTAGCAATGATTTTGCAGCATATCTCGGGGCGGTACTGCCGTGCACCTCCACTTTTGTGGAGGCAGCGGAACCTGGTCTTCAGGAGTCCAAATGTCCGATCCACCACATTCCGCATAGACTTATGGGCAGCATTGTATCTCCTCTCACTTGGGGTAGATGGGTTGAGGAATGGGGTGAGTATGAATGCACGCACTGCATATGCGCTGTCACCTAAATGAGAAAGGAAAAAACATCAATCACAGGCCACTTCCAATACATCCAAGGTGTACAACAGAGTGTGTCACATGCATTTACCTAGCAGGTATCCTTCTCCAAATTCACCCGCAGCCAGACGTGTATAGATTCCACTGTGCCTGAAGATGTAGGAGTCATGCATGCTTCCTGGGAATTTGGCTACAGTATCAGTTATGATGTGTGACCCATCACAGATGACTTGGACGTTGATTGAATGATATGATTTTCTGTTCCGATATATGTACTCAGTAGCAGAGGGTGGGCAGATTGCAATATGTGTCCCATCAATGCACCCAATGACATGTGGAAATTGGGCCATCTGATAGAAATCCATCTTGGTCTTATGCAGTTCCATTTGCGTGGTGGGAAACCGGATGTAATGGTGCATTCGTTGAAGCATGGCATCCAGGAAGGTGTTGAAGAAGCATGACAGGCAACTTTGTGAGACACCTCCAGCTACAGCTATCACCCCCCGGTAACCTGATGCAAGTAGGTGCAGGGAACACAGGACCTACACATGTGGTGGAATTGCGTACGCCCTGCGTGTCTGTTGCTCCAGGATTGGGTGCAGGTCACGTATCAGGTCCAGGATGGTAGTGGAATGAAGCCTGTACCTCTCATGTATTTCTTCTTCTGTGAGTTGGAAAAGGGTGATGCGCGCTCTGTATATGCGTTCCTGTCGCCTCCTCATCCTCTGTGCTGCTGCTTGCATCCGCATCCTCCTTGCAATGGCATACAGGGCTGCCATTGTGTTGAAAATGATGCATTCTGGGGCTGTTTATATGCAGTGCACCTGGTTACCACCTGCTTCGAGTTGGTGGTAATTTGCGAGTCGCAAATAGCGATTTCTGTTGAAATCACCATTTGCGAGTTTTCATACATTTTTTTGCGATTTCGCAATTTGCGTGGCGTAATTTGGGACTCGGTGGGTCAAAATAGCAAATTAAGGAATCGCTAAATGACTTCTCTTGTTTTTAGCGATTCCTTATTTTGCGCTTGGATTTTTTCCTCTCTACATTGCACAGGGCTATTTTGCGGTCCGAAACGTAGAAATTCTGCGAATTTCTGCGTTTGCGATCGGTATTTCGCTTCCTACATCTGGCCCCTAGTGAGGAAAGTTCATAACATCACATGGAGAGATTCATTTCTCCTAATCACGCTTGACATAGCCTCATTATATACAAGCATAGCCCACGAAGATAGGCTTAGAGCCATGAGACATTTCCTCAACAAGCGACCCATAACTTTATACCAACACTCAGGAATGTTATTGGAGATGGGAAGGCTGTGCCCGGAGAATAATTTCTTCATGTATGGCAATGACACATTCAGACAGGTGAGAGGGACAGCTCTGGGCACCTGCTTCGCCCACAGCTATGCTAATTTGCATATGGGCTGGTGGGAGGAACAGGTGCTCAGGATGAAACACGCCATGGAATGGAAGGACAGTATCATTGTCTGGACGAGATTTATAGATGATCTCTCTATTATATGGAATGGCACCAAGGAATCAGCTGAACAGTTTGTGTTGGAGTTGAATGACAACTCCTTGAATTTGAAATTCACTGATACAATCAGTAAGACTCGAGTCTGCTTCCTAGATTTGGAAGTTTATGTGAAAGACAATAAAATCCACACATGTACATACAGAAAACCCATGGCGGGGAACTCGATCTTACATTCTTGGAGTTTCCACCCGTTGAAATAAAAAAACAGCATCCCTTACGCAGAACATCTTAGAATGAAAAGAAATTGCAGTGAGTTGACATCTTTAAAAGAAGCCCAGAGCGATCTGACGAGGAGATTCTCTGAAAGGGGTTACTGTCCCCAGGTACTGAATCAAGCATTAAACAAAGTTGATAAGATCAGGAGAGAATAGTTGATATATCCAAGTGAGACCACACGAGTGGGCAACAGGGGTAGTAAAAATGAGAATGGTATGATCATGGGTACAATGCCTACCATGACAGGGTGAGAGACTGCTTGAATAGACTTTGGTACCCAGTTAAAAGGGACCCTACACTGAATGGGATAACCACTCGTAGACCCCTACTCACTTTTCGTAAGGCCAGATCCATGAGACAGGAGTTGGTAAATAGCAGCCCGGAGACTGTGACAACTGAGGGCTGGCTGAGGGCCTGTCCTGGCTTTAATAAATGTTCTAAATGCAAGGCATGCAGATTTGGTCAAAATATGAAAGAGGTCATGACACCGTTATTGAAAAGTCCATGGAAAATCAGAAATTTCCTTAACTGCAAAAGTGAATTTGTGGTTTACGTGCTGCAGTGTACTTGTCCTAAACTTTATGTGGGCAGTACCATTCATATGGCACATATAAGAATATTGCAGCACCTTAGGGCGGTCAAAAATAACGATGAGAGCTACCCTATAGCCTGGCATATTAATGAAATTCATGGAGGGAATGGCAACGATCTCTCGTACTTTGTAATTGACCAAGTTGCTAAAATGAGAAGAGGTGGAAATCGTGAGCAGAAATTGCGACAGCTTGAGTCGAGATATATACTTTTATTCAATACCAAAATCCTGTTTGTCTCAACTCGGATGAGGACTTGTTTATACATATATGATATGAATGATTTCTGTATCCTCCTTTTTAAAGTTTATGAGAGAACTACATGATGATAGAGGCATGCTGAGATGAGGTAAAGGATCGTATGAGTAGAACCAATGAATTGTAAGTTTAGTATAGTTGATTTTATTTGAATTTAGTAGGACCCTTCACCACATAGGAGTTATATGTATCTGAGCAATGACTGTAGCTCGAATTTATGGGTATAGTTAGAATCCCCAAGTATAGAGGGGTATAATTCTAACTTGTCTAATCTCCTAATTTTTGATTCTTTTATTGTTTCATTAATTTTTGCACAATATGTTTACAGTTAAGATTTAAAAATTCATTAGGAGATCTATGATGAATATAGTGGTCCCCCACTTATTTGTTTGGGCATTTATGAATTTTGTACTTGGATGGCCTATTGTTGCAAGTGCATAAAATTGTTATGGAATTAATGAATTTAAACAAATTTTACATTGCATTTGTACTCATTAGAATGAAGGTAAGGAAAATATTCCACCTCAAAGAAGACCACATATGTCACTTTGGCACTTGCACTTTATACTTTTGAAACACATATGGAGCACCGCATACAAGAATTCTCCTTGAGACAGTGTGATGAATCATACCGCATAGAGTTATATACTGTCATATAGTGTAAAGCACTTGCATTTTATTATAACTGCTCAACGAAAGTCAACAGACAGTTGACACCTCGAACTTTTGTGGTTTACAATCTTGCCCTGTGAGAAAATTAGAAAGCACTTGCATTTTATCACAATAACTCGAGGTTAGCAGTACAGCAAAGGATATTGCAGTGGTTTAATTTGTCTTTAATAGTGTGTATAGTATATGAAATTTGAACTGGTTTCAAAAGTAAGTGGATGAACCCTTGAAGGTGGTTTTTATGTGCTCTGGAAAGAGCATGGTAAACAACTGAGTATTTTTGCACTAAGCACTTATGCACTTTAAATCTAGTCACCCTGTGGAATTCTGAGGTTGGAAGAATATCCACGAGTCATCGTATTTGTATTCTCTTTTATATTTTATATTCTATATTTATTGCACGTGCACTTTTTTCGATGTATTTATCAAGAAAATGGAATCTAACATAGGTTCTTGAGAGATGTTGGAAGCAACCTCGTATCCTCATTATTCCACTATTTTGTACAATTGTTAAAAAATATGTGGTAAACAACCAAAGACTGTAACTGTCAAATGGTAATTAGACAGAGTTGTGAAAGTTTAAACAAAAATTATTTTTACCTTTTTACATGCGGGAGATTTATCGATTGTAATAAGCTCCCGGACAGCGAGGGGGTGTTGAGTATTTCTTTCATGGTTGAGGTGACAGGGAGCCATGTGATTTGTAGTTCTCGTATTTTAATGTGCAAGAAAGTGACGCGCGCTGTGTTAGTAAGGTGAGTGTCGGTGTCTAATTTCTATTGTGGAATTGGAACTGGTGTTCATTCATATATATATATATATATATATATATATATATACACTGTCCTTAAGCGTAGGATTAGCACAGTGCCATCCACGCCGAGATAGAAAGGGTAAGCGTGGCTGTAGAAATGGAAAAAGATTTTGTCCCTTTCTATCTTGGCGTGGATGGCACTGTGCTAATCCTACGCTTAAAGACTTTGATAGAAAAGCAGACATTTGAGGTGAGCAAATTTAGAGTGTCGCTGGTGTTGAGAGTGCTCTGTACTGGAGCTGCTCTTTCCACCTAAACTTGAGAACTACCCTGAGTTCTCTGCTTCTTTTTTAGCATAATTTATGCGTCACTCTATGCCTGAAAGGGAATTGTTTTGACTTATACTGGGTGCTCCCTTGTGTCTGGACAAAGCTATACCTCTCTGAAGAGCTCTAATGAGAGCGAAACAAGTGTCAGGGGTTGCTTTTATTCATTTCAGGTTGGCTTGGATGGTAGTTTACCAATCCAAAGCTGTAATACTGTGCCTGGAGTGGTAAAAGGCTTTGGCCATTTTACAGCTCGGCAAGGATAGCACTGTGCTATTCCTATGCTTAAAAACTGTGTCCCTTTCTATCTCGGAGTGGATGGCACTGTGCTAATCCTACGCTTAAAGACTTTGATAGAAAAGCAGACATTTGAGGTGAGCAAATTTAGAGTGTCGCTGGTGTTGAGAGTGCTCTGTACTGGAGCTGCTTTCCACCTAAACTTGAGAACTACCCAGAGTTCTCTAGTTCTTTTTTTGCATAATTTATACTTCACTCTATGCCTGAAAGGGAATTGTTTTGACTTATACTGGGTGCTCCCTTGTGTCTGGACAAAACTATACCTCCCTGAAGAGCTCTAATGAGATCGGAACACGTGTCAGGGGTTGCTTATATTCATTTCAAGTTGGCTTGGATGGTATTTTACTAATCCAAAGCTGTAATACTATGCCTGGAGTGGTAAAAGGCTTTGGCCATTTTACAGCTCGGCAAGGATAGCCCTGTGCTATTCCTATGCTTAAAAACTTTGCTGTAGGAATGGTAAAAGACTTTGTCCCTTTCTATCTTGGCGTGGATGGCACTGTGCTAATCCTACGCTTAAAGACTTTGATAGAAAGCAGACATTTGAGGTGAGCAAATTTAGAGTGTCCCTGGTGTTGAGAGTGCTCTGTACTGGAGCTGCTTTCCACCTAAACTTGAGAACTACCCAGAGTTCTCTGCCTCTTTTTGCATATATATATGTATATATGTATATATGTATGTGTGTATGTATGTACGTATATATAAATATATATATGTATGTATATATATATATATATATATATATATATATATTCACTGAAAAAACCATAGATTTCATGGACGTTATAGTTACAAATTAGCATTTAAAAAACATTTGAAATTCACTGAAAAAACCATAGGTTTTAGGGACAGTTATAGTTAGTTGGACATTGCACTCGTACACAACCCGTGAAATTCCCCCGTTATAGTTAGTCCAGCTAACTATAACTCGCGCCCCCGCAATGCACTGCTGATGACGTCACATATTACATCACTCATGACATGGTCAGTGACATCACTGATGACATCACTGATGACATCTCAAATGACCTACCACTACTACCACCCCTACCCAGGGGGGGCTGGATGCCTACCACTACTACCACCCTTAGCCAGGGGGGGCTGGATGCCTACCACTACTACCACCCCTACCCAGGGGGGGCTGGATGCCTACCACTACTACCACCCTTACCCAGGGGGTGCCAGATGCCTACCACTACCACCACCCTTACCCAGGGGGGGGCTGGATGCCTACCACTACTACCACCTCTACCCAGGGGGGGCTGGATGCCTACCACTACTACCACCTCTACCCAGGGGGGGCTGGATGCCTGTCACTACTACCACCTCTACCCAGGGGGGGCTGGATGCCTACCACTACTACCACCCCTACCCAGGGGGTGCCAGATGCCTACCACTACTACCACCCTTAGCCTGGGGGGCTGGATGCCTACCACTACTACCACTCCTACCCAGGGGGGGCTGGATGCCTACCACTACTACCACCCTTACCCAGGGGGTGCCAGATGCCTACCACTACCACCACCACCCTTACCCAGGGGGGGCTGGATGCCTACCACTACTACCACCTCTACCCCGGGGGGGCTGGATGCCTACCACTACTACCACCTCTACCCAGGGGGGGCTGGATGCCTGTCACTACTACCACCTCTACCCAGGGGTGCCAGATGCCTGTCACTACTACCACCCTTAGCCAGGGGGGGCTGGATGCCTACCACTACTACCACCCCTACCCAGGGGGGCTGGATGCCTGTCACTACTACCACCTCTACCCAGGGGGTGCCAGATGCCTACCACTACTACCACCCTTAGCCTGGGGGGCTGGATGCCTACCACTACTACCACTCCTACCCAGGGGGGGCTGGATGCCTACCACTACTACCACCCCTACCCAGGGGGGGCTGGATGCCTACCACTACTACCACCCTTAGCCAGGGGGGGCTGGATGCCTACCACTACTACCACCCCTTCCCAGGGGGGGCTGGATGCCTACCACTACTACCACCCTTATCCAGGGGGTGCCAGATGCCTACCACTACCACCACCCTTACCCAGGGGGGGCTGGATGCCTACCACTACTACCACCTCTACCCAGGGGGGGCTGGATGCCTACCACTACTACCACCTCTACCCAGGGGGGGCTGGATGCCTACCACTACTACCACCCTTAGCCATGGGGGTGCCAGATGCCTACCACTACTACCACCCCTACCCAGGGGGGGCTGGATGCCTACCACTACTACCACCTCTACCCAGGGGGTGCCAGATGCCTACCACTACTACCACCCTTAGCCAGGGGGGCTGGATGCCTACCACTACTACCACCCCTACCCAGGGGGGCTGGATGCCTACCACTACTACCACCCTTACCCAGGGGGTGCCAGATGCCTACCACTACCACCACCACCCTCACCCAGGGGGGGCTGGATGCCTACCACTACTACCACCTCTACCCAGGGGGGGCTGGATGCCTACCACTACTACCACCTCTACCCAGGGGGGGCTGGATGCCTGTCACTACTACCACCTCTACCCAGGGGGTGCCAGATGCCTGTCACTACTACCACCCTTAGCCAGGGGGGGCTGGATGCCTACCACTAACAACATCTCCACTCAGGATGGCTAATACATGTCGCAACAAGCACACACCAACATAAAGAATGCAACATTAAGACATCCCCCCAACACCATGACAAGCGTGTGTAGACTGTGTCAAATGCCTACGACACAGAACATGATCATCAACATACAATGTGACACCCTATCACATGTGCCACACATAAATGTGTGTGGCCCCCACAATGCAAGCAGGCCATGACCATGGTGGCAATGGGGTCCAAACCCCCATCATCACAGTGCCCAAAATGTAAGTGTGGGGTCCTGAGCTGAAGCACATTTTGACCATTGTGGCAATGGGGTCCAAACCCCCATCATCACAGTGCCCAAAATGTAAGTGTGGGGTCCATAGCTGAAGCACATTCTGACCATTGTGGCAATGGGGTCCAAACCCCCATCATCACAGTGCCCAAAATGTAAGTGTGGGGTCCATAGCTGAAGCACATTCTGACCATTGTGGCAATGGGGTCCAAACCCCCATCATCACAGTGCCCAAAATGTAAGTGTGGGGTCCATAGCTGAAGCACATTCTGACCATTGTGGCAATGGGGTCCAAACCCCTATCATCACAGTGACCAAAATGTAAGTGTGAACAAAGTAAAAGCTGCAACTGGCAAACTGCATGGACAATTCCTGGTCACAGAACAACAAACACAACAGTGGCAAAGTAGTGCAGGTGTCCCATTGCAACATAGATTTGGGGAGGCAAACAGTGCAGTGCAAATAAGACATACCTCTGGCCAGCTGCAGACAAACATCACCCATGGTGTCTGACACTGTCAACATTCATCAATGACACAATGACAGAAGTGACCATCAGAATGCAGAAACACATATTTGCACCAATGGACACACCAATGCAGATACCCTGTGGAGACTGTAGATGGCAGGTGAACAGATACCATACCATGGCAGCAATGGGACACACAAACAATGATCATTGTGCTGACTGATGACCTAGGAGTCCCAGGGACAGCAGGGGAAACACACCAAACAACATACAGATAATGGCACACCAAAGATATGCCAATGCAGTGGCGCTGATGCACAAACACAAACAGGCAGACACACACTGCACATCAAACACAACAGGTGAGGGGGGGGACCAGTGTCCCCAGGCAACCACACAACACATGAGGATGCCTGAAGACCAAACACACAGATGTGCATACAGTGCCACACAAAGGTAACTCATGGATCCAATTCCCCTATGTGGGCAATCAGGCATTGTCAGATGAGAGGGAGCACAAATCACACATGTCACACAAGCATGTAGGAACAGCAACCCACACAGTAAGACACCGAGGCACCACAGCACCACCCCCAGGGCCCACACAATGTGGTGACCCTGGGCTGCATTACAATCCCACTGTGATGACAAAGCCAGATGTCGTTCACACTGTGAACCACAGTCATGTATCCTGAGCAAAGAATTACCAGCACACCCACACAAGCACAAATCAATCAGCATGGCCAGGAAGCCAAGGCCAACATGGAGGCAGGGGTCTTGCCGGGCAACAACTCTCATCTGCACACACTCAACAACACACACCTCGACCACCAACAATGTGCTGCAGTGAAGCTCACATGCACTGGTGACATTGCACATGCACCCATGACAATCCCAGGGGGGTGGGTGGGAAGCAAGGTGCAGAAACACAGCACACATGGCCACTCAACAAGACTCCTACATTTCTGACACACTGCACACTACGCTGTACATGGACATGACGGCAACACCACACCAACCAATGGGATCCCAGCCACAGTCACACACCAATGAAGAAGCCAAGGTCACCCACAAAGAACACACATGGACAACTACCAACATTGCAGCCCTGACCCTGAGGAGTGCCAGCAGTCACACACACAACGTGTCACAACCAATGAAAGTTAACACAAACCTGAAATCACATTACAGGAGTAAACAACAAGTGCTAAGGGGAATCCTAACTGTGACCCATCAGCGCCTGCCCACAAACTCAGCCCTGACAGCAAACACACCTATGGGTGACACCCTGATGACCAGTAATGTGCCATGCACCCACATCACAGAGAACCCAGGGAGAAGACTTTGGGGGAACATAGCTCAACTCAGCAAGCATCACAAACAGGAACATCACTAGGGATCCCAGCATGCACAGCAAAATGGAAGTGAACACACAGACATGCTCATACAACACACACCTTGGGCGCAGGCAATGTCACAGGAGTACACACTGCCATAAGGAAACTCCACTCCTGTGTGAGGAAAGCTGTGCCATATGTCGCATCAGTAGGGCTCCATCATGTCAGCACAACACTTTGTCACACAGTAAACAATTAGCACCAAATCAAGGCTCCCATCACATCAGCCTGGTCATGGGAGTGTCAACGAAATCATCAGCACAGATCCAATACACATGTACAGCAAGTTGCACTGACAACACAGATGAGTCCTTCCCCATTGATGCCCAAACCTGCATGTCCAGTGGAGTTGGCCACACGGTCAGGGAAGTAGACGAATTGAACAATGGCAAGCACTACAGATGTTCAGGGATGGAAGCCACAGATGTGACATTGCTAATGTAACTAGGAAATTCCATTGCCAAATATTGTAAACATGACACCCACAGATGCTGTTAAGGATGACATGGATACACCACAGGATAGGACACTGTCCCTCTGGACCACATGGGGCCCTGCCCAGTGACACTTCATTTTCATGAGACCAAAGATCATCATCCCTGCTGCAAGGGCATGGTCAGCTTCATCAACATCATGTACATCAGAAGTAATAGCATTTGAGAACAGAAAGTTGCTTTATTCAGCATATGTGTGTCCAAAAACTCAGAGAACAGTAATGCTCAAACAAAGGCCAATGGCCAGTCCATCAAGTAAGTCAATACAGGGTGACAGTGGCAGATGTCACCCTACGCATGCCTGCACTGATCAAAACCAGGGACAATCCACTAGGAGGGGCAACCGGGGGGGCAGGCCAGGCACCGCAGGGACAGGATCACGGCTCACCAGGAGGAGGCAGGGAAGGGGTGGTGGGTGCTGGACAGCCACTGACAACTGCAGTGGAGGTGTCTGACATGGTGTGTGCCGGCACAACAGGGGGGCATGACTCTGATGGTGTGTGTGCTGGCACGACTGCAGTGGACTGTGCAGATGGAGTGGACAGGTCCGCCACTGCAGTGCCCAAGTCAGACAGGGTGGTTGTGGACTCCACTGCAGTGCCTACCCCCAGGGGAGGAGAATGGGCAACAGGCAAGGTGGGTAGGACAGAGGGGGAGGACACCCTCACCACACCAGTGGCACAGACAAGCGCAGCGGGGGGTGTGGTGCCGGGAGAGCAAGTGGCAGGGGGAGAAGGCCTGATCCTCTTGGGGATGGTATATCTGTGGGTGGGGGAACCTGGGGCAGGGTGTGGTGGGGGCACCTGTGGAGTGGGGTCCTGAGGGATGGAGGAAGGAGACCTGGTGCCTGAGCTGCAGGGAGGCAGCGGGGTCTTGCTCTTACGACTCCGGGGGGACTTGCGGGTGGGGGCGTCAGTCTGTCTGTGCCTGGGGGAGGGTGTCCAGGGGCGAAGGGCACTCTGCTCCATGTGGGTGGGCTTCCTCTTCCCCCTGGATGCTGGAGCAGCTGGATCGTAGGGGAAGAGGCCGAGGTAACAGAGGAAGAGCCGCTGTGACTTTGGGGTTGCAGGTGAGGCAAGGGAGGGTGCTTTGGAGGGAGAGGCAACTGAGGACTGCGCAGTGCTCATGGATGCATGTGTGTGTTCCAGGGCCCCATCCCCTGTGAGTCTGGTTTCAGTCCCCTGACTGTGCGTGCGTGCGTGTGCGTCTTGTTTGTGGCGTGTGTGTCTGTGTACTGGACGTGTGTGTGCTGGTGTGTGCCTGTGCCGGTGTGTGTGTGCTTGGGACGGGTAAGGTGCTGGGGAGTGTGGATGGAGCAGAGGCAGGAGGGGTGAGGGACTGTCTGAGGAGGGACACTGCTGCCGTCAGGGAGGAGTCCATGGACCTATTGCCCCTCTGTAGGTCAGACATGCCCGATGAGATGCCCTCCATGAACGACACCAGCTGAGTCAACAGAGCGGTGTGTGCATGGAGGACAGTCAGCATGGCTGTCTGCCCTACATGGAGCTGGCGAAGGAGGTACACAGACTCCTCACTCAGGGCAGCAGGGGACACAGGGGCAGGGGTGCGGTGCCTGGCCCGAAGGAGACATGCTCCCGAACATGGGAGCCTCCACGGACCTGGGGAATGGGAGCCGATGGGAGGGCGGTGGTGGTGCTGGTGGTGGCGGGGACAGCAACACTAGCTGGGGTGTGGTGGCTGCTGACACCCGCCTCCATAAGGGAGTCATCCTCCGAGCCGCTGTGGTCCTCAGCTGAGGTGGATGCTGCTGAGGACTCCTCGGTGTGGCTCCCCTCGCCCTCCGTGCCACTGGGTCCCTCCGACCACTCCTCGGCTGCTGACCCAGTCTGGCTCTCCGGCTCCTCCTGGTCCGTGGAGCTGTCCCCTTCTGTGGCCGTGGATGTATCTGCAATCAATGGGGAAACGGACAGACATCAGTCACCTGCACCGAACGCACACACCACTGTAAGTACAGCACATTACAGAGCAAGCCCTGGCATCATTAGTTGAACATTGCTAAAAGTGCCCTAACTGAACAGGAGAAGCCAATTGTCAGTCTGATGGCCAACCATGGCACTCACATCCCACATGGCCTTGCACCCATCTGTCTGGTGTCTGTTGGATAGCAACACCCCAGTGTGGACACATGCACCACCTACACAGTAGTTGGACAGTGCAGAGGACACGGTGTAGCATGTGGACATGCACACATCACAACTCTTGCCACTGAGTCAGTACAGGTTTCCGGATGAAAGGGATGCCCAGAGTCAAATAGGAAATGCATGTCATGCATACCAGCGACAGACACCATGATGCACCCATGTCCTGATAGCCATTGCCACAATGGTGTGCATTTAGCACATGTCACTCCCCTGCAGGATCACCAATAAGTAGACACATGCCATGGCAGAGGCATGCCTGCTAAGTCATACATCACTGTCTCCAGTCACATGGGCAGGGCAGCCAGACAACAACACTCTGCACTGTGTCACAATAGTAGGTCATGGGGAATGCAAGTCCTGGAGCTGCACAAGTGCACATGTACATCCCCCACACAACACATCATCTGAACCCTCATCTGTCCAGGTCATACCGATTGGACATATGGGAGACCTGTAACACTACCCTCTGAACCTGAGCACCTCACAATCTGCTGTGAATGGGAAACAGCTGCCTGAACTTCACATTCGCATACCCCAGTCTGCACGGTCAGCTGATCAAACACCTATGTGACACACAAGTATCGTCTCCTATGGTCACATCTCCAGTGGCATGCTGAGCCCCAACCGATAAACACACCAGCAGGCCTGGCAACAAATCCACAGCACACTGACACAGAGGCAGACACCTGAGGGGTCAAATCACTGCGCACAACGTGTCAGCTGATACACAGGAGTGGGAGTACAGAGTGTATTGGATGGGCTGGAGTAGGCATGACTGTCCTGCCCCACATGAATGAGGGATGAGCCCTGGACAGTAGATAGCTGGCTATTTATGTGTGACACACGTAATCTGCACACTCCTGGGGCCCAAACATTGTTCCCACCCACTGCATGGGTGTGTGCCAGATACCCCAGGCACATGTGGTGGCTCAGCTCAGCAAGTGGACCGCATATCAAAGCAACACGCAGATTACATGTCCGAACACAGGCATTGTGTAAACAATGGACCCACCCATGATGCCCACAACAGAGTTAGGGAAACAGATGCTGTCCCCCACCTTGAGTGAAGCAAACTGCAAGGACACAGTCACAAGTGACACAATTCCCTTACTGTAAAGGCCACACCTGGGTATCAGATGAGGAGTGGGCAGTGCACAATAGAGGGACATGGCTCCTGGACAACATGACTGCTGTACTGTGGCAGTTTAACCAGGCCAGAGGAGGGCACATAGCATGTAATACAGAGTTCACAGTGCAGTCTTTGACTCACCCCTCCTTGCTGCTGTCTGGCCTTCAGCTGCCCATCCAGGTCTGGAAACACCACCGCCAGGATCTGGAGCATGTGGGGGTCAGGGTCCGTGTTCCGCCCCTCCTGCGAGGAGGTGACAGCTTCAGCTGGACCCGTGCAATCCTCCGGGTCCAGCCCCGAAGGTCCTGCCACCTCTTCTGGCAGTTGCGTGATCCGGCGCTTGTAGACCCCCACGGACCGGACAGCCCGGACAATGTCCTTCCAGATCTCCTGCTTCCGATGGGCATTAACCTGTGAGGATGACAAAGTGAAAAGGCCATTACTACACATGCAACATATCCGTGCATGACACAGTTGTATATACATGTCTCAATCACAGGGGCACATGATGTACACAGGCAGTGCAACGCTGCCCATGGACAGTATGCCAGAAGTCACTACATGGTATCATTGCCTGGGAAGTAAAACCTTGTTCAAATGCACTGTCACTGCACCATACCTGTCCAGTGCATGTCACTACACACAATGGGGGGTGACAACTACTCAGTGAGCCTGCTAGCCAGTGGCGTGCAGACTTTCAGCCTTGCTAGTCAGACAACATGCACATTCTGAAAGGCAGTGCACAGAACACTCACCTGCTCCCCTGGTGTCCCATACAGCTTGCTGTACTGTGGAAGTAGGCTGTCCAGCAGGGCCTGGTTCTCCTCAAGGCTGAAGGCTGGGGCTCTCTCCACAGTACGTGCCATTGCAGGGTCCAGAGGGGGCAGAGACAGCAGCAGTGCAGTGGCAGATGTCGTCCTGGAGCATGTAGTGCAGGCAAGTGAGCTCTCAGGGGAACAGCCAGCATTATATGTGTGCTGCAGAGGCAGATACTGTCCCATGTGTCCAAAGTGATAGGTCCAAGTCGTTTGCATCTTCTGAATCTGGCCAATCCATGGAATTGCAGCACCAATACACGCCCACAGCATCCTTCAAATCTTCAACTTAATGACACACATGATTTTGCAACATTGTTGTGGGTGACCAACTGAATTTACAGCAACCGACTCGTTCGAATTTTGAAAACGCGTCCGTTGCCAGGCTAGGCCAATGCCAATGGGTGCGCACCGATCGGTCCATTGGTGTTCAACGCGTACAAGGGTACAACGCGTACCCGCACACATTGAATGCAATGGGCCGGCCGGGCGCACCGATCGGTCCATTGCTGTTCAACGCGTACAAGGGTACAACGCGTACCCGCACACATTGAATGCAATGGGCCGGCCGGGCGCACCGATCGGTCCATTGCTGTTCAACGCGTACAAGGGTACAACGCGTACCCGCACACATTGAATGCAATGGGCCGGCCGGGCGCACCGATCGGTCCATTGCTGTTCAACGTGTACAAGGGTACAATGCGTACCCGCACACATTGAATGCAATGGGCCGGCCGGGTGCACCGATCGGTCCATTGCTGTTCAACGCGTACAAGGGTACAACGCGTACCCGCACACATTGAATGCAATGGGCCAGCCGGGTGCACCGATCGGTCCATTGCTGTTCAACGCATCCCTGTACAAGTGACTGGCATATGTCACCATGCCTGTCACAGATGAACATATGCCAGCCACAAATACCTCCCAGGGAGTGAGGGGCACACCTACAACACCACAGCCTGTCCAAACTGTATCATAAGGCATGTAAGGCTGCATTTCCTATTCCGTGTATGGTGGTGTACATGTTGTCCTGTGGGTGTCACCTGGGGGCAGCCACCCCCAGGCTGTGCACGTGTTCATGGGGACAGGATCCTGGGTGTTACGTGTACATGACCACTGTGATGTGCAACTGTTCATATCTGAGCATGTGGCATGGTCACATTTCACGGTGGTGTATGTGTATGTCATGTCACATACCCCGTGAGTCCCATGTGGGACGGTATGTTTAAGCCAGGGTGACCCAGTGGCACAATAGTGATGGTCATCCACAGTCTGTGTGCATGTAGTGTTTACAATGTCTCTGATTTCATGTGCACAATGGGAGACAGTCTCCACATCCACGTTGTTTGTGCATGGACTTTGATGTTGTGCGTGTGTGTGTCACAGACGTCCATGTCTGTCCTGCAGAGGCAAGTGGAACCACTACCTGTGGGGGTCATGGTTGTTTTGCTGTGGTGTATACATGATACTCCATGTCATGCCAGTGTCCATGTGGCAATACAGGGTCCCTGGGAATGTACCTGTCGTTGAGCTGTGATGCCTGGGGCACATCTGTCCTCACATGTCACTGTGGGGGGTGTTTGTAACATGGCAGCAGGAGATGGGAACTGTGACACGGCCTCATGACATCCAATGGCCCAACCTGGGACTAATTGATGCCACTTGTTGAACCGTGATGACAGATGTTGGCCATGTATGTACCATACATGTCCTTACGGAACTGCACACTTCATTTAGTTGTGCCTCATAATGATGTATGATGTGATATTGAGTGTGTTCAATGCCGCATATGTGGGGTGACTGACAATCTTGCTTTCTTCTCCTCTGCACTGCAGGGCTCCTGCTGTCCATAGACCATTCCCAGACCTGGCAACGATGGTGGAACGGGACAGCATCCGACGGTACCGCTTCACCAGGCAGCTGATTGAGGATTTGGCAGTGCGGTTGGCCCCACATTTGCAGCCTGGCCGGCCGTATCCTGCAGCGCTGACCCCCAAGGTGAAGGTGATGGCAGCCCTACACTTCTTTGCCACCGGTACCTTTCAACACACTGTGGCGACTGCTGGTGGGATGTCACAGACCATGTTTAGCCTTGTGCTCCGCGATGTTTTGGAGGCTATGTTGATATACCTGAACCGGTACATCTATTTCCCTAGACTGCAACGACTCACTGACGTGAAGAGTGACTTCTATGCCCTGGGGAGGATGCCGCATGTCATTGGCTCCATTGATGGGACACATGTGGCTTTGGTACCACCACAGGCACATGAACAGGCATACAGGAACCGCAAACACTACCACTCGGTCAATGCACTGGTGGTGTGTCTTGCAGATATGACCATCTCACACGTTTGGTGCCCGTTTCCCTGGTTCAGCACACGATGCCTTCGTGATGAGGAGTAGTCGCATCCCCAGGATGATGGCACGGATGCAGAACCAGTGTGCCTGGCTTGTCGGTGTGTACTGACTTTGTACCATTGTGTGTGATCTGATCTGTAGTATTCTGCCCACTTTTCCAAGTCAGCTAATGTGCACTTGTCTGTCCGTAGGTGACTCCAGATACCCCAACATGCCGTGGTTGCTGACACCCCTCAGGAACCCTGTGACACCAGCCCAGATGCGCTACAATGAGGCACATAGTCGGACCAGGAGAGTTATTGAGCGGACTTTTGGTCTCCTGAAGAGCCGCTTCCGCTGCCTGGACAAGACAGGAGGGTCCCTCCCATATGCCCCAGCAAAGGTGTGCAAGATTATCATCGTCTGCTGCATGCTCCACAACCTGGCAGTGCGGAAGGAGTTGCCTCTCATCCAGGATGACAATGACCAACATCCGCCACCTGTGGAGGATCCTGGCCTGGACCACGATGCCAGTGATGATGATGATGATGATGGTGATGTCCGCACACAGCTCATCACCAACTTCTTTAGCTGAATGTGAGTATCCTGAGGTGTCATGTCAATGATGTGAGTTAGCATGATATGTGTAGGTGGTGCTCTGGTGCTGTTGGAGTGTGTCCATGGGCTACTTGACTGGATGTGTTTAGCGAAGTGTGCTTACAGGTAGTCTGTACTCCCCAACAGTGTTGACATGCTAACTTGGTCATGGGTGGGTATCTTGTGACATGTGTTGGGCATGAGTGTTGCTGTTCTGTCCTGTTCTTCATTGCTTTTGACTGTGTGTCATTTCTGTCCTTCACAGGGTACTTTCAGATTCGTTTGGTCAACTGTGTCCACCGACGACGTGATTGTACTTCCAGGGTGGTAGCTGCCGTGTCCCTACAGGTGATGTGCGCCACACCCATGGACTTCCTTCCTTCTACAGTTGTTGACTGTGTGCCCGCTGCCAGGTGGGATTACCTTGCATCTGTAGTGGTTACGACATGTTGCAAATGTGTAATAAACCTGTGCTTCACTTTGTGATGTGCGTTGTCTGTGGTCACACATTTGACTGACATTTGCTTACTGCACCTGTGGGCTACTTGACTACGACTGTGAATAGGTGTGGTGTCTGTGCATTGCACCGTCTTTCCTGGCAACATCAGTGTAGGCAATGAGTCAGATGGCCTAGGTGTGTATGTGTTGTGTAGCCCTGGTGGTGTGTCTCCCTCATATGTGTCACGTTGCCATTACTCACATGCCTGTGTTGTACTTGCTGTTGCAGTTCGCATACACAGTGTAATTTTGCAGATCCTCATCCCCATGACAGCACCCACGTTGGAATCACAACAGAGGCAAGTATGGTGTATTAGTGTGTTTATTGTGATACATTTGTGTGAATAGTGCACAGGATGGTGAGTGCTGTACATTTATATTGCAATCAGAAGTTCCTAGATGAATTGAAAGTCCTGGTAGCCAAAATCCCCAGTATCGGGGCCACAGTTGTCTGAGACATTGGTCCAACTTGTACTCCCCATGTCATGTGTGGGAGTTGTGTTGCAGTCAACAGGGTGAACAGTTTGCGCACAAAGGTGATCATCCAGAACAGGTTCAGGCTTCCTGGGGGTTGCACATGGCCATCGGCCTCTCACTTGCCCCTCCTCGGACGACCCCTCTTCTTTGGTGGGGGCCCCTGAAGTGCAGGCTGCTGCGGTGCAGGGGACTCTTGGCCAGAGTCATCCTCCCTCCCTGTGGCAGTTGCAGTTGTTTCAGCACCAGATGTTGTTGGCACACAGGGAGGTGTAGACTGGTTGCTGGTCATCTGGCGGAGGCATTGTAATATGTCCCTATGCACCGCCGTCATCTCTTGCAGTGTGTCCCACTTGGACTCCACGCGGGACATGTGTGAGTCCAAGCGGGCATGATGGGCAGCCTGCTGCTGTTTGATGTCCCTGAGGAGCCCCACTACCTGGCTGAGATCTCCAATGCTGGACTGGTACGCATCGGCTATGCGTGCCAGTTGTGGGTCATCATGCACACCAGCCACCTCTGCAAGCAGCGACCTCTGTCTCCCACCCCTCCCACCACCCCTGCCGACATGTGCAGTGCGTGCAGTGGCACGTACAGGTGACCCTGGTCCCCCTTGGGGGTTGTTGGTGGTGTTGGTGTCCATGGCCCCACGTTGGTCTAGGGTCCCTGTGCTGGTGGTGGTGGTGCTCCTTGTTCTGTCCATGTCGGCAGGGATGGTATGTGTGGTGACAGTCGTTGGAGGGGTGGGTGCAGGGGGTGCAGCTCGTGGTCCTGCTGGTGCTGCATGATGACTTGCACCGGAGGTGCCAGGTTGGTCTTCTTCATCCGAGGAGGGCAGAGGCTGTTCGACACCAGTGAGCTCCGTATCCTCTTGAGCCTGGGACTGGGACTCCTCAGCGTCTGCTGCTGTGTCCCCATCATCACCTGTTTTTGGGAGACACACACAATGTATGTTATGTTTCTGCAGGCATCAATGGTTGACACACCTGACAGTTGAGACTGTGCCTCTGGGTGTGGGCCTGTACATTGCATTGTCCTAAGTTGTCACAGTCAGGGGTTGATATTGGTGTAGCACATTGTCCTGCCTTATTTGGGCATTTCTATGTATTTATTGGGGTGTGAACATGGTCTGCATTGGTTGTATTTGGTTGACAGCCGGCCCTCCTTCCCACCCAGCCAGTTATCCCACCATGGACCGTGCTTGCATTGCAGTGAGTGAAAGTTGTCTTTCAAGATGTATGTCAGTGGTGTCCTGCTGTTGGTAGTTGCACAGTTGCCAGCGGGGCCTTGTGCTCCCCACAGCAGTTGCCAGTGTCAGCCATCTTGTCAGTTGTTTTCAACTCCCTGTGATGTGAGCATGGTTCAGGATGGTGTTGATGGGACAGTTGTGGGGGTGAGCAATATCTGTGACTATACTCCCATCATGCTATTGCCTCCACCCCACTTCCCAGCATTCCCATACTTACTTGCTTTTGTGGGGACTTCAGTGTGTGTGAGTGTGAGAGCAATGGCAAGATAGATGACAGTGGTGTCCTGCTGTTCGTTGGTGTGCAGTTCCCAGCATGCCCTTGTGCTCCCCACAACACAGCACCAGTGTCAGACATCTTTGATGGGCCTTTCCACTCTCTGTGGGATGTGCATGCGTGAGTGTGAGCTTGCTGGGCCATGTGGGTGGGGGATGTTGAGCTGTGACTACGACTCCCATCATGCTATTGCCTCCACCCCCTTCCCAGCATGCCCATGCTTCCTTCCCTTTGACTCTGCTTCCCTGTGGGGTTGTGTGCCTGTGCTGACAAGATGGCTGACAGTGTTATCCTGGGGTTAGTTCTGCTACAGGTCCCATGTGTGTTCTTGTGCTTCACTCTGCATGACCCAGTGTTGTGGTTCTTTGTGGGATATATTATTGGGGTGTGAGGCAATGCATTCTCCCAGGTGAGTTGTGTGGAGTTTGTGTTGAGGGGGGGGGGGGGTGAAAAGCTGCTGGTGACTGTGGTCAGTGCTGTGAGTCCTTCTTCCCACCCAGCCAGATATCCCACCATGGACTGTGCTTGCATTGCAGGCAGTGAAAGTTGTCTTTCAAGATGTCAGTCAGTGGTGTCCTGCTGTTGGTAGTTGCACGGTTGCCAGCAGGGCCTTGTGCTCCCAACAGCAGTTGCCAGTGTCAGCCATCTTGTCAGTTGTTTTCAACTCCCTGTGATGTGAGCATGGTTCAGGGTGGTGTTGATGGGACAGTTGTGGGGGTGAGCAATATCTGTGACTATGACTCCCATCATGCTATTGCCTCCACCCCACTTCCCAGCATTCCCATACTTACTTGCTTTTGTGGGGACTTCAGTGTGTGTGAGTGTGAGAGCAATGGCAAGATGGCTGACAGTGGTGTCCTGCTGTTGGTTGGTGTGCAGTTCCCAGCATGCCCTTGTGCTCCCCACAACACAGCACCAGTGTCAGACATCTTTGATGGGCCTTTCCACTCTCTGTGGGGTGTGCATGCATGAGTGTGAGCTTGCTGGGCCATGTGGGTGGGGGATTTTGAGCTGTGACTACGATTCCCATCATGCTATTGCCTCCAAACCAATTCCCAGCATGCCCATGCTTCCTTCCCTTTGACTCTGCTTCCCTGTGGGGTTGTGTGCCTGTGCTGACAGGATGGCTGACAGTGTTGTACTGTCGTTTGTTTGGCTAAAAGTCCCAAGAGTGTCCCTGTGCTTCACACGGCATGACCCAGGGTGGTGGTTCTTTGTGGGATTTTCAGTTAGGATGTGAGGCATTGCATTCTCCCAGGTGGGTTATGTTGAGTTTGTGTTGAGGGTGTGTGTGAGAGGAGGTGCTTGTAACTATGGTCAGGGCTGTGAGTCCTCCTTCCCACCCAGCCAGATATCCCACCATGGAACGTGCTTGCATTGCAGGGAGTGCAAGTTGTCTTTCAGGATGTCAGTCAGTGGTGTCCTGCTGTTGGTTGTTGCACAGTTGCCAGCGGGGCCTTGTGCTCCCCACAGCAGTTGCCAGTGTCAGCCATCTTGTCAGTTGTTTTCCACTCCCTGTGATGTGCGCATGGTTCAGGGTTGTGTTGATGTGACAGTTGTGGGGGTGAGCAATATCTGTGACTACGACTCCCATGATGCTATTGGCTACACTGACTTTCCCAGCATACACAGAATTCCTTTCTTTCAGTGGTCTTCACTGTGTGTTGGTGTTGTAGTGGTGGCTACATGTCTGGATGTGTTTGTTAGTTATATTTGTGCCACTGCCTAGCTGTAGTTGTAGTTGTGTTTGTACATGTGGTGACACGGTTAAATGTAACTTTGAGATGGCATGTGTTGTGTTTATCTGACTGGCATACACATTTTGGGATGATTCAGTTCTGGTTGCTGTGTAATTGCTAAGAGTGCATGGTTTGACTCTCCCCTTGACAGTGATGTGTGTGTGTAGTCGCAGAATATTGTGTACATTTGTTGTGTACTCACCAGGCTCTGGGATGTTTTCTAGTCCATAGACGCTCACTGGCGGTAGGATGGCCCGCACCTTCTCCTCCCAGGGCCTGAGGTATACTGGCTTGGCAGGAGGGCCACTGACGGTTTGTTGGCTCAGGAGGTGGTCCTTCTTCAGCAGCTCCCGTACCCTCCTGCGCACGTCATACCACCTGTTCTGGATGTCAGTCTTTGTGCGCAGACATGGTGATTGTGCGTTCACCCTGTTGATGATCCTCTCCTACATCTTTGTTTTCTGGGCGATGGGTGTCTGTTGGACCAGTGTACCAAACAGCTGTGGCTCTACCCTGAGGATCTCGTCTACCATGACTTCCAATTCACTATCTAGGAACTTGTGATTCTTCTTTGGGGGCATGGTGATGGGTGGTGATGGTGAGTGATGTGTGTGTTGGTGTGCAGGTGAAGGTGTGTGAGTGTGTGTTTTGCTGGGTGTATGTGAGGTTGCTATTTGTTGGTGTGCTGATGGTGTGTGGCTTGTGTGAGGGATGAGCTGTGGGTGTGTGGTTGCTGTCTGTTGAGTGCTGGCAGGTGATTTGAATTTGCAAAGGATCATGGTTGGGATTTGTGTCCTTTATATGGGTGGAGTTGTTGGTGTGTCTTTGTTCTCTGTCCCCACCCCCCCAGTATTTATTGGCTTTGTAATTGCTCGTTTGGCCTTTTTTTGTGTATTTTCCCTTAGTACTTTCTGTGCATGTTGGAGACGTTCTTGTGACCGAGTTGGACCCTGCAGTTGTCTCGTACGGGCTTCTCCGAATCGTTCACACTGTGTTTGTGCTATTTTCTATCTGCGTACGCGTCGGTCGCGGTGTTTTGTGTTACATCGGCTCGCAGTTTTGTATGCGTGTCGGTCGTACGGCTTGTCCTCCGTACGACTCGGTCGTGTTTTTCGCGCCTTGCATCGTACTTGGCGGGTTGGAGTTCGCGGGTACGTTTCGGTCGGATTTGTTCCGGGTGCGTGTCGGTCGTTTCGATTCGCGTGTTTTTCTGGCCGGATTGCTGTTTTCCGGGCGGCTCGGTCGTTCGGCTTGGGTTCCGTACGTGTCGGTCGGATTTTGCACGCTTTGCATCGTACTTGGCGGGTCGGGCACCACAGGTACGTGTCGGTCGGAATAAATACCGACTCCGAGTCGGTCGGTGCTTTTTTCGGCCCGAATCGGAATCGACCCCATAGTCTTATCATCTCCAACAACATTGTATTATGTTGAGCATAGTGTAGATTTCGTTCTTTCAAAAAATATTTGCACGCTGATATACCAATCTCGTTCTCTATATTGGTATATAAAGATACCATGTCCATTGTGATCAATTTGTATGTCTCTTGCCACGGGGTTCCTTGCAAGTGTTTCAATAGGTCACTCGTGTCTTTAATGTAAGAGCTCAAGTTCAAGACGAAGGGCTTTAGAAAGTAATCCATATAGTTTGCCACTGGCTCAAACAGTGATCCTTTGGCTGCAATGATCGGCCGCCCAGGAGGTTTAGTTGGATGCTTGTGGATCTTTGGCAAAAAATAAATGGTTGCCATAATAGGATATTCAGTTGTTAAATATTTAGATTCATCATCATCAAGGAGGTTCCCAGTTGTCCATTCCTTCAGTTTTTTTATCCAATTCACTTTTGAATCACTTTGCTGGATTTTCCTTTAGCTTTACATAGTAGTTAGGGTTGCCTAACTGATGGTGAGCTTCCTTTATATAGTCGCTCTTATCCCAAATGATAATATTTCCTCCCTTATCCGCACTTTTGATTACAATTTGATCATCCTGAGTTAAATCTGATAACGCTTTTCTTTCTTGTATATTTAGATTGTCAATATATTTTGTTCTTTTCATATTATATAGATCATGTATCACCGCCTCATGAAAGGTATCGCTTTTATTACCCGCCATTAATTGCGGATAAAAGCGTGATTTTGTTTTTTTACCACTTAGGCCAGCTCCCATTTGAGGACACGCTGTATTTAGGTCAATCCTGTTTTCATCCTGCGTTCGCCGATGGGTTTTCCTATTCGTTCGCGTGCACCACGAGATTTCGGTAGCCGGCCGCGCGATCCTGCGAGAGTTTGCGATCGCGAACACGTCATTCGCCGCGCCATCGGACAACGCGAGAGTGTGCGATCGCGAACACGTCATTCGTCGCGCCATCGTGCACCACGAGAGAGATTGCGGTCGCGAACACGTCATTCGGGCGCGCCATCGGATTTCCGGCGGAATCTTTGTAAACCTGCGATCCCGAACACGCAAAATTTTCAATCTGGAGAAGAATAATATCGCGAGCAGCATAAAACCTTCTATAAACTGATGATTTCCATGGAAAAAAACCTCAGATTGATATTTGGGTGTCCTTTTTTTCATTTTTTGGGCGGGGGAGAGGGAGGAAGTGCCACAGAGTCTACTACTTCCTGTTCCTTTCCAGCAGGCTCCTCCCAGTGCTTTCTCCATCTCTTGTTCATTTTTCACTTGGATTTGAGCTGGAAGGATCACTCTTTGTGTCTGCTGCATCATTATCATTGGATTTGAGGATTTTTGGATTTGAGATTTTACAAGTAAGTTGGTGTTGTTTGATTGGGTCATTGCAGTTGCTGCAATTACAATTTTTTTAATTTTCATCATTTTTAAAAATAAATATAGTGGTGGGTAGCCACTGTAGCCAGTAGGCCCAGAGCTAGTCATGGGTGGGTGCATGATGAAACATGATGAAACAACTGTTCCTTTGCTGTGTGATGTATTTTTTAATTTCAAACATCATTTAGGGGGCATGGATGGCGTTGGATTGAATTGCAAAATGTGTATTTTTGGGTGTATTTCAGTTTTTGGGCTGTGTGCTAAATACATGCCTTAGTTGTGTGTGGTGTGCTGCAGGCCTTGTTTAGCCCTGTGGATTTTCGTTTTTGCATTTTATTGCATTACAGGCAAAGCAGTGTTGTTTACCATGCAGCCTTTGCCTGGCTATTATAGGTCTGTTTTCAGTACATTGTTTTCCAGGCCTCCTGCTTGTTGCTTCTGATTTGTGAGTGTCCATGTGGCTGGTAGCCATTTCTGGTGGGAGTTATAAGTGTGCTGCTTTTTTTGCCATATAGGCCTGCATGTGTTTCCTTTGTGACCTAGGCTTCTTGTTGTTGTGGGCCTGGCCATGAGGCTGGTGGCCATTTTGAAGCCAGGCAGTGTGCTTTTTGCCATAGGCCTGCATTGTCTGTCTTCAGTTTCTTGTTGTTGTGGGCCTGGCCATGAGGCTGGCGGCCATTTTGAAGCCAGGTAGTGTGCTTTTATTCCATAGGCCTGCATTGTCTGTCTTCAGTTTCTTGTTGTTGTGGGTCTGGCCATGAGGCTGGCGGCCATTTTGAAGCCAGGCAGTGTGCTTTTTGCCATAGGCCTGCATTGTCTGTCTTCAGTTTCTTGTTGTTGTGGGCCTGGCCATGAGGCTGGCGGCCATTTTGAAGCCAGGTAGTGTGCTTTTTGCCATAGGCCTGCAAGCTTGTAGCCTAGTCTGCCAACAGGCCTTTCATCCAGTGGGCCCAGAGGTAGTCAGGGGTGCATGAAACAACTGTTTCTGTGTGTTCTGTTGAATATAAACATCATTTAGGGCACATGGATGGCATTGGATTGAATTGCAAAATGTGGATTTATTTTTGGGGTGTATTTCAGTTTTTGGGGGTGTGTTACATGCCTTAGTTGTGTGTGGTGTGTTGCAGGCCTTGTTTAGCCCTGTGTATTTTCGTTTTTGCATTTTATTGCATTACAGGCAAAGCAGTGTGGTTTAGCATGCAGCCTTTGCCTGGCTATCGTAGGCCTGTTTTCAGTACATTGTTTTCCAGGGCTCATGCTTGTGGCTTGTGTTTTGTGAGTGTCCATGTGGCTGGTGGCCATTTCTGGTGGGAGTTATAAGTGTGCTGCTTTTACCATATAGGCCTGCATGTGTTTCCTTTGTGGCCTAGGCTTCTTGTTGTTGTGGGCCTGGCCATGAGGCTGGCGGCCATTTTGAAGCCAGGCAGTGTGTTTTTTGCCATAGGCCTGCATTGTCTGTCTTCAGTTTCTTGTTGTTGTGGGCCTGGCCATGAGGCTGGCGGCCATTTTGAAGCCAGGCAGTGTGCTTTTTGTCATAGGCCTGCAAGCTTGTAGCCTAATCTGCCAACAGGCCTTCCATCCAGTGGGCCCAGAGATAGTCAGGGGTGCATAAAACAACTGTTTCTGTGTGTTCTGTTGAATATAAACATCATTTAGGGCACATGGATGGCATTGGATTGAATTGCAAAATGTGGATTAATTTTTGGGTGTATTTCTGTTTTTTGGGGTGTGTTACATGCCTTAGTTGTGTGTGGTGTGTTGCAGGCCTTGTTTAGCCCTGTGTATTTTCGTTTTTGCATTTTATTGCATTACATTACAGGCAAAGCAGTGTGGTTTACCATGCAGCCTTTGCCTGGCTATCGTAGGCCTGTTTCAGTACATTGTTTTCCAGGCCTCATGCTTGTTGCTAGTGATTTGTGAGTGTCCATGTGGCTGGTGGCCATTTCTGGTGGGAGTTATAAGTGTGCTGCTTTTGCCATTTAGGCCTGCATGGTTTTCCTCTTGGCTTACTGCTTGCATCCATCCCCTTTGCCAGCTGCAGCTCCCTGAATGATGTGATGAGCAAATAATTTAATGCCAAACAGGGTCCACTTCTATTACATTTGTATTTTGGTTGTCCTGACAGTGTACACAGTATACCATGAAAGCCCTTGTTGACAGTCTCACAAATGGCTACACTAATTTATATCTTTTATTTGTTTGTTTGTACTACTAGTAATTGAACCACAACAACAAATGCAACATTTCACTGATGTTCTTCTCCTGGCTTCTTTGCTTTTAGGTGCACAAAAAGACAGAGGAGGAGGTGTCATCATCATCATCACCCGTTGTACTGCCAGGCTGAAGTCCTGCTGCGCGTCACGTCCACGTGTGACCACAGACATCTCTGCAACTTGTGCACCTGCGTCCTGCTGACATCTGAAGAAGATGGCCCCAAAGAAAGGTACAAGGTCCTCCAGTAGCAAGAAAGTTGCCAGTGAGAAGAAGGGAGAGAAGAAGGAAGTGGCACTTGCCAAGACTGGGGTGCCGGCCGATGTGTTTTTTGGTAAAAAACTTACGCCTGCAGCAGCGGTGTCCAGCGGGGACCAAACTGGGAGCAGCACCTCTGCATCAGTGGCCCCACCCCAGCAACCTAGGCCCAAGCCCATGACTGTGGCAGAGGTAGCCAGTCTACTAACGACCAGTGATGTTGAAATGTCATTATCGCAAAGTAGTACCCAATCCACGCACTCGCAGGCGCAAACTCAGGAGATAAGTGGGCAACCCCAGCCGCAACCCGAACCGCAGCTGGAACTGCAACCACAGCCGGAAGCACAGCCGCAACCCCAGCCGCAACCACAGCCGGAACCGCAGCCGCAACCCCAGCCGCAGCCGGAACCGCAACCACAGCCGGAACCGCAACCACAGCCGGAACCGCAACCACAGCCGGAACCGCAACCACAGCCGGAACCACAGCCGCAGCCGGAACCACAGCCCACAATAGTAGCTGTTCCACCTGAAGTAGGGGCAGTTCAGGAAATCGAGCTTTTTGCAGACGAAGAGGAGCAAGCCACTGTTCCAGAAGATCCAGTGTCTTCCATACCCCCAGCAAGGAAAAGGAGGCTTAGTACATCAACTTCTTCTTCAAGCCCCGCTTCTGATGATCTAGATGCCACTTGGAAGCCACTAGCTCAGCCTGAGAGTGATGCACACCACAAGACAAGGCTAGTGAAAAGGAAGGTTCCCGAAAGCCTTACAGTTATGGAGGTAGATGTAGACGAGGGGGTGATGATGAAGAGCCAGTCATCACGAACATCACTCCTGGGCCTGCGGAGATGGAGACCAACATTATTAGACTATCCCAAATCGCTGCGAGGGATGTAGCACGGATACCACCAACACAGGTAACGCCAACACGACCTCCAGCTTCCATATTTGCCTTTGCAAAGGCCCGGCATGGACCTACATCAAGCTCAACCACCACCTCAGTAGGTGGTGGTAATTTAAGTGCACAGAGTCAAATTCCATGCACACCCTCCATTTCATCTGGTATTGAAAGTGGCACCTCCAGCAGTGCCAGAAAGTTCTCCTCCCCAGTTTGGGACTTCTTTTCGGTTAGCAGTAAGGAGGAGAACATTGCTATATGCTCAATTTGTCGGCAGGCTGTTAGGCGGGGTAAGCTTGGTACAAACTATGGTACCGGAGGACAAACAAGTCATCTCAAAAAACACCACACTATCAGGTGGGAGGCTCACCTACTTCACTTACAAAAAGTAAAACTGGACCCATTGCTGTTGTTGGGGATGAAGAAGTAGGGGAAGATATGATCACGGAGGAAGGTCAACAAGAGGGAGACATTTATAGCCCTACCCCCAGCAGTGTACTGGTAACGCCCACATCCTCAGCAACATCTCAGTGGCACAGTAGTAAGAGTCAACATGAGACAGCAAGGCAACCGGGCACTGCAATGAGCAAAAGTGCAGCGTCGTTGAGCCTAGCTGGGTTCAAGAAGAAAGGTGCAGCAGTAAGGAAAATATTCCAGCCTACCATTGACAGCATGCTTTGGTCGGAGGGGCAGTACCAACGCAACCACCCAACGGCACGGTTGTACAATGCGAAGCTGGCTAAAATGTTAGCGCTGGACCTTCTCCCTTTTTCATTTGTGGAAGGGGTGGGTTTCCTTGAATTTGTGTCAGCCATCTGCCCTAAATGGAAGGTTCCCAGCCGTTCCTATTTTGCCCTAGTTGCTGTTCCAGCACTACAACACGATGTGCTTGAATTGGTTGGACAAGCTTTGCAGCAGAGTGCTGTTCACAAAATCCACCTGACAACAGACATGTGGACCAGTTGCCAAGCCACTGATTACATGTGCATCACTGCACACTGGGTCTCTTTGTGGGGGTTAGAGACAAGCTATCTGAAGTAGGTGCTGTTGACACAGCTGCAATTTTTAATGCTTCTCGGAAACATGCAACTATAGCCATGTTCGCCATGGAGAAATCTCATACTGCTGAAAACATTTTGGAAGAGTTTAACAACAAGGTCTTTGAATGGCTGCGCCCCAGAGGGCTTCACATTGGTTTTGTTGCCACGGATAATGGCAGTAATATACTTAAGGCCATGACGCTTGGTAAGTATTTCAGGGTCCCGTGTTTGGCGCACTGCATTAACATTATAGTTCAAGACTTTCTGAAAAAAGAACCCATAGTCAGCAACTTACTGACCACCTGCCGCAGAATATGCACGCATTTCAGCCATTCTTTTAAAGCCCGGAAGCAGCTGAGGATCATTCAACGTGACTATAGAATGCCAGTCAAAGCACTGATCCAGGAGGTGGCAACACGTTGGAACTCAACGTATTACATGCTTGACCGTCTGTTTGAGCAGTACAGACCAATCAATGAATATGTCATGCAAAGGGCGGATGCTGCTGTGAAAGGCATGACCCTTCAGGTGGACCAATGGTGCCTAGTTAAATCTCTTACAGAGATGCTTCTTCCTTTCGAGGTCTTCACACGTGAAGTCAGCAAGGAGGACTGTACTATGGGCCAAGCTATCCCATTGTTGCACATGCTAGAGCAAGAGCTGAAGAGGGTGTGTGAAGCGTACATAGGTGTGGAGGAAAAAAAGAAGCATACCAGTTGGCGGAGAGCTTATCATGTCGCTTAAGTGAAAATGCAAGGGTGCAAAATAAGATTCTGTCACAACAACATTACATTTGTGCCACAATTCTGGATCCACGGTACAAAGCGGCACTGCACAGTAAGACATTACTCCCTTTTTCAGAAGTGGATGTTGCCCGGTACAAAACTTGGATAGCTGAGGCAGCCAGTACATTGGAAAATGAACGGCTGGTAATTAAAGGCCTCAAACCCACATCAAGTACTGCAGCAGGGCATCCTGCGTCAAGTTCAACTTCAGAGCCTGTGGGCAGTGCATTTGGTTCACAGCTGTCACCAACACTATCGACAACAGCAAGAACCGGATCATCATCAGCCCCAGTACAAACGGCACAGAATTGGTATTTACAGCAAGGACTTGCTAGGTCCAGTGCTGATGCAAAGACAAAAGAGGGCGCACTAAGTTTAGCACCCCTGAACATTGACCGAATGGTCCAGGCCTACCTGGATGACCCAACAGAGGTCTACATTGATCAAAACCCATTGCGGTATTGGTATGGCAAAAGGGGCCAATGGCCAGTGCTCAGCAGGCTGGCGATCAACTATCTGGCTTGCCCTATCGCAAGTGTCTCTTCTGAACGTGTTTTCAGTGCTGCTGGTTCCATTGTAACAGTGAAAAGGACCAGTCTCTCACCCATAAACGTGGAGAGGTTAACCATGATCAAAATGAATCAGCAATTTATACCACCGAATTATACAATACATGAATCACCGCAGGAAGATGAGGACAGCGGCTCAGGTGATGGAAGTAGCGTGTTGGATGCTGATTACCTACTTCTGGTTGAACCTCCAGAGTTTGAGGACGAGCTATACTTCCCTGACGGTGACAACTAGGCTTCCAGTTCTTACTGTGGTTCTCCCTTATTTACTTCTATTTCTGTGTCTGTCTTTCTGTTTGGAAACTTCAAATCACAACAAATCCATCACCACCGTCTTCGTATTTTATTGCCTTATGAGTTTCAGCTCTCTGCATTTCAGTCCACTCCTCCGAGTCCTGCTCCTCCATCCTCCTGAATCGACCTAAATCTATTGCCCTCAAGCCAGATAATGATTGGATGTAGCATAATCGAAGAAAACCTAATCTTGCCTCGTTGAGTCTCTCCAAAAGAAGTGGAACATGATGATGACTACTATAGCTATCCCCCTTTCAGAGCCGATACAGACTGCCCATTAACTGAAGATGAGAAGGAACAGGTAATGAATGATGACATGCATTGGACGCTGACTGAGTGATTTGTGTTGTTGTTGTTTGTAGTGCATGAAGGTAATTCATTGTGTACTATTATCTAATCTACACACTAAAAGTAACCCAATGCAATGTTTCTTTCCAATCTTGTTTTTCAATAACAATTTTCTACTTCTACTGCAGGCCGATCCATTGCATTTTGAATATGGAAAGGGGACTCAATCTGTACAGTACTGCACACTGAGTTGGACAACACACCATGCTGATGACCACAGTGACATTATCTCTTCGCACTCCAGTCACTCAGTACGATCCGAGATGATTGATGGAATAACTCAGTGCGTTTCATGAGTGCATTACAAGGTAACCAAGTCAACAACAACCACTGCAGACCTACATGTCTGTGTAGTGGTGGAGTCGAGTATGGTGGTATGGTATGACTGACAGCGGGGCATTGATTTAGTCACTTAATTTGTAAAATGCTATGTTGCTGTATATCTGCTTTGTCTGCCTCTGTCAAAAAAGGTACGCTAAATGGAGGATGTGTCACGGGTGCCGTGGGCCTGCTCAGTCCTGTTGTTGTTGGAGGTTAATGTTGGAAACAGACTAAGTTAGACATGATGTATCCAAATCCATGCCGCCTCTGAAAGTGTTCTTGTTGCACTCCACCGTAATTTAGGCATTTTTTTTCTACTTGATTTTTCAATATCCCTTTGGTTTTCCCATCTGCAATTACAGGCCGGCCCTTACCCTGTGCTACACTGGGAAAAACAACTCTCACTTACCTTACCAATGAATCTACATGTGCCAGGCAGGCAGTGGCGTCACGCAAGATTGATGGCCGGAGCGTCCATGGAATGGAGGACCAAGACGAACGCCGAGATGCAACTCCCCATTTTGACCAGGATAACATACAGTAACAGTATCAACTTTCATCATCTTTTAAATTTCGATTCTTTTTTTGTCTTCAATCATTACTACTGTGTGTTGTTGTTGTTATGTTTGCTCTCTGCTTATATAATTCAATTCATCCCTACAGCATTTTTTGACTTTTCTTTGCTATCTTTAAGCCCGGGCGGGTACAAAAGAACAGAAACTGTATGTAATTCGGGTCTCTCTGAGGGCAGACAGGCAAGGCAAATTGCATAATATACTGCTGTCCTGTACTGTCTAATTGTCTAGTAGTAGGAGTTAGTAATATCATTAACCATCAAGTTATCATCATCATGCATGCATTTCCTTTTTCTCCCTTAACTGATTTATGGATATGGTCGTCTGCCAATATTGTGTTTTGTTGTTGTCCATGCGTACTGTTTTTCTTTCTCAAACCTTTCCCAAAACCCCCTTCCCAACCATTCTTCAAACCCTAATCCTCTTCCCCCGGGCTGTGTGGCTTATTGAGGTGTGACTAAATTAAATGTACACCAATAATTTATCACACGCTTGCTGGGGCGGATGTGGCTAAAGCAACATAAATGCATTTTCAAGGCAGGGCGCGGATCTTCTTCTGCTTGCCCACCCTCCTATGAGCAGTATATTTGGGTTTTTTTTACCAAAGGAACCGAATTTATCAGCATTAAATGCCATCATAGATTGGATTTGTCATCGTCCGAAACAGCACTAACGGTTACGCTTGTGTCGAGTCACGGACCACGGTGTACTGTAGGCCTAGTCGAGTGACTCGACACAGCTAGAGTTTGTAACTCTATGTACTAGGCTATCCCCGCAACCATTATGTTTCCTTGTATTTTGGCATATTATTGTTTGGCAGTAAGTTCCGTACTGTACTTTGTTCTACTACTCCTCCCACAGTCTCTCTCAGGCGACTGACTGTCTCATTTTCTTTTATTTGCAAGTGCTACTGCCAGGGTCTACTACTACTACTACCACCACAACCATGGCATGTTGGGAAAGAAAACCATCACCACCATGCAGCCATCGCCGTGCCCAAGTTAAACATCAAGCACAGGTAAGAGAAGAGGTTTGGGTGAGGCATAATTAATAACGGATTTTTTTTCATTAATTCTATTTCACACACCCCTTTGAGTCCAGTTGCAGAATGCATAGATTATCAGGAGAGACTGACAGTACTAGTAGGACAAGTCCCTCAGTGACGGGTACCGCATCTGTCTGTTTGTGTCTTAGTAACTCAGCCAATTATTTAAATCAAACACTGGCTGTGGCACTGCACCAGCAAGGAAACCGTGTGACGTAAAACAGTAACCCCACCCACAAAACATTAACCACATCGTATATTAAGTCTAAATATGTAATTTAATACCCTAACAAAAATAAACTATGTAAAAAAAATCCCACAACACCTGACCCACCCCTCTCCCTAACCCCAACCAATGTTCATGTCCCGCAACGAAAAAGTCCAACAAATGTCCAAAAGTCCAAAACCCAACGCCCGATTCCCACCCACCCAAATAAGATATAAAAAAGGGGCAATAAATAAACGGGGTCTCAGCGGGCTCGCCTCTCCAGGACACGGATGCGCTCCTCCAGGCGGGCCAGGCGGTGCTTCAGCGCGTGGCAGTTGCATCCACAGTGGGGGTGGGCAGCAGTGCTTCTTCCTGTGTGGCGGAGGGTGGCTGACAGGCGGTGACGCCGTAAGACTGGGGGGGGGTGTCTGGGGCCGGGGGCATTGGAGGAGGCTGCAGCTGCAGCCGCCTCCTCCTCCTCCTCCTCTAGAAGAACCAGGCGCCGGTATTCGGCCTGTATGGCCTCCAGCTTACGGCGCCGGGCCTTGGCTGCCAACTCCTTCCTGTTGACTTTAGGAGTAGCTATATCAAGAAGAAAAAACAAGACTATTGTAAAATATACTCTTAGCAAAGCAGTCAGACAAATACATTCTACACATAGTGGCACAGTAGCACTAGCAAGCACAGTACGTAACATTTGTGGTATGTATCTATCCTCCCACTACCTCGGCCTCGAACATTTGGGGGAGTTTCAGGCATTCCGCCACCCATGCATCTGATTCATATCACACACCTATGCATGCATGCCACGTATCCTTCTCTGCCAGTCATAAACATAAAATCTCGCCCGTCCTGCCTCCTTCCACCCTTCTTTCCCTTTTCGTTCAACCCATCCATCAAGGTCATCTGATCAGACTTTTATTCTTCTCCATAAAAATTTCACAGCTGAGTTGAAGTCCGATAGAGGCCATTGGTTACTCTCAGTAGACTCCCGTCGCTAATGCTATTGCTAACGCTGCTAAGTAAAGGGTGTCTTCTTCAACCGGCGTTCACAACTACTTCTTACTTAAGTCTCAACAGTACAGTATACATTACACCCTTGCAGCGAGTGTAATGTCAATAAGTAAGGATTAGGAATATAACTTACCACCGCCCGCCACTGCTGCTGGCTCACCCCCTGCAGCTACTCCAACTGCCGCATCGCCTGCACCCTCAGCGGCCGCGTCACCTTCACCGCTGGCCCCGGTACTGGTGGTCGGTAGTACGCCTAGAAAAAACATTACACATTTTTCAGATGCCATATACACCTCCCCCTATTTTTCACTAGCATGAATGAAAAAAAAGTTAATACATATACAACATACATCACTAGTATAAATCAGGTAGTAGACTAGACACTAGTAGTGTTATATGGTCCCTAGGGTCATTTTAGTCTTTGCTAAGTTACCCCGAGCCATGCAACCATTTTAGCTCTGTCTTTTATTTTTGCGCAAGTTACCTCGCAGCTTGTTGTGAAATACGCCTTTGAGGCCACATGAGCTCATACTGCTACTGTCTGAGCACTGTGTACAAGGTCGAGAAACAAGCGACTTTGTTATGGAGTTATGGTGTTAGTCCATATTGCTTATCCATAAAAAAAAAAGCAGTTTTTGGCACGACTGAGAAATGCTTGCACTATACTAACGCGCACCATTTTTCTCATTACAGACGGAAGATTCACTTATAAGAAGAACCAGAGCTTTGCAGAGCTTATGATGTAACCACTACTAGGTTCTTCTAAGGTGAGGGCTCCCCAGAATTCTCACATCTCCATTTAGAATTTTATATAAACTAGATTCCTACCAAGGGGAGGGTGGTTCGCCCACCACTGTTCAGTTATCATGATCTCGCCTTTTGGCTTCTATGGACTTTTAGTTGTAAGTAACTTGTAAGTCTAACTGTAACAATGTTTATTGTTTTAATCTTATACATTTTGCTGTTGCTGCTGCATTATACAACATACAGAGCTTGTCAGTTGGAAATAAAAAGAAACCTTTTGAACTTACATAGACTCGGTGGTATTTGGTGTGGACTTACACAAGAGTGAGCAAAAGGGTGTGCATTGCTTCCGCGACAGAGGTTGGGAGTGTTATGTTGTCTGGGTTGTCTACTCATTGGGTATTTTGGGGGGGGGCCTTTCGGAGTAATGAGACACTATAACAAGTCGGTCAGGGGATTGTGGTGGCTTCCGATTGAGGTGTGAGGAAGGTCCAACCTCCCATCACCAACGTCCTATTTTCTTGTGCAAAGTTCTGTATGTGCAGAATCCCTACAACAGTAGTAGTATGTCCTATCCTATCTAAAATTCTAAAATTTGGTTGGGCATTTTCTTGGTGGGAATTGTCAAAAAGCCTCAAGAATAAGAAGACTAGAAGTAGTAGAAGAGGACAACCCAAACTCAATGGCTATAGCTATTGGTGAATGAGTTTTATTTAAAATATTTGAAATAAAGAGTGGGCAACTGGGCAAGCTTGGCTACAGACAGACTAATAGTAGTAGGACAGAGAGTCATAGCAGACGCAGTTAGAGGCAGGGATAACAAGAATTTAGAAACAGATAGTATAGAGCAAAGAAGATTTTGTAAAAATTCGAATTAGGATACCGAAATAATAGTTTGGAAAAAATAAGGTGCAGGAAAAGTTTAGGAAATATAATTATTAATATTAACCACTGGTGGACTTACTGGGGCCAGCAGCAGAGCCCTCGATAGAGGAGCGGTCCTGTCCCTGGGAGGCATCTTCCAGATCTTCTGGGCCCACCGCCTGCGACCCCGTCTTCTTGCCCCTGGGTGCTGCTGATCATGTAAGATTTCATAAAGAAAGAGACAAAAATTAAAGTTTGGTGTGAAATCAATAAAATATTTTAAAATAGGCACCAAAAACATTTTTGGTTACAAAAATTGCAATAAAATTGACCTATCTGATCGACTGGTAGTATTGCGAGATTCACGGACCGTCTAGCAAGCCTAACTACCACCTGACCTAGCCCACCTATTCCAATCCAGACGGGCCAATTGTTCAGTAAGTCTGCATTTCCATTTATTTTAGTCCTCAAAAATGCATAGATGGAGGACACATGCATACATTTTTGCATACACCAAATTGTTGGCTGGTTGCTGCTAATGTTCTGCTAGTGATGATATAAGCCTATTAACACTCAGTAAACAAACTACAAAAGGTTCTGCTAAGGACTGGGGTAAGCATCACTCAGCAGCCCGTGACGTGACAGAGGATGCGTCACGCACACAACTTAGAAATTACCAACTAATAAGTAACTAAACCTATCAATCCACCACTATCCCTTCTTAGTGGCACGAGGACAAAGGAAGGACTACTCTCTCTAGCATTACATCACTTAAGTTCTCTAAAGTAAACTCTTACATAATCATCAGGCCAAGCGAGCGCAAAGTTGCAAACAAGTAAGATTAGTAGCGCCGAGCGCCTGTGTCATAACAATCACAGATTTTTAAACGTCATTTACCTGCAATGTAAGCAGCAGCATTCTTGCTGGTCGGAGAAAAAAAATATTCGCAATATATAACACAGAGCAGAAGAACACAAAGTTGTAATATTAAATAGCTACTCACCAAGCCCCGGGACCTCCACTCCTAGCAGGTCCAGCAGGTCCTGCTCCCGGTCCAGAATATCGGACCACCGGTGCGTCAGCTGATTCTGTGTGCGCCGGACACCAGAGCAGCGAAACACTGCCCGCCGCACCTTGCCCCACCGCTGCCGACGCTCCCGGAGCCCGTACCCGGACCCAGGCCTGCCGCCTGCTGCCAGGGTTAAGGGGAGGTGGCGCTGAACAAAAAAAACCAGTGCGGCCACCTCCGCCTCATTGAATAAGGCCCGTGCCTGCACCCCTCTTTGGCGCCGTCTTCCGCAAGGAAGGCGGTCGCGGCTCTGGCTCCGACTTCGAGCCCTGTGGCTGTGGCCCTTTGCCATGGTTCTGGGTAGGCGGGGGACGGAAAAGAAAAGGTAGGAATTAAATAAAGTAAGTAAAAGAAATGAAAAAGCAGGTAATAGAAAAAGTGTGAAAAAGTAGTTAAAAACACACAAAAAGTAGAGAGAAACTCAAAATATAGAATCAGGAAAATAGAGAGATAGATAATAAACAAAAAAGACCCAAAAGAAGTTTACAGAAACAAAGTATTGAAAAGATAGAGGGAGGATTGAAAAGCAGGCCCAGAACCATAGAAATAGAGTGAAAAACAAGATGGCCGCGCCCATTGCGACCGCATGGGCAAGTTCGCGCGATATTTCCCCCCCGAGCACGCAAAAAGCATCGCGAACACGTAATACGTGTTCCCGAACAGGAAACCCTTATCGCGAACGGGCGGGAGCATGCAATACGCGACCCGGAACAGGAAATACCATCGCGAGCGGGCGGGACAAGTGCAAACAAGATGGCCGCGCCCATTAGCGACCGCATGGGCAAGTTAGCGATATATTTCCCCGCGAGCACGCAAAAACACATCGCGAACGGACGGCACAAGCAATTCCGCGATTTCGCGGAATTTCCGCGAGCTCGCGGAATTTGTTAGCAATTTCGCGGGGATTTGCGTAACGCGACTACGCAAATTCCGCCCACCCCTGGAAATAAGTGAAAAACTTCACTTAAGGTGGTTTCGGTCCACCACCGGACAAAAGCAAAAGAAAGGGTGGAGCGAAAGTGCTCCGTAAATGTGGTTTGGGAATCCACCCACAGAAAAACCCACCACCACACGGAAAAGGTTTTGGCGCAACAATAAAGCCCATCACCTGAAAACACAAACGAACTTGGGAACGTAAGGTGCCCCCACATCGAGCTTAAAAATTATGCTCACAACAAGTCACTTCAAATAAAGGTTTACCACCACAATAGTTAAGGACGCAAGCACAACGCAATCCCAGCACTAGAAAGCATAAAAAGAATTGAGCACCTTAATGGCCCATCACAAGAAAACATCAAATTTAAAAGAAACACTGTGAAAAACAGTTAGAGCTAAATAACTTGCTCACCACCACCAAGACAAAGAATTGAGCACACGAATGGCTCAGTACTAGAAAATTTCAACTTTAAAAGGAGGTCGCAATGCAACGCCCCAACAATGGTTCAGGAACACCAGCAACACATCCCAAACCATCAACAAAGTAACCGAAAAGGTTTGAACTCACATAACGTCCACCACCAGAAAGCACATATACACAGTGCTAAAAACTCCCCTACCCACAAATTATTCGCAGCACTTAAAAATGCAGTAGAATACCAAAAGTAGAGCAGAAACTCAGCAGCAGTAAACAGAAGAGCAAGAATGAAATGGCATTAAATTGTAGGAAATACAAAACCAGAATGCAAGGGTAGCATATCACCATGACAAACATATGAAGAAACAGATTACGCAAGGTGAATTCTGGAAAACATACGTAAATACACATTTCTTTGTGCAAATGAAGAAAGAAATAATCAGAAAATTAAATCAGGCAAGATAACAAGTGAGCAATGACACCGGTATGCGAACTCTATACCCGAGAATCCACCTATGGAAAGAAGAAGGTTATCAAACAACGTAGTAAGTGCACAATCCTGGAGTACAAATCAAAATATTTTAAGATTTCACAATGGAGCTTTGATTCTTGCTGCCCTGCGCACAGTGCGTGATTGAATTTTAAAGTTAGAACATGAGGGCTGATACCCGAACTTGGTAACTGAATATCCACCAGCTGGTAAAAAGGGTAAACAAACTCCTATTTCCATTTCAGCGTCGAGACGAGGGATTATTGGTAGATGACAAAGAGCATACGATAAATGAAGCCTTTGAAGGAGTATCTATCATTTTCCCATCACTGCTCCTCCAAGATAAATCAGAATGCGTGCACTCCGGCACCGTAGATTTGCACAGGAACTGTTGCCAAGGCAACACTTGGACGACGCAGGCCTTCCGGTCTTCACAAGACGAGAATGAAGAGTAAAGAACGCCTCACCATTTTAAACGACATCTCTCACAGGTGGGCGCGCGAATAGCCAGCATCACGCAGTAAAGCTTGCACTCAGAAAAGGTTCCATCCTCGTCGCCAGTATAATATTTAATAAATAAAGATAAACTGTGTTGTAGCTGTATCCAAGTTGAAGGTTTATTCTTGGGAAGAAGTTACAGGATGAACAGGATAAACAGCATAATAATCCAAGCAATAAAGTACAGCTTAATCAGCCCCGCCAGGAGCAGTAACCCTGCTGCTCAGCCTACATACAGCAACTGACAGATACACTTAAACATACACAGAGGGAACATTTCATGACATCACTGAGACTGGCTGAGCAGGAGAGAACAAGACACAAAGAAAGGACAAACTGGAGAAGAAAGCAAGATACCACACAAACTTATAATGTTTTCCTGTTTGGTAAAGAAATATACATGCAAACAAAGGGCACAGCCATGGGCTTTTCATTTAGTCCAAGCTACGCCTGCCTAGCAATGGGCTGGTGGGAGCAGCAACTGGCTTGGAAACCAGTCAACGACCAATTTGTAAACAAAATAATCATCTGCTTAAGGTTTATTGATGACCTTTTTATTATCTGGGATGGGTCGGAAGAAGAGTTCAGTGAATATTTCAAAATCCTTAGCTCCACAAAAGCAAATGTTAAATGTACTTATAACATCAGCCAAGGGCGAGTGACATTTCTAGATACTGAAATATACATACATGACAATAAAATACATACGACGCTACATCGTAAGGAAACAGCAACGAATGCAGTGCTACATACCGGTAGCTTCCATCAAAATACTCTGATCCAAAATATCCCAAATGGCGAATTCTTGAGAATTCGGAGAATATGCTCTGAAGAAGAAGAATGGGATAAACACAGCAGCTTGACATCACAGAGATTTAGACGGAGAGGATATTCGGCTGGATTAATCAAAAGAGGTTGTGACAGGACCCAGATGAAAACGAGAGAAGAAATTATTAAAGTAAAAACACTGATTTCCAAGCTGGATACAATCCGTTTGATCATGACATTCTCAAAGGAATCCAAAGCAATCAAGGGAATCCTTAAAAATATTTGGAAAATACTTCAATTGGACCCAACCGTAGCAACAATAATGGGAAAACATCCAAATGTGACATACAGAAGAGCAAACAATCTGAAGGACAAATTAGTTCAGAGCCATTTTCAGAAAGGAAATAATAAACAAACGCAATGGCTGAGCACAACAGGATTTGTGGAATGTTATAATTGCGAAGTTTGCCAAATTGCAAAAAATACAAAAGAAATCAGAATGGCAGACAATAAAAGCTGGAAAATCCAAAAGTTAATCACATGTAAAAGTCAATACCTAGTTTACGTAATTGAATGTCCTTATGCTCTTAAATATGTCGGAAGCACCATCTGTGAACTAAAAAAACGGATACTAGAACATGTGAATGCTACTATAAATAGGGACTGTAGCAATGCGGTAGCAAAGCACATGAAATCTCAACATGGCGGAACTTGGAAATTATTGAAATTCTATTGTATTGAAAGTGTAGACTGCCATGAGCAGGACGGAAACAGAGAAGGGAAATTGATACAAAGAGAATCACGTCAGATACTGGCTCTTCGCACGTACACATCGTACCGATTAAACCAAGACGAGGAACTATATGTACATTTAGAATACATTAATTTATCACTTCGCGCTGCTTCTCAAATGAAACTTATATTTAATCACTATTATTTCACTAATTCATTTTTTTCACTTTTTAACTAAATTTTTCACAGATAAATAGATGAATTTGGGTCATACTTCACCTTGAAGTTTAATAGGATGGGACTAACATCAGTCAATAGAAAAAGAAATAGTTCAAAAAGGAAATGTAAGTTAGAGACTCTAGCAAAGTTAACAACCTACTGGAGGGTTGCATCACACTGTATGGTTAATACCCACTGGAGGGTTGGACAGTGTTGCTCTTAAAAGTTACCTCACACAATAAGGGTGCGAGATTAAATTTGAAAATTGTCTTTTTAAATAACCCACTAGAGGGCTGTATTGCACTGCATGGTCAACACTCACTGGAGGGTTGGACTTTGCTTTTTTGAGCGTCACCTCACACAATTGAGGTGTGAGATATAGTTTGAGAACTATCTCTAAAATTGCAAATAATACTTTATCGATTGATGTATAATATACGAATACACTATCAAAGATGTCTCGTTACAATTCTGAAGTTACCCTTGGATGAAAATTAATTGTAACATATTATGTTTGTTTTGTACAATGTCACTTTTTTTCACCCCTTTTTTCATGAATGGAATTATTATGTTTTCCCTTAAACTACATATCCCATAAAGCTTAGCGGTGTATGGACAGGAAATGACTGTGGAAGTTGTAATGCACATCAATGTATTTAATTGGTCCAAACAAGTAGCTGAGTGTAAACCGTGAACAAGGTCTCAGGAAGACCGAAACGCGTTGGTTTGTGGTATTTGCCCATAATGAATTGAAAAGAGCTGAGATTAAAACTCTTCACATCTCCCCGTGAGAGCGATCCATTTTTCCCGTTGTGGAATGTTGTTTGATGTGACACGACGTGGCTCAGCTGTTGGATCACACACCTCCGAGAGCGCCGAGGAAACCAGCAAGAACGAGCTAGCGAGGCAAAATATATATATATATATATATTCACTGAAAAAACCATAGGTTTTAGGGACAGTTATAGTTAGTTGGACATTTCACTCGTACAAAACCATAGAAATTCCCCCGTTGTAGTTAGTTCAGCTAACTATAACTCGCGCCCCCGCAATGCACTGCTGATGACGTCACATATTACATCACTCATGACATGGTCAGTGACATCACTGATGACATCACTGATGACATCATCTATGTGATAATTTGATGCATCTTCTCACACCCTAATATAACCTTTGATACACCCACTCTAAATTACAGACTGCCATTCTCAAAACCATAGACACTCCAACACCAATAACTACATACCCACTCACTGATTCTTAGGTCTACACACACATCCACTCACTCACCCGTACAGTCACTCATACTTACGGTCACTCAGTACAGGACTATCATATGCACTCATACACCTACATAGACACTCACACACCGCCACTCATCCATAGAGGTACTCACACACCTAGTCAGTCATGCAAATAATTAATCACACTGCCATTTACTCACCTATACAGTTATACACACACCAGCTCACTTACTCATACAAATACTAGCACATTCTTACGGTCTTATACAATCACTGATACAAGCACACACTCATCCATACAGCCACTCTCACAATCACACACTCTCACTTATAGCCATTTATATACTCCAACACACATATATACTGTCTTTCACATATGTAGTTACTCACACATATACCACTGAGATATACATTCACTCACTAACACACCCACACAAACACTCAGGCACCCATACAGATATTCAGACAACCAATCAATAACCCATATAGACACTTATGTAGCTATTCACAAACCCATGCAGCCGCTTACACACCAACAGACAGACGGATACAGACATTCACACAGTTTAGTCACTAACCCATGCATTCAGTAGGATACGTTTAATCCCTCACTTGTAGAGTCAGTCACTCACGTACTAAATCATCACTTGTAGAGTCAGTCACTCACGTACTAAATCATCCATTCAGACACTTATACACCCACAATACGCCTTTCCCTATATATATTAAACATATTTAAACTTTACAGAAACACAAAGTCACTGGATGATGTCATCAGTGATGTCATTTGAGATGTCATCAGTGATGTCATCAGTGATGTCACTGACCATGTCATGAGTGATGTAATATGTGACATCATCAGCAGTGCATTGCGAGGCGCGAGTTATAGTTAGCTGAACTAACTATAACGGGGGAATTTCTATGGTTTTGTACGAGTGAAATGTCCAACTAGCTATAACGGTCCTTAAAACCTATGGTTTTTTCAGTGAATATATATATATATATATATATATATATATATACATACACATATTATCTACTGGCGGTCGCCAGTAGATAGTTATAGTTAGGACCTATTATCCATAGGAAATTCATAACATTCTTTTCCCAATAACTTTGGCGCAGGTTGACGAATCGTCGCGAAATTTTCAAAACTTATGGCCCGCTCCGGTCAGCTCCTATCCTGAAAGTTTCGGGGTGATTCGGCAAGCGGGGGCTGAGAAAAAAGGGGGGTCCCAAAACATGTTTTCTCCATGTTATTTTCCATAGGAAACTTTAGCCACTGCTACAGCCCGAACTGCTGAACGGAATTACACCAAATTTGGCAAAAAGGTAGTGCTTGGTTCAGAAAGCGCCCTTTTTTTTAAATGGTGTAAATCCGTTCAGTAATTCCAGAGAAATTCAATTCCCATAGGAAACTTTATGCAAGGCTACAGCCGAACTACTGAACGGAGGCGATCCCCCGCAGCCCCGCCAGCGGGCGCAACATCCCTCCCTGTCAGTTAGAGCTCACAATATCAGGTGTCTTGAGTGCCCCCCGTCTCAGTCAGCACACTTTCCTCAGCACCAGGTGGATGCTTAGTCAATTCCACAAGCGCCACCCATGCCCTGGCCAGTTCCATTGAGTGCTCATTCCCCGTGCATCTAGCCATACCCATCCTGCAATTACCCTCACTCTCCGCCCATTTTACAAGCTCCCGTCTCCACCGCTCAAGGGAAGGTCCCTGCCTCGCCTTCCACCGGCTAGTAAGCTCCCTTTTCGCGAGCACTAATCCCAGGTCAATGAACTTACTGGTGACCTTGGTTTTCGCAGTGTGGGGATACTCATGTAGTAAACAAACCCCTGGCGTCAGTGCCAGCTCTCTCTCCATCACAGTCGTTAAGACAGCCATTGTTTCCCGCCAGAAGTCCTCCAACTGCGGGCAGCTCCAGAACATATGCAGGAACCCCGCCCCCACTAGAGCACAACGAGGGCAGGCAGACGACCCCCCAAAATAGTCGTTCAGTTTGTTGGGCGTTAAGTAAGCCCTATGTAAGACATAAAATTGAATGAGCTGGAAGCGCGCATTTCGGGAACTCTTCCATGGCCTCTCAACTACCGCCCCCCATGCTCCATCCGAGAAGGGCTCCCCCAGGTCCGTCTCCCATTTGAGCCGCAGCGCTGTCAGGGGCTGATGCAGGTCCTGAGTAATCCGGCGATAAAGACAGGTCACCGCTTTAAAAGTACCCGCAGTCATCACCACGTATTGACACGCAAGGGACGTAGCCGGTTCCAATAGCCCCCCCCACCAATGCTTCCTCACTGCCGCAGCCAGGGCCGCATGGAAAAGGAAATCTCCACGCGGGAGATCATTACGCTCCTGGAGGTCATTAAACGGTAAGAGGTTGCCCTCCTCATATAGATCCCCCAAAGTGAGTATGCCCAGCTCCGCCCAGGACTGCAGTTTGCTCCAGTCATCCCCATGAGGCAACACCTCACACATTGTCAGCGGAATTTCAGGCGCATACAGGGTCCTGACCCGTAACTTCCTGGCCATACGCATCCAGCACCGCCGCAACACGGCCAAGTCCGACGACAGCGCCTCGCCTCCCGGATGTACCCGCAGCAGAACACAGGACAGCAGGGGCCAGCTAGGATCCAATCCCCCCATAGCCTCCGGATGTCTAATGTGGCCCGCCACCCACTGCGTAGACCATTGGAATTGCGCAGCGTGATAATAGACCTCCAGATCTGGCAGCGCAAGGCCCCCTCCATCCTGGGCTGTTTCACAGTGAGCAGCGCGACCCTCCGTCTCCCCGTGCCCCACAGGAACCCCGTGATTAAAGAATTGAGCTGTGTAAAGAACCTGGTTGGTATCCAAACGGGGAGCGTCCCAAAATAATAAAGGAACCGTGGTAAGGTGACCATCTTCACCAAGGCAACCCTACCCGCGACAGAGAGCGGGAGGGATCCCCAGAACTCAAAATTAGTTTTGGCACTACGCAACGCTTGCCCCACATTACCCTCCATCAGGTCAGCACTGCCATGATAAATCCGGGTTCCCAGGTAGGAGAGGCAACAAGGCTCCCACGGTATCGCCCTCACAGTCTGCCTATCGCGCCCGCCTGCTTTGGTAGGAAACAAGCACGATTTGGCCCAATTCACACGAAGTCCCAACACTCTCCCCAAAGTCTCCAATAGCTGTTTCGCCCCTTGGAGCGCATCCCGAAGGTCAGGCAGGAACATGAGCAAGTCGTCCGCATATAGCACAATATGGTGTTCCTGTTCCGCCACCAAAAGCCCCGCATAATAACTGCCCGACCTGGCATGTGCAGCCATTGGTTCCATTGCCAGAGCAAACAGCAACGGGGACAGCGGACATCCCTGCATCGTGCCTCGAGCCACCGCACAGGCAGCAGAAATTAAGCCCCCCGTCCTGACCCTGGCGGTAGATTCACTGTACAGCAGCGCTGTCCATCGGACGAACCGCTCCCCGAGCCCAAACTCCCGCAGTGCACCAGTAAGATAGGGCCATTCGAGGCTATCAAAGGCCTTCTCCATATCGACCGCGAAAATGCAGGCCTCCTCCTTATCATATGTGTCAGCCCCCAGGATGCGCACGAGCCGACGAACATTCATGGCGGTGTTCCGGGTCGGAACAAAGCCCGCCTGATCTCCGTGCACCAGCGTCGTCATGTGGGGCATTAGCCTGCTTGCCAGCACCCGACTCAATACCTTATAGTCCATATTGAGCATCGCGAGAGGCCTATACGAGGAGCGGTCCCACGCAGGCCTGCCCGGTTTGAGAAGAGGAACTATGATGGCCTCACGGGTGTACACAGGGAGAACACCCTCATGACACGCTCTATTATACAGCTCCACCAGGCAGGGCACCAGAGTGTCTGCGTAGGTCGCATAAAATTCCACCGGCAGCCCATCAGTTCCCGGGGTTTTGTTCCTGGCCATATGCTTTATGGCGCTGCGTATTTCACCCGCCTCAATGTCCCTACCAAGAGCAATCGCCTCGTCAGAACTAACCTTAGGGAGAGCCGCATCCGAAAGGAACCTCTCTTCACCAGGGAGGCCAGGGCCCAGCTTGGTGCGATAAAACTCGGAGTAGAATTGCAAAAATTGGTCATTTATTCCTCTCTGAGTATAAACCACCCCGCCCCCCTGTCCCCGCAGTTCCGTTATCGCTGTCCCTCTACGCGCCGGATTGGCTAACCAGGCCAGCAGGGCACCAGATTTATCCCCCTCCGCGTGCATCTTGTCTTAGTACGCCTTAAAATCAAAGCAACGCAAGCGCTCGAGCTGAAGCGCGAACTCCTACCTGGCCACAAGCAGCGTAGCATGTGTATCTGGGCGCTCTGGGCGCTCTCGCTCTGACACACGCAAGTGTTGCTCCTCAGCTGCCACATCTTGCAGCAGTACCTTGCGGACTCCCACCATCTCTCCTATACAGCGCCCTCGGATCACCGCCTTAAAGGCGTCCCATTCCACAAGCAGAGTGGATGCCGTATTTGCATTGGTCCTAAAGTAATCCTCAATGGCCGACCCTATAGTGTCCTTAAACACTGGGTCGTCCAGCGTGTCTGGCCGCAGCCGCCATGTGGGAATGGCCGGGCGATCCCGTGTCCAGTGCAACTGCACCAGCAAGGGGTTATGGTCCGAGGACGTTCTGGCCAAATACTCGCTATGCATCATTCCCCCATGGACATCCGGAGAGCAAAGGACTGAGTCCAGGCGAACATGCAGGTCATGTAATGAGGAGAAGTAAGAGTAATCCCTGTCAGTCGGGTGATGGGCCCTCCATGTATCCGTTAACCCCCAACGCTGCTGCCAGATCCTTCGTGCCGCCGCCAGTCTGTGTACCGGAGCATCCACTAAGGGGGGGTGTGACCGATCTAAATGGACATCAGTAATGGAATTGAAGTCGCCCCCCAAGAGCACAGATCCCACCAGCAGAGGGGCCAATTTCGCAGAGAGATGCGCAAAAAATGATACCTGGTCGGTGTTAGGTGCATAAATGCTTCCCAACACTATGTCTCTACCATCTAAGTGCCCTGACACTACTACAAATCTGCCCTCAGGGTCCACCAGTTGGCCAGTACTTTGAAACGGGACTCCAGCCCTGACCCAGATCAGAGCACCTCGTCCGTAAGCCGAGTATGTCGTACAGAACACCTGCCCTCGCCACCTGCGCTGTAAAGCTAACCCCTCCTGCTTGGTCAAATGTGTCTCTTACAACAACGCAATCTGTACCCCTCTCCTCTTAAGATAGGCATGGACCTTATGGCGACGTGTCATATTATGCATCCCCCTTATGTTCCAGGACAAACAACGGATACCTACGGCGGTTCCCATAAGGTGGCAGTTCGTAGTTCATTGTCCCTACTTCCTACAGCGGCATGCTTGGCCCCGACTTCTCCCCCCCCCCCAATACCCCTCTAAACCCCCAACTCCCCTTCCCCAGGACAGGTTCCCTGAAACTAGTTCCCATCCAAACTAATACAACCGTTAACTGTGCACACAGCAACAGTGAGACGTGCGCCGAACCCTCAGGACCCAAAGTCCCGCCAGGTCCCCTCCCCCCGTTACAGCACCAATAGGGGGCCCCCACTCAATAATAAGCAATAGACATCGCCCCTCTCTCACCGCAGGCCCAAAAACACACAATAAGCAAACCCAAACCAGGCCATTAGCTCAGTTCATGCAAGCAGCCGTCGCCCGCTCAGCCAAACAGGTCAGCCGTCTGCGGAGTGACCACAGGTAGTTCGATGTCAGAACTCGCTGTCGGGCTACAGGAGATAGAAGTCTCGGAGCCCCCCAGGGGACTGCCAGAGGCAGCAGCACTCGGGCTCACTGCACCCCGACTGATCACTGCAACCGCCTGTACCGCTCTGTCCCGTTCAAGGCGGAGAGTCGGCATCAAAGGTGCCCTCACCGGACTCGAGTGTGCAGGGGATCCACGCTCCACGGGGCTCGCAGCAGAGCTTCGCCTGGAGTGCGTCCGTCGTGTTTCAAGCCATTGCCAGGCCTCCTGCGGCGCAGTGAAAAAGTGTGTGCCAGTGGTGTCCACCATCCGCAGCCGGGCTGGGAAGAGCATGGCATATTGTAGACCAAGCTGGCGGAGTTTCCGTTTAAGCGCAATGAAGGAGGCGCGCTGCTTCTGAACCTCCCTAGTGAAATCCGGAAATATCATTACCCTGGAATTGTCAATCTGGAGCTGTTGCTTTTCTCTAGCACGCTGCAAGAGGTGATCCCTGTCCCGATAGTGCAACAGTCTCACCACCATCGGCCGCGGGGGAGCACCCGGTTTAGGAGGTCGCGCCGGCACCCTATGGGCTCGTTCCAGAGCAAAGAATGGGGACAGCCCTTCTGGGGCCACTTCCTATCTGAGCCACTCCTCCAGAAATCGGACAGCGTCATCCCCTTCTGCCCGTTCCGGGACCCCCACCAAGCGGAGGTTATTCCTGCGGGATCTCCCCTCACTGTCCTCTGCCCGGTGTTCCAAGATCCGAACCTTGGCTTCCACCTGCGTCAGGGATCTCTGCAGGATTGTCACCGCGTCCGGCACTCCCTCCATTGTTTTCTCCGCCGCCGATACTCTGTTTTTCAGTTTCCTGTGGTCATCTTTAAGCAGGGAGAGATCCACACCAATGGCGTCGATTTTTGCCTCAAGGGTTTCCCTGGACGAGGTAATAGCCTGCAGGATATCGGTCAGCGTAGGTCCCCCCGGTGCGACAGCTCCCGAGCGCCCCAGCACCTCTTCCTCCTCTTCAGATTGTTGACTTGCCCCGTCCATCTGGAGGGCCGCAAATCCCTTCTTCCTGGACACCCGCCCCATCTCAGCAGGGCACTGCACCACTCGTTTTCCCAGTTGGAGGAGGGCTGGCGTCCCGATCCCCGAAGGCTCGTCAGTGTCCCAAGCGGCCGTCTAGTGTTGCTCGCTCCCCGCCTAGCCTCCCTGACCCCGCACTTAGGTCCACTCACAGGCCCCTGAGCAGGTCCCGCCTGCAGTGCGTCTGCTCTAGTGCCTCCTCAGTTCTGCCGTGCCTGCAGCCACTCCAGACCCAGAGCGTGCGATGAAATGTGCTCCTTGGTAGTGGTCCCCAACACAGCGCCGGGTTCCCCACCACCACAGTCGCTCACCAGGGCTCTCCTCCAGCCCTCCGTGCCGCCATTTTAAGACCGCTTCTCAGCGCGGGGTCCCAGCGCTCCGCCGCCCCAACGCCCTCTCCTCGGTGATATGGCCGTCAGGTGCTGGGATCAGCCGCATCCCCAGCACCGCCGCCCTCAGAGGCCCCCGCCGATGCCAGGCTGCCTGCGCAGATCCAGGCTCCCAGTAATGGCCAGTCTCACCGCCGCAGGCGTCTTCTCTGCACCTCCATCTGCGACTCCACAACAGCCTCAGGAAGCCCCATGGGCACGCTATGTCACCCGCTCAGAGGCAGCAAGCCCCAGTCCAGCGCCGCAGTCTCCGGCCGCTCGTGCGCTCACCAGGTCTCTCTCCCAGTCCGCATAGTCGCCATCTTTGCGTCACCTCGCAGCACCGGGTCGTGATGCACCGCCACGTGTCCTGCCCCCACCTGTATCGTCCTCAATCTCCGATCATGAGCAGGTCCGGAGCTCGTCACCGCTGTCCAGCAGCAGTCCGCCGCATCCGCAGCGCCACAGCCCGCAGAGGTCGTCTCGTCACCTTGCGGCCGCCATCTTAGGTCGCCAGCCAAGCAGGAATAAACAAATTACTCTGCGCCGCAGGCACCTCGCTCATCGGCAGTCGCCCCACAGCGGCACCAAGTATTCCGCCACCGATTGTGCGGTAAGGGGCCCCCACAGCTGGCCAGGATCAATTACAGTGGAGGGAGGCCACGGAGGAACTCCGAGGTCCGCTTCCCTCTACATCGGCGTCAAGCCACGCCCCCCTCTGCAACGCAACTCTGTTGTGCTTACTGAAGGTACCTGGTGGGCTAGTTGGCCCCCAGGGTCCCTCAGGATTCAAAGGGAATTAATTCCCCACCTTAAAACGCACCACAGGGCGTGTTTGCGCACATGTCACCTGAGGCCCGCCCCCTCCCTTCACCACTGTGCAAACGCGCCCCGTGGAGCGTTTTAAGTTGGGGGATTAGGTCACCTTGAATTCTGAGGGTCCCTGGGACCCAACTAGCCCACCAGGTACTTCCAGTAAGCACCACAGGCCTGTGTTGCAACGCCTGTAACAAATTGTGCAGTTGTGTTTAGGTAGTGAAGAGGGTCGTGCTGGGGGTAGTGTTTTAGGGTTAAGGGTAGTGCAGTGGTGTTTGTGTAGTGTAGGGGGTCATGCTGGGGGTAGATTTAGGGTTTAGGGTAGTGCAGTGGTGTTTGGGTAGTGTAGGGAGTCATGCTGGGGGAGTGTTTTAGGGTTTAGGGTAGTGCAGTGGTGTTTGGGTAGTGTAGGGGGTCGTGCTGGGGTAGTGATTTAGGGTAGTGCAGTGGTGTTTGGGTAGTGTATGGGGTACTGCTGGGGGTAGTGTTTTAGGGTTTAGGGTAGTGCAATGGTGTTTGGGTAGTGTAGGCGGTACTGCTGGGGGTAGTGTTTTAGGGTTTAGGGTAGTGCAGTGGTATTTGGGTAGTGTAGGGGGTACTGCTGGGGGTAGTGTTTTAGGGTTTAGGGTAGTGCAGTGGTGTTTGGGTAGTGTAGGGGTGGTGCAGGGGGTGGTGTTTCAGGGTTTAGGGCAGTGCAGTGGTGTTCGGGCAGTGTAGGGGGTGGTGTTTCAGGGTTTAGGGCAGTGCAGTGGTGTTCGGGCAGTGTAGGGGGTCATGCAGGGGGTGGTGTTTCAGGTTTTAGGGCAGCGCAGTGGTGTTCGGGCAGTGTAGGGGGTCATGCTGGGGCTGGTGTTTCAGGGTTTAGGGCAGTACAGTGGTGTTCAGGCAGTGTAGGGGGTCGTGCTGGGGCTGGTGTTTCAGGGTTTAGGGCAGTGCAGTGGTGTTCGGGCAGTGTAGGGGGTTGTGCTGGGGCTGGTGTTTCAGGGTTTAGGGCAGTGCAGTGGTGTTCGGGCAGTGTAGGTGGTGGTGCTGGGGCTGGTGTTTCAGGGCTTAGGGAAGTGCAGTGGTGTTCGGGCAGTGTAGGGGGTCATGCTGGGGCTGGTGTTTCAGGGTTTAGGGCAGTGCAGTGGTGTTTGGGCAGTGTAGGGGGTCTTGCTGGGGCTGGTGTATCAGAGTCTAGGGCAGTGCAGCGGTGTTCGGGCAGTGTAGGGGGTCTTGCTGGGGCTGGTGTTTCAGGGTTTAGGGCAGTTCAGTGGTGATCGGGCAGTGTAGGGGGTCGTGCTGGGGGTGGTGTTTCAAGGTTTAGGGCAGAGGAATGGTGTTCAGGCAGTGTAGGGGGTTTTGCTGGAGGTGGTGTTTCAGGGTTTAGGGAAGTGCAGTGGTGTTCGGGCAGTGTAGGGGGTCTTGCTGGGCGTGGTGTTTCAGGGTTTAGGGCAGTGGTGTTCAGGCAGTGTAGGGGGTCTTGCTGGGGGTGATGTTTCAGGGTTTAGGGCAGTGCAGTGGTGTTCGGGCAGTGTAGGGGGTCGTGCTGGGGGTCATGCTGGGGGTGGTGTTTCAGGGTTTAGGGCAGTGCAGTGGTGTTCCCGCAGTGTAGGGGGTCGTGCAGGGGGTGGTGTTTCAGGGTTTAGGGCAGTGCAGTTTTGTTTGGGCAGTGTAGGGGGTCGTGCTGGGGGTGGTGTTTCAGGGTTTAGGGCAGTGCAGTGGTGTTCGGGCAATGTAGGGTGTCGTGCTGAGGGGTGGTGTTTCAAGGTTTAGGGCAGTGCAGTGGTGTTTGGGCAGTGTAGGGGGTCGTGCAGGGGGTGGTGTTTCAGGGTTTAGGGCAGTGCAGTGGTGTTCGGCCAGTGTAGGTGGTCGTGCAGGGGGTGGTGTTTCAGGGTTTAGGGTAGTGCAGTGGTGTTTGGGTAGTGTAGGGGGTCGTGCTGGGGGTAGTGATTTAGGGTAGTGCAGTGGTGTTTGGGTAGTGTATGGGGTACTGCTGGGGGTAGTGTTTTAGGGTTTAGGGTAGTGCAATGGTGTTTGGGTAGTGTAGGGGGTACTGCTGGGGGTAGTGTTTTAGGGTTTAGGGTAGTGCAGTGGTGTTTGGGTAGTGTAGGGGGTACTGCTGGGGGTAGTGTTTTAGGGTTTAGGGTAGTGCAGTGGTGTTTGGGTAGTGTAGGGGTTCGTGCTGGGGGTAGTTTTTAGGGTTTAGGGTAGTGCAGTGGTGTTTGTGTAGTGTAGGGGTAGTGTTTTAGGGTTTAGGGTAGTGCAGTGGTGTTTGTGTAGTGTAGGGGGTCGTGCAGGGGGTGGTGTTTCAGGGTTTAGGGCAGTGGTGTTTGGGCAGTATAGGGGGTCGTGCTGGGGGTGGTGTTTCAGGGTTTAGGGTAGTGCAGTGGTGTTTGTGTAGTGTAGGGGGTCATGTTTTAGGGTAGTGCAGTGGTGTTTGGGTAGTGTAGGGGGTCGTGCTGGGGGTAGTGTTTTAGGGTTTAGGGTAGTGCAGTGGTGTTTGTGTAGTGTAGGGGGTCATGCTGGGGGTAGTGTTTTAGGGTTTAGGATAGTGCAGTGGTGCTTGTGTAGTGTATGGGGTCGTGCTGGGGGTAGTGTTTTAGGGTTTAGGGTAGTGCAGTGGTGTTTTTGTAGTGTAGGGGGGTCATGTTTTAAGATGCAACGCTCCAATACCTGACCAGTCTGCACTACATAAAACTGCAAAAAAAACTAAAAATAAAAAGTGTTTTGCACACTTTTGTCATTGGGCTATATGTGGGCTACATCTGGGTAATATTTGTGCTACATTTGGGCTCTTTTTTCACTGGTGGCCATCTTGGAAGACTTCTTTTTATGAAGTTTCCTAATTTCCTCATTTACTGCAGTCTCCTCAGTAGGAAATGCTTTCAGTTTTTTACTTTGATTCCATCAATAAGGCATTCAGATGTGTCTCACATTTGCCATAAATTCAGAATGTTAGCACTCTAGTTGCTCATTAGATCACTGTAGTAAAGCTACTGCTCACCAGGGAGTCAACTGGAAGTCTGCTGCTGGTATTGAAAGTGATTGTTTCAGTCTGCATGTCAGAATTTTCTAATGAAATAGAAGAGGATTTGAGATCTCACTTAAAACGGGAAACATCCTTTAGCACGAAACCATTACAACGCGGTATGGTTACATCGTGGTTTTCACAACGAAAGTCATTACATCGACTTGCACTGGAGGGCGCTCTAGACTAAGGAATAGTGTGAATTACTATTCCAACACCTTCCCTACTGTACGTAGACTGGAGTTGGAATAGTAATTCACACTAATCCTAAATCCAGCGCCCTCCAGCCCAAGTCGATGTAACGACTTGCGCTGTCAAGACCGCAATGTAAGATACCGCGTTGTGATGGTACGCGTTGTATCATCATACATTCACTTAAAACATGCCCTAATTTTTCTTTCTGCAGCACTAACCATAATTTCTATTTCAAAAAGAACTCCCTCATTTTGTTCCTTTTTAAATTAAATGTTTTAAGTGTTACCGGTTTATTCCAATCATGATGGCTTAAGGTGTGCCATACTTTTGTCATAAGTAAGGCTGTTAGCGCTCTAGTTGTTCTTTAGAACACTCTGGGAAGCTGCAGTAGAACACAAAGGCATCAACTGGCAGGCTGCTCCTGTTGAAATATAACAGGAAGATATTTGAGATCACACTTGAAACATGTCCTAATTTTTATTTCTACAGCACTAACCATAATTTCTATGACAAAATGAACCCCATCATTTTGTTCCTTTTTAAATTAAATGTTTTAAGTGTTACCAGTTTATTCCAATCAAGATGGCTTCAGGTGTGCCATACTTTTGTCATAAGTAAGGCTGTTAGCACTCTAGTTGTTCTTTAGAACACTCTGGGAAGCTGCAGTAGAACACAAAGGAATCAACTGACAGTCTCTGCCCTTGTTGGATGTACATGTTTTACTGAGAATGTCAGACTTCATTCTCACATGACTGAGAAAGATAATGTGAATTTACAGAAAATATGCTCTCATTTTAGCTTCTGGAGCACCTTCCAAAACTCTATGGGACAAGCATGTGAAAATAGTTTTCTCTCAAACATGATTCATGATATCCCAGCAGAAGGTTTTTCACAGGGTAAAATCACCTTAGAACACACCACAATTCCTGAAATTAGTATGGTACCATCAACAAATGAATTCTAATGTAACTAAAGTCTGTTATCACCCTTTATAGTTCTCTTTTTGGTAACCCTCAAAATCTTTGATTCACTACAATGCATTTCAATAGGGTACTATCATGTATATTGGTCTCAAGATGGCTGCCAGCAATACCAGGATGAAGTGCTGACAGCCAATCAGATCTCACAAGGATGTGTGGTTAGGCTCCGCCCAGATATATATGTGATTTTACTTTTGATTTTCTCAGGAACTACTGAACGGATTTACACCATTTAAGCAAAAGGCACGACACTGAAGCAAGGGCTACCTCTTTGCCAAATTTGGTGTAATTCCGTTCAGCAGTTCGGGCTGTAGCTGCGACTAAATGTTCCTATGGAAAAATGAATGGGGAAAACACGTTTTGGGACCCCCCTTTTTTCTCGGCCCCCGCTTGACGAATCACCCCGGGACTTTCAGGATAGGAGCGGACCGGAGCACCCCAACAAGTCGGAAACTTTCGCGAAGATTCATCAACCGGCGCCAACGTTATTTCAAATAGAATGTTGCGGATTTCCTATGGAAAATAGGTCCTAACTATAACTATCTACTGGCAACCGCCAGTAGATAATATATATATATATATATTCACTGAAAAAACCATAGGTTTCAGACACGTAATAGTTAGAAATTAGCATTTAAAAAACCTTTGAAATTCACTGAAAAAACCATAGGTTTTAGGGACAGTTATAGTTAGTTGGACATTTCACTCGTACAAAACCATAGAAATTCCCCCGTTGTAGTTAGTTCAGCTAACTATAACTCGCGCCCCGCAATGCACTGCTGATGACGTCACATATTACATCACTCATGACATGGTCAGTGACATCACTGATGACATCACTGATGATATCATCCATGTGATAATTTGATGCATCTTCTCACACCCTAATATAACCTTTGATACACCCACTCTAAATTACAGACTGCCATTCTCAAAACCATAGACACTCCAACACCAATAACTACATACCCACTCACTGATTCTTAGGTCTACACACAAATCCCCTCACTCACCCGTACAGTCACTCATACTTACGGTCACTCAGTACAGGACTATCATATGCACTCATACACCTACATAGACACTCACACACCGCCACTCATCCATAGAGGTACTCACACACCTAGTCAGTCATGCAAATAATTAATCACACTGCCATTTACTCACCTATACAGTTATACACACACCAGCTCACTTACTCATACAAATATTAGCACATTCTTACGCTCTTATACAATCACTGATACAAGCACACACTCATCCATACAGCCACTCTCACAATCACACACTCTCACTTATAGCCATTTATATACTCCAACACACATATATACTGTCTTTCACATATGTAGTTACTCACACATATACACTGAGATATACATTCACTCACTAACACATCCATACACACACTCACCCACCCATATAGTCCATCACAGATGCACTCTTGAAACCATGCACCCAGTGAATCACCCACTCACACATCTATGCACAGTCACACACACCCCACCCACACAAACACTCAGGCACCCATACAGATACTCAGACAACCAATCAATAACCCATATAGACACTCATGTAGCTATTCACAAACCCATGCAGCCGCTTACACACCAACAGACAGACGGATACAGACATTCACACAGTTTAGTCACTAACCCATGCATTCAGTAGGTTACGTTTAATCACTCACTTGTAGAGTCAGTCACTCACGTACTAAATCATCACTTGTAGAGTCAGTCACTCACGTACTAAATCATCCATTCAGACACTTATACACCCACAATACGCCTTTCCCTATATATATTAAACATATTTAAACTTTACAGAAACACAAAGTCACTGGATGATGTCATCAGTGATGTCATTTGAGATGTCATCAGTGATGTCATCAGTGATGTCACTGACCATGTCATGAGTGATGTAATATGTGACGTCATCAGCAGTGCATTGCGGGGGCGCGAGTTATAGTTAGCTGAACTAACTATAACGGGGGAATTTCTATGGTTTTGTACGAGTGAAATGTCCAACTAGCTATAACTGTCCCTAAAACCTATGGTTTTTTCAGTGAATATATATATATATATATATATATATATATATATATATATATATATACATACACATATTATCTACTGGCGGTCGCCAGTAGATAGTTATAGTTAGGACCTATTATCCATAGGAAATTCATAACATTCTTTTCCTAATAACTTTGGCGCCGGTTGACGAATCTTCGCGAAATTATCAAAACTTATGGCCCGCTCCGGTCAGCTCCTATCCTGAAAGTTTCGGGGTGATTCGGCAAGCGGGGGCCGAGAAAAAAGAGGGGTCCCAAAACGTGTTTTCTCCATGTTATTTTCCATAGGAAACTTTAGCCACTGCTACAGCCCGAACTGCTGAACGGAATTACACCAAATTTGGCAAAAAGGTAGTGCTTGGTTCAGAAAGCGCCCTTTTTTTAAATGGTGTAAATCCGTTCAGTAATTCCAGAGAAATTCAATTCCCATAGGAAACTTTATGCAAGGCTACAGCCGAACTACTGAACGGAGGCGATCCCCAGCAGCCCCGCCAGCGGGCGCAACATCCCTCCCTGTCAGTTAGAGCTCACAATATCAGGTGTCTTGAGTGCCCCCCGTCTCAGTCAGCACACTTTCCTCAGCACCAGGCGGATGCTTAGTCAATTCCACAAGCCCACCCATGCCCTGGCCAGTTCCATTGAGTGCTCATTCCCCGTGCGTCTAGCCATACCCATCCTGCAATTACCCTCACTCTCTGCCCATTTTACAAGCTCCCGTCTCCACCGCTCAAGGGAAGGTCCCTGCCTCGCCTTCCACCGGCTAGTATGCTCCCTTTTCGCGAGCACTAATCCCAGGTCAATGAACTTACTGGTGACCTTGGTTTTCGCAGTGTGGGGATACTCATGTAGTAAACAAACCCCTGGCGTCAGTGCCAGCTCTCTCTCCGTCACAGTCGTTAAGACAGCCATTGTTTCCCGCCAGTAGTCCTCCAACTGCAGGCAGCTCCAGAACATATGCAGGAACCCCGCCCCCACTAGAGCACGAGGGCAGGCAGACGACCCCCCAAAATAGTCGTTCAGTTTGTTGGGCGTTAAGTAAGCCCTATGTAAGACATAAAATTGAATGAGCTGGAAGCGCGCATTTCGGAAACTCTTCCATGGCCTCTCAACTACCGCCCCCCATGCTCCATCCGAGAAGGGCTCCCCCAGGTCCGTCTCCCATTTGAGCCGCAGCGCTGTCAGGGGCTGATGCAGGTCCTGAGTAATCCGGTGATAAAGACAGGTCACCGCTTTACAAGTACCCGCAGTCATCACCACGTATTGACACGCAAGGGACGTAGCCGGTTCCAATAGCCCCTCCGCCAATGCTTCCTCACTGCCGCAGCCAGGGCCGCATGGAAAAGGAAATCTCCACGCGGGAGATCATGACGCTCCAGGAGGTCATTAAATGGTAAGAGGTTGCCCTCCTCATATAGATCCCCCAAAGTGAGTATGCCCAGCTCCGCCCAGGACTGCAGTTTGCTCCAGTCATCCCCATGAGGCAACACCTCACACATTGTCAGCGGAATTTCAGGCGCATACAGGGTCCTGACCCGTAACTTCCTGGCCATACGCATCCAGCACCGCCGCACCACGGCCAAGTCCGACGGCAGCGCCTCGCCTCCCGGATGTACCCGCAGCAGAACACAGGACAGCAGGGGTCAGCTAGGATCCAATGCCCACATAGCCACCGGATGTCTAATGTGGCACGCCACCCACTGCGTAAACCATTGGAATTGCGCAGCGTGATAATAGACCTCCAGATCTGGTAGCGCAAGGCCCCCCTCCATCCTGGGCCGTTTCACAGTGAGCAGCGCGACCCTCCGTCTCCCCGTGCCCCACAGGAACCCCGTGATTAAAGAATCGAGCTGTGTAAAGAACCTGGTTGGTATCCAAACGGGGAGCGTCCCAAAATAATAAAGGAACCGTGGTAAGGTGACCATCTTCACCAAGGCAACCCTACCCGCGACAGAGAGCGGGAGGGATCCCCAGAACTCAAAATTAGTTTTGGCACTACGCAACGCTTGCCCCACATTACCCTCCATCAGGTCAGCACTGCCATGATAAATCCGGGTTCCCAGGTAGGAGAGGCAACAAGGCTCCCACGGTATCGCCCTCACAGTCTGCCTATCGCGCCCGCCTGCTTTGGTAGGAAACAAGCACGACTTGGCCCAATTCACACGAAGTCCCGACACTCTCCCCAAAGTCTCCAATAGCTGTTTCGTCCCTTGGAGCGCATCCCGAAGGTCAGGCAGGAACATGAGCAAGTCGTCCGCATATAGCGCAATATGGTGTTCCTGTTCCGCCACCAAAAGCCCCGCATAATAACTGCCGACCTGGCATGTGCAGCCATTGGTTCCATTGCCAGAGCAAACAGCAACGGGGACAGCGGACATTCCTGCCTCGTGCCTCGGGCCACCGCACAGGCAGCAGAAATTAAGCCCCCCGTCCTGACCCTGGCGGTAGATTCACTGTACAGCAGCGCTGTCCATCGGACGAACCGCTCCCCGAGCCCAAACTCCCGCAGTGCACCAGTAAGATAGGGCCATTCGAGGCTATCAAAGGCCTTCTCCATATCGACCGCGAAAATGCAGGCCTCCTCCTTATCATATGTGTCAGCCCCCAGGATGCGCACGAGCCGACGAACATTCATGGCGGTGTTCCGGGTCGGAACAAAGCCCGCCTGATCTCCGTGCACCAGCGTCGTCATGTGGGGCATTAGCCTCCTTGCCAGCACCCGACTCAATACCTTATAGTCCATATTGAGCATCGCGAGAGGCCTATACGAGGAGCGGTGCCACGCAGGCCTGCCCGGTTTGAGAAGAGGAACTATGATGGCCTCACGGGTGGACACAGGGAGAACACCCTCATGATACGCTCTATTATACAGCTCCACCAGGCAGGGCACCAGAGTGTCTGCGTAGGTCGCATAAAATTCCACCGGCAGCCCATCAGTTCCCGGGGTTTTGTTCCTGGCCATATGCTTTATGGCGCTGCGTATTTCACCCGCCTCAATGTCCCTACCAAGAGCAATCGCCTCATCAGAACTAACCTAAGGGAGAGCCGCATCCGAAAGGAACCTCTCGTCACCAGGGAGGCCAGGGCCCAGCTTGGTGCAATACAACTCGGAGTAGAATTGCAAAAATTGGTCATTTATTCCTCTCTGAGTATAAACCACCCCGCCCCCCTGTTCCCGCAGTTCCGTTATCGCTGTCCCTCTACGCGCCGGATTGGCTAACCAGGGCACCAGATTTATCCCGCTCCGCGTGCATCTTGTCTGTGTACGCCTTAAAATCAAAGCAACGCAAGCGCTCGAGCTGAAGCGCAAACTCCTACCTGGCCACAAGCAGCGTAGCATGTGTATCTGGGCGCTCTGGGCGCTCTCGCTCTGACACACGCAAGTGTTGCTCCGCAGCTGCCACATCTTGCAGCAGTACCTTGCGGACTCCCACCATCTCTCCTATACAGCGCCCTCGGATCACCGCCTTAAAGGCGTCCCATTCCACAAGCAGAGTGGATGCCGTATTTGCATTGGTCCTAAAGTAATCCTCAATGGCCGACCCTATAGTGTCCTTAAACACTGGGTCGTCCAGCGTGTCTGGCTGCAGCCGCCATGTGGGAATGGCCGGGCGATCCCGTTTCCAGTGCAACTGCACCAGCAAGGGGTTATGGTCCGAGGATGTTCTGGCCAAATACTCGCTATGCATCATTCCCCCATGGACATCCGGAGAGCAAAGGACTGAGTCCAGGTGAACATGCAGGTCATGTAATGAGGAGAAGTAAGAGTAATCCCTGTCAGTCGGGTGATGGGCCCTCCATGTATGCGTTAACCCCCAACGCTGCTGCCAGATCCTTCGTGCCGCCGCCAGTCTGTGTACCGGAGCATCCACTAAGGGGGGGTGTGACCGATCTAAATGGACATCAGTAATGCAATTGAAGTCGCCCCCCAAGAGCACAGATCCCACCAGCAGAGGGGCCAATTTCGCAGAGAGATGCGCAAAAAATGATACCTGGTCGGTGTTAGGTGCATAAATGCTTCCCAACACTATGTCTCTACCATCTAAGCGCCCTGACACTACTGCAAATCTGCCCTCAGGGTCCACCAGTTGGCCAGTACTTTGAAACGGGACTCCAGCCCTGACCCAGATCAGAGCACCTCGTGCGTAAGCCGAGTATGTCGTACAGAACACCTGCCCTCGCCACCTGCGCTGTAAAGCTAACCCCTCCTGCTTGGTCAAATGTGTCTCTTGCAACAACGCAATCTGTACCCCTCTCCTCTTAAGATAGGCATGGACCTTATGGCGACGTGTCATATTATGCATCCCCCTTATGTTCCAGGACAAACAACGGATACCTACGGCGGTTCCCATAAGGTGGCAGTTCGTAGTTCATTGTCCCTACTTCCTACAGCGGCATGCTTGGCCCCGAATTCTCCCCTCAATACCTCTCTAAACCCCCAACTCCCCTTCCCCAGGACAGGTTCCCTGAAACTAGTTCCCATCCAAACTAATACAACCGTTAACTGTGCACACAGCAACAGTGAGACGTGCGCCGAACCCTCAGGACCCAAAGTCCCGCCAGGTCCCCTCCCCCCGTTACAGCACCAATAGGGGGCCCCCACTCAATAATAAGCAATAGACATCGCCCCTCTCTCACCGCAGGCCCAAAAACAGACAATAAGCAAACCCAAACCAGGCCATTAGCTCAGTTCATGCAAGCAGCCGTCGCCCGCTCAGCCAAACAGGTCCGCCGTCTGCGGAGTGACCACAGGTAGTTCGATGTCAGAACTCGCTGTCGGGCTACAGGAGATAGAAGTCTCGGAGCCCCCCAGGGGACTGCCAGAGGCAGCAGCACTCGGGCTCACTGCACCCCGACTGATCACTGCAACCGCCTGTACCGCTCTGTCCCGTTCAAGGCGGAGAGTCTGCATCAAAGGTGCCCTCACCGGACTCGAGTGTGCAGGGGATCCACGCTCCACGGGGCTCGCAGCAGAGCTTCGCCTGGAGTGCATCCGTCGTGTTTCAAGCCATTGCCAGGCCTCCTGAGGCGCAGTGAAATAGTGTGTGCCAGTGGTGTCCACCACCCGCAGCCGGGCCAGGAAGAGCATGGCATATTGTGGACCAAGCTGGCGGAGTTTCCGTTTAAGCGCAATGAAGGAGGCGCGCTGCTTCTGAACCTCCCTAGTGAAATCCGGAAATATCATTACCCTGGAATTGTCAATCTGGAGCTGTTGCTTTTCTCTAGCACGCTGCAAGAGGTGATCCCTGTCCCGATAGTGCAACAGTCTCACCACCATCGGCCGCGGGGGAGCACCCGGTTTAGGAGGTCGCGCCGGCACCCTATGGGCTCGTTCTAGAGCAAAGAATGGGGACAGCCCTTCTGGGGCCACTTCAGATCTGAGCCACTCCTCCAGAAATCGGACAGCGTCATCCCCTTCTGCCCGTTCCGGGACCCCCACCAAGCGGAGGTTATTCCTGCGGGATCTCCCCTCACTGTCCTCTGCCCGGTGTTCCAAGATCCGAACCTTGGCTTCCACCTGCGTCAGGGATCTCTGCAGGATTGTCACCGCGTCCGGCACTCCCTCCATTGTTTTCTCCGCCGCCGATACTCTGTCTTTCAGTTTCCTGTGGTCATCTTTAAGCAGGGAGAGATCCACACCAATGGCGTCGATTTTTGCCTCAAGGGTTTCCCTGGACGAGGTAATAGCCTGCAGGATATCGGTCAGCGTAGGTCCCCCCGGTGCGACAGCTCCCGAGCGCCCCGGCACCTCTTCCTCCTCTTCAGATTGTTGACTTGCCCCGTCCATCTGGAGGGCCGCAAATCCCTTCTTCCTGGACACCCGCCCCATCTCAGCAGGGCACTGCACCACTCGTTTTCCCAGTTGGAGGAGGGCTGGCGTCCCGATCCCCGAAGGCTCGTCAGTGTCCCAAGCGGCCGTCTAGTGTTGCTCGCTCCCCGCCTAGCCTCCCTGACCCCGCACTTAGGTCCACTCACAGGCCCCTGAGCAGGTCCCGCCTGCAGTGCGTCTGCTCTAGTGCCTCCTCAGTTCTGCCGTGCCTGCAGCCACTCCAGAGCGTGCGATAAAATGTGCTCCTTGGTAGTGGTCCCCAACACAGCGCCGGGTTCCCCACCACCACAGTCGCTCACCAGGGCTCTCCTCCAGCCCTCCGTGCCGCCATTTTAAGACCGCTTCTCAGCGCGGGGTCCCAGCGCTCCGCCGCCCCAACGCCCTCTCCTCGGTGATATGGCCGTCAGGTGTTGGGATCATCCGGACCCCCAGCACCGCCGCCCTCAGAGGCCCCCGCCGATGCCAGGCTGCCTGCGCAGACCCAGGCTCCCAGTAATGGCCAGTCTCACTGCCACAGGCGTCTTCTCTGCACCTCCATCTGCGACTCCACAACAGCCTCAGGAAGCCCCATGGGCACGCTATGTCACCCGCTCAGAGGCAGCAGGCCCCAGTCCAGCGCCGCAGTCTCCGGCCGCTCGTGCGCCCCACCAGGTCTCTCTCCCAGTCCGCATAACCGCCATCTTTGGGTCACCTCGCAGCGCCGGGTCGTGATGCACCGCCACCGCAGCGTGTCCTGCCCCCACCTGTATTGTCCTCAATCTCCGGCTCATGAGCAGGTCCGGAGCTCGTCACCGCTGTCCAGCAGCAGTCCGCCGCATCTGTGGCGCCACAGCCCGCAGAGGTCGTCTCGTCACCTTGCGGCCGCTATCTTAGGTCGCCAGCCAAGCAGGAATAAACAAATTACTCTGCGCCGCAGGCACCTCGCTCATCGGCAGTCGCCCCACAGCGGCACCAAGTATTCCGCCACCAATTGTGCGGTAAGGGGCCCCCACAGCTGGCCAGGATCAATTACAGTGGAGGGAGGCCACGGAGGAACTCCGAGGTCCGCTTCCCTCTACATCGGCATCAAGCCACGCCCCCCTCTGCAACGCAACTCTGTTGTGCTTACTGAAGGTACCTGGTGGGCTAGTTGGCCCCCAGGGTCCCTCAGGATTCAAAGGGAATTAATTCCCCAACTTAAAACGCACCACAGGGCGTGTTTGCGCACATGTCACCTGAGGCCCCGCCCCCTCCCTTCACCACTGTGCAAACGCGCCCCGTGGAGCGTTTTAAGTTGGGGGATTAGGTCACCTTGAATCCTGAGGGTCCCTGGGGCCCAACTAGCCCACCAGGTACTTCCAGTAAGCACCACAGGCCTGTGTTGCAACGCCTGTAACAAATTGTGCAGTTGTGTTTAGGTAGTGAAGAGGGTCATGCTGGGGGTAGTGTTTTAGGGTTTAGGGTAGTGCAGTGGTGTTTGTGTAGTGTAGGGGGTCATGCTGGGGGTAGATTTAGGGTTTAGGGTAGTGCAGTGGTGTTTGGGTAGTGTAGGGAGTCATGCTGGGGGGAGTGTTTTAGGGTTTAGGGTAGTGCAGTGGTGTTTGGGTAGTGTAGGGGGTCGTGCTGGGGGTAGTGATTTAGGGTAGTGCAGTGGTGTTTGGGTAGTGTAGGGGTACTGCTGGGGGTAGTGTTTTAGGGTTTAGGGTAGTGCAATGGTGTTTGGGTAGTGTAGGGGTACTGCTGGGGGTAGTGTTTTAGGGTTTAGGGTAGTGCAGTGGTGTTTGTGTAGTGTAGGAGGTCGTGTTTTAGGGTTTAGGGTAGTGCAGTGGTCTTTGGGTAGTGTAGGGAGTCGTGCGGGGGTAGTGTTTTAGGGTTTAGGGTAGTGCAGTGGTCTTGGGTAGTGTAGGGGATCATGCGGGGGTAGTGTTTTAGGGATTAGGGTAGTGCATTGGTGTTTGGGTAGTGTAGGGGGTCATGCGGGGGTAGTGTTTTAGGGTTTAGGGCAGTGCAGTGGTGTTCGGTTAGTGTGGGGGGTCGTGCTGGAGGGAGTGTTTTAGGGTTTAGGGCAGTGCAGTAGTGTTTGGGTAGTGTAGGGGGTCGTGCTGGGTGGAGTGTTTGAGGGTTTAGGGCTGTGCAGTCGTGTTCGGGTAGTGTAGGGGGTCGTGCTGGGGTTAGTGTTTTAGGGTTTAGGGTAGTGCAGTGGTGTTTGGGTAGTGTAGGGGGTCATGCTGGGGGTAGTGTTTTAGGGTTTAGGGCAGTGCAGTGGTGTTCGGGCAGTGTAGGGGGTCGTGCTGGGGGTGGTGTTTTAGGGTTTAGGGCAGTGCAGAGGTGTTCAGGCAGTGTAGGGGGTCGTGCAGGGGTGGTGTTTCAGGGTTTAGGGCAGTGCAGTGGTGTTCGGGCAGTGTAGGGGGTTGTGCAGGGGGTGGTGTTTCAGGTTTTATGGCAGTGGTGTTCGGGCAGTATAGGGGGTCGTGCTGGGGGTGGTGTTTCAGGGTTTGGGGCAGTGCAGTGGTGTTCGAGCAGTAAAGGGGGTGGTGCTGGGGGTGGTGTTTCAGGGTTTAGGGCAGTGCAGTGGTGTTCGGGCAGTGTAGGGGGCGGTGCAGGGGGTGGTGTTTCAGGGTTTAGGGCAGTGCAGTGGTGTTCGGGCAGTGTAGGGGGTGGTGCAGGGGTGGTGTTTCAGGGTTTAGGGCAGTGCAGTGGTGTTCGGGCAGTGTAGGGGGTCATGCAGGGGTGGTGTTTCAGGTTTTAGGGCAGTGCAGTGGTGTGCGGGCAGTGTAGGGGGTCATGCTGGGGCTGGTGTTTCAGGGTTTAGGGCAGTACAGTGGTGTTCAGGCAGTGTAGGGGGTCGTGCTGGGGCTGGTGTTTCAGGGTTTAGGGCAGTGCAGTGGTGTTCGGGCAGTGTAGGGGGTTGTGCTGGGGCTGGTGTTTCAGGGTTTAGGGCAGTGCAGTGGTGTTCGGGCAGTGTAGGTGGTGGTGCTGGGGCTGGTGTTTCAGGGCTTAGGGCAGTGCAGTGGTGTTCCGGCAGTGTAGGGGGTCATGCTGGGGCTGGTGTTTCAGGGTTTAGGGCAGTGCAGTGGTGTTCGGGCAGTGTAGGGGGTCTTGCTGGGGCTGGTGTTTCAGAGTCTAGGGCAGTGCAGTGGTGTTCGGGCAGTGTAGGGGTCTTGCTGGGGCTGGTGTTTCAGGGTTTAGGGCAGTGCAGTGCTGTTCGGGCAGTGTAGGGGGTCGTGCTGGGGGTGGTGTTTCAGGGTTTAGGGCTGTGCAGTGGTGTTCGGGCAGTGTAGGGGGTCGTGCTGGGGCTAGTGTTTCAGGGTTTAGGGCAGAGCAATGGTGTTCAGGCAGTGTAGGGGGTTGTGCTGGAGGTGGTGTTTCAGGGTTTAGGGAAGTGCAGTGGTGTTCGGGCAGTGTAGGGGGTCTTGCTGGGGGTGGTGTTTCAGGATTTAGGGCAGTGGTGTTCAGGCAGTTTAGGGGGTCTTGCTGGGGGTGATGTTTCAGGGTTTAGGGCAGTGCAGTGGTGTTCGGGCAGTGTAGGGGGTCGTGATGGGGGTGGTGTTTCAGGGTTTAGGGCAGTGCAGTGGTGTTCCCGCAGTGTAGGGGGTCGTGCAAGGGGTGGTGTTTCAGGGTTTAGGGCAGTGCAGTGGTGTTTGGGCAGTGTAGGGGGTCATGCTGGGGGTGGTGTTTCAGGGTTTAGGGCAGTGCAGTGGTGTTCGGGCAATGTAGGGTGTCGTGCTGAGGGGTGGTGTTTCAGGGTTTAGGGCAGTGCAGTGGTGTTCGGGCAGTGTAGGGGGTCGTGCAGGGGGTGGTGTTTCAGGGTTTAGGGCAGTGCAGTGGTGTTCGGCCAGTGTAGATGGTCTTGCTGGGGGTGGTGTTTCAGGGTTTAGCTCAGTGGTGTTCGGGCAGTGTAGGGTGTTGTGCTGGGGGTGGTGTTTCAGGGTTTAGGGCTGTGCAGTGGTGTTCGGGCAGTGTAGGGGGTCGTGCTGGGGCTAGTGTTTCAGGGTTTAGGGCAGAGCAATGGTGTTCAGGCAGTGTAGGGGGTTGTGCTGGAGGTGGTGTTTCAGGGTTTAGGGAAGTGCAGTGGTGTTCCCGCAGTGTAGGGGGTCGTGCAAGGGGTGGTGTTTCAGGGTTTAGGGCAGTGCAGTGGTGTTTGGGCAGTGTAGGGGGTCATGCTGGGGGTGGTGTTTCAGGGTTTAGGGCAGTGCAGTGGTGTTCGGGCAATGTAGGGTGTCGTGCTGAGGGGTGGTGTTTCAGGGTTTAGGGCAGTGCAGTGGTGTTCGGGCAGTGTAGGGGGTCGTGCAGGGGGTGGTGTTTCAGGGTTTAGGGCAGTGCAGTGGTGTTTGGGCAGTGTAGGGGGTCGTGCAGGGGTTGTGTTTCAGGGTTTAGGGCAGTGCAGTGGTGTTCGGCCAGTGTAGGTGGTCTTGCTGGGGGTGGTGTTTCAGGGTTTAGCTCAGTGGTGTTCGGGCAGTGTAGGGTGTTGTGCTGGGGGTGGTGTTTCAGGGTTTAGGGCTGTGCAGTGGTGTTCGGGCAGTATAGGGGGTCGTGCTGGGGCTAGTGTTTCAGGGTTTAGGGCAGAGCAATGGTGTTCAGGCAGTGTAGGGGGTTGTGCTGGAGGTGGTGTTTCAGGGTTTAGGGAAGTGCAGTGGTATTCGGGCAGTGTAGGGGGTCTTGCTGGGGGTGGTATTTCAGGATTTAGGGCAGTGGTGTTCAGGCAGTGTAGGGGGTCTTGCTGGGGGTGTTGTTTCAGGGTTTAGGGCAGTGCAGTGGTGTTCGGGCAGTGTAGGGGGTCATGATGGGGGTGGTGTTTCAGGGTTTAGGGCAGTGCAGTGGTGTTCCCGCAGTGTAGGGGGTCGTGCAAGGGGTGGTGTTTTAGGGTTTAGGGCAGTGCAGTGGTGTTCGGGCAGTGTAGGGGGTCGTGCTGGGGGTGGTGTTTTAGGGTTTAGGGCAGTGCAGTGGTGTTCAGGCAGTGTAGGGGGTCGTGCAGGGGTGGTGTTTCAGGGTTTAGGGCAGTGCAGTGGTGTTCGGGCAGTGTAGGGGGTTGTGCAGGGGGTGGTGTTTCAGGTTTTATGGCAGTGGTGTTCGGGCAGTATAGGGGGTCGTGCTGGGGGTGGTGTTTCAGGGTTTGGGGCAGTGCAGTGGTGTTCGAGCAGTAAAGGGGGTGGTGCTGGGGGTGGTGTTTCAGGGTTTAGGGCAGTGCAGTGGTGTTCGGGCAGTGTAGGGGGCGGTGCAGGGGGTGGTGTTTCAGGGTTTAGGGCAGTGCAGTGGTGTTCGGGCAGTGTAGGGGGTGGTGCAGGGGGTGGTGTTTCAGGGTTTAGGGCAGTGCAGTGGTGTTCGGGCAGTGTAGGGGGTCATGCAGGGGGTGGTGTTTCAGGTTTTAGGGCAGTGCAGTGGTGTGCGGGCAGTGTAGGGGGTCATGCTGGGGCTGGTGTTTCAGGGTTTAGGGCAGTACAGTGGTGTTCAGGCAGTGTAGGGGGTCGTGCTGGGGCTGGTGTTTCAGGGTTTAGGGCAGTGCAGTGGTGTTCGGGCAGTGTAGGGGGTTGTGCTGGGGCTGGTGTTTCAGGGTTTAGGGCAGTGCAGTGGTGTTCGGGCAGTGTAGGTGGTGGTGCTGGGGCTGGTGTTTCAGGGCTTAGGGCAGTGCAGTGGTGTTCCGGCAGTGTAGGGGGTCATGCTGGGGCTGGTGTTTCAGGGTTTAGGGCAGTGCAGTGGTGTTCGGGCAGTGTAGGGGGTCTTGCTGGGGCTGGTGTTTCAGAGTCTAGGGCAGTGCAGTGGTGTTCGGGCAGTGTAGGGGGTCTTGCTGGGGCTGGTGTTTCAGGGTTTAGGGCAGTGCAGTGCTGTTCGGGCAGTGTAGGGGGTCGTGCTGGGGGTGGTGTTTCAGGGTTTAGGGCTGTGCAGTGGTGTTCGGGCAGTGTAGGGGGTCGTGCTGGGGCTAGTGTTTCAGGGTTTAGGGCAGAGCAATGGTGTTCAGGCAGTGTAGGGGGTTGTGCTGGAGGTGGTGTTTCAGGGTTTAGGGAAGTGCAGTGGTGTTCGGGCAGTGTAGGGGGTCTTGCTGGGGGTGGTGTTTCAGGATTTAGGGCAGTGGTGTTCAGGCAGTTTAGGGGGTCTTGCTGGGGGTGATGTTTCAGGGTTTAGGGCAGTGCAGTGGTGTTCGGGCAGTGTAGGGGGTCGTGATGGGGGTGGTGTTTCAGGGTTTAGGGCAGTGCAGTGGTGTTCCCGCAGTGTAGGGGGTCGTGCAAGGGGTGGTGTTTCAGGGTTTAGGGCAGTGCAGTGGTGTTTGGGCAGTGTAGGGGGTCATGCTGGGGGTGGTGTTTCAGGGTTTAGGGCAGTGCAGTGGTGTTCGGGCAATGTAGGGTGTCGTGCTGAGGGGTGGTGTTTCAGGGTTTAGGGCAGTGCAGTGGTGTTCGGGCAGTGTAGGGGGTCGTGCAGGGGGTGGTGTTTCAGGGTTTAGGGCAGTGCAGTGGTGTTCGGCCAGTGTAGATGGTCTTGCTGGGGGTGGTGTTTCAGGGTTTAGCTCAGTGGTGTTCGGGCAGTGTAGGGTGTTGTGCTGGGGGTGGTGTTTCAGGGTTTAGGGCTGTGCAGTGGTGTTCGGGCAGTGTAGGGGGTCGTGCTGGGGCTAGTGTTTCAGGGTTTAGGGCAGAGCAATGGTGTTCAGGCAGTGTAGGGGGTTGTGCTGGAGGTGGTGTTTCAGGGTTTAGGGAAGTGCAGTGGTGTTCCCGCAGTGTAGGGGGTCGTGCAAGGGGTGGTGTTTCAGGGTTTAGGGCAGTGCAGTGGTGTTTGGGCAGTGTAGGGGGTCATGCTGGGGGTGGTGTTTCAGGGTTTAGGGCAGTGCAGTGGTGTTCGGGCAATGTAGGGTGTCGTGCTGAGGGGTGGTGTTTCAGGGTTTAGGGCAGTGCAGTGGTGTTCGGGCAGTGTAGGGGGTCGTGCAGGGGGTGGTGTTTCAGGGTTTAGGGCAGTGCAGTGGTGTTTGGGCAGTGTAGGGGGTCGTGCAGGGGGTTGTGTTTCAGGGTTTAGGGCAGTGCAGTGGTGTTCGGCCAGTGTAGGTGGTCTTGCTGGGGGTGGTGTTTCAGGGTTTAGCTCAGTGGTGTTCGGGCAGTGTAGGGTGTTGTGCTGGGGGTGGTGTTTCAGGGTTTAGGGCTGTGCAGTGGTGTTCGGGCAGTGTAGGGGGTCGTGCTGGGGCTAGTGTTTCAGGGTTTAGGGCAGAGCAATGGTGTTCAGGCAGTGTAGGGGGTTGTGCTGGAGGTGGTGTTTCAGGGTTTAGGGAAGTGCAGTGGTGTTCGGGCAGTGTAGGGGGTCTTGCTGGGGGTGGTGTTTCAGGATTTAGGGCAGTGGTGTTCAGGCAGTGTAGGGGGTCTTGCTGGGGGTGTTGTTTCAGGGTTTAGGGCAGTGCAGTGGTGTTCGGGCAGTGTAGGGGGTCATGATGGGGGTGGTGTTTCAGGGTTTAGGGCAGTGCAGTGGTGTTCCCGCAGTGTAGGGGGTCGTGCAAGGGGTGGTGTTTCAGGGTTTAGGGCAGTGCAGTGGTGTTTGGGCAGTGTAGGGGGTCATGCTGGGGGTGGTGTTTCAGGGTTTAGGGCAGTGCAGTGGTGTTCGGGCAATGTAGGGTGTCGTGCTGAGGGGTGGTGTTTCAGGTGTTAGGGCAGTGAAGGGGGTCGTGCAGGGGGTGGTGTTTCAGGGTTTAGGGCAGTGCAGTGGTGTTTGGGCAGTGTAGGGGGTCGTGCAGGGGGTGGTGTTTCAGGGTTTAGGGCAGTGCAGTGGTGTTCGGCCAGTGTAGGTGGTCTTGCTGGGGGTGGTGTTTCAGGGTTTAGCGCAGTGGTGTTCGGGCAGTGTAGGGTGTTGTGCTGGGGGTGGTGTTTCAGGGTTTAGGGCAGTGCAGTTGTGTTCCAGCAGTGTAGAGGGTCATGCAGGGGGTGGTGTTTCAGGGTTTAGGGCAGTGCAGTCGTGTTTGGGCAGTGTAGGGGGTCGTGCTGGGGGTGGTGTTTCAGGGTTTAGGGCAGTGCAGTGGTGCTCGGGCAGTATAGGGTGTCGTGCTGAGGGGTGGTGTTTCAGGGTTTAGGGCAATGCAGTGGTGTTCCGGCAGTGTAGGGGGTTGTGCAGGGGGTGGTGTTTCAGGGTTTAGGGCAGTGCAGTGGTGTTTGGGCAGTGTAGGGGGTCGTGCAGGGGGTGGTGTTTCAGGGTTTAGGACAGTGCAGTGGTGTTCGGCCAGTGTAAGTGGTCTTGCTGGGGGTGGTGTTTCAGGGTTTAGTGCAGTGGTGTTCTGGCAGTGTAGGGGTCTTGCTGGGGGTGGTGTTTCAGGGTTTAGGGCAGTGCAGTGGTGTTCGGGCAGTGTATGGGGTCTTGCTGGGGCTGGTGTTTCAGGGTTTAGGGCAGTGCAGTGGTGTTCGGGCAGTGTAGGGGGTCGTGCTGGGGCTGGTGTTTGAGGGTTTAGGGTAGTGCAGTAGTGTTCGGGCAGTGTAGGGGGTCGTGCTGGGGCTGGTGTTTCAGGGTTTAGGGCAGTGCAGTGGTTTTGGGGCAGTGTAGGCAGTTGTGCTGGGGCTGGTGTTTTATGGTTTAGGGCAGTGCAGTGGTGTTCGGGCAGTGTAGGGGGTCGTGCTGGGGCTGGTGTTTCAGGGTTTAGGGCAGTGCAGTGGTGTTCGGGCCGTGTAGGGGGTCGTGCTGGGGGTGGTGTTTCAGGGTTTAGGGCAGTGGTGTTCGGGCAGTGTAGGGGGTCTGCTGGGGGTGATATTTCAGGGTTTAGGGCAGTGCAGTGGTGTTCTGGCAGTGTAGGGGGTCTTGCTGGGGGTAGTGTTTCAGGGTTTAGGGCAGTGCAGTGGTGTTCGTGCAGTGTAGGGGGTCGTGCTGGGGATGGTGTTTCAGGGTTTAGGGCAGTGCAGTAGTGTTCGGGCAGTGTAGGGGGTCGTGCAGGGGTGGTGTTTCAGGGTTTAGGGCAGTGCAGTGGTGTTCGGGCAGTGTAGGGGGTCGTGCTGGGGGTGGTGTTTCAGGGTTTAGGGCAGTGCAGTGGTGTTCAGGCAGTGTAGGGGGTCGTGCTGAGGCTGGTGTTTCACGGTTTAGGGCAGTGCAGTGGTGTTCGGGCAGTGTAGGGGGTCATGCTGGGGCTGGTGTTTTAGGGTTTAGGGCAGTGCAGTGGTGTTCGGGCAGTGTAGGCGGTCGTGCTGGGGCTGGTGTTTCACAGTTTAGGGCAGTGCAGTGGTTTTCGGGCAGTGTAGGGGGTCATGCTGGGGCTGGTGTTTCAGTGTTTAGGGCAGTGCAGTGGTGCTCGGGCAGTGTAGGGGGTCATGCTGGGGGTGGTGTTTCAGCGTTTAGGGAAGTGCAGTGGTATTCGGGCAGTGTAGGGGGTCGTGCTGGGGCTGGTGTTTCAAGGGTTAGGGCAGTGCCGTGGTGTTCGGGCAGTGTAGGGGGTCGTGCTGGGGCTGGTGTTTCAGGGTTTTGGGCAGAGCAGTGGTGTTCGGGCAGTGTAGGGGGTCTTGCTGGGGGTGATGTTTCAGGGTTTAGGGCAGTGCAGTGGTGTACGGGCAGTGTAGGGGGTCTTGCTGGGGGTAGTGTTTCAGGGTTTAGGGCAGTGCAGTGGTGTTTGGGCAGTGTAGGGGGTCGTGCTGGGGTGGTGTTTCAGGGTTTAGGGCAGTGCAGTGGTGTTCGGGCAGTGTAGGGGGTCGTGAAGGGGGTGGTGTTTCAGGGTTTAGGGCAGTGCAGTGGTGTTCGGGCAGTGTAGGGGGTCGTGCTAGGGGTGGTGTTTCAGGGTTTAGGGCAGTGCAGTGGTGTTCGGGCAGTGTAGGGGGTCATGCAGGGGCTGGTGTTTCAGGGTTTAGGGCAGTGCAGTGGTGTTCGGGCAGTGTAGGGGGTCGTGCTGGGTGTAGTGTTTTAGGGTTTAGGGTAGTGCAGTGGTGCTTGTGTAGTGTAGGGGGTCGTGCTGGGGGTAGTGTTTTAGGTTTTAGGGTAGTGCAGTGGTGTTTGTGTAGTGTAGGTGGTCATGTTTTAGGGTAGTGCAGTGGTGTTTGGGTAGTGTAGGGGGTCGTGCTAGGGGTAGTGTTTTAGGATTTAAGTTAGTGCAGTGGTGTTTGGGTAGTGTAGGGGGTCGTGCTGGGGGTAGTGTTTTAGGGTTTAGGGTAGTGCAGTGGTGTTTGTGTAGTGTAGGGGGTCGTGCTGGTGGTAGTGTTTTAGGGTTTAGGGTAGTGCAGTGGTGCTTGTGTAGTGTAGGGGGTCGTGCTGGGGGTAGTGTTTTAGGGTTTAGGGTAGTGCAGTGGTGTTTGTGTAGTGTAGGGGGTCATGTTTTAGGGTAGTGCAGTGGTGTTTGGGTTGTGCTGGGGGTAGTGTTTTAAGGTTTAGGGTAGTGCAGTGGTGTTTGTGTAGTGTAGGGGGTCATGCTGGGGGTAGTGTTTTAGGGTTTAGGATAGTGCAGTGGTGCTTGTGTAGTGTAGGGGGTCGTGCTGGGGGTAGTGTTTTAGGGTTTAGGGTAGTGCAGTGGTGTTTTTGTAGTGTAGGGGGGTCATGTTTTATGATGCAACGCTCCAATACCTGACCAGTCTGCACTACATAAAGCTGCAAAAAAACTAAAAATAAAAAGTGTTTTGCACACTTTTGTCATTGGGCTATATGTGGGCTACATCTGGGTAATATTTGTGCTACATTTGGGCTCTTTTTTCACTGGTGGCCATCTTGGAAGACTTCTTTTTATGAAGTTTCCTAATTTCCTCATTTACTGCAGTCTCCTCAGTAGGAAATGCTTTCAGTTTTTTACTTTGATTCCATCAAGAAGGCATTCAGATGTGTCTCACATTTGCCATAAATTCAGAATGTTAGCACTCTAGTTGCTCATTAGATCATTGTAGTAAAGCTACTGCTCACCAGGGAGTTAACTGGAAGTCTGCTGCTGGTATTGAAAGTGATTGTTTCAGTCTGCATGTCAGAATTTTCTAATGAAATAGAAGAGGATTTGAGATCTCACTTAAAACATGCCCTAATTTTTCTTTCTGCAGCACTAACCATAATTTCTATTTCAAAAAGAACCCCCTCATTTTGTTCCTTTTTAATTAAATGTTTTAAGTGTTACCGGTTTATTCCAATCATGATGGCTTCAGGTGTGCCATACTTTTGTCATAAGGAAGGCTGTTAGCGCTCTAGTTGTTCTTTAGAACACTCTGGGAAGCTGCAGTAGAACACAAAGGCATCAACTGGCAGGCTGCTCCTGTTGAAATATAACAGGAAGATATTTGAGATCACAATTGAAACATGTCCTAATTTTTCTTTCTACAGCACTAACCATAATTTCTATGACAAAATGAACCCCATCATTTTGTTCCTTTTTAAATTAAATGTTTTAAGTGTTACCAGTTTATTCCAATCAAGATGGCTTCAGGTGTGCCATACTTTTGTCATAAGTAAGGCTGTTAGCACTCTAGTTGTTCTTTAGAACACTCTGGGAAGCTGCAGTAGAACACAAAGGAATCAACTGACAGTCTCTGCCCTTGTTGGATGTACATGTTTTACTGAGAATGTCAGACTTCATTCTCACATGACTGAGAAAGATAATGTGAATTTACAGAAAATATGCTCTCATTTTAGATTCTGGAGCACCTTCCAAAACTCTATGGGACAAGCATGTGAAAATAGTTTTCTCTCAAACATGATTCATGATATCCCAGCAGAAGGTTTTTCACAGGGTAAAATCACCTTAGAACACACCACAATTCCTGAAATTAGTATGGTACCATCAACAAATGAATTCTAATGTAACTAAAGTCTGTTATCACCCTTTATAGTTCTCCTTTTGGTAACCCTCAAAATCTTTGATTCACTGCAATGCATTTCAATGGGGTACTATCATGTATATTGGTCTCAAGATGGCTGCCAGCAATTCCAGGATGAAGTGCTGACAGCCAATCAGATCTCACAATGACATGTGTGGTTAGGCTCCGCCCAGATATATATGTGATTTTACTTTTGATTTTCTCAGGAACTACTGAACGGATTTACACCATTTAAGCAAAAGGCACGACACTGAAGCAAGGGCTACCTCTTTGCCAAATTTGGTGTAATTCCGTTCAGCAGTTCGGGCTGTAGCTGCGACTAAATGTTCCTATGGAAAAATGAATGGGGAAAACACGTTTTGGGACCCCCTTTTTTCTCGGCCCCCGCTTGACGAATCACCCCGAGACTCAGGATAGGAGCGGACCGGAGCGCCCCAACAAGTCGGAAACTTTCGCGAAGATTCATCAACCGGCGCCAACGTTATTTCAAATAGAATGTTGCGGATTTCCTATGGAAAATAGGTCCTAACTATAACTATCTACTGGCGACCGCCAGTAGATAATGCATGTATGTATATAAGTGTATATACATATATATATATCAAAGCTCCAAGAGTACCCAACGTAGCTTTGATATATATATATATATATATATAATAGATCACCGCTCGCGCAGCAGAAATCCAGCACTCCGTGAGGTAAATTTGTACTCGCTTCTTTATTTTTTAAAGTAACGGCAACATCTACGCGTTTCAACAGCTGCCTGCTGTCTTGTTCACGATGTGGAGCGCCATTTCCCGAACATTTTTAAAACAATGTATCATGAACAGCACATAGGACACAAAACCGGCACTAGCAACTCTTGTTGGTTCATTGCATTATGTGGGCGCCATCTTTGCACATGTTTTTTTGCGTCAATCTCACGTTTTTATACTTAATTTTGTCTTTTTCCATTGCATGTGCATATTTTAAACACAATTCGTTATCGTTTTACATTTTTACAGTGATTTGCTATGCAAACCTACATATATATATATATATATATATATATATATATATGTAGGTTTGCATAGCAAATCACTGTAAAAATGTAAAACGATCATATATATATCCAAGCATCATCCTCCGATCACAGGAGCCCCCGACCCTACATGGCGGCCTCAATGAACAATGGGCACGGAGAAGCCCATCAATTCACCATTGTGATGCAAAAGACTATGAGGCCCACTTCCGGAGTCGTAACTTTTATTCAAAAGACACAGCAGCACATCATGCTTCCTTACTCCTTACGCGTTTCGGCATTAAATTAGCCCTGATCACAGGTGGAAACAGTTTGCAAAGTGCGTTCGTGCGTGCTTAAAATACCGTTATGTCACATGACTTATATAAACTTCATCTCCCATAGTGCATTGTAAACTAATTTTTACATACTGTAATCAGGTAGTCCTTATTTTACTGCATTGGCTCTCGTATTACTAGCCGCTTTACCGTGCACTGATGTAAGTATAAAATCCAGATGGACAAAGTCATGACAGTTCACTCGTTCGCTTAGTGCTGGATTACTACGATTGACTTGATCAAAGTTACATGCTCCGGAACGATCAGCACAGGACGTAATCCTCACTGAATCCCTTCCTCGCTGACACATTTTTTCTGTATTAGCATTTCCTCGTAGGCATGCGTGAGCAAGTGGGTCATACTCCAGAATCAAATCCAAGCATCATCCTCTGATCACAGGAGCCCCCGACCCTACAGGGTGGCCTCAATTAACAATGGGCACGGAGAAGCCCATCAATTCACCATTGTGATGCAAAAGACTATGAGGCCCACTTCCGGAGTCGTAACTTTTATTCAAAAGGCACAGCAGCACATCATGCTTCCTTACTCCTTACGCGTTTCGGCATTAAATTAGCCTTGATCACAGGTGGAAACAGTTTGCAAAGTGCGTTCGTGCATGCTTAAAATACCGTTAGGTCACATGACTTATATAAACTTCATCTCCCATAGTGCATTGTAAAGTCATTTTTACACCAAAAGCAACAATAAAGCAAGGAGAAGCGTAAAAGTAGACAAGCGAAGATTCATCCATGGTCTTGCAACAAAATCCCTGGAAGCAGCAAGCCATGGAAACTTAAAAGAACTATGACATAACGAGGTTACTCAGCCAGCAGATCCAGTAAGCCTGAAAGACCTGTTAAAGTCAAAGCTGGGAAGATAATCATAGGTAAAGAAGGACAACAATGAAGATGGGTGAGCACTTTGAAGAACTGCTGAACCAGTCCGTGCCACAATCACCACCAGACAAACAGCCAGCGAACAACGACTTACCAATCGACTGCAGCAGACCAACAAATGAGGAAATATGGCAAACCATCAAACATCTGAGAAATGGGAAGGCAGCAGAACCTGACAACATTCCTGTGGAGGCACTGAAGGCAGAAACATCACTTATCATGCTCTACCCCTTGTTTGGAAGGGTCTGGGAAGAGGAAAATGTGCCATCATACTGGAAGGAGGAATATTTCATCAAGATCCCAAAAAAGGTGACGGGAGTAACTGCTAAAACTACAGAGCAATAACTCTTCTATCAACCCCAGGGAAAGTGTTCAACAAAGTCATCCTGAAAAGAATGAAGGAACAAGTCCACAGACAAGCTGGCTTCCGCAAAGATAGATCCCGCACAGACCAGATTGCATCACTGTGCATCATCATTGAGTAGTCAGTGGAATGGAACTTCCTCCTCTCTGTCAACTTCATCGGCTATGAGAAGGCATTCAGCGTTTCGGGCTCTCATCAGCCTTTGATCTCTGGCTTGGCTTTGCAGGAGAAAACAGCGAAAATAACATCGCACTCGCGATGAGCTTTTAAGTCCCGCCTCAGTGGGCGTTAACACCTTGTGCATTGTGGTTCATAGAGTTCAATATTGTTTTAAATCCACAGTGGGTGCTGTTATTTTCCTTCACAGTTTTCAAATAATACCACAGTGGGTTGCCGCACACTCACCAAGTTGCTGTCCTGCATATTAATGTCCTTGCAACTAGCATGCTGTTCCATACTGTGCCTTTACTTTACAAGCCGCTGGATCCGTTCTGTCAACGGTTGGGCACCCTCGCGGCCAAGAACAGCGTGCTAGTTGCAAGGACATTAATATGCAGGACAGCAACTTGGTGAGTGTGCCGCAACCCACTGTGGTATTATTTGAAAACTGTGAAGGAAAATAACAGCACCCACTGTGGATTTAAAACAATATTGAACTCTATGAACCACAATGCACAAGGTGTTAACGCCCACTGAGGTGGGACTTAAAAGCTCATCGCGAGTGCGATGTTATTTTCGCTGTTTTCTCCTGCAAAGCCAAGCCAGAGATCAAGGGCTGATGAGAGCACGAAACGCGTATGGTGTGATTGGCGACACTGTAGCTGTAACCACGAAGGTTAATGTCTTCCCGTCCTGCAAGAAAGTAGCTATTTGAACGCTGTGTGTGGCACTCTCCTGTGTTTGAGCACCTTCGTCTGGAATATTTATGTCCCGTGGGAAGAACTTTGGTGCCTGGTGTTGAGACGCAGGGTGGTACGCCGCCAGACGAGGTCCACCTCAGCGAACAGAGTGCGGCCTATCCTATCAGACACTGGTGCTTTATACCTTACAGACCTACTTGCCCTGGCTCTGTCCTTCTGCCCCTAGAGGGTCCACTTAACTGGTGGGCCTTGGGTGGAGATACCCTCCCAGGCTGTGCCAGGGGTCCAAGGTTGAGACTGCCCCCTTTTCCCCTCTGGACGGACCATTGGACTCCTGGCCCCAGGAGGATGGGCTGTGGGAAAATTCCTCTGCTTACCCCGGTCCAGATCAGGATGGACCAATACACAGTCCAGCTGTCGGATCCCCGGGAGGATGCGGAAGGCCCGGCAGCCAAGGCACCTGCTCCAGCGCAGCATGGAGCAACAGACCTGGAGGTGATTCTCAAGGATTTCAGGGACGTGGTTGAATCTAAGGCTCATGGCCTTTGCATGGATCTCTCCCTGCTGTACCAAGATCTACGCAACGTGGTGGACAGAACAACTGAGATTGAGACACGGATGTCCACCGCAGAGGATGAGATCACCTCTCTTAACAGAGCACAAGACGCTGAAAATAGATCACGGCGCAATAATCTCTGACTTATTGGTCTCCTGGAGTCCATGGGGCAGTAGGGCCTCGTCGGGGTACAGGATGACTGGTTTAAAACATAGGTTCCTGACAACAAGCTTTCCGCCTTCTTTGTCATAGAGAGAGCACACCGTTCTCTGGAGCAAAGCCTCCCCCTCGATCTCACCCCGGCCTGTGATCCCACATCTCCTTAACATTATGGATCGGGACGTGATTTTGCAGGAGGCCCACTCCCAACCGGATTTTCAGTTCTCTAATTCTAAAGTGTCCCTTTTCCCTGACTATACTAAGGCGGTGCAGCAGCGTAGGCACTAATTAGCTGAGGTGAAACAAAAGCTCAGTGCACTTAACTTGTACAACATGCTGCTCTTCCAGGCCCACCTCAAAGTCATATTTTAATCCAGGACTCTTTCCTTTGACACTCCGGATCAGGCCTGGGAATGGGATATGGAACGGCGGGTGCTGCAGCGGCCGTCCACTGAACTGATCCACTCGGATGGCCCACTGGAGTGGTCTCAGGCGCTCCCCCCCAGGCGGTGGAAGAGGGCCGCTCCCGGAAGTCCCGTGTTTAGCCAGGGCAGGCTGCTGAAGGCCCAGGCTTGGATTCGGGGGGAGACTGCCTCACCTCCACCCTCTCCAACAGTGAACAAGGACCTGTCCACTACTATGATTTCTCACTCTGGGAGGCAGACCCGGGTGATTCTTCCCAGCTTTCTACATTGCCCTGACTCTGCTACCATCACATTACTTCGATCCTGCTTTCTCTGGTTATCCAATGGTGACTGAATGAAGCCCGGTATGGTGGGGACCGGTTCGCCTTCCCCCTACTGGACTGGCAGTGCGTGGGGTTTACCAGTGACCCCACTCATTTTGTTGTGTATCCCTGTGAGGATTGTACTTATCACCATTGTTGCATGTTGTCAGGCACTATATCCTTTTACAGGGGCGCCTAAATGCCACAGACATTTCCCCCGAGCTAGCTTGTTGTGGGTAGTTGTTTTGGGTGACAGATGCTTCCTGAGGTGAAGTGTGGAGGGAAGGTGTTGGGGGTGGGGGTGGGTTTTTCAGTTGGGCCCTATGGCCTGGTTCACTGTTTTTAATGTGTTTTTTCCTTTGCAGGTTAATGGCAGACACAACCACTTTCATTTTTCGAACTTGTATGGCTTCACACAGCATGCCCCTGGGGTTGTCACACTAGATGCTAGTCCCCGGCACGAACCACCTACTGTTCTCTGCATATGTCATGGCCCCCCTAAACTAACGGTTCTCTCCTGGAACGTTAACGGCCTACTGGACCGGATTAAGCGCTCAGCAGTCCTATGGTATATTAGGCGACACTGGCCGGCGGTCGTCCTATTACAGGAGACGCACGTATTGGGCACGTGTTGCGCTTTCTTAGGCCATTTCGGATATGACAGGATATACCATTCTGGCTTTGTCCGTGGCTCGAGAGGAGTCACCATCCTGCTACACAAGTCCTTCCCCTTGGCTGTTACTGGGCAGTACATGGACTTGCAGGGGTGTTACTTGGGTATTGAAGGCCACATGGAGGCTAGGCAATACCATTTTGTATTGTGCTCCATCCCTCGCCCCATTGCAACCCTCTCTCCAAACGCTGTGGTCTTTTCTTTTGACTCTCCCTCAAGGATCACGGTGGTTGGAGGCGACTTTAACGCTGGTCCCGATCCCGATCTTGACACCTCCACTGCCTTATATAGCGCCAGGTGCATCCGGCCGGTCTGTCTCTCTTCTTGGGCTGATTCTGTTGGCTTCTGTGATGAGTGTAGCTCCTAGGATCATACCCTGCATGCTTACACTCACCGCTCGGCAGTGCATGCTGCAGATTCTCACATAGATCTGCTGTGGCTGCCGGTGGCAGACCTCCTCTCGGTCCAATCCGTGCACATTCTCCAACGTGGAATTTCCGATCATGCTCCGCTTCTGCTTCTTGGGGGCTCCAGCCGGGCTCCTTGCGCCCGGGTTGGAGATTTAGAGTTTGGCATTTACACAGCGCTGAGTGCGATGCCTTTGTGGAAGAAGAATTTGGGGTGTTTTTTACGCTCAATGTAGGATTGTTTTCTTCAGGAGCGACTGTGTGGGCGGCCAGTAAGCCTTCGTTGTGTGGCTATCTTAAGGGAAATATTCGCCGAGCCGAGGCCCAGTGCCTGTAGCGGGTGACCGAACTTGAGGGTCACATACTATGCTTGGAGGCCGCCTTCCATTGCCGTGACACTGATGCCACTGGTGACGTTCATTGTCCTTTGGCCATAGCCCGCACTGAACTGCGGCAGGACCCCCTTGAGGAGGCCAGGCAATGCTGGTTGGCCTTCATGCAGAATATATGCACATCCGGAGACAAATCGAAAAATTACTGTACTGGCTGGCAACCGGTGGTATCTCGGACAGGGTGGTCCTGGCGACTCGGGACTCATAGGGACACCACCAGGAGGAGTTATCTACCATAGCCTAGATCTTCGCTTATTTCTATCAGGGGTTGTGCTCACGCCGCCCGCCGCCACCCTCAGAGGTAGCAAACCTGCTTCTGAATGACATAAGGCTTTCTATGTCCCCATCCTTTGTACTTCTATAAAGCTGCGGTGTGGCATGGGTCCTTTCCACCTGATCTAGACTGTGGCACAATTGTAGTCCTCCCTAAGGAGGGCCTTCCCCATGATCTATGTTCGACCTACCGTCCGGTCTCCCTCATTACTATTGATATTAAGATCAATGCGAAAGTCCTAGCAACGCGGCTGGTATGTGCCTCACCGCACCTGATTCACCCAGATTAATGTGGATTCATGCCGGGTCGCAGGACGCGTCACTGTGTCAGGAGGATCCATGCCGTGCTTTATCGGTCGCAAGACCTTGAGGGTTCACTGGCTCTCCTGTTAATTGACTTTACTAAGGCCTTTGACACAGTATCATGGGATTTTCTGGACGCGGTTCTACAACGGGCTAGATTAGGAGAGGTGTTCCGTCGCATGGTGCGTCTTCTCTATAGCACCCCAACTGCTCGGGTCTGGGTGAACAGGGTCCTCTCTTCCCTCTTTCCCATTGAACGCGGCACGTGCCAGGGTTGTCGCTTTCTCCACTGTTCGCCCTGGCGATAGAACCCCTGGCACGGGTTATTGGCTGCGATGCTCAGATCTGGGGCTGGCCGTGGGGTTTGAGGACCGCATTGCGTTATACGCTGATGATGTTCTTTTGTTTTTGGGAAATCTGCAGATTTCTGGGCCCCGATGCCTGTCACTCCTTTAGTTATACGGCGATGCGTCCAGTCTCTGGATTAATGAGGGCAAGTCCTGCCTAGTGGAGGTGTGGGGAGATGCCCAAGGGCGGATTTGCTGCCCCAATATTCCCATCCAGAGCAATTCCTTTAAATATTTAGGGATTCATATGTCACCCTTCCCAGACCTGGCGTGGAATCTTAATTTCCGGGGGCTAGCCCAAACGCTTGAGCGCAACCTGGGCCACTGGGCACCTCTTCTGTTGAATCCAATGGGGGTGCACCTCTTCAATGGTGGCCTGGGTTTATTGGACATATACCTTTACTACCCACTTGGAACGATTAATGAATGGTTTATGGGTGGGTGGGACTACCCCGCATATGGCTTGGAGATTTAGTCACTGAGCTTGGATGGTCTGCTTGATCTCCTGTATGGGGCGCGTCTGCCCTCCACACTGCCCTCATGTACGCGGGTGCCTCTTACCTGCTCAAAAGTGGCCCTTTGGCTCATCGGGTGGGACAGTCGACTCACTTAACAGACTCCTCTATGGAGAGGAACATGACTGGGTCAGCTCTCAACTCTGGATGGCTTCGCCCCTTGGGACCGGATTGGGATCTCTTAACTGGGAGGTGACTATAGAGGGGGCCACCTCGAGATGTTTATTTTTTTATTTTTTTTATTTTAAAAGGTTTATAGAGCGCTAGCTTGACCCGTAGGTATCAGAGCGCTTTACATACACACTGTAAGCTGAAGGAAATTGCATTACATAGTAGGAAGGCAGTAAGGAAGCAAACAGAGGTAAGGAAAAAATACAAAATGAGAAACAGGTAGACAGTGCATCGGAGGGAGAGAGAACAAACGAGGGTGGTTAACGCAGTCCGGTCACCAATTGTCCTAGAATGTCAAGAGAGAGAGGAGTCAACTCGGATGTTGCAGTCTAGGTTAGTTGACGTTGGTCAGGAAAGTATTTGTTAAGGAGATGGAGTTTCAGGTCCCTTTTGAAACAGGAGAAGGAGGGGTTGCATCTGAGGACTCTAGGGAGAGCGTTCCACATCCTGGGAGCGTTGCCAGAAAACGATCGGTATTGGGTGGTTTTCTTTTTCAGTTTCGGAGGGATAAGAAGGAGAGAGTTGGAGCTTCTCAGCGTTCTAGATTGACCTGCTCTAACCAGTTTGTTATTCAGGTAGTTGGGGGCCGGTGAGTGCAGGGTTTTGTGTGTGATGCAGGCCAGCTTGTAGATACACCTCCCTTCCATGGGAAGCCAGTTGAGGGAGTTGAGAGCTGGAGTGATGTGTTCGAATCTTTTTACTCCAGATATGAGACGAGCGGCCATTTCAGGATCTGAAGTCCCGGTTCTCCCTTTCCAACTCTCAGTTTCTTCCTTACCTCTAACTACATCACGCCCTACAATTTTCTTTGGGCGCCTGGGTAAGGGGGCCACCTCAAAGATTTACCATTTGCTGGTCATCCACACCACTGATAGCCTTGAATGTGCTAAGCAGAGAAGGGGGGTGTGGGTGGGAGACCTGGATGAAGATGAGTGGAGGGAAGTCTGTATAGCGCCCGCGAGCTGGCAATTTCAGCGCGACTGTGCATAGTCCAATTCAATTATCTACACGCCACATACCTCACCCCCCAGCATTTGCAGTGCTTATCTCCCGATGCCCCCGGCACGTCTGCAATGTGTCCGCTTCTGGCAGCAGATTTTTTCCATATGGCATGCGACTGTCCAGTGTTGAGGCCTTACTGGAAGGGAATAGGTCGAGAGCTTTCTTCTGTTCTGGGTCGCACAGTGGAACTCACCCCTACTGTTGGGGCTGGTGGAAGACTTTTGGGGCCCGTGGGTCGAGCGGGCCGTTTTGGGGGGGCCTGTTTGGTTGCAAAGAGGGATGTAGCCCATGCCTGCAAGCAGCGAGCACCTCCGACCATCGGGTGCTGGCATAAGGGGGTAAACTGGTGTGCACATCAGGAAAAGCCGTTTTTTGTGGCTCATGGCTATCCTCAGAAGCATGACCGAATATGGGGGAAATGGTTAGGCCATTATGGACTGTCATTGTGATTCCTTGCTGGTTTGTTATACTGATGTCAGTTCCAGCAATGTTATGGCCTATATGCAATTTCTGCTTTGAGATAATATGTGTCTTATCGCAAAACCTTCAATAAAAATTGGTTATCAATATTTTTTTTAACTTAATTAGCTTCCTAGCCCATCTCCCTACAAACCCAACAACTTGCTACAACACTATAAATTGTTATTAACAATTAAATAAAACATTCTAAATCACTTAAACTTACAACCTATATTTTAAAAAATGTATTACAAATGTACAAACAATAGTAGTACATAAAATTAATTTATTAAGTAAAACACATTAAAATAATTTTAAAACAATACTTTTTAACAACTGTATTGCTGAAAATATTAAAAAACAATATTCTTAATAACCATATTATTTTCACAAAGAAAGCATACTGTTTACAACAATCTTTTTGTATCACAATATAATTTAATCACAATATATTTGTCTGACATTTCTGTCCTCTGATATTTTGAACTCAATATTTTTAAAATATTTGATTCGCAAGCCTTTTGCTCTTCACAGTTACTTTATTTCAATTGGAAATGGGAGGGTACATTTACTGAGGCCATGTGTTGTTTAATTCAGAAAAAAGAAACAGATCTCACTTATTGTAAAGATGATCGCCAAATTTCCCTGATTAACCTTAACTGTAAGCTTTTTGCAAAATCTTTGGCAGCTACCAGAACAGATAGGTCCTGAGCAAATGGGTTTTGTAAAAAGGTTTAGTGCTATCTGATTTAAGAATTTTTTTTAATGCTTTTTTTTCTTTAAAGCTTTTTCAGCATTATATGCGGAAAAAGCTTTTGTTCGGATCAATTGGGATTTAATGACTTAATGTATAAAGCTCTCCAATGGCATGGCTTTGGTTCTACCACACTAATTTTCGTTATTGTATTCGTCCCCTATAGCTTCTGTTTATGTCAAGGGAGTTTTGTGTTCCCATTTTCTCAGAAGGTTTCCTTGAATGCTGAAGGCAAAATATATCTTTCTCTGGTGTCGTACAGTTCCAACTATCTCAGTAAGACTGTGGGGTCGATTCCGATTCGGGCCGGAAAAAGCACCGACCGACTCGGATCCAGAAATTATACCGACCGACACGTACCTGTGGCGCCCGACAAGCCAAGTACGATGCAAGGCGTGCACAGTCCGGACGACACGTACCGAATCCAAGTCGACCGACCGAGCCGCACGGAAAACAGCAATCCGGTCGGAAAAACACGCGAATCCAACCGACCGACACGCACCCGGAACAAATCCGACCGAAACGTACACGCGAACTCCAAACCGCAAAGTACGATGCAAGGCGCGAAAACCACGACCGAGTCGGACGGAGGCCAAGCCGTACGACCGACACGCATACAAAACCGAGCCGAAGCAACACAAAACACCGCGACCGACGCGTACGCAGCATAGAAAACTGCACATACACAGCGTGAACGAAACGGAGAAGACCGTACGAGACAAATGCAGGGTCCGACTCGGTCACAAGAACGTTTCCAACAGACAGTACAAAGGAAAAATCACCCAAAAAAAGGCCAAACAAGCAATTACCAAGCCAATAAATACTGGGGGGGGTGGGGACAGAGAACAAAGACACACCCACAACTCCACCCATATAAAGGACACAAATCACAACCATGAGCCTTTGCAAATGCCATTCCACTGCCAGCACCCAAGAGAAAACAACCACACACCCACAGCTCATCCCTCACACAAGCCACACACCATCAGCACACCAACAAATACCCACCTCACATACACCCAGCAAAACACACACTCACACACCCTCACCTGCACACCAACACACACATCACTCACCATCACCACCCACCACCATGCCCCCCAAGAAGAATCCCAAGTTCCTAGATTGTGAATTGGAAGTCATGGTAGACGAGATCCTCAGGGTAGAGCCACAGCTGTTTGGCACACTGGTCCAACAGACCCCATCTCCCAGAAAACCAAGATGTGGGAGAGGATCATCAACAGGGTGAACGCACAATCACCATGTCGGCGCACAAAGAGCGACATCCAGAACAGGTGGTATGACGTGCGCAGGAGGGTACGGGACCTGCTCAAAAAGACTACATCAACAGCCAATACACCGGCAGTGGCCCTCCTGCCAAGCCAATATACCTCAGGCCCTGGGAGGAGAAGGTGCGGGCCATCCTTCCGCCAGTGAGCGTATATGGACTAGAGGACATCCCAGAGCCTGGTGAGTACACAACAAATGTACACAATATACTGCCACAAAACACACACACATCACTGTCAAGGGGAGAGTCAAACCATGCACTCATAGCAATTACACAGCAACCAGAACAGAATCATCCCAAAATGTGTATGTCAGTCAGATAAACACAACACATGCCATCAAAAAAGTCACATCCAACTGTGCCATCACATGTACAAACACAACTACAACTACAGCTAGGCAGTGGCACAAATAGAACTAACAAACACATCCAGACATGTAGCTACCACAACAACACCAACACACAGTGAAGACCACTCAAAGGAAGGAATTCTGTGTATGCTGGCCAAGTCAGTGTAGCCAATAGCATCATGGGAGTCGTAGTCACACATATTGCCCCCCCCACAACTGTCCCATCAACACCACCATGAACCATGCGCACATCACAGGGAGTGGAGAAGGACTCACAAGATGGCTGACACTGGCAACTGCTGTGGGGAGCACAAGGCCCTGCTGGCAACTGTGCACCAACAAACAGCAGGACACCGCTGACTGACATCCTGAGAGACAACTTCCACTCCCTGCAATGCAAGCACGTTCCATGGTGGGATAACTGGCTGGCTGGGTGGGTGGGAAGGAAGACTTGCAGCACTGACCATAGTCACAAGCACCTCCCCTCACACACACCCCCCAACACAAACTCCACAGAACCCACCTGGTAGAATGCAATGCCCCCATCCTAACACAAGATCCCACAAAGAACCACCACCCTGGGTTATGTTGTGTGAAGCACAGGGACACTCTTGGGACTTTTAGCCAAACAACTGCCAGGACAACACTCCCAGCCATCCTGTCAGCACAGCCAGCCCACCCCACAGGGAAGCAGAGTCAAAAGGAAGGAAGCATGGGCATGTTGGGAAGGGGGTGGAGGCAATAGCATGATGGGAGTCGTAGTCACTGATATTGGTCACCCCCACAACTGTCCCATCAACACCACCCTGAACCATGCTCACATCACAGGGAGTGGAGAAGGACTCACAAGATGGCTGACACTGGCTACTGCTGTGGGGAGCACAAGGCCCTGCTGGCAACTGTGCACCAACAAACAGCAGGACACCACTGACTGACATCCTGACAGACAACTTCCACTCCCTGCAATGCAAGCACGTTCCATGGTGGGATATCTGGCTGGCTGGGTGGGAAGGAGGACTTGCAGCACTGACCATAGTCACAAGCACCTCCCCTCACACACACCCCCCAACACAAACTCCACAGAACCCACCTGGTAGAATGCAATGCCCCACATCCTAACACAAGATTCCACAAAGAACCACCACCCTGAGTTATGTTGTGTGAAGCACAGGGACACTCTTGGGACTTTTAGCCAAACAACTGCCAGGACAACACTCCCAGCCATCCTGTCAGCACAGCCAACCCACCCCACAGGGAAGCAGAGTCAAAAGGAAGGAAGCATGGGCATGCAGGGAAGGGGGTGGAGGCAATAGCATGATGGGAGTCGTAGTCACTGATATTGGTCACCCCCACAACTGTCCCATCAACACCACCCTGAACCATGCTCACATCACAGGGAGTGGAGAAGGACTCACAAGATGGCTGACACTGGCTACTGCTGTGGGGAGCACAAGGCCCTGCTGGCAACTGTGCACCAACAAACAGCAGGACACCACTGACTGACATCCTGAGAGACAACTTCCACTCCCTGCAATGCAAGCACCTACCATGGTGGGATATCTGGCTAGCTGGCTGGGAAGGAGGACTTGCAGCACTAACCATAGTCACAAGCACCTCCCCTCACACACACACCCCAACACAAACTCCACAGAACCCACCTGGTAGAATGCAATGCCCCCCATCCTAACACAAGATTCCACAAAGAACCACTACCCTGGGTTATGTTGTGTGAAGCACAGGGACACTCTTGGGACTTTTAGCCAAACAACTGCCAGGACAACACTCCCAGCCATCCTGTCAGCACAGCCAGCCCACCCCACAGGGAAGCAGAGTCAAAAGGAAGGAAGCATGGGCATGCAGGGAAGGGGGGTGGAGGCAATAGCATGATGGGAGTCGTAGTCACTGATATTGGTCACCCCCACAACTGTCCCATCAACACCACCCTGAACCATGCTCACATCACAGGGAGTGGATAAGGACTCACAAGATGGCTGACACTGGCTACTGCTGTGGGGAGCACAAGGCCCTGCTGGGAACTGCACACCAACCAACAGCAGGACACCACTGTCAGCCATCTTGACATTGCTCTCACACCCACACACACTGAACTCCCCACAAAAGCAAGTAAGTATGGGAATGCTGGGAAGTGGGGTGGAGGCAATAGCATGATGGGAGTCGTAGTCACAGACATAGCTCACCCCCACAACTGTCCCATCAACACCACCCTGAACCATGCTGACATCACAGGGAGTGGAGAAGGACTCACAAGATGGCTGACACTGGCTACTGCTGTGGGGAGCACACGGCCCTGCTGGCAACTGTGCACCAACAAACAGCAGGACACCACTGACTGACATCCTGAGAGACAACTTCCACTCCCTGCAATGCAAGCACGTTCCATGGTGGAATAACTGACTGGCTGGGTGGGTGGGAAGGAGGGCCGGCTGTCAACCAAACACAACCAATGCAGACCATGTTCACACCCCAAAAAATACATAGAAATGCCCAAATAATGCAGGACAATGTGCCACACCAATATCAACCCCTGACTGTGACGACTTAGGACAATGCAATGTACAGGCCCGCACCCAGAGGCACAGTCACAACTGTCAGGTGTGTCAACCATTGATGCCTGCAGAAACATAACATACATTGTGTGTGTCTCCCAAAAACAGGTGATGATGGGGACACAGCAGCAGACGCTGAGGAGTCCCAGTCCCAGGCTCAAGAGGATGTGGAGCTCACTGGCGTCATACAGCCTCTGTCCTCCTCGGACGATGAAGACCAACCTGGCACATCCGGTGCAAGTCTACATGCAGCACCAGCTGCAGCACCAGCAGGACCACCAGCTGCACCCCCTGCACCCACCCCTCCAACGACTGTCACCACAAATACCATCCCTGCCGACATGGACAGAACAAGGAGCAACACCAGCACGGGGACCCTGGACCAACCTGGGGCCATGGACACCACCACCACCACTAACCCCCAAGGTGGACCAGGGTCATCTGAGCGTGCCACTGCACACACTGCACATGTCAGCAGGGGTGGTGGGAGGGGTGGGAGACAGAGGTCGCTGCTTGCAGAGGTTGCTGGTGTGCATGATGACCCACAACTGGTACGCATAGCTGATGCGTACCAGTCCAGCACCGGAGACCTCAGCCAGGTAGTGGGGCTCCTCAGAGACATGAAACAGCAGCAGGCTGCCCATCATGCCCGCTTGGACTCCCACATGTCCCACGTGGAGTCACACATGTCCCGCGTGGACTCACACATGTCCCGCGTGGAGTCCAAGTGGGATGCACTGCATGAGATGACGGCGGTGCACAGGGACATTTTACAATGCCTCCGCCAGATGAACAGCAACGAGTCCACACCTCCCTGTGTGCCAACATCTGGTGCCGAACAAACTGCAACTGCCACAGGGAGGGAGGATGACTCTGGCGGAGAGTCCCCTGCACCGCAGCAGCCTGTACTTGAGGTGCCCCCCCCCAAGAAGAGGGGTCGTCCGAGGAGGGGCAAGTGAGAGGCCGATGGCCAAGCGCAACTCCCAGGAGGCCTGAACCTGTTCTGGATGTTCACCTTTGTGCACAGACTGTTCACCCTGTTGACGGCAACACTACTCCCACACATTGCATGAGGAGTACAAGTTGGACCAATGTGTCAGACAACTGTGGCCCCGATACTGGGGATTCTGTCTACCAGGACTTTCAATTCACCTAGGAACTTCGGATTGCAAGATTTATGTACAGCACTACCCATCCTATGCACTATTCACACAAATGTATCACAATAAACACACTAATACACCATACTTGCCTCTGTTGTGATTCCAACGTGGGTGCTGTTATGGGGATGATGAACTGCAAAATTACACTGTGTATGCGAACTGCAACAGCAAGGACAACACAGGCATGTGAGTAAAGGCAACGTGACACATATGAGGGAGACACACCACCAGGGCTACACAACACATACACACCTAGGCCATCTGACTCATTGCCTACACTGATGTTGCCAGGGAAGACGGTGCAATGCACAGACACCACACCCATTCCCAGTTGTAGACAAGTAGCCCACAGGTGCAGTAAGGAAATGGCAGTCAAATGTGTGACCACAGACAACGCACATCACAAAGTGAAGCACAGGTTTATTACACAGTTGCAACATGTCGTAACCACTACAGATGCAAGGTAATCCCACCTGGCAGCGGGCACACAGTCAACAACTGTAGACGGAAGGAAGTCCATGGGTGTGGCGCACATCACCTGTAGGGACACAACAGCTACCAGCCTGGAAGTGCAATCACGTCGTCGGTGGACCCAGTTGACCAAACGAATCTGAAAGTACCCTGTGAAGGACAGAAATGACACACAGTCAAAAGCAATGGAGTACAGGACAGAACAGCAAAACTCATGCACAATACATGTTACAAGATACCCACCCAGAACCAAGTTAGCATGTCAACACTGTTGGGGAGTACAGCCCACCTGTAAGCACACATCGCAACACACACCCAGTCAAGTAGCCCATGGACACACTCCAACAGCACCAGAGCACCACCTACACATCATGCCAACTCACATCATTGACATGATACCTCAGGATACTCACATTCAGCTAAAGAAGTTGGTGATGAGCTGTGTGCGGACATCACCATCATCATCATCATCATCATCGTCACTGGCATCGTGGTCCAGGCCAGGATCCTCCACAAGTGGCGGATGTTGGTCATTGTCATCCTGGATGAGAGGCAACTCCTTCCGCACTGCCAGGTTGTGGAGCATGCAGCAGACGATGATGATCTTGCACACTTTCGCTGGGGCATATGGGAGGGACCCTCCGGTCTTGTCCAGGCAGCGGAAGCGGCTCTTCAGGAGACCAAATGTCCGCTCAATCACTCTCCTGGTCCGACCATGTGCCTCATTGTAGCGCATCTGGGCTGGTGTCACAGGGTTCCTGAGGGGTGTCAGCAACCACGGCATGTTGGGGTATCCCGAGTCACCTACGGACAGACAAGTGCACATTAGCTGACTTGGAAAAGTGGGCGGAATACTACAGATCAGATCACACACAATGGCACAAAGTCAGTACACACCGACAAGCCAGGCACGCTGGTTCTGCATCTGTGCCATCATCCTAGGGATGCGACTACTCCTCATCACAAAGGCATCGTGTGCTGAACCAGGGAAACGGGCACACACGTGTGTGATGGTCATGTCTGCAAGACACACCACCAGTGCATTGACCGAGTGGTAGTGCTTGCGATTCCTGTAGGCCTGCTCCTGGGCCTGTGGTGGTACCAAAGCCACATGTGTCCCATCAATGGAGCCAATGACATGCGGCATCCTCCCCAGGGCATAAAAGTCACTCTTCACGTCAGTGAGTCGTCGCAGTCTAGGGAAATAGATGTACCGGTTCAGGAATAGCAACATTGCCGCCAAAACATCGCGGAGCACACGGCTCAACATGGTCTGTGACATCCCACCAGCAGTCGCCACAGTATGTTGGAAGGTACCGGTGGCAAAGAAGTGTAGGGCTGCCATCACCTTCACCTTGGGGGTCAGCGCTGTAGGATACGGCCGGCCAGGCTGCAAATGTGGGGACAACTGCACTGCCAAATCCTCAATCAGCTGCCTGGTGAAGCGGTACCGTCGGATGCTGTCCCGTTCCACCATCGTTGCCAGGTCTGGGAATGGTCGATGGACAGCAGGAGCCCTGCAGTGCAGAGGAGAAGTAAGCAAGATTGTCAGTCAGCCCACATATGCGGCATTGAACACACTCAATATCCCAACATACATCATTATGAGGCACAACTACATGAAGTGTGCAGTTCCGTAAGGACATGTATGGTACATACATGGCCAACATCTGTCAACACGGTCCAACAGGTGGCATCAATTAGTCCCAGGTTGGCCCATTGGATATCATGAGGCCGTGTCACAGTTCCCATCTCCTGCTGCCGTGTCACCATCACCCCCACAGTGACATGTGAGGACAGATGTGCCCCAGGCACCACAGCTCAACGACAGGTACATTCCCAGGGACCCTGTATTGCCACATGGACACTGGCATTACATGGAGTATCATGTATACACCACAGCAAAACAACCATGACCCCCACAGGTAGTGGTCCCACTTGCCACGGCAGGACAGACATGGACGTCTGTGACACACACACGCACAACATCAAAGTCCATGCACACACAACCTGGATGTGGAGACTGTCTCCCATTGTGCACATGAAATCAGAGACATTGTAAACACTACATGCACAAAGACTGTGGAGGACCATCAACATTGTGCCACTGGGACACCCTGGCTCAAACATACCGTCCCACATGGGACTCACGGGGTATGTGACATGACATACACATACACCACCGTGAAATGTGACCATGGCACATGCACAGATATGAACAGTTGCACATCACAGTGGTCATGTACACGTAACACCCAGGATCCTGTCCCCATGAACACGTGCACAGCCTGGGGGTGGCTGCCCACAGGTGACACCCACAGGACAACATGTACACCAACATACACACAATAGGAAATGCAGCCTTACATGCCTTATGATAAAGTCTGGACAGGCTGTCGTGATGTAGGTGTGCCCCTCACTCCCTGGGAGCTATCTGTGGCTGGCATATGACCATCTGAGACAGGCATGCTGACATATGCCAGTCACATGTACAGTGATGCGTTGAACAGCAATGGACCGATCGGTGCCCCCGGCCGGCCCATTGCATTCAATGTGTGCGGGTACGCGTTGTACCCCTGTACGCGTTGTACCCCTGTACGCGTTGTACCCCTGTACGCGTTGTACTGCAATGGACCGGTCGGTGCCCCCGGCCGGCCCATTGCATTCAATGTGTGCGGGTACGCGTTGTACCCCTGTACGCGTTGTACTGCAATGGACCGGTCGGTGCCCCCGGCCGGCCCATTGCATTCAATGTGTGCGGGTACGTGTTGTACCCCTGTACGCGTTGTACCCCTGTACGCGTTGTACTGCAATGGACCGGTCGGTGCCCCCGGCCGGCCCATTGCATTCAATGTGTGCGGGTACGCGTTGTACCCTGTACGCGTTGTACTGCAATGGACCGGTCGGTGCCCCGGCCGGCCCATTGCATTCAATGTGTCGGGTACGCGTTGTACCCCTGTACGCGTTGTACTGCAATGGACCGGTCGGTGCCCCGGCCGGCCCATTGCATTCAATGTGTGCGGGTACGCGTTGTACCACTGTACGCGTTGTACTGCAATGGACCGGTCGGTGCCCCCGGCCGGCCCATTGCATTCAATGTGTGCGGGTACGCGTTGTACCCCTGTACGCTTTGTACTGCAATGGACCGGTCGGTGCCCCCGGCCGGCCCATTGCATTCAATGTGTGCGGGTACGCGTTGTACCCCTGTACGCGTTGTACTGCAATGGACCGATCGGTGCCCCGGCCGGCCCATTGCATTCAATGTGTGCGGGTACGCGTTGTACCCCTGTACGCGTTGTACTGCAATGGACCGATCGGTGCCCCGGCCGGCCCATTGCATTCAATGTGTGCGGGTACGCATTGTACCCCTGTACGCGTTGTACTGCAATGGACCGGTCGGTGCCCCCGGCCGGCCCATTGCATTCAATGTGTGCGGGTACGCGTTGTACCCCTGTACGCGTTGTACTGCAATGGACCGATCGGTGCCCCCGGCCGGCCCATTGCATTCAATGTGTGCGGGTACGCGTTGTACCCCTGTAGGCGTTGTACCCCTGTACGCGTTGTACTGCAATGGACCGGTCGGTGCCCCCGGCCGGCCCATTGCATTAAATGTGTGCGGGTACGCGTTGTACCCCTGTACGCGTTGTACCCCTGTACGCGTTGTACTGCAATGGACCGGTCGGTGCCCCCGGCCGGCCCATTGCATTCAATGTGTGCGGGTACGCGTTGTACCCCTGTACGCGTTGTACTGCAATGGACCGATCGGTGCCCCCGGCCGGCCCATTGCATTCAATGTGTGCGGGTACGCGTTGTACCCCTGTACGCGTTGTACCGCAATGGAGCGATCGGTGCGCACCCATTGACAATGGGCTTGCCTGGCAACGGACGCGTTTTCGAATTTCGAACGAGTCGGTTGCTGTAAAATCAGTTGGTCACCCACAACAATGTTGCAAAATCATGTATGTCATGAAGTTGAAGATTTGAAGGATGCTGTGGGCATGTTTTGGTGCTGCTATTCCATGGATTGGCCAGATTCAGAAGATGCAAACGACTTGGACCTATCACTTTGGACACAAGGGACAGTATCTGCCTCTCCAGCACATATATATTGCTGGCTGTTCCCCTGAGAGCTCACTTGCCTGCACTACATGCTCCAGGACGACATCTGCCACTGCACTGCTGCTGTCTCTGCCCCTCTGGACCCTGCAATGGCACGTACTGTGGAGATAGCCCCAGCCTTCAGCCTTGAGGAGAACCAGGCCCTGCTGGACAGCCTACTTCCACAGTACAGCAAGCTGTATGGGACACCAGGGGAGCAGGAGAGTGTTCTGTGCACTGCCTTTCTGAATGTGCATATTGTCTGACTAGCAAGGCTGAAAGTCTGCACGCCACTGGCGAGCAGGCTCACTGAGTAGTTGTCACCCCCCATAGTGTGTAGTGACATGCACTGGACAGGTATGGTGCAGTGACAGTGCATTTGAACAAGGTTTTACTTCCCATGCAATGATACCATGTAGTGACGTCTGGCAAACTGTCCATGGGCAGCTTTGCACTGCCTGTGTACATCATGTGCCCCTGTGATTGAGACATGTATATACAACTGTGTCATGCACGGATATGTTGCATGTGTAGTAATGGCCTTTTCACTTTGTCATCCTGACAGGTTAATGCCCATCGGAAGCAGGAGATCTGGAAGGACATCGTCCGGGCTGTCCGGTCCGTGGGGGTCTACAAGCGCCGGATCCGCAACTGCCAGAAGAGGTGGCAGGACCTTCGGGGCTGGACCCGGAGGATTGCACGGGTCCAGCTGAAGCTGTCGCCTCCTCGCAGGAGGGGCGGAACACGGACCCTGACCCCCCACATGCTCCAGATCCTGGCGGTGGTGTTTCCAGACCTGGATGGGCACCTGAAGGCCAGACAGCAGCAAGGAGGGGGTGAGTCAAAGACTGCACTGTGAACTCTGTATTACATGCTTTGTGCCCTCCTCTGGCCTGGTTCATCTGCCACAGTGCAGCAGTCATGTTGTCCAGGAGCCATGTCCCTCTATTGTGCACTGCCCACTGCTCATCTGATACCCAGGTGTGGCCCTTACATTCAGGGAATTGTGTCACTTGGGACTGTGTCCTTGCAGTTTGCTTCACTAAAGGTGGGGGACAGCATCTGTTTCCCTAACTCTGTTGTGGGCATCATGGGTGGGTCCATTGTTCACACAACGCCTGTGTTCGGACATGTAATCTGCGTGTTGCTTTGATATGCGGTCCACTTGCTGAGCTGAGCCACCACATGTGCCTGGGGTATGTGGCACACGCCCATGCAGCGGGTGGGAACAATGTTTGGGCCCCAGGAGTGTGCAGATTATGTGTGTCACACTTACATAGCCAGCTATCCACTGTCCAGGGCTCATCCCTCATTCATGTGGAGCAGGACAGTCATGCCTACTCCAGGCCATGCAATGCACTCTGTACTCCCACTCCCGTGTATCAACTGACACATTGTGCGCAGTGATTTGACCCCTCAGGTGTCTGCCTCTGTGTCAGTGTGCTGTGGATCAGTTGCCAGGACTGCTGGGGTGTTTCTTGGTAGGGGCTCAGCATGCCCCTGGAGATGTGACCATAGGAGACGATACTTGTGTGTCACATAGGTGTTTGATCAGCTGCCCGTGCAGACTGGGGTATGTGAATGTGAAGTTCAGGCAGCTGCTCCCCATTCACAGCAGATTGTGAGGGGCTCAAGTTCAGAGGGTAGTGTCACAGGTCTCCCATATGTCCAATAGGTATGACCTGGACAGATGAGGGTTAAGATGATGTGTTGTGTGGGGGATGTACATGTGCACTTGTGCAGCTCCAGGACTTGCATTCCCCATGACCTACTATTGTGACACAGTGCATAGTGTTGTTGTCTGGCTGCCAAGTCATACATCACTGAGACAGTGATGTATGACTTAGCAGTCATGCCTCTGCCATGGCATGTGTCAACTTATTGGTGGTCCTGCAGGGGAGTGACATGTGCTACATGCACACCATTGTGGCGATGGCTATCAGGACATGGGTGCATCATGGTGTCTGTCGCTGGTATGCATCACATGCATTTCCTATTTGACTCTGGGCATCTCTTTCATCCGGAAACCTGTACTGACTCAGTGGCAAGAGCTGTGATGTGTGCATGTCCACATGCCACACCGTGTCCTCTGCACTGTCCAACTACTGTGTACTTGGTGCATGTGTCCACACTGGGGTGTTGCAATCCAACAGACACCAGACAGATGGGTGCAAGGCCATGTGGGATGTGAGTGCCATGGTTGGCATCAGACTGACAATTGGCTTCTCCTGTTCAGTTAGGGCACTTTTAGCAATGTACAACTAATGATGCCAGGGCTTGCTCTGTAATGTGCTGTGCTCACAGTGGTGTGTGCGTTTGGTGCAGGTGACTGATGTCTGTCTGTTTCCCCATTGTTTGCAGATACATCCACAGCCACGGAAGGGGACAGCTCCACGGACCAGGAGGAGCCAGAGAGCCAGACTGGGTCAGCAGCCGAGGAGTGGTCGGAGGGACCCAGTGGCACGGAGGGCGAGGGGAGCCACACCGAGGAGTCCTCAGCACCATCCACCTCAGCTGAGGACCAGAGCAACTCGGAGGATGACTCCCTTATGGAGGCGGGTGTCAGCAGCCACCACACCCCAGCTAGTGTTGCTGTCCCCGCCACCACCAGCACCACCACCGCCCTCCCATCGGCTCCCATTCCCCAGGTCCGTGGAGGCTCCCATGTTCGGGAGCGTGTCTCCTTTGGGCCAGGCACCGCACCCCCTGCCCCTGTGTCCCCTGCTGCCCTGAGTGAGGAGTCTGTGTACCTCCTTCGCCAGCTCCATGTAGGGCAGACAGCCATGCTGAGTGTCCTCCATGCGCACACCGCTCTGTTGAATCAGCTGGTGTCGTTCATGGAGGGCATCTCATTGGGCATGTCTGACCTACAGAGGGGCAATAGGTCCATGGACTCCTCCCTGACGGCAGCAGTGTCCCTCCTCAGACAGTCCCTCACCCCTCCTGCCTCTGCTCCATCCACACTCCCCAGCACCTTACCCGTCCCAAGCACACACACACCGGCACAGGCACACACCAGCACACACACGTCCAGCACACAGACACACACGCCACAAACAAAACGCACACGCACGCACAGTCAGAGGACTGAAACCAGACTCACAGGGGATGGGGCCCTGGTACACACACACGCATCCACGGGCACTGCGCAGTCCTCAGTTGCCTCTCCCTCCAAAGCACCCTCCCTTGCCTCACCTGCAACCCCAAAGACCCAGCGCCTCTTCCTCAGTGACCTCGGCCTCTTCCCCTCCGATCCAGCTGCTCCAGCATCCAGGGGGAAGAGGAAGCCCCCCACACGGAGCAGAGTGCCCCTCGCCCCCGGACACCCTCCCCCAGGCGCAGACAGACTGAGGCCCCCACCCGCAAGTCCCCCGGAGTGGTAAGAGCAAGACCCCGCCGCCGCCCTGCAGCTCAAGCACCAGGTCTCCTTCCTCCATCCCTCAGGCCCCCACTCCACAGGTGCCCCCACCACACCCTGCCCCAGGTTCCCCCACCCACAGATATACCATCCCCAGGAGGATCCGGCCTTCTCCCCCTGCCACTTGCTCTCCCGGCACCACACCCCTGCTGCGCTTGTCTGTGCCACTGATGTGGTGAGGGTGTCCTCCCCTCTGTCCAGCCCACCTTGCCTGTTCCCCATTCTCCTCCCCTGGTGGTAGGCACTGCAGTGGAGTCCACTACCACCCTGTCTGACTTGGGCACTGCAGTGGCAGACCTGTCCACTCCATCTGCAGGGTCCACTGCAGTCGTGCCGGCACCCACAACATCTGAGCCATGCCCCCAGTTGTGCCGGCACACACCATGTCAGACACCTCCACTGCAGTTGTCAGTGGCTCTCCAGCACCCACCACCCCTTCCCTGCTTCCTCCTGGTGATCCCTGATCCTGTCCCTGCGGTGCCTGGCCTACCCCCCCGGTTTCCCCTCCTAGTGGATTGTCCCTGGTTTTGTGCAGGCATGTGTAGGGTGGCATCTGCCACTGTCACCCACTTGTGACTTTATTGATGGACTCGCCATTGGCCTTTGTTTATTTTCTACTGGACTTCTACTTTTAATGCCACATATGCTGAATAAAGCAACTTTCTGTTCTCTAGTGCTTTTGCTTCTGATGTACATGATGTTGATGATGCTAACCATGCCCTTGCTGCAGTGATGGTGATATTTGGTCTCATGATAATGAAGTGTTACTGTGCAGGAACCCATGTGGTCCAGGAGGAATGTGTCCTATCCTGTGGTGTATCCATGTCATCCATAGCAGCATCTGAGGGTGTCATGTGTTCAGTATTTGGCAATGGGATTTCCTACTTAGATTGCCTATTTCACATCTGTGGCTTCCACCCCTGCACATCTGTTGTGCCTGCCATTGTTCAATTCGTCTACTTCCCTGAGCGTGTGGCCATCTCTAGTGGACATGCAGGTTTGGGCATCAATGGGGAAGGACTCATCTGTGTTGTCAGTGCAACATTGCTATACAAGTGTGTTGGATCTATGCTGATGATTCCGTTGGCACTTCCATGACCAGGCTGATGTTACGGGAGCCCTCATTTGGTGCTAATTGTTGATTGTGTGACCAAGTGCTCAGCTGACATGATGGGGCCCTACTGAGGCAACATATGGCACAGCTTTCCTCACACAGGAGTGGAGTCCCCTCATGGCAGTGTGTACTCCTGTGACATTGCCTGCGCCCAAGGTGTGTGTTGTATGTGCATGTCTGTGTGTTCACTTCCGTTTAGCTGTGCATGCTGTGATCCCTAGTGTTGTACCTGTTTGTGATGCTAGCTGAGTTGACCTATGTTCCCCCAAAGTCTTCGCCCTGGGTTCTCTGTGATGTGGGTGCATTGCACATTACTGGTCATCAGGGTGTCACCCATAGGTGTGTATGCTGTCAGGGCTGAGTTTGTGTGCAGACGCAGATGGGTCACAGTCAGGTTTCCCCTTGGCACTTGTTGTTTGCCCCTGTCATGTGATTTCCAGTTTGTGTTATCTTTCAGTGATTGTGACACGTTGTGTGTGTGACTGCTGGCACTCCTCAGGGTCCGGGCTGCAATGTTGGTTGTTGTCTATGTGTGTTCTTTGTGGGTGACCTTGGCTTCTTCATTGGTGTGTGACTGTGGCTGGGATCCCATTGGTTGGTGTGGTATTGCCGTCATGTCCATGTACAGCGTAGCGTGCAGTGTGTCAGACATTCAGGAGTCTTGTTGAGTGGCCATGTGTGTTGTGTTTCTGCACCTTGGTTCCCACCCACCACCCTGGAATAGTCATGGGTGCATGTGCAATGTCACCAGTGCATGTGTGCTTCACTGATGCACATTGTTGGAGGTCGAGGGGTGTGGTGTTGAGTGTGTGCAGATGAGAGTTGTTGCCCGGCTAGGCCCCTGCCTCCATGTTGGCCTTGGCTTACTGGCCATGCTGATTGATTTGTGCTTGTGTAGGTGTGATGGTAGTTAGTTGCTCAGGACACATGACTGTGGTTCACAGTGTGAACCACATTTAGCTTTGTCATCACAGTGGGATTGTAATGCAGCCCGGGGTCACCACATTGTGGGGGCCCTGGGGGTGGTGCTGTGGTGTGTCTGTCTCTTGCTGTGTCAGATGCTGTCCCTACGTGCCTGTGTGACATGTGTGATTTGTGCTCCCTCTCATCTGACAATGCCTGCTTGCCCACATAGGGGATTTGGATCCATGAGTTACCTTTGTGTGGCACTGTATGCACATCTGTATGATTGGTATTCAGGTCTCCTCATGTGTTGTGTGGTTGCCTGGGGACACTGGCACCCCCCCTCACCTGTTGTGTATGATGTGCAGTGTGGGTCTGCCTGTTTGTGTTTGTGCATCTGCACCACTGCATTGGCATATCTTGGGTGTGCCATTGGCTGTATGTAGTTTGGTGGGTTTCCCCTGCTGTCCCTGGGACTCCTAGGTCATCGGTCAGCACAATGATCATGGTTTGTGTGTCCCATTGCTGCCATGGTATGGTATCTGTTCACCTCACATCTGCAGTCTCCACAGGATATCTGCATGTGTGTGCCCATTGGTGCAAATATGTGGGTCTGCATTCTGATGGTCACTTCTGTCATTGTGTCATTGATGATTGTTGACGGTGTCAGCCCCCATGGGTGTTGTTTGTCTGCACATGGCCAAAGGTATGTCTTATTTGCACTGCAGTATTTGGCTCCCCCAATTTATGTTGCAATGGGACACATACACTACTTTGCCACTGATGTGTTTGTTGTTCTGTGACCAGGAATCATCCATGCAGTTTGGCAGTTGCACCTCTTTCTTTGTCAACACTTACCTTTTGGTCACTGTGATGATGGGGGTTTGGACCCCATTGCCACAATGTTCAAAATGTGCTTCAGCTATGGACCCCACACTTACATTTTGGTCACTGTGATGATGGGGGTTTGGACCCCATTGCCACAATGTTCAAGATGTGCTTCAGCTATGGACCCCACACTTACCTTTTGGTCACTGTGGTGATGGGGGTTTAGACCCCATTGCCACGATGTTCAAAATGTGCTTCAGCTATGGACCCCACACTTACATTTTGGTCACTGTGATGATGGGGGTTTGGACCCCATTGCCACGATGTTCAAAATGTGCTTCAGCTATGGACCCCACACTTACCTTTTGGTCACTGTGGTGATGGGGGTTTAGACCCCATTGCCACGATGTTCAAAATGTGCTTCAGCTATGGACCCCACACTTACATTTTGGTCACTGTGATGATGGGGGTTTGGACCCCATTGCCACAATGTTCAAAATGTGCTTCAGCTATGGACCCCACACTTACATTTTGGTCACTGTGATGATGGGGGTTTGGACCCCATTGCCACAATGGTCATGGCCTGCTTGCATTGTGGGTGCCACACACATATATGTGTGGCACATGTGCTAGGGGGTCACATTGTATGTTCAAAGTCATGTTCGGTGTTGTAGGCATTTGACCCATTCTACACACGCTTGTCATGGTGTTGGGGGGATGTCTTCTTCTTGCATTCCCTAGGTTGTGGTGTGCTGGTTGTGTCATGCATTGTCCATCCTATGAGTGGGGGTGGTAGTAGTGGTAGGCATCCAGCCCCCTGGCTAAGGGTGGTAGTAGTGGTAGGCATCCAGCCCCCTGGGTGAGGGTGGTAGTAGTGGTAGGCATCCAGCCCCCCTGGGTGAGGGTGGTAGTTGTGGTAGGCATCCAGCCCCCCTGGGTGAGGGTGGTAGTGGTGGTAGGCATCCAGCCCCCTGGGTGAGGGTGGTAGTGGTGGTAGGCATCCAGCCCCCTGGCTAAGGGTGGTGGTAGGCATCCAGCCCCCCTGGGTGAGGGTGGTAGTGGTGGTAGGCATCCAGCCCCCCTTGGTGAGGGTGGTAGTGGTGGTAGGCATCCAGCCCCCTGGCTAAGGGTGGTAGTGGTGGTAGGCATCCAGCCCCCTGGGTAAGGGTGGTAGTAGTGATAGGCATCCAGCCCCCCTGGGTGAGGGTGGTAGTGGTGGTAGGCATCCAGCCCCCTGGGTAAGGGTGGTAGTGGTGGTGGGCATCTGGCACCCCCTGGCTAAGGGTGGTAGTAGTGGTAGGCATCCAGCCCCCCTGGGTAAGGGTGGTAGTAGTGGTAGGCATCCAGCCCCCCTGGCTAAGGGTGGTAGTAGTGGTAGGCATCTGGCACCCCCATGGCTAAGGGTGGTAGTGGTGGTGGGCATCTGGCACCCCCTGGCTTAGGGTGGTAGTAGTGGTAGGCATCCAGCCCCCTGGCTAAGGGTGGTAGTAGTGGTAGGCATCCAGCCCCCCTGGGTGAGGGTGGTAGTAGTGGTAGGCATCCAGCCCCCCTGGGTGAGGGTGGTAGTAGTGGTAGGCATCCAGCCCCCTGGCTAAGGGTGGTGGTAGGCATCCAGCCCCCCTGGGTGAGGGTGGTAGTGGTGGTAGGCATCCAGCCCCCCTTGGTGAGGGTGGTAGTGGTGGTAGGCATCCAGCCCCCTGGCTAAGGGTGGTAGTGGTGGTAGGCATCCAGCCCCCCTGGGTAAGGGTGGTAGTAGTGGTAGGCATCCAGCCCCCTGGGTGAGGGTGGTAGTGGTGGTAGGCATCCAGCCCCCTGGGTAAGGGTGGTAGTGGTGGTGGGCATCTGGCACCCCCTGGCTAAGGGTGGTAGTAGTGGTAGGCATCCAGCCCCCCTGGGTAAGGGTGGTAGTAGTGGTAGGCATCCAGCCCCTCTGGGTAAGGGTGGTAGTAGTGGTAGGCATCCAGCCCCCCCTGGCTAAGGGTGGTAGTAGTGGTAGGCATCTGGCACCCCCATGGCTAAGGGTGGTAGTGGTGGTGGGCATCTGGCACCCCCCTGGCTTAGGGTGGTAGTAGTGGTAGGCATCCAGCCCCTCCTGGGTAAGGGTGGTAGTAGTGGTAGGCATCCAGCCCCCCCTGGGTAAGGGTGGTAGTAGTGGTAGGCATCCAGCCCCCCCTGGGTGAGGGTGGTAGTGGTGGAAGGCATCCAGCCCCCTGGGTAAGGGTGGTAGTGGTGGTGGGCATCTGGCACCCCCTGGCTAAGGGTGGTAGTAGTGGTAGGCATCCAGCCCCCTGGGTAAGGGTGGTAGTAGTGGTAGGCATCCAGCCCCCCTGGCTAAGGGTGGTAGTAGTGGTAGGCATCTGGCACCCCCATGGCTAAGGGTGGTAGTGGTGGTGGGCATCTGGCACCCCCTGGCTTAGGTGGTAGTAGTGGTAGGCATCCAGCCCCCCTGGGTAAGGGTGGTAGTAGTGGTAGGCATCCAGCCCCCTGGGTGAGGGTGGTAGTGGTGGTAGGCATCCAGCCCCCTGGGTAAGGGTGGTAGTGGTGGTGGGCATCTGGCACCCCCTGGCTAAGGGTGGTAGTAGTGGTAGGCATCCAGCCCCCTGGGTAAGGGTGGTAGTAGTGGTAGCCATCCAGCCCCCTGGCTAAGGGTGGTAGTAGTGGTAGGCATCTGGCACCCCCATGGCTAAGGGTGGTAGTGGTGGTGGGCATCTGGCACCCCCTGGCTTAGGGTGGTAGTAGTGGTAGGCATCCAGCCCCCTGGCTAAGGGTGGTAGTAGTGGTAGGCATCCAGCCCCCCTGGGTGAGGGTGGTAGTAGTGGTAGGCATCCAGCCCCCCTGGGTGAGGGTGGTAGTAGTGGTAGGCATCCAGCCCCCCTGGCTAAGGGTGGTAGTAGGGGTAGGCATCCAGCCCCCTGGCTAAGGGTGATAGTAGTGGTAGGCATCCTGCCCCCCCTGGGTAGGGGTGGTGGTGCGCATTCAGGCCCCTGTGTGCATATGTGGCATTGGTGATGGGCATCCCGCCCCTATGGTGCTGCTGTTGCTGGTGTAAGTATATTCTGTGTGTGTGTGATGTGTCGTGTACGTGTTGTATGTGTTTTGTGGTTGGTGTCTGGCTTACCTTCTGCGCCGTACGCGTCCGTGCCTGTTCCGGTAGTAAATGTAGAATATTGGTATGATCGGGACGAAGGGATTCATGGTTGGTTCGTGTCGTTCGTCCTTCTCGTTGCTTCGCGTCGTCCTCGCCGCTTCGCGTCGTCCTCGTCGCTGGCGTGTTCGTCTCGGAGCCGTGGATTGTGTTGTGGCGCGAATCGGAGCTTATGTGCGCCTCTCCCGGATGCTTTGACGTGCCGTGCGTAGCGACGGGTTCGGCGCGTACGGAAAGCGCATCGTACTCGTTCGGACGGAGCAGCATTTTTCCTTCCGTGCGACTCGATTCGGCGTTTCCGGATTCGCCTCGGTCGGGGAACAGGACCTGGTTTGGGTGAGTACGGCTCGGCCGGATTCTTTGCTGTTGTGCGCATCGTACTTACTCGTTCGGTGTGCTGTACGGATCGGTCTGGAAACAGGCTTTCGCATGGCTTTTTTCCCGACCGAATGCTATTGGGTGCGCCTCCGACCGAGATCGGAATCGGCCCCTGTGTGTCTAAACTATGCAGGACTGAGTCTATGCACACCATCAGGATATGTTAACCTTAGTCCTGTCTAGCTCACAGGGTGCTATCTGGACCTCTAAACCATACAAAGTACCGGGTGGTGTCTGCAACCTCAGAACATGACAACCCTGACTCCCCAAGGAAATTGTGAAAAAAGATCTAACCCTTTCGTGAGTAACTTAGGCATGCCCAAAGGGAGAGACAAGAAATATTCAAATTGGCATTTGAAACATTTATTGAAGCAATTAGATTCTTGTGTACATTTCAACCATTGTGCTGCTACATTGATTACATGAGTACATATAATTATACTTATACTCCTACCTAGCGCTTCCTATCCTAATATGCATAGGGTGTGCAGATCTGCCAGAATACCTTAAGAATGGTCTAACTACCCATTTACCTGAGGGCATGTGTCATCTGGGAGCCCATCTTAGTGTAGAGCGGGCCGTCATCCTACTCATGAGGGTAACGGGATTCAGCTAGACTAGAATTCCGGCATGGGGCAACCTCGACAGTGCCAGTGAAATGCTCCTCTCCCAAGACAAAGGGCTGTGAGATTTTTTATAATGAACTTCACCCATACTCTCCATGCCGGAGTTCTAGTCTGGCTGATATTTTTTATTCTACCCTTGTAGAGCTGTCGCCGAACAGACAACAAACAACAAAATTTTGCACAGTGAACTTAGTCCTGTCACACAATGTTCAAGGTGCTGATAATATGCCTATGTACAAGGGTAAATGTAAGCAAAAGCCATTTCAGAGAATATTATCCCATATGGGCGTGCAAGCAAATGTGTGTCAAGAGTCATCATTGAAAAACAATGTCAACTTTAAAAGTAAAATGGTGGTGTTCTGTCCACGGGTCCTATGAAACCACACAAGATCTACTCCTTGTTTGTAAGGTGCATAAAAACATGTGCTAAAATAAAAGTCACTAAATCTAAAATAGTCTTCAAAGGACAGTGCACTTTAGTAGTAAAATCAGAATAAAAGCCAAAATGCATTCTAAATAATAACCTAAAAAAGGTTCATAAAAAGTTATATGGAAAAGCAATTTTGCAGTTAAAAACATTGCAGAAGTAAAAAAATCTAACATTTTTTAAACTGCCTGATTGTTTAAATGTTCCAAGAAGCAGATGAAACAATACTGCTCCCAGTTGCATCAGACGTTGGCACCCCTCTCACAAGTTTCAATAAACAAACACAGTCACATCCAGCCCCTTCAGCAGCTGCTGAAGGAGGGACAGTTATTAGTGCATCCGCAGAAGACGAGCCAGGTTCCGAAAATCTAGGTGCAGAGGCATCCCAGAAAGGCTCATAATATGCATTTTGTAGCAACAGCAATCACATGGGACAACTTTGCAAGTGAGTTTTCAACTGACCCACCAGCAGTCCTATGCCTGTAGATTGGACCGGTGGTATCCCAAGGCATATATCCAGAGCACACTTGAAAGTGCATAGCGGACAGCGGAACACAGGCTGCACACAAAGTGAACAGATAGACAGAATGGACATGAACCACTTATTATTAAGTTCCTGAAGCAAGGGTGCAACAAAATACTGTATCATCCTTTCACAACACAGTATCACATGTGGTAGTGCTATCCCCAGTTGGCGCGTGACGGAACATCCATTGTGGAGCAAATAAAATAAAGCTGATATCCCGACAATGAGGAACAGGAGAAGCTGTAAGCCTCCAAAAATGTTTCCAAGTAAAGAGTGTATGAAAGATGGAATCACTCCAAAGACAGTCTGGAAGGTACTAACAAAGTTATTAGCAAACCTAGAGCCAAGCGTTTAAAAAAAATGTACTACTCTCGCAGTATTTGAGGCGTTAAAAATGCGGTGCACAAGCTTCCCAAAATGGTGTGGGAGCTTAGTGTGTAGTAACAACTGTATCTCACAAGAAGACCTTGCAACTTGAATATCAAATATCTTCTGTGCAGATGTTCAGGCCACTTCCTTCTGAAACAATATGCTTTCAGTCTGCTTAAGCCATTAAAGTTCACATTTGAGATTGGAATTGAAAGCCAAATTACCACTTCCCTAACTACGGGCAGGTGGAAAAAGCACTTGTGTACAACAGGTCACGACCGAGAAACCGTCACCAAATATGGTATTGTTAGAAATGGGGGACTATTATAAGGTTGGAGTCTTGTTTCGTATTTTAAGTCAGCATGCTTTCTCTGCATGTTCGTCACTGTTCACGATGGGAACACTTGCACATATATTTTGATGATCACGTGTTTTTTGCATGATCAGGAGCGTTTCTTGTTCTTTTAATTGCATATTAAATCTAGTTTGACAGGTTCATGTTTTCCCTTCGGTGGTATGGGTTCTTCTGCAGTTGATGTGAATAGGAGCCTGAGACGGAGTTAGCACCACTCTCAATCTGACTTTCTCTATTTTTCACCAATCGACCATAAGCACATGGTTTACAATCATACTGGCTTTTTGACTAGACTATGGCTTTCTTGTTATGAGGTTATAATAATTTCTAACTATTTGTTAAAATATGATTTGTCGTTAATAGACCGATGGCTAATATTATGTACTTTTGTTCATAGATACCCCTGATGAAGGGCCTGGTAGAGGCCCGAAATGCATTGGGTTTGAAATGATTTGTTGATCTTCTTGAAAATAAAAGAAGGATCATTCAATTGGATGACTTACCAACAACTACGTTGTCTCCACTGCATCATTTCATTGGACTATTATCTCATTAAATTTTGTACATCCTGGAGACTACTTACGGCTACATATTTCAAGTTTAATGATTTTTACTACTGTTGCCAATGACTAATTGAGTTACATTTGGTTAGAAACCCCGAGGGGGACATAGTAGTGCACATGGTGTCTAGACCTGTGGTTCTAGATATTATTGACTTTAAGAAATTTGGCATTTTTCTGCGTAAACCAAATGTACCTTTCTGCCGGTGTCTAGGGTCACATGACTGATAATGGCTCTACTGTGGTGTGATGTGTATTCCTTCCAGTCAGAGTACAAATGGGGCTTTAGGTGAGGGGAAGGGTGTTTCTCTCCTGAGCAGGATAGCCTGGAGGGTTGTACTCAGCCTGTCCCGAGCTTCAAAGGGTAGCCTGAGGGCTGTGCCCACCTCCTTCCTGGTTTCTGAAGCTGTCTGTCCTGTCACTGGCAAATGCAGCGGATACCGGGCTACCTGTCCTTTGTTACCCTAGACAGTTTGGAGCCAGACCCAAAGGAATGGGAAGAACTGACAAGAAACAGTTTAGTGTTAAACAAAGAGATTGACCCTCACAAACTGGCTGGCACTGGGTATGAAAGTGGTACCTCAGAACCTCTCATTAGAACACTCCTGTACCTGTGGAAGATTCAGAACAAAGACTGCCTTTCTGTCTGAAGAAGAATGACTGGACCTGCTTGCCTTGAATCCAGGATCCCCAGAGGTGACTCCAAGGGTCAGTTGGCTGACCTGTTTGAGCTACCGGGACACAACAAGCTTCAAGTGGACTCCCATATAACTGCCCAGCTCACCAGCACCAACTGGACCTGCCTGGACCCTGCTGCTGGCCTCTACTGGAATGAGTCCTGACTCCTAACATGTGCCTCCCTAGATCCTGGAACCTTGGCTGATGTCGCAGTGTGCTACTCTTACTTCAAAACTGCAAGATCTGGACTACCGGTGAAAATGTATGAGTTCTGGGCTCTTTGCGACTGCGAATGATGGCAGTGTCTAACGCCAAAGTGAAGCTCTGATGGCGCCCTGATCTTTGTGCTGACAATCATTTCCTCGCGGTTCCCACCAACTGATCTGTGTGATAAGGTAAACACTCTACCAGGAAAATTCTGGTCGCTATATTTCATGCCTGGGAGACATATTTCATGCCTTTTATATGCAGATGGTTTGGTAATAATAGACCAAACCGAGATTGGGTTACAAAGAAAGTTGATTAGATTTAATGAATACTGTGTGCTTAAAAAACTAGTAGTTAACATGGAGAAAACAAATATTTTAAAGATGGGAAGAAGGAAATCAAGGTTTACCTGGTTTTTGGGCTCCACTAAGTTGGAAATAGTGGATAAATACAGGTACCTGGGCATGTGGTTTCAGAAAAATCTGAACTGGGGTACCCACCTCGAAGCATTAAAAGTACGCACATCAGCTTCGGTTAGTGGCCTAAAGAAATTCAATGGAGTCTATGGGGAAAAGTCGGATAGACCAGTTTTAAAAGCTTATGTAGCCTTGGTCCCACCTCAATTCCCTTATGGGGCTGAACTATTATACTTGAGTGGTAGATGTGGCTGGGATGTTGAGGAAGCAAAAGCCCTGTAAAACCTATTTTCGCAGCCTAAGACCTCAATGGTGCAGGCAGTGAGGCTCGAAACAGGCATTACTTCATGGAGCATAACAGCCTGTATGGCCATAGCAAGATTTTGGCAGCACCAGGGATTAAATGATGACTATAAAGTTTCCCAATGGTGCAGAAACGAGATCTTGAAGAGCGATTTATCATGGGCCAAAGGGGTTAGAGACTGTCTTATTAAAGCAGGTAGATTTTTGAGACTCAAGATTAGCCCCTCGACATTACAAATTGAAGTTTAGAGGAGGGAACTTAGGTGCCTGGGAAAAGAATTATCTCGAGCCCTGGACCAGGAGTACCTCATGGGGGAAAAAATCGGTATGCTTTATGGTTTTGTCGTGGCAAAATGATGCTCATTTCCCCTACATTGATAGGTTGCCCTGTCGACGTCTGAGAAGAGAAGTATTAAGGCTGAGAATCGGTGTCAAACCTTGCTATCTGAATAATGAGGTAAAAAGAGTAACGATTGGTAGTAATGGGAAGTGCAACTGTATCCTGGGGACAACATGTGATATTTTACATATTTTACTGGATTGTTATATGGTTTTAGAGTTACGGAAGGAGATTTTATGTCCAATTTTTAAAAAGTATAGTATAACTAATAGGACACAGGCAGCAGAACTTTTAACTGAAATGAATAATTTGGATACAGTTTGTGCCCTGGGGAGGTTTATCCAAAGAGTAAAAGAAAATTTGAAATGTGTTTAGTATCAATATGCCCTCCTGTTCGCACATTTTGAGTTAAGATACATGATTCAAAGGAAGGTTTAATGGTTCTAATCCAGAATTGTAAGTTGATGTATTAATTGCCTGTGCCTGGGGGAGTTTATATAAAATCTAAAGAAACCCGATCAGATTCAGTAATGAAAAGCTTGACTCATGGTATGTAAAGTGAGTTATTAGGGCTGAAATATGGAACAGGATTTTAAATCATGAATTTTAAGATGATGAGTTTAAGTAAAATTTTATGATCTTAGGAATTGTATTTATGATGATTTTATATGTTTAAGGACTGTTGAGTCCAAATAAACTTTGTTTTGAACTGAACTGAACTAAATATCCGACCTGCGCTCCATCGCGGTGGGCATGAACTTGTGAAATTGACCTGGTCCAGCGCAACCAGATAACTGTGATGAGCACTTTTTTGTGCTTCTTGGTGTTAGCTAACCTGAACTTTTAAAAATTAATTACTCCAGTTCTACTTATTGAAGTTTAGTCATTTGATGTCACTTTATTTCTTAAAATGTACTCCATTTTCTTGAACCGATTTGGGATTTTTCTTGTGTTGTGTTTTCACTTTATTAGTGTTTGAGTGCTGCATAAATACTTTACACAATGCCTCTAAGTTAAGCCTAACTGCTTTTGTGCCAAGCTACTAGAAGTGTAAGCGCAGATTATTTTAGGGACTTTCAAGGATTGTGTTTATTGATTGAGTGGGTCTGTCACCCTTCTCAACTGATTTCTTACTTTGGTGTTCGGTGGTGGGATCCAGTACTTGTGTTTGTGCATTGCCACTCACTGGTTTGTGTAAAACTAAAAATTTTAATAATCTAACATCAAAATCGATTTCTTTTTTTAAAATGTCCTTGATTTTAAATTGCTCATTTGTTTCCTTTTTCTAAAATCTATTCTGGCCTCACATGTTTCCACCTGTGATATTTTGCAAACATGGAGATGGATCTCAGGAGCTTCAAGATGGCAGAATTGAAGAAGCTCTGCAAGAAGAGTGGGCTAACCTTGAGGAAAAGGGTCCAACAAAGTGGACTATGAGACTAGGAGGAAGTGTGTATGTGTTAGTCTGAATCACAGGGCCAGGATGATGATGAAGATGGAGAGGATGAAATGGAAGATGAGGAAGAGGCCCAGCCACAGGCAGGCCCAGACCTGCAGCTAGGGGAGCAGGAAAACTTGCCCACAGGTGTGAGGTCCCCTGCCAGTTCCAGAGCAGGGAGCAGTGTGTCCTCCCCGAACCTGTGGACAATTATAAGCAGACAGGGTAGACAGTTTGCAATATTGCCTGCAGTTTCCAATTAGATGAATCTCTGGTATTCCAAAAGTAGTTGGGATCAAGGTCTATGTTGCAATCATAATATTTTATTTCATTTCAAATACTGGATAATTGAAAGATTGAGCCAGCCAACACACGTTTCACCCATTAAGCAGCACGCAGGCCTGGGGATTTTTCAAGGCTAATGGAAAGACAGGCCTTTGTTACTTGTGTTGCAGTAAAAAGATAATGGAAGTGGAATCAGTAGACTAGGTCAACTGATTTGCAGACCAGAGAGAAAAGTTAAGAGCCTAAATCGAGTATAACCCTGCGGTCTCAGGCGCATCCAATATGAAGGTGTACAACCCTCCATTTAAAGTTACACTGGTTGGTACAAATATACTTATTTCTTTAGCAGGGTTGCAATGCAGTAGTAATCAGCTTGTAAATATTAGTCAAGAGAAGTTACAGAGTCACTGCGGTCCAAGCTTCTGAAGTGTTAGCCCTCATGTGGCATGGTCCGTACCCATCCTTTTATGAGCTGGAGGATCGAAGGGCTGAAAGAGAACTGACGCTGCAGCTGCCCAAGCTGAAGTTGGCTGCAGAGAGAAAGGCTGAGTCAGAAAGAGCCCTGGCAGAGAGAAAAGCAGAGTTGGCCTTGGAGATAAAAACATGGCATTGGAGGAGAAAAAGGTCTTGCTGGCTTGTGAAGAAAGAAGTGAACTTAAAGCCAAGACAATTCACTGAGTCCAATCGTAATGGTGGCAGCGAAAATGGAGTGCCTAAGGAAGGTAAAAGGGTCCACATACCTGATACTGAGCTATATGGTGGGGGATGAAATTCGTAAGTAGTTTGCAGCATAAGAGGTAGCCCTGCTATGCATAGAGTTCCAGAGGAGGGCAAGAGAGGCCAGTTATTTGGAGGGATACTCTGCTGGCCCTAAAGGAAGCTGAGCAGATGACAGATGCCTGTAGTATTGGGGTTTCATCTCTATGTGTTTGTATGTAATTCCTCGTTTAGAATTTTTCTGGTTCTATGGAATTAAGAACCAGAACAATTAGAGTGTTCCTTGTATTTATTGCTTTGCTATAGAATGTTGTATCAGATGCTTGGTGCTGGTGATTACTAGGCTTGCCTGGGCCACGCTCGGGGTTGCCAGAATAAAGAAGTAACATTTCTATTCAACTGGTTTCCTCGTTGTTACTTCAAGAATTTGGCGACGAGCTGGCAACCTCGTGAACCCACAGTTTGGCGAAATTTGGATTTCTTCTCATTCTGCTGTGTGGCCTTTACTCTTGCCGTGACCTACACTGCGCAATTCTACATTGCCTTTATTACACTTGATGAGGATTAAACGAACCGCCGTGCTGCTCTGGAGTTAGTTTCTACTGCCGTGCAATTCCGGAGTTCCTGTGCGGTTCTGGGACATTTTTGCTGAATTTCAACGTTTTGGACGAAGAACGGTTAGGTAAGGTTTCTTTTTTAACTTACCTTTCGTACCAACTGTCTTCGCGAGCACACCCTCGTGCTCCTTCATCGCGAGCGCACTCTCGTGCTTCTTCTTCTCCGGTGACTCGTGTGGTCTTCTGACGTGGCCGGAGCGCTGACACAGCGTGCGTCCAACCGATTCTTCACTGGATTCTTCACTGGAACTCAACATTGGAACTCAGCACCGACGGCAGCATGTCAGCGTAGGCACGCCAGGTCGTTACCTCGACGTGCCGTCATCTTGATTTTACACATTGCGGTGAATTTCATCACATTTCGCTTTGTTTCCCAGAAGCGCCCTCACAAGTTTTGTCCCCTCACGCTTGTGATATGGTTACCTTGGTGTAGTAACCACGCACACTGTGGTTAGTAGGTAAAAAGTATTTATTCATAAGTACATCTTCTCAGTTGTACACCGACCTCCAGCTTCTTCAACTGACTGTCTTTCTCAGAACCACTCAGTGATGTCATTCTATTACATCACTGAGTTCTACAATAGAAGAAAGAAATCTCCACACTTGGGCTTCAATCGGCGCATTCTTCAGCAACCATCGTATGCTTTACCAACGCATTCTACAGCATTATTTCTTATTTTAACCAATTCAGTAAGTACATTTATTTACGCCTTTACATTCGCTTTGGTCTACAACCAACGTTTTCTGCAACAACTATCTGGTGTTTATCCAGCGCATCCTGCAGTATTTATTTCTTGTCTCAACTAATTCAGTGTGTTGGCTACTTTAAAGTAAATTATCATTCGCTGATATGTCTACACCAGAACCACTCAGTGATGTCATTCTATTATATCACTGAGTTCTACAATAGAAGAAAGAAATCTCCACACATCTCCCCCTTACAAGAAATTTCAGCACAAAATTGATAACTAAGCATGCTAATAATAATGAATAAAGTGAACTTAACAAAAACTAATGTAACATGTCATCGAGCAATATTATATTATAACAGGTAATAATAGGACAATCATTCAGTTGAATTTGGAATATCAATATTGCACACGTTACTCATGCTCCACTCTTTTCCATCATCTAGAGTAACCACAGAGTTCATTACTTTTACCACTCTTTGTGGCTTAGAAAACTTGCTCTCTCCCTTTTTGACAAATCCCATTTTTCTGGTGACTACCCAATCACCATAAACAATTCCAACATCCTTCCCCCCTTTCCTTCTGTCATAACCATCCTTATTCTGTTCATGAGATTCTTTAACTCTTGCTGCAATTCGTTCCCGATCCACCCAAACTTGATCTTTCTTTTGCAACCACACAGGAGACTCTTTGGTTGCAGGTTCTCTTCCTTTCAAAGCCACAAAAGGTGACACACCTGTAACAGAGTGAGGAGTCACTCTATGAGCCCACATCATTTTGACTATTTCCTCTTTCCACATTAATCCATTAGCCAAAGACAATTGGATGTTGTCCATAATGATACGATTAACCCTTTCGACTAATCCATTTGTCTGTGGTCTAAATAGTGCCACTCTATCATGCTTAATACCTAATCCTGTAAGAAACTTTGTCATGGCAGTAGAAACTAGCGGTACCCCATTATCGGTGACCAAAGTCTTAGGTATCCCCTCTTCCAAGAACACATTTCTCAAAAATTCAATCACATTCTCAGACGTAATATGTTCCACAGACTTAACTACAAACCACTTACTGTGGTAATCCACTAAAACAATCAACAATCTATTCCTTACACCTAATCTATCAATCGGACCTAAAAAATCCATTGCCAACTTCTCCCAGGGTTGATTAGGAACCCACACACACCCCAATGGAGGTTGACGGATCACTCTACACTTGTCGCTATTACTACATGCCTGACAATCTTTCACAGACTCTTCCATCTCTCTATTCATCTCGGGCCACCAAAACTTTTGCCTCAATCTTCTTTTACACATGTTTCTCCCCAAATGTCCTTCGTGTATGAGTCTGCTCAACCTTCCTCTCAACATTCTAGGCGGAACAACACGGTTGCATCTCAAAACCTTATTTACTTGAATACTCAACTGATCTTTCACTTTTATATATTTTTTCAATTCCTCATTTAAGACCATCGCATTTTTCCACCCACCACATATAGCATCTTTAAGCTCTATGTATTCTCTATCTGCACTCAAAGCTTCACTCCACTCTTCTTGTCTTAAAGCCAATTCCACATCACAAACAGTAGACAACGAGTCCACCTCAATCACAAAAGAAGAATCCTCTCCCTCTTCCTCAACCGGCATACGCGACAAGCAATCAGCTATGACATTCTTTTTACCTCTAACAAAATCAATTGAAAAATTGTAATCCATTACTGACAACAACCATCGAGAAATTCTGGGAGTCACATTCCCTTCAAGACCCTTACCACCTTTAAAAATGTGCAACAAAGGCTTGTGATCTGTTCTAAGAACAAAAGGCAATCCCCATAAATAAAATCTAAAATGATTCATCGCCCAACAACAACCCAAGGCTTCTTTTTCAATAGCAGAGTAAGATCTCTCTGCCCCCTGTAAATGACGCGATGCAAACCCAATCACTCTTTCTCCATCATCCATCCTCTGGGTCAACACAGCACCCAATCCAACATTACTCGCATCAGTTGTCAACACAGTTTTTTTTTAACATCGAAGTGAGCTAAAGTGGGTGCACTAACCAGTGACGCCTTGACATTTTTAAATGCTGTTTCACATGCTGAATTCCATTCAAATAATGCACCTTTTTTAATAACGCTCTCATAGGCTCAACAGTATCAGAAAAATTAGATACAAACTTTGAACAATACTCGGCAAGACCAAGAAACGATTTCAATAAATCCTTATCAGTAGGCTGAGGAGCATCAACAATTGCCCTTACAATACTTTTCTTTGGTCTAATCCCATTAGCGGAAATTTCATGACCCAGATAATTTACCTGTTCCTTTCTCAGTTGACATTTCTCTTTTTTTATGGTTAATCCATGTTCAGCAATTCTTTTCAAAACTTCAAGCAACAACTCATCATGATCCTTGAAGGATCTACCCACTACCATAATGTCATCCTGAAAACACAGAATTCCTCTCATCCCTTGAAATATATCTTGCATAATCTTTTGGAACACCGCGGAGGCTGAAGCTAACCCAAACGGCATACGACGGTAGTGGAAAGCCCCCAGCGGTGTGACAAAAGAAGTCAGGGGTCGGGATTCCGGATGCAGATTCACTTGGTGATAAGCAGCAGACATGTCTAAAACACTAAAAATCTTCCCACCTCCCATCACACTCAACATTTCTGCTATATTGGGGAGTGGTTGGCGATCAACCCATATGTTTTTGTTTAAATCTCTCAAGTCTATGCAGAGACTAATCTTATTTCCTTCCTTAGGGGCGACGACAATTGGGGCAAGCCATTCTGAAGATTCAATGGGCTCAATAATTTTACACTCCAGTAATTTGTCAAGCTCTTTTTGAAGTGGTTCTCTCATTAGCAAAGGTATAGATCTAACCTTGTGCACCACTGGACTAGCATTTTTCTTCAGGATGATGCGATGAGTAAATTTCTTCAGCATACCCAATTCATCAGTAAAGACATGTGGAAATGACATCATCAATTTCTTTCCCCAGTCAATACCATTTTCTAAAACTGGCAAGTTACATTCTTGCGCAGATTCTACAACCATCACCGGTTCTTTAGCATTAGGGTCAAGGATGATGTTAAGTTCTTTTTGATGACGCCTGTGAGAAGCTGGCCTGGTATATGCTGTCCACTAATTATAGTGGGCACCTTGTACCAGTCCAAACAACCCTTATTGGAGTTAGGTTTAAAGACAACCTTTATTGAAAGCTATCCTAGTGGTAGCTATGGAGAGCAGCCTTCAGGCTAAGTCTTGAAGGAATGTAAAGCAGCTTGTTTTACCAGTCTATAATCTCTTGAGTGACCAAATGAAAGAGGACCACACCAGGTATATATTCAAAATATATGTATTTATTGCTAAACACACCCCTCTAGTCTCTTTATGAGGCTAGAGTTCAAAGTACACAAGTTATAAGTTATTTAAACACAGTAAAAGCACAAATACACGTTTGGGCCCTAGGGCGTACTCAAACCATATACCAATAAAGTGGTATAAGAACCACGACTGAGCTAGACACTAGGCCTAGAGCCTGTAGAAGTGCTTGGACCCCAAGGAACCACCCAAGGTAGTGACACAGGGGACCCACGGGGACGCGTGCAGTGTGTAAACACAGCCGCGAATCACCGTTAACTTCAATGGAGAAAGTCGCGGTTGGAAATTTAAAGAAAAGGGACACTTAAAGAAGGACTTGGAGCAAACCCTTTGAGAACTAGGACTTTCTAGAGTCTCTACCCACGGGAGCACCGGAGTACTCTTGTTACCTCACCCAGGGAAGCCGGGTGCATAGGTGCCTTTCGGGGTCGGGTTTCGTCGTCGATTTGAATGGCGATCTGCTGCAAAGTGCTGCTGGCGACCAAGTGGAAAGTGTTCGGGTGGATCCAAGAGTGGATCGGAGATCTGAAGAACCTGAAAGCAGAGGGGACAGAGTCTGGGTCACTAGCCAGTGACCAGGAAGGCGATGGACAGATGCCCACCGATGTCGGCTGCTTCAGGTGAGTTGACGGTCGTCTTGACTCTTCAGCCACGAGGTCCAGGAGGTGTTGTCGGCAACCAGGAGCAGGATTCGGGCTGGTACACAATGTTTGTCGAGTGCTGAGGTGTTGGCGACCGGATTGGACCCAACAAGCCTTGGCAACGGCAAGTCTTGATGAAAGTGAAGATTGTCGATTGTGCAGACCAGCAAGGTCTGTGGAACTCACCCAGCAAGGGTAAATGAGGGCACGCCTGGAGCAACCAGGGAGCCCAAGAAGAAAATGATTGGCCTTCGTGGAGGACTACTAGCCAACGGACTAACAACCGCGAAGGAGCCTCGAGACGGTGCACGTGGAGCTGGCTCACAGGACACTCGTGGAGTGGAGGCCAGTGATCTTCAGTGCAGTCGGTGCTGGAGGAGGGGGCTACTCGGAGCCCAAAGCACAACTTCGTGGGAGTCCAGGAAGAGGATGCGCTTGCAAATGTGCTTGGTGTCCAGGGGTCATGGTTCCACGTTACACACGACAGCTACAGGCCTCAGCTTTGCTGGGGACTCAGGGCAGCCTCGGGGAAATCTGGAAATCCACCTCTGGTGATGCAAAGACTTTGGCGTCCGACGGGAGCTTCAGAGATGCAGACCGGACAGATGCTTCTTTGGTGCCTGCCAAGCAGGGGAGTCACTCCTTGACCCCAAGGGAGATTCTTCAGTCCTCTAATCTTGACGTAGAGCGTCGAAGGTCCAGGATTTTGTATCAGAGTTTCGTCCAGGGAATATCTAAAGTCTTAAGGACTGGGTTCCTATACTTATACCAAGTTTAGGGGTTGGACTACTCTGTGGCCCCACCTATGGGTGGGTCAGGGCAGAGGGGTGGCTACACCCCTTTCCCTTTGTCCAGTTCACGCCAAAGCAGGGGCTGGAAGCCCCTGATCCGGTTTGAACTGGGGTATGCACGAGGACACCAAATGTGCCCCCTGTGCAGGACTTCAAAGCACCAGAAAGTGCTCCCGCCCAGCCCCAATACACATTATCCTGTCTGGGGAGGTGGTTACACCTCCCTGCGACAGGAAACCTATTGTCCAGGCCTCCCCTGCCGGAGTTTCGGTCAGCAGCAGGAGGCCAGACTTGTGTCTGTGGCAGCAGCATCCATTTTGTGATGCTGGGGCTTTGGAAAGAAGTTACCGGGCAAGCCAGGGTTAACATGTCTCTCCCTCTAGAAGGGTGGAATGCTACCCCCGCCGCCAGAATTGGCGGGGGGGGTAGTATTCCAAGATGTTTGACACCAAACACGACATGTTTCCGTGCAGCCATCCCAAAGTTAGCATGTAACGTTAAGTTATAATGCACTTAAGAGTATATGGTCAGGCTGCACTACAAACAGCATCAGAGAAGGGTCTCCGAACGCTGCAGAGGGGCCCTGCTCATGCAGGGGCACCCTCTCACATAGGAACCATGCACTCTGCCTTCAGGATTGACAAGGCCTGCCATAGGAGTGACTTATAGGTTTATATGTGTGTAAGTATGTAGTGATATAGGTAACCTATATCACAGTAAGGGGTGCATGCACCACCTTACCCAGGCTGCAGTAGCAGACCTGTGGTGTCATTTTGGATGGCCCTCCAGGGGTGGCACAATACATGCTGCAGCCCCTGGTAGGCCTCTGAGGTACCTATGCCCTTGGTACATAGTATACCATATACTAGGGACTTATAAGGGCACTCCAGATTCCAATTAGAGATGTGCCTAAGGCACATGGAAACCATTTTAGAGAGGAAGCAGCTAGGCTGGGATTCTGATTAGCAGGGCCCCAGCCAAACTAAAGTCGAAAAACAGTGAAGCATCAGCAAAAAGTGGGGGTACCCATGTGAAGCAGATCCTACTCTCCTACAACGCCACCCTAAAAGATTGGATCCATCTTCTGTTACATACACTCTACCATGTACACTGTTATTCTTGAAAAATATATCCATCCATTCCATCCCCACAATGTTAATTCTTTTTCCTCCATAACCCACTGCTTTTATATCAGGATGTCGCAATTCTTTCATGTTTTTCTTTAACTCCTTCTCATAAACATCTTTTGATATTAACGTGAATAAACTACCTGAATCCACCAATACTTTGATTTCAGTATTACCAAAGATGATTCCACAATGGGGTCTTTCAAGTTTCTCAGTACTTTCCATTTGTATATCCTTATTCTCATTAATAATTATTTCATTATTGTGGTCAGGCATTCCACACTCATCCACAGACAGCATTAATTCTTCTCTTACCTCCCCCAAATTTTCTACAGTTTTAACACTTGGACTTTGTACCTTAAATCTGCACATTTTAGCTAAATGGCCCTTCTTCCCACATGACCTACACGTCATGTTTCTAGCCCCACATGCAAAACTAGAGGCAATGTGTCCAGGACATCCACATCTATAACATGTAATCTTTCTTTTTACAACTACATTAGGTACATTTTTTTTGATTGGATGCCCATGGAACTCCAACTTTAGCAGTATTCTTTAGTCCAACTTCTTGTACATCCAGGGCAACAACTTCTTTTTCGGAAGATCTTACAGTTAATTTCCCCATTTCGATCTCCTTCATCCAAAGAGCAGTATGTTCCAAGCTCCTGGAAATTTGTACAGCCTCTTCTAATGTAGGATCTAAGGACAAAAGTCTTTCTTTGACCTTTTTGTCTCTGGTACACCTCACAATTTGGTCACGAATTAAAGACTCCATTAAACCATGAAACTCACATGTTACTGCTAAACCTCGTAGTGTCGCTACATAAGTCATAATATCTTCATCATGTGCTTGCGCCCGACAAAAACATTTGTGTCTCTCAAAAACCACACTAAGTTTAGGTGTAAAATGTTTTTTCAGCATTTGCAACGACATGTCATATACATTCACAGGTTGACCATTACCAATTTCCAAGGAAACCTCGGGAAGATCATCATATATCCTTCTTCCTTCCGTCCCTAAATGGTGTAATAAAATTGCTTGTCTCCTTAACGGTCCATATTTGCCAAGGAATACTTGGTTCCCCTGGAAGAGGTAAAAAAGAAGGCGGAGCAGCCATACTTTGATCTGACATATCTGCAGTAAAAAGATTAAAACAACAAACTACCACAACTAACTAAAAATATAAGTTACAACAATCTAAAATAATTATCTAAAATAATTATCTAAAACAACAATCTAAAATAATTATCTAAAATAATTACACTGTTGAATTATGTTCTTTTACTTTGCTCATGCAAAAGCAATTGTAGTGCAGTAGTATTCTCCTTGATGTAGATCACTACAAGTCCTCTTTCTATGTATCTGAGAGCCCACGTTTACAGAAAAAATGCGTGCCTGCACGTAGTTGCATCAGACGTTACACGACTTCCTGTGTAAGCTGGCAGAACTCCAGAGAATGATCAAGGTCACACTGGTGAGAAATAATACTTTGCGCGTTGATTCGCGCCTCCGCTTTTCACAGTTTTGTTAATTTGTGAAATTGTGCTTCGCGCGTTGACTCGCGCCTCCAGGTTTTCACAGCCTCAATTACTTTCAGGCTTAATCGTCGCACGATCTCGCGCTTGACCTCGCGCGTCAGCTTGTGCCTTCAAAGCCTCTCACGACCTCGCTCTAGACACGCGTTAGCTTTGTTTATCTTCAAAGCTCGATCTTCAAAGCTCCTCGCGCTGTGTCTTGTCAAAGAATGCCGGTCTCTCGTGCAATCGCTCGAGCAGACAACTCATTTAAAATCAAACTACAATTTGGCAAATATGAATTCAAAACAATATAAGTCATTGGACTCGAGTTGGCTTAAAACACACATTTAGGTTAATGATAAATTAACATTGCAAACTACATGAAATAATTTCTGTTTAGTCTTCAGTGGCAAAACGATTAATTTCTTCTTCTAAAGGCTTACAGCCACGCTGGTTCACAGGTTGACAGCAACGCTTATACCATTAAACTAGTAGCCAAAACGTCCAGAAATTGCCAAAAACTTGTTCCTCTTCTGTAAGATAAATAAAACTACTCACAGTTCCAACTTTTAAAGATCATGAGCAGGACCCTTCGGTGAGCTGCTTTTCCAGGGGTGGAGGTCACTCAGTAAACTGCCCCCTGCGCAGATTCCTCGTCGCCAAAATTGTAGTAACCACGCACACTGTGGTTAGTAGGTAAAAAGTATTTATTCATAAGTACATCTTCTCAGTTGTACAGCGACCTCCAGCTTCTTCAACTGACTGTCTTTCTCAGAACCACTCAGTGATGTCATTGTATTACATCACTGAGTTCTACAATAGAAGAAAGAAATCTCCACACTTGGGCTTTAATCGGCGCATTCTCCAGCAACCATCGTATGCTTTACCAACGCATTCTACAGCATTATTTCTTATTTTAACCAATTCAGTAAGTACATTTATTTACGTCTTTACATTCGCTTTGGTCTACAACCAACGTTTTCTGCAACAACTATCTGGTGTTTATCCAGCGCATCCTGCAGTATTTATTTCTTGTCTCAACTAATTCAGTGTGTTGGCTACTTTAAAGTAAATTATCATTCGCTGATATGTCTACACCAGAAGAACCTCCCAGAAGCAGTTCAGCTTTCAACCTTAATTCACCTAGAGAGTTTTTATCTGCCCCTGGTGATCCTAATATTCCATGGCTTGAATGGAAAGAGTATTTTTTAAATTACATTGCCAATTTGGAGGATTGTAGTGGTTCTTTTTCCCCAGAAAGGAAAAAAAGAATCTTAATGTAGTGCCTAGGCCCTGAAGGATTAAGTGTTTATAACCAACTTCAAAAGCGCAATAGACCTGGTGACTTGGATGTTTTTAAATTGACATTATTAGACTTGGATGAACACTTCTCTCCCACAGTGTGTGAAGCAGTCATGAGGCATGCTTTTTTCCAAAGAAAGCAGGAAAAACAAGAATCTATTGAGGATTACGTCTCTGCACTTAAAAAAATAGCCATTACTTGCAAATTTGGTAACCTGCATGATGATTTTATAAGAGACCAAATCATAATGTATACTAAAAATAAGTCTATTCAAGATAGATTATGGGTAGATGGGGATTCTAGTCTCAAAGACATTATGGCTATTGTTAAAAAAGCTGAGCTGTCAGAACGCTGTGCTAAAGTAACACTGGGTCAGGCAAAACGGAAGGGGCTGAGTCTGTGAATAAGATTTCTGATGGTAAAAAAGGTCTCCTTTAACCCTACACAACATAATAGTAAGAAGGAATTTAAAAAATATGATCCTGGTGATAACACCAGAAATCCTAATTATGCTTGTTACAGGTGTGGAAGCTCTGCTAATTCTGCACGTTTTGACAAATGTCCTGTTAAATCTGCCAAATGTATTGAATGTGGTTTAATTGGTCATTTTGCCAGAGCTTGCATGCGCAAAGGGAAAAAAAAGCGAAAAGGTAAAGTTACATGTATAAAGGAGAGTGATGATGAGCACTCTTCATCTTATGATAGTAGGGATGATTGCAACACAAAGCACAGTGAAAAAAGCAAAATTTTAAATATTTCTAGCCCATCTGGTAGTAAACCACTTTGCTGGGTTTCTTTTGGTGGGGTTTCCTTGCAGGTGGCAGTCGACTCAGGTTCTCCCTACACCATAATTGCAGAGGATATTTGGATGAAAAATTTTGTTGATGTTGTAGGTGATCAAATGGAGTCTTCTGATATTTCTCCTTAAAGCTATACTGGAGAGAAAATAGATGTCATTGGCTTTATACAACTTGTTTTTAGATTTAAGAGTAGACATGCTCTATGCAAGTTATACGTAGCCAAAGAGGGACCCTCAGTTTTGGGCTGGAAAGATCAAAAAAGCTCAAAATTATACTTGATACTAATAGTCCGGAGCAAGTACTAATAGCTTGTGATGTAGAAGACACAAAAAATTGGGCTTTCCTGGAGTATTCAATGGCAAAATTGGTAAGTTGAAAGGTTTTACTCATGTTATCAGATTAAAACATGGTGCCTCACCCAAGATCCACAAGGCACGCAACATTCCTTTCATCCTTAGAGATGAAGTAAAGGCAGAATTTAAAAAATTGCTGGACGCTGGCATCATAGAGCCAATTGAAGCTTCTGAATGGGTTTCTCCATTAGTTGTAGCCAGACGTGCCAATGGCAAGGTACGTCTATGTGTGGATTTGAGAGGACTCAATGATAATATCATTGTAGACCAGTTTCCTCTTCCACGCATCGACGAGATGTTAATGTTAACAAGAAATGCCAAGTGGTTTTCCACTTTAGATTTATCCGCTGCTTACCACCAGGTGGTCTTAAAAAAAAGTTTAAACATTTAACAGCTTTCTGCACACGTTTTGGATGCCACCAGTTTAAACATATGCCTTTTGGTTTGGCGTCCGCAGCGGCTGTCTTCCAAAGACTTATGTTTGAACTTTTCAGTGATTTAAAGGAAGTGACGTTCTTTCAAGATGATATCTTGATTATGGGTAAATCTAAACAACATCATGATGAAGTTTTAAAAAAGGTACTTGTATTTTATGTAAGAAGGGTTTAACTGCTGAATTGAGTAGATGCAAGTTTGCCGAAAGGAAAGTCACTTACTTAGGACATGAAATCAGTGACAAAGGTTTTAAGCCAAAGGAGAAACTTGTTGAAGCTATCAACCATGCTCCTTTGCCCAATAATAAGGATGAGTTACTGCACCATTGCAGGCACACTTGCACCATGGTGCAAGGGTGCCTGAGTTTTTGTGCAGGAAGGGACACCTTCCTGTACGAAAACAATCCTCTGTGACATTCTCCTCTTTCTATGTTTGCTGTTGAATGCAGCACACATAGAAAGATGAAGTAATGAGGAGAAATACAAATATTTCTCCTTGTTAGGCCTTACCTAGGGATGGGTAGCATTTTGACGCATTCCCAGGTCTATTAATAATGGTAAATTTGGGAATGCACCAAAAATCCATGGGTGAATGCGTTGGAACACCAACGCTCCACCCATGGAACGCCTCCCTGGGGAAGAGTAAGGCAACACAGTGATTTAGCGCTGCGTTGAGTTACTCTAGATTTACCAAGCCATGCAAGGCCATGCAAGATAAATCTAGCTTTAGAGTTGCGTCGCTCTTGCCCTCCATTACGTGGCACTAGGGCGATGCAACTCTTTAATAAATATGCCCCTATGTCTGTGGTGTGACCAAGGGCTTCACTGATGGAAGCAGGGTGGCGGTCGGGGATAAGATGGGTGTAGGGTAAGCAAAATGTGTACATCTAGTGACTGAAATGCACACTGTGAAACCAGAAAACCTGGAATCCATCCCAGATTTGCCACTTGACCTAATTGTGTGATCCTAGGCAATTGTTTTCTTACACTTTCCCTCCTTTTCTTTCATTGTCACATATAAGAGGACCTCAAAATGCATGTCTTCAGGATGTGCGCTGCACAAAGCCTTCTCCTGTGTTTGATTTATGAAGCTATAATGTTGTTCCTATATATTAGCAACCCAAGCCACCCAAAGGGTGCACATAACAATTGGTTTGCTTCTTAGTTCAATATTTGCATTTTTCTTAGGGTGAGGGGAAGCATAAATGTTTCTAAATTCATTTTTGAAAACCAACACTTTTAAAAAAAATACTTCTCACTGTACTTATATAATCTGATGTATGAAGGTGAAATGGTTCTGCATGTTATTGGAATACATGTTTTGAATTTTAAAGAGACGTTATCATATTTTTACACTTTTTCTGCAAGATGTCTTTAAAAATGAAGATGAGCAGTGCAGGACACCATAGTTACTTCCTGCTTTTTTTCTCAATTAGCCTTTCAATAATTGTTTGCCCATTTATTTAACATCTTTTTAATGTTAGTGCTGAGTTGATTAAATAGCAGGCAAATGTTGCTGTTGAATAAGGATACCACATGTAAAGGTCAGGAAGGCCACATGCGGCCCCCGGGCCATACTTTGACAATCACTGCCCTAGACTGAGATGGTGGAAGCAAAAGTGGAAGTAAGGTGCCTAGCACCTGGGGCTGTTGCACCCCACTATGAGAAATCTAAGAGATCAGGGAAACCGTGTGAGTATTTTGGGGGCCTCCTCTGTCCAACCGACGCATCATGCATGCTGTTGCATGGATCAGAACTGGCGCAGCACGCCTGCTTCGTGGATCGGAACTGATGCATCACTCTTGTTGCGCGGATCAGAACCGGTGCATTGCCTCTACTGCGTGGATAGGCCCAGATGGTCTCAGCAACATTGTCAATGGCATCCTCGACAACGAATCTCCGCATCGCAGCTCTTTGCTCATTGGAGCCAACACCTCGCCGCTGCTGCGAAGCTAAGGAACAGCAGATCGCCACCACTGTGTGGATCGACACCGATGCATTGCTTCAGCTGCACTCTGCATTTTCAAAAGTCGATGCAGCCAGGATCAAGCTACATTTGTTCAAAGGGCCCATCGCGTTCAGCCTGAACTTTTGACTTTATCGTGGTCCAGTGCGACCAGGTATCCCAAGTAAGCGCTTATTGTTTTTAAGCACTATTTTACAGTTTTTTCTTTAAAAGTTCATATCTCGAGTTCTATTTATTGAATTTTTGTTGTTCTGGTCTTGTTATATTTATTAAATAAAGTTCTACTTTTCTAACCTGGTGTGGAATCTGTTTGTTTGGTGTTTTCACTGTTTTACTGTTTGAAGTGTTGCACAAATACTTTACACATTGCCCCAAAGTTAAGCCTGACTGCTCTGTGCCAAGCTACCAGAGGGTGAGCACAGGTTAATTTAGGGATGCTTGTTTCTTACCCTGATTAGGATTGTGGTTGTTGCTTGACTAGGGCTCATACCCCAGTCAACCTCCAGCCCACTTTCTAACACCAAGGAAGTGTCACTGTTCTTTAGATTACAGCATTTATTTCCACCATATATATAGCATAAGTGGTAAATCTGAGATTAGAAACTGAATTTTCTATTTCATGGCTAAAAAGTACCCACTGGACCACATCTTGTTCTGTTGTCTCTCCAGTGCCTAGCACATTTTTTTAGGGCTTCTGTCAAGGTTCTTCTCACAGTGCTCGCTACCTGTATTGAATCTGTTTCTAATCTCCCCTAGTATTTTCATGTAATGGCAAAAAACGCATTGTGAGAACATTTCTTTGTAGCCTGCGGTAGGGGGCAGTTATTGGGCAGTATCCTTGGTGAAGTGATGGAAACTGATATTTATCATTTGTATTACAGGGTTTAAGATTATTTTATTCTTTTTGGATACCAGAGTCACTCATTTTATAAACTTGTGTCTTAAAACTGCTAGTAGTGGAACGTCAAGTTTTGTTCCAGGAGGCCGTAGAGAGATTGGAACTCAATTGCAATAGACATAGTAATCACACTTGAAAAGCGCAATCTCTGGCCAAGTTATGTCCTTTACAATGACTTCATTTTAGAGCAGGGCATTAGGGAATGAAACCACAAAATGTGGTTATAGCTCCTAGATCCCCAACAAATGTTTACTGATGTCTCTGCAAATGCTAAGTGTTCAGCAAAGTCATAATGGAAAGTTGAACACCCTGCTGCATGCTGTAGATGGAGTGTGTTCCACCAATAGCTCTCTTAGCAGCTCCACGTACACATTGAGTGCCATGGTGATAGGGCAGAACTGTGAAGCAAATAGATACGGGTTGAGATTTAGCTGGTGGTAGCCTCCAGTGAGGTTTTGCTGGTACATTGTCTCAATAAACATCTTCCTCCTTCATATGACTTCGAACCTACATTGTTACTTTACCTTGAAAAATGGGATGTTGATTTCCCCTGCCATGGCAATGAGACCACAGGTGATTTTCTTTGGCACAACCAGTGCATTCTTGCTGGTGCCCTCGCTGGCAGCTCTGCGGTGCCTTGCCATAGCGTCTGACCTCCTTTCTCATTATGCCTCTGCCTCGCCATTTGATCTTCTGTTACTTTTGCTCTGCTGTTTTTTCTGTGCCCTCTTTGTTTTCATCTTCTCCTCCCCCTCTGTTTGTTTAACTGAATCTCTTCTTCTGTATGGACTCATGGGCATTACTAAAGACTCGCCATTATCCTGCATCCAATGAACAAGGATGCTTGTTATGTGGTATTATGTTTTATTTAAAGGGCTCGTTCACAAAGTACTTGGTGCTATCAATAAACACAAGAGATAAAAGACAGATAACAACAGAAGAGTAAAAAGAATGTATTGTGAGATCCTAAAAAAAAGCTAGGGACACAGAAGCTGTTCATAAATATACTGTTTAAAAGTAGCATTGGCAAAGCCAATAGATCTGTCTGTGAAGAATAAGTCCAACTTTTGGAACAAAAACTATTGGCCTTCAAAAATGGAGCCCATTCTGGCTTCCAAATTGTCAGCCAAAAGCCTGGAGGTGGTTATTGACAGCAATTGTATTGTGAACCAGCAGATGAGAGCATTAGTATCTAAATGTATATTCATAGTGAACCTACTGAAGAGGATCATCTCGCTTCACCCCCTTGAAGCACTGGAAACTTTTATGATGGCAGTACCCATATCTATGTTACACTACACCAACTCTTTCTATTTAGGACTTCCCAATAGTACCATCTACAAACTACAGGCTATACAAAATGCAGCTGTGCACCTTGTATACCATATTCTGAGAAGGGCTCATGCTGCTTCACTACTGAAGGAACTTCACTGGCTTCCCATTTAGCATCAGATCCTCTTTAAGACCTGCTGATTCACATTTAAGGGACTGAGAGGTCTTGCCCCCAATTCATTGCCGGAAAGCTGAAATACTTCTCACCAAAGTGAAACCTGAGATCGGCCCATTTGAACCTTCTGGTTATCCCGAAATTTAAAAAATGTAAGTCTGGTGGGCAATGTTTTGCGGCACACGCTCCGGCTATCTGGAATTCGCTCCTGTTGGAAATGGCCCTTTTTGTAGGGTTATCCCAAAACTTTTTGCTTCTTCCTCCTTTGTTTTTCCTGACCTGTGGTCGTTGGCTATAGGACTCTGGGCACTTTTCCACTGCTGATCAGTGCTAAAGTGCATATGCTCTCTCTGAAAATTGTTATTGTGATTGGTTATCCATGAATGGCTTATTTGTTTTACCACTAAGTCCCTAGTAAAGTGCACTAAGTGTGCCAGGGCTGGTAATTCAAATGCTACTAGTGGGCTTGCAGCACTAATTGTGCCACCCACATGAGTAGCCCTAAAATGGTGTCTCAGGCCTGCCACTTCAGCGCCTGTGCGCAGTTTGTGAACTGCCATATTGTCCTGGCCAGTGTACACACTGCCAGGCCTAACCCTTCTCTTTTCTTACACATTGGACACCCCTATGGTAGGCCCAAGGTGCCCCCCTGGGCAGGGTGCAGTGTATGTGAAAGGTAGGACATGGACTAGTGTGGGTGCATGTCCTGATGGTGAAATACTGCCAATTTCGTTTTTCACTATTGGAAGGCTATCTTGCCCATAGGTTAACATGGGGAATGCTGTGTAACATGTTTACCTGCATATCTTCCCATAACGGCAAGATAGAAATTGGAAGTCTGGTATCCCTGAACTCAGAATTTAATAACGCATCTTTTAGGAAAGATGGTTTTTAAATTCAGTGTTTGAAAATAGCACTTTTAGAAAGTGGCTATTTTCTTGTTCAAACTTTCTGTGTGCCTCTGCCTGTTTGTGGATTGCATGTCTGGTTTGTGAGTGACAGGGGCTGGGGGTGGCTCCAGGAGAGGGGGTGAGTCAGCACTAGGCTGAATAGACCTATCTGCACATTGAGTGGTGGGAGGAGTCGCACCTGTGTCTGAATAGGGCTGTGCCTGCCTTCCACAATGCTGGCTCCACCTCCTGCGGTGCGTCTGATGGCCCTGGCCTCCCCTCACAAAGAAAGAAGACATGCACTGGCAGAGTGCACCCAGAACTGGTTTGGACTGGGTCCAGGACCCCTCACACATGAAGAACAAAGACTTTTGGGGTATAAAGGTAGGACCTGAAACCCCTGTAAATTAGACTACTTTTTGCCAACAAGAGGAATCTCTGCCAAAGAAGATCAGCTGAAGAGACTGGAAAGGAAGACTGCCCTTGCTGTGTGTTCTGGGGCTGACCTACAGTTTGCTGTTACTACTGAGGAAGGGGACAGGGGACTTTGCTGTGTGCTGTGTTCCCCCCACCTGCTTGAAGGAAGGACTTTGCTGTGTGCTGTGTCCTAAGAGTCTCCAAGGGCCTGAGAAGAGCCGGCCTCCTGTTAAAACTCAGGAACACAAAAGTTTACCCAAGACTACTTCTGCAATCAAGAGGAATCTCTGCCCAAGAAGATCAACAACAGGAACTGAGGAGAAGTGCTGCCCTTGCTGTGTGTTCTGGGGCTTGCCTGCAGTGTGCTGATTTTTCTAAGGGTGAGGACAAGGGACTTTGCTGTGTGCTGTGTCCCCCCTTCTTGAACCAAGGACTTTGCTGTGTGCTGTGCCCTAGAAGAAGAAGTTGTCTCCACGGACCTGAGAAGAGCTGGTCTCCTGTTTAGGGAACACAGGGTCACAAAAGTTCCCAGAAGAAAATTAGCCTGCTCCGTGCCGCCTGCCTGAAGTGCACGATAATCCCTGTGTCAGCGTGAAACCCTTCGTTCCGCCTGCCTGACGTGCACGATAACCCCTGAATCAGCGTGAAGCCCTTCGTGCCGCCTGCCTGACGTGCACGGTAATCGTTGTGCCAGTGTAAAGGGGTGGAGGGCCAGCACCTTGCTCTCGCCAGCCCCCCTTCCTCCCTGAAGTATCGTGGCACGACTGAGATCACCGCCGACGGCCCGGGATAAACCCAAGATAGCTGGAAGCCCGAGTTTGCCGCCGCGGACCCGGGGATGGCCGACGTCATCACTGTTGCCGCGCGGTGATTGGGCCCAGCGAGAAGAAGAGGTCACACGTGGCTGGGGGCTCGATCGTCGGAGTCGCGCTGGGATTGGCCCAGTGCTCAACGCGGATATCGCAGTCGGAGGCGCCAGGGAAGATGCATTGCCCGGAGCAACATCGGAGTCGGCCTCCTGTCCCCGCACGTCCAAGGTAACTGCCTTCGGTTTGGTAGCGCAGCCAACGTGGGGAGAGAGAGCCGCGAGAGGAGCGAGTGGCGCATTGGGGGCAATTGTTAAGTACACAGACTGGGAGTCCCGGCGTATAGCGCGTCGGAAAGGCGGGCTCCCTGCCTTTGTTTTAGCCTCCTTGTCCCCGCTGTTAGCACAGAGGTCGAGTGGCGCAATAAGAGACGGTAGGATTGAGATCCCAGTCTCTGCTGACTTACTGGGCTATAATTAAGAAAAGAGACTTTTTTAAATAAGGAGCTCAGAGTGTACTTTGAACCTACCAGCTGTATTTTATTCAATTGAAAGATACCAGGTTATTTGGTGATAAGGAGAACACGGACAAACAGAACATTACTCCAGTGAACTGTTGTATTTAAAAGAGCCTACAAGTTTATGATTGCTAAGGAAACTTACCAAGCACATTTCCAAGAAAAGATTGTCTATGTATGTTGGAGATATGTCGTTTTGATCTTGCCTAAATTAGATAAAGATATTTATTTTTATAACAACCTGTGTGGTGTTTCGCTGTGTTACTGTGAGTGTTGGTGCAAATACTTTACACATTGCCTTGGGGATAAGCCTGTCTGCTCGTGCCAAGCTACCAAGGGGTGATCAGGGGTTATCAACAGTGTGTACCCCCTTACCCTGACTAGAATGGTGGTTTCTGCCTGGCTTTGGCGCAAGCTTTAGCCAACCAGAAATCCCATTTCTAACGGCTCCCAATGAATACTTGCCTTGAACAAATTTGATCCGGTTCCATAAAAACTTTAGGAACTGCATACCCTGGTGACCGTGATTAGTTATTTGGAGCATGTATGCTGGACCTTTATGCGCTCCAAGTCCCTCTCTCTTGATACGTATATCCATAAAAACCTGAACACCTGTCTTTTTAAACAAGCTCACTTTGACTCTGGGTTCTATTACATGCTGATCTATTAACTGTGTTTTAGCTCCTAGAAACCTCAGGATGAACATACGCTCTATAAATAAAATAACAGAACATAACACATTTCAACAGTAGTCTGTGGCACCAAAAGGGACCAATTATTGTGTGGACCTGCACATTGTGCAAGAGCAGAAGGCCACCACTCGCAGTCAGGGCAGCCGGTAGCTTAAGTGGGCTGCCCCTGTGTGTGCCTCAGGCTGTATGCTGTGGCGAGCAGAAGCAAAATGTGAATGACACTTCAGCAGACCAATGGATGACGAGGGCAGGCTGAAAATCATAGTAAGTATTTCAGTACATATATTTTTTATTAAAAACACAAGGTGTCAATGGGTATGGCCTTTCTTTGAATTAAAGTTATTCTTCACAGATATTGTATGTATTGTTGTGCAGATTAGTGGGGTGGAGAAGGTGCGTGGGTGTCAATGAGTAGATGGATGGATGAGCAAGTGGATGCATAGATGAGTGAATGGGTTTAGAGTGCATGGATGAATTAATGGTGGGAGATTTGGTGGATGCATGAATGAATGTGTTTTTGAGTGACTGACAAGACAAGAACAGCGTAGATGCAGCAGGAACACAGAAAAACATACAGAGTAATGAAGCATAGAAAATCCCACTGTAGTGAAGGCCAGAATGATGTAAGCTATTCTTAAGCACAATAAAGTGATTATGTGTCCAAGTATAGGCGAATGCGTTTTTGTGGACCTTAAGGGGACATCCTCTGTAGTTTGGTCTAATAGCGTATTGTCTAGAAGTATGCTTTTTTAACATTTGCATTACTCTGGTGAAGCATCTGCAAGTTCCAGGCTGGTTTGATAAACTATGTTGTAAAATTGAGCCCGGCAATCAATTGTAAAATAAAGATATTTCCATCACTAATGCAGTGACTTGAAATGGAAGTCGGAGGGGTTTGCCATAGAAAGTATTCAAGGGAGCATGTGCTCCTTCACAGCAAGTTGGGATTTTCCCCAAAATAAACAAAGGAAACAAACTGATATCCCTGGGGAAATGGATTTCCTTAATGTTGTAATGCATTGGTGAATGTTCTTCAGTCTGCTGGAGTTTGAATTTTAAATGCAGCAGTGGGTGGAGTTTTTTTGTTTTCCGGGGGATGATAGAAATCTTAAAAGATGCTACTATATACGTAGGAGGTGATGCAGCACTTCGGAAGGTGGGGACTTCTCAGGTCATATGTCTCACATTATTAAAGGACACCAGCAAGGCATTGCTACTACAAGTGAGGCGCCATGTCATGCAGAAACAAAAGAGACAGGCAGGAGAGAGGAAGAAAGAGACAGCCAAGAGAGGCAGGGAGAAAAAGTGAGAGACAGGGGTGGGAGAGTAGGAGAGGAGTAGCTAAGGAAGAATAAAAGCAAAGACAGAGGGTGAGACAGAGAGATAACGGCAGAAGACTGCCAAAACAATACGCAGGCTGCCAAGCGGGAAGGACCTAGAGAAGTACACAAACGTAAAAAGGTTTGTCACTATGCGATCTTAGTCACCCTGCAATCTCTGTGCCGCTCAACCTCCTCTGCTCCCCTCTCTATCAGCTTTCTCCATGCCAACTGGGGAGCCCTTGCCCTGGAGATACTGAAGCGAGAGCATTTCCATGACATGCCTATGTGACAGTAGAAGCCATCTTGGAATGACGCCAACCGTCAAGTAATATGAGGGAACAATACCAATAGCGACACCGATTCTGAACGTCATTGTAATATGTATTGTGTATTATTTAACCTCATTCCCGTTTTAGGGATGTAAAGAAAATAATAGAACATGATCACATTTAAAGTGTTTACAGAGAGCCAGAAACTACATGGGAGCAGTATTTTTAATATCAAAATGAATGCGAAAAGATTAAAGAACAGAAGGATTTATTTTTTTAAATGTTCACATTCATGAACGGTTGGTAAATGGAGCCAAGAGTGACACCAGCATGTCTGCCAATGCTCCTGGTACAGGTAAAACCGAGCATGCACATATTATTCTGCTGCACTGGCTTACGTTCATGTCAAAGGAAGTCCCTGTAGCCAGGGCTTTAAGTGGGCCGGGTCTCACCAGGTCTGAGCACCGGCAGTTTTTTAAAGGGGGCCTCGAAATGGGTCCCTATCGGGCTCTGTTTTGTGCCCTGGCACACAGGCCCGGTTCTAGAAGGTGGGCCAGGTGGGCAGGGCCGGACTGGCTACCGGGCGTTTTGGCATGCTGCCGAGCTGGGGGCTGATGTCACTGCGGTGGGGACTAATTTTGTTGATGGAGACCTGCGTGTGCTTCGAAATAAACAAAGCAAAACGAATTTCGTTCAGCACACGCAGGTCCCCATCAACGAAATCAGCCCCCAGCTCGGCAGCATGCCAAAACGCCCGGTAGCCAGTCCGGCCCTGCAGGTGGGCCAGGCCCACCCTAGGAATACCCTGGCCCACCCTAGGCCATTCAGAATGAAAAAACAAGCGTTTTTCACCCTAATGTTTCACAGGGGTGTGAAGCCCTGTGGGATGTGCCTCATTGTTTATTTAAATATTAAAACCATTGACATAAGTTAGTTTCAGACCTAGAGAGTGGTGTGAAATTCTGCAGGGATAGTAGCTGCTACGATGTACAAATTAACAGCACGGACATCCACTCACACTAAAGAGGCTGCAGGCTTCCATCACAAGGTTCCTAGGGGCTGAAAACAGTGACATAACAGAAACGCTTTGCAAAGGATTTTCCTTTTCCCAGAAAAGTGGGTACAAATGTGTGTACAATTAGGATATAGATTTACTCCGGGTATGTTTTATTTTCTTCCTGCTTTGAGGCTATTACTAACTTGCAGCATTACATGAAAAATAAATAAATGGAAAAAGTTAGCAAAAGAAAAGTTTTATCTTGTCATTGTCTAAATGAAAGAACATTCTATGCATAATTACATTTATTCATACAACATTCATATGTGTGTAGATGGTTACAAATGATAGAATGATTCCTTCTGCTGGGACCTATGGGCAGGGCTACTGGAATTATGTGATTGTGCGGATGCGTTGTTTTTTCTCATAGTTATGGATTTGCCACATAATCCGTTATCTGCTGCATAATCTGCAGATTTATAAAAATGTTTCTAGCTCAAACGCTACTAAAAAAAAAAAAGCAACATGTGTTGGCGCACAGGGAAAGGTCCTTTCCAAAGGTTGACTGGTCACCTTTCTGTTGCTTTTTGCAATATTTAGGTGTTAAACTGATACCAATTGGGTGCATTCTATGCCCAGACGGTGTTAAGTGTAAAAATGTCATGATAATAAAATAATACTATCACAAAATGTGTCTCATCACGCCGCATAATTTGCCTTTTCTTGCCATGTAATTTAGTCAACCTTAACCCCTCATTTAGCCCTCTCCTGACATATTATTCCAGTAGCCCTGCCTATGTGTAGCAGGTAAGGCACTTTAAAGATTCTCAGCATGGTCATATCACGATTTCATTCTTATGAGGCTGATAAAATGGGTGTCTCATGGTCGGCTAATAGGAACACTTCTGGCGAAGTATGAGTTAGCAGATTTCACACAAAACACAAGTGGCTTTCAACAGACCTTAAAGTAATAGCTGCTAATGTGCTGTAGCTACAGGCTACAGCACTTAAGGAAAAAATAGAAATTTAAGGAACAAAGTCTAACCAGTAATGAAACCAAGTTGAAGTGTTTTTTTAAAAAGAAAAAGCATTATAAAACATCCAAAATAATACATCAATTATTCCTAAACTATACAGTATTCCATATTGTGCAATACTGATGAACATTCAGAATTTTGTAAGTATTTTTATAGCACGATTATGTTTTTTTAAAGCACATTATCTGATGTATTTCAGTACATTTGAGATATGAGTTTTAAGGTTCATGGTGTGCACCCATTGTGCCCTTAACTAATGCTGAAATCTTTATATTGAATGAGTGTCTAAACAGAGCTGAGTACAGCACAGTATAGCATTGTTTAGTCTGAGCACATAAACTTTCTATGTTTGTTTAGCACAGGACACGGCAGTATTGTTTACCTGAATTGATAAAGCTTTGTTTATGGTCGGTTCATTTGGTACATGCTAAGCACTTACACAATTGCATGCGAAATACAGGTTATAAAACACCCAAACAACTAAACATTAAGGTGGTGATGGGATTGCCAGATGTGGCACCTTTATAGGTAAGGCTACCTGAGGCTGGAGGGCCAAGTGAAGCAACATCTCAGGCAAAAAGGCTTGGACAGCCTCAAAGCCAGATGGGAGAAAGGGAGGCCCAATACAGAATGGATTATAGGAGGAAGCATTTACCTCCACCCTAGACAGTTATCAGCAAGATCTGGTTTCCCTAGGTCCAAATGAACATTTTCAGATTGCACTAAACAAGGGTTCAGCTGTGCAAAGTTGGACTAATAACAAAATGTGTCCATAAAGCTGTGGCTGAGAGGGTTCTTTTGCCCACACACTGAAGAGTTGCTCATTTATAGAGTTATACTGGGTGTAAGTTGATAAGAAGCTGGGAGTTCCACTAGCAAAGAGAGAGATAGCACAAGGATGGGGCAGCCACCACCACTACACATTGAGAAATGTACCTCACAATATGGACTGGTGTATGGCAGTGGACATGGTGGTATATAAAGGTAGGGGGTGTCCCAAGAAATTTGAAAAATATCTTGGAGGCTATGAGAGGAATATATTGGATTTGACGAAGTGCTAAGAGCACGTCAAGTGAAGGGGGAAGTTATGTACCATAGTGCTGTTAGCTAAATGCTTAGTCTTTACTAAAACTCAAGAATGTATCCTGCGAGTAATATTTCATAGATGAAACCGCTTACAACTGTACATGTTGATTATTGTGCCATTTTGCCTGCATTATTTCTGTATTTGATTACTGCAATATGGACATCTTTCAGACTCCACATTTTCCTTTTGTAATGTCATGAAAAGTTCATCAATTGTTTAAATGAACAACATAAAAATAAAAAAACTCAGTACAACATATATATTTAAAAATTGTCTTCATCCTATAAACTCTGAAATCCTTGATTAAGGTTCACCTACCTTTGTTCTTTGTTTATGTAACCAAATGTACATCCCTCCATGGTAGCTGAAATTTGGTAAACTTTATTAAAACGTTTGGCCCAAAATAGATTATATATAATATCTACATAGAAAACATATTAGGAACTATGTAATATGACCCAATGTTGCCATTGAGTTTTTCTGGTGACATAAACCATGAACCGAAGACTGAGTGGTTTGTAAATGTCATTAGAACCATAGGATGGCAATACAGGACCATATTTAGTCCTGGTACTGTTATTTATTGTTTATATTGCTTGCTTATTTTTATGTAGTTAGTTTGAAAAGGCTGTTTACTTCTAAATGCAGCTAGCAATGACACTGAAGAAATTAGAATGTTTAGGTTTTGTTTAAATTTCTTGAATAAATGGTTAATAAAAACCAACAGAAACATCAATTGTGATGGTCACTGGATTTAGGCAATCCTTTGGCTGCAGCGTTTACCATAAATGTATGGATTTGTTGGATTTGCCACAATGTGCAAAATATGGAGAGTTCGCCCAAAATTGTTCCTGAGCTGTATGAAAATAATACTAGGCAAAGTGACACATAACTACGATTTTTGCTGCATAATTTAGATGTGTATAATTTAGTCCTCTATGCCACGTAATCATAGTCGCCCTGACAATGTTAAAGCTCTGCCAAGTGGTTTGGGGAATGCCATGATGATGATAAAATGCATATTTCACAGATACCCGTGAAATATTCTCCATAATTCATGTTTGCCTGGGGAATAAAAGCACCAAAACATGACATTGACAGACAGACAGACAAACACACACACACACACACACATATATACATACATTATTGTGTTAAAAATGTCTCTGAAACACTTACTGGTACCCATTCATCTTCATGGCCTACCCATGCTTCTTTATAGCCCACCCAGAAAGAAAATCCTGGAGCCGGGCCTGCGCACAGGTGGTCCGTTTATTTCCGGACTGCAGGGACAGCAGGCACATCGATGTGCCTGTGCTCACACTGCTCACTTCTCAATAGTGGAGAAGTTAAGGCATGACGTCATGCCAGGTGAGCGTTGTAGGGGAAGGGAAATCCTCTAAAGAGAGTAATTTTCTCTTTGGATTTCCCTTCTCTTTTTGAAACTCAGGAGCAGCAACATCGTCATGGGGTCACCAGGGCTTTAAGTAGAAGCGTGTGCCATATTATATACAAGCCATAGTTTCTGCCTATTTATCTTATGCAACTAACAACCACTGACAAAGCCAATAGTCCTGACTTGTAGGTATGATGTTACTTGTTGTATCATATATCTGGAGGCAATGACAGAAACAGCAAAATACAAGTCGGGCAGCACACTACGCTAAGCACAGATGTTTAGCATACTTGTTTTTAAGCCACGCCCTTAATTACATCGGCCACGCCCCTTTGAGAGACCCCCCCCCCCGTTTTTTCATCCCACTTAAAGCTCTGCCTGTAGCCCAGGGCTGCTGTGTTCGACGTCCACGCGTAACCTAGAGCTGCAGCGCTAATAACTTTATAGCAGCCACCCCATAGGGACCAGAAGTAGTTGACTGGAGGGGAGGATCATACAAGCCAGCTTTGAAGTGGCATTTATCTGTAGACTGCGAGGTGAAAGGGCAAAATGCTATCACTCACAGTAATGTCACTCAGAGGCCAAAGTAGGTTGACGCATTCCCCCATGCTGTATGCTATAGTGGGTGGGAGAAAAATGTAAATTACACACTTAGAGACAAATGGATGAAGATGCAGAATGCCCCTATATGAATGTATATTATACATGTAATTTTAGTAAAATCAAATGTTCTTGGCTTACACCAGACCTAAAAAGACAGATCTTAAGTTTACTAATTAAAACAGAATGGGGAGTGATCATAAGTCTGTGGGAGACAGTTCCATTCTCAAGCAGCAGCCACAGAGAAAGCTCTGTCGCGAAATGTCGCAGCAAGCTCAAATCCAGGCAGTAGTCCATACCTCGCATAGCAGCTATACACCGTGTCTTTACAAGCTGAAAACTGCCCCAATTTGCAAACATGGGCCACTTTTTTAGATTTCGAATTCACTAATACGGCCACTTTTATTTTGGTGCCCAGGCATATTTTCTTGCCCAATCCAAACCTGATCATAGAAATGAGCAACAAGAGATGCCCTTTGAAACTTAATTTTCAGTAAATTTGCAAGGTTTGCATCAGTAAATCTAAAGTCCAATTGAAGTTTGAGTATCATGAATGCACGGTGTGCTGTGCTCCACACCCAGGACACGCCCCCAGCCAGCCTTATGCCGACGTTTTCGGTGCCTGTCTAGACTGAGGGACCTACCTGCTGTCTGAGCCCTGAGATGCTGAGTTCTGTGAATTATTTTTATTTCCCACCCTGCCCATTCCAAATGGATTTTTGCTCTTAGCATTCAGTCATATTATAAGAAAGATAATGTGCCTGAAAGGGGCATGAGAAGAAAATGAAAGAAACTGAACGTCAGCATTAAATACATAGTTTTAACTAAAAGAAAACGTATAAAATGCCAGACTTGGAATATTCGAAGTTTAAGTGAAAGTTTTGTTTAAGCCGTCTCCTTCAGATATTGTGCTGTGAACTCTACAATCTTTTCCTATTTCCCTCCAGCTTTTCTTGAGGTCCGACCCCTCCAAACGGCCTGGAAGGCAGATTGTACGGACTGGGTTAATCTAGTTCAGTAACTGCCCCTCCTTTCTGAAAGTTCAGCAGTCGCCACTGTTGATTAACAAGTAACAACACCAGAACGCCCCATTACTGAGTGCACATATCCTCAACAAAACATACTGACAAGCTGTCGAGTGTTCAAAGGCAGTGAGAAAGCACAGTATCACAGTGTTACCTAGGACTCGTATCCGGAAGGGGTCACTGGCCTCAGACCACACGGACGGTGCTGATCGGGGGTGATAAAGGCAGTCATAGGGCCCTTCATCCGCCTGTTGGACTCCGCTGATGACAAACACGGCCTCGTTTCCAGGGGGGTCCTCTTGACGGTAAATCTGACTTCCTTTGTATAGAACAAATCTCATATTCGGATATTCCGATGTACAGTGGATGGTCAGACTTCCTCCTCTGGGGACCACGCTGGGGCTCAACACAACCGATGGTTTCGGATAGGCTTCTGTGATGAGAGAGAAACATACAAACACAAAGGTGAGAAACTAAACCATCTTCTCCCACCTGCTCAGCTTCAGCCATCCTCTCACGCTCAGCTCAGGTAGGACCAGTCTCCGATAAGCCCCCCTCACCTCCCCAGCCAGCCTCTAAGAAGTATTAGGTCAGTCAGTCTCTGAGGAGAGAGGCGCACAACGGTCTGCACCAGCACTTTGGATTCATTACTATTTTTTCCAGTGTCCAGGTTTCTGTGACACGAAGAGCTTTTAAAAAGCACTGATTGCATTTGTCACACTGGGAGTCCCTCTACCACTGCCTCGTGGGGTACGGCCTCCGCCTCTAAACCTGTGACCGCCACCCAAACAGTGCAGACAAGACTCAAGGACAGTGCGAGGCAGTAAAATAAATACCAAATGTTTGTGAATATCTAAGGCGCTCGAGTTTCCGGTGATAACCAAGACAAAACCTTCATAAACAACCCTCTTAATCTCAATCCAGAGGCACAACACGAAACCAACACAAGACACACAAAACACCTCACAGCTCTCACCTCGGAGTGTTACCTCGACGGTGTCACTGGGGTCAGACTCAATGCGGGGGTTCCTTTTAAATAGTACAGGCAGTCAGGGCTTTAAGTGGGGGGGGGTCTGTGGGGGTCTGAGCACCCCCAGTTTTTTTGGGGGGGCCTCGAAAGGGGTCTCTAGGGGGCTCTATTTTCGTGCCTCAAAGGTCAAAGGTAGATTTGGGGGTAATGTGTGATGCACTTCAAGAGCTCAAAGACTTATCACTCTCCTTACAGAGGCGGGACATTACAATTGTTAATGCCCACAGACTTTTGGTTAGTCAAGTACGTATATTTAGAGCAATGAAGGACTCACCAGGGGAGTTTGCTTCTGCGGCTCAGAGAGCAGTTGACGAGGGCAAATTCAAGAATGTTCCTCTTTTCCATGGTAGAAGTAACTCTGTTGCCCTTAATCAAAATCAGTTTTACCAAAGTCTGTCTGTAAATATCTATAAACGATGTGCCCCGGATTCTGAGAAAGAACTTCTAGCCAGCTTTAGTGTGCTACATGCAGGCAACTTGCCTTCTGGTGATGAATGCATTCTTTATGGTGAAACAGATATCCAGAAACTGTGTTCAGAGTTTCAGCTGCCAGCAAGAGATACTATCCAAGCTTTTAGACTTTTCAAAGATTTTGGTGGAAAGAAAACCCCTGAAGCATTAAAAAAGTTAGTAGTTTGCATGGAAACCCTGCCAGCAAGTAATGCGGATTGCGAGAGAGGTTTCAGCACAATGAACTTAATTGCTTGTCCAACAAGGGCCTCTCGTCTTGTAGAGACCATTTCTTCATGCTTATGGGTAAAACTCAATGGTCCTCCATTTGACGCAAAGCTGTATGTAAAGAGTTGGCTGGCAAAAGGTAGAAGGTCTGCTGAAGAAAATTGTTGTGAGAAACCCCAGCAAAATAGACACAGTGAATATCTTCAAGGGTTTTGGGAAATCCTGCAATAGATTTCTAAGTAATTTAAATAATTTTTACATGTTTTTTAAAGTGTTTGGTATTTTATGGCTTATACTTAATAAATATACCTTTTTGCCTATTTTATTATCCTTTGCTGGATGCGACTTCATGATTTTCTTAAGCACACAATGCTAGTTATCTTGATTTAGACCACGCCCCTACTCGGATAGGCCACACCCCTTTAAGAAATTTGCGACGCCCCTTTTAGAGCACCCCCAGTTTTTTTTTCCCACTTAAAGCCCTGCAGGCAGTGATATCTCCCCTCGTGCCCCGTGTTTACATCAGTGAAGTGGAAGACGGCCTCGGTCCCAGGAGGGTCTTGTGTAGTAGGGAGGGAGTATCCACCCCCATACAGAGCAAATGTCACATCTCTATATGTTGCCGCAGCCGCACACCTCAAGGTCAGGTTTCCTCTTCTCACGGTCACGCTGCCGGAGGCACTGGCGTAGCAAGGGGGGGCATGAGATTTGGGGGCGGCAGGTAAATTTATCACTACATCTTTGGCTCTCTAGGGTTCACACTCACACACGGTGTGGTTCTGTCTCCCAGGTTGCCTTCACTTTTTTCAGGCTGTTAATAGTGGGTCTGTTTTAACAAGTTCCTTTACGCACAAGGCTTTGCACTCTCTCTTACACTTATATACACCAATGGTTTTTGGGTGTCTCTGCTGTTCACGTTTAAGCATTTTAGCTGGCTGTCAGGTTTCTATTCAAATGGGATTGCACTGGTAGCAGTGACAATATTGGTTGCACATCCGCTTCAAGTATATAGCATTGCTGAAGAATGGTGGGCACGATAACAGCAACGTGTAAATCTGAGGTAACAATGCAGTGTTCTGTACAAACTGAAACAGCCTGCTACCAAAGGTGTTATGTGTGGGACCCCCCAAGAATCGGGCGCCCACTGCAATGTGGAAAATAAAAAGGTTACAGTACACTTAAAATCAGTTTCAGTGACGGAGTAGTCATAACTCTATGATCGGAATGAAGTTCAGTCCATAAATTCTGATTTACTTTTCTTCATCAACAGCTGGTTCCAAGCCCTGATTGACCAATGCAACCAGCTGTTCATCTCTCCGGCCTTTTGGTTTTTTACTCAGATGTGACCCTGGGCTGCCCACAAGGCTCATATTCACACATGGCTTTTGATTCTATTTCAGGACCGGAGGAGAGTGTTATGCATCATCTTTCTTCATGTTATATTTCAACAGCTGTTGCCAAGTTCACTTTTCTAACAGTAACAACAAGCATTGGCAATGCCAAAAGGTCTGGCTTATGAATGAAAGTGTCTTTGTGTCATTGATGAGCCTAGGCATTCAATAAGTCATCATTCTTCCACTTTGTCACTCTTTGCAACCATGCTTCCATTTATCAATCCACTGATTCATTCTTGCTCTCTACAAGAGTGTGATAAAACACACACAAACTCAACAACATGTGCAACATAAATCAAATGAAAACAAGTAGAAAAATGAAAACATGCTGTCATCTTAAGACAGCAGGCATATCTCTGCTATAAAAAAACTATACTTAGCAGGAGGTATCTTATCCTGCAAAGATATTGTAAACAGTCTATTTGTTTTAAAGTTCAAGCGTCAGTCACTGCCACATTTAGAACCAACATGTTGGCCGTCTACGATTTGTGACACAAATGATACGCTACGGATAACAGAATTTCATAATGGTGTCCTGGTTTTAAGGATGTGGCCTTGTGGAATGTGGCTCCCTGCAGATGAAATGTGTGGCAAGCAAGCAACCCGCACACATTGTCTGAAGAGCTGTAGTACACCTTTAGGATACATTCCGTAGGGCCATCAAAACTTACTTATTTCCTACTGTCTAGCCCCTGCTCTCTACCGACACTGCTATCAGCGCCGGGACGCCCCTTTGCTGGGGCGGCTGGGTGCTATACAAGTTTACCTAACAATAACAATAACAAATAAAAAAGAGGAAAAGCAAAGAAAGGAAAGGTGAACTATAAAAGGAGAAAAATTAAAATGAAAGGATTGGCCAACCAGTCTTGGCACTGAATAGCCATAATTTTCAGGTGGATGTACACACTTGATCAGAAAATGCTCTCATTCACAAGGTAAGAGAGCCATTGACTGATGCCGATTCAACTCTTACCCCATGCAGTTCGCTGTCATGGATGGAAGCAGAGTGTAAAGTACACTTAGATAGATCAATGGCAGACAAGCTGACCCAAAGGCCCTCTATGTCTGCTGTTGTCCCTGCCTGATGCACTGGGGTGATAACTGCTGATAATCTTGGATGAGTGGCCATTAATGTAAATTTGTATGATGTGGTCACTAGAACAACACTGATAATATTATTAGCTCGCAATGATTTTCATTGAATATAAGGAGCTCTTATTATAAAAAAAGGTTGGAGACGCCTGTTCCAGAAGATACTGAGTAAGTTCGTAGATCTGTTTGCAGACAAATATGCGGCTCAGGTTCCTCTGTTCTACTCAAGATTCCCTTTATTCATTAAAGCATTCTGGATAGATGCTGTATTAGCACAATGGCCTCAAAAAGTGCTGTTTGTATCTCCTCCCATACAGATAATTTCAAAGATTTTGACTAGACTTTAGACAGAGCAGATGATGAAGATTTTGGTGATTCTGTTCTGGCCACAGGGTGCGTGGTTTTAGCTCCCAAAATCTTTGTCTCTAGTGCCGCCATGGAGGATTACATGTCACCTTTCCCTCTTAGGCTGGGCAAAGTTTACGATCTGTTGAGAATGACTTGTCTGTTTGGAAATTGAAAGGAGGGGCTTGCAATTGAAATAGTTCCCACCTTCCACCATTCTTCACTGGAAAACATTCCTTAAATGGTATGCTGTTCATAATGGTTTTTCTTAAATTTTGTGACCTTCCAACTATTCTTCAGTGCTTTTGGGATTGATTTATTTTTTCTCATATATTCCCAGCAGTATATCGAGTGGTGGTGTTGTGTTGGCTTTTGGTCTGGCACTTCTGCAAGTATCCTATTGCTCAGCCCAGAGTCTATCTGGGCTAGCTCATTCAGTTTTTGAATTCAGTCTTACCTGGGCTTTTATGCAACCCCTCAGTTGGTATAATCATTGGACTCTCACTTGGGCTTCTACTACACTACTCAATTATAAAATGGTAGCCAAATCTGTGCTTTATTTTCCCTGGAGCATTGCTTATCTAAAGAGTTTATGTACTTTACATATTCTAGCCATTCCATGTGCAAAGGAGCTGCCATATTAATCAAGTTCTTGCAAATTTCTCTTCAAGCTAATAATATCACATAAAACAGCAATTGTCTTTCATTCAATGATAACTTAATTCTTTCTTTTTCGTCTTTTTTTGGTATCCCAAAGATAATAACAGTGTGGCCTACCTCTATCTTCTGTGGAAAAAATGTCTGTAACAGTCTTACACATTCTAGTAATATAACTGCACCACTGGAAAGTTAACAAACATATGTAGGTCATCTGCATCCCTACTCCAATATTAAGGACATCTGTTGTCTGTTTGTTGATCCTCGCTAATGGGAGTCCAATGGACACTGTCGAGAGTAAAAGGGTGGTTCCTTCTTAAAAGAGTTGATTTTACTGTACCGTATGGAGTGTTAAAGGATGTGTGCCATAATCTTCTTGCTCCCACTTAGGTAAGAAATGATTCTATTGGTGATTTCTGTTCTTCCTCTGCTGCTTTCAGTAATTTCCAGAACCACCATTGCACTTCCTACTTCCTACGTGCAATGTCTCGGAGGTCTAATTTTATTCAACTTGCCTTCTTTTTGACTTTCTAATGTGCTTTAATCCATTCACACAGTTGGTAATATTTATATCTTGACATTTTGCAACTTGTTTTATTCATTAAGCAGTTCTGCAACATTAGCTCGTCACCTTTTTCACCGTTGGCAAGCCATAGAAAAGGCCAAAATTCCACAGAGGGGAGGGGACGTCTCCTTGATTTTGCAAAGACTAGAATGTAAATGGATTGATGAATGTAACTCAATTCAACATGGTCTGAATAGTCTTGAGGAATGGCGGAAGTTCATCAGTCTGCATTAACCTTGCCCCCAGCTAGATAATAACCAAGTTAAGGTTGGAGATGCTCATCCAAAGGTGTCAGACAATTTGGGTGAATCTCACTTCCCTATGTGTCATTAGTGGAGATATTTGTATAATGAATTACTGTCAATTATTGTTGCATGATTAGTCTATGTTAAATGTCCTAATTGATCATGTATTATTGTGAAACCCTATGTATGCTGTCTCAATAGAATGGAATTAGACTTAATAAGATGAGGTGCCATCGGACGAAATTCACAGTGATTACCCTGGAAATTGTCACCTTATATTCTGGGAATTCATGTAACAGCACCAATATAACACAAGTTTCATGGTTAGGTAGGCTATCCTTTACTTCAGCTTATATATTTCGATTGTTGACCCTGTATGATTCCTTATGAATACATGATGTATCCCTCCGCACTTAGTCCCCATGTGGACATTGGAGCATCAATTCCTTATAAATTAATAGAGGATTCTTGTCCTTACACTCCCCTTAAAGATGGCTGCCGTGGAATTCTAGTGACCCCGATTATAGATCCGGTTGATTACGTAACCACTTCCGGTCTATACGAGGCGTCCTGTTCAATGTATTCAATCACTGCTCACAGCATCCTGACGGTCCGTATGGAGCAGTGAGTTCTCAGTCGCGTCACCGATTGGATTCTCTCCATCGGCTCGCTGATTGCAGTAAGTAAAGACTGTGATCATTTTACCGACGTAATCTGTCCATATTAATATCATTATTGTTTGCCATTATGCCATCCCAGATTTCACGCTCATGAGACCTCGCCTTGACAGACCAGCGATGAGTCTCAACTTGAAGTACCCCGCACCCTCTGGTCATTAAGTATAAATTCACATTGGACATTTCTACCTTAATGAATGTTTTTTTTGGGTTGCAACCACAAGTCGCCTTCTCGGTGAGTTTTCATTGCCCCTTAATAATTAGCATACTCCTTGACTGTAAGAACTATCTATTGAACCATCTTCATTAACTCTTTAGGTATTGATCCCAATCTGGATACACAGATTTACAGGGTGGCTACAAAGGATTGCCCCCCCTTGGACATTCACCCTGCCACTATTGGATATCAGGGTCGTGACCTTGCTGTCTAGCAAGAGTGTGATTATTATTGAATCAGCGCCTGATACAGATACCTAAGCGCCCGAGGTAAGCACCTCTGCAATTTAGTCCTTTAAGTAGCCCACACACACCATGCTATACAATCACTCATATCTACAAATTCCTTACAGTCCCCAGGAATCCCTTGTCCTGAAGAGACCCCCGTACCCGCAGCTGGGTCAAAACGTCGACAATTAAAATGGTTAGTCTTTAAAGCACTAGAATAGAATCTGATCCTTGATCTGGCAAATTGAATCAGAATCAAAAGACATCCTTTTTCTCCAATAACCTTTCCCTAAATACAGTCACTTTTGTTTGAATACAAGTTGGTTATGGTCACTTCACTGGGTTCACAAATGTCACTAGTTTTTTAATTGATATTAATGTACTGTGTATATACTGGGTGTGTGTACATTGTTTTACAATTTCCTTATAAAGATTTTTGTAACGATGAATAAACATGCTACTCATTTCGGCTGAAGTAAGTAAGACCAGCATACTTCTTGGGCTACTTCTTTTTGTAAAGATTAATACTACACACATTTAATTGATTTAGGTATAGAAAATGTATCAAATTCTATACTTACCTCTCTGATTTATGATTGAATTTTTGCAAAAGTATATACTTGCCAAAGTGTAATTTTCCTAGAATGAGTTCCTTGTGAACAATTGTTGTAAGCTATATAGAGGCCCATGGTAGCAGCCCCAGTGTCTCTAGGATCAAGGAACCCTCCTTTGACACTAGGAACATGAGCAGGATACTCCCTCCTTACCAGGAGGGTGATGACATACACACATGGATCACTGCTTTAGAGAGGGCCTGTAAAGTACAGAAGGTCCCTCAAGGGCAGTTGGCAGCTATCCTGTGTCTCTCCTTTGCTAATAAAGGTAGAGATAAGCTCCTCACTGTTAGAAAAGAGGATGCTGACAATTACACTGTCTTGAAGACTGCTCTCATAGATGGGTTAGGCTTAACCACTGAACAATACAGGATTAAGTTCAGAGATACCCAGAAAGCAGGTACTCAAGACTGGGTTGATTTTATAGACAATGCCATTAAGGCTCTGGAAGGCTGGCTTCATGGAAGCAAGGTACAGGACTATGAGGGATTGTACAATATGATCAGGAGGGAGCACATCCTTAATAACTGTCAGAACCAATTACTGCACCAGTACCTGGTGGACCCTGAGCTGACCTCTCCCCAAGAATTGGGAAAGAAGGCAGACAAATGGGTCCGCACCAGGGTCAAGCAGAAGAATCAGGGTGGTGGTGGTGACCAGAAGAAAGATACTTCCAAAACCCAAGAGAAAGGGGGGGATAAGTCTAAGGAGAAGTCCTCTGAAGGTCCCAAAAAGTCTTCCTCTGGGGGTGGGTCCCAAACTCCTTGTTCCCCTAGAAAGAAACCTTATTGCTATGTTTGCAAAAAGCAAGGCCACGAGAAATATGATTCTAATTGCCCCAAGGCCAACAGTAAGGCTACTACTACTACAACACCCCCCTAGTGCCCCAAGTAGTAGTCCCCCAGGTGGTTGTAGCCCACAAAAAAGTTTAGTTGGGTTCTCATGGGGTACTGAGGTGGATACTGGCCTAGCCAGATACCCCACACAGGTCACCTTAGTCTGTGATGGTGGCATGGGGTTTACCACGTTGACTGTAAGTCCCAATACCTTGGGCAAGTACAGACAGGAGACTCTTATTAACGGTCAGAAAGCTGTATCCTATAAGGACACAGGGGCTAGTGTCACCATGTTGACAGGAAAACTGGTGTCCCCGCTTCAGCTTTCACCTGGGTACATGTACCAGGTGACCAACACCAATGGTATTAGGACAGATCATCCCATGGCCATAGTCAATCTCAGCTGGGGAGGGGTCACTGGCCCAAAAAGGGTTGCAGCGTCCCCAAACTTGCTTGTAGACTGCCTCTTGGGCAATAATTGTAGAACTGAAGGCCCATCTAGAGATGTTAGGCCTCCCTGAGCAGGTTAGTGTGACCCTTAGGGCCCCAGTCCAACCACAGGGAAATTCAGGAGCAGTGGGGCCTGAAAGAATGGCCCACTCTGATCCAACAGAGAGCACAGGGGAGGAAGAAAAGTATTTCCTCCCCCAGACTTTATGCGAGGGTCAGCCTCCTCAGGAAACTGATCCTACCCCTTGTAAAGAAACTGCCCCAGAGGAGGTCAGGCCTGTCCTGGCAGAGCCACTGAGGGCAGGGGAAACTTCAAAGGAGGAACCTAGTCTGGAGCAGGTATCCTGCCCCTCTCTACCAGGCCTCTGTCAGCCTAAGGCTGCAGGGGCCAGGGATGTCAGTGGATCCCACAGGGCCCACTGTCAAGATGAATCCCCTCAACAACAGATTAGGGACCCCCAGCCTAGTAGTACTAGTCAGGTGGATAACCCTCAGCAATCTGAGGGATCCCTCTTACCCTTAGCAAGTGGCATCCCCCAAATGGACTCTGTTGGGCAAAGAAAAACCTGGGATAAGGCTGTCCCAAACCTTCACTGGCCCTCCATTGTTCCAGCCAAACAGGATCAACCAAACACTTTAAGCAACCAACGGTTGACCCCTCGGGATAAGTATAGGCCAGTCATAGAGAGAAAGGCCTCTGTTGTGACCAGTGTTCTAAGGAAGTTGAGACCAACCCTATTAGGGCCTCACTTCCCTAATCAGACACCCCATAAGCCTCTTTCTTGGCTCAAACAGCTGACAGGGAGACCCCCCATACTTTTGAGAGCACCCAAACCCCTACAGGGGAGGACCTTCTCAGTGGACAATGAGATAGGGAGTATTCATGCTAGTGCAGGACCATCCTTATATGGCCACTTAGGAAATAAAGGCTCGACTGGGCAAGGTTAGCCTTATCTCCTTTCGTTGGGAGGGGGGGTTATGTAGATTGGTAGGATCCTTCTGCATGGTTACCCCCACTTTTTGCCTGGTGTTGTTAAGGCTTCTGGCTAGTCTGACTGGGATCCTGCTAATCAGGACCCCAGTCACTGTAATTTCTCCCTTAAATTGACTATGGGGAATTCTTGGGTACATCCCCGATTGGATACTAGTGTACCCTTATCAGTCCCTATTATACAGTACTGAGGTACCCAGGGCATAGGTACACCAGGGGTCCCCCATGGGCTGAAGCATGTGTTATGTCACCCATGTGAGACCACTCAAACTGTAACTACAGGCATGCCACTGCAGCCTGTGTAAGCTGGTGCTAGCACCACTTACAACAGATATAGGATTCCCTATATCTGAGGTCACTGCACTAAAAATAAATCTATATGTCACCCCTAAAGCAGGCCTTTACAATTCCGAAGGCAGGGTGCTTGGTTCTAAGTGTGAGGGTGCCCCTGCATGAGCAGGACACCCCTACAACCTTCGTAGTCCACTCTCCCGGGTTGTAAGTGCATCAGCCATTACAATGCATAGAATGGCCATGCGTCATTACGCAATGACCATCTCTAAACTGGCTGTAATGAACCCTGTCATGGTTGGTAGCAAACATGTTGGAATCATATCTCCCACACCATAAACGGTGTGGGAGGTATGATTCCATGCACTGTAAAACTCCTCCGGGAGGCCCTCAGTACTCCCGGTACCAGTATTCTAGACCCGGACAGCACGACAGGGCTGCTGCCGACCTGAGACACGATTCTGCCCTTCTGCTGCTGAGCCAAGCTCAAGCAGGGGAAGGCAGAACAATAGGTATCCTGTCACAGGGAGGTGTGATCACCTTCCAGACAGGGTTTAGTTTATTGGGGCCGGGTGGGGGCGCTTGTCAGCTCCGGTCAGTCTGCTTGAGGGGCACATTTGGTGCCCTCCTTGCATAGTCCAGTTCAAACCAGCTCAGGGAGGCGTTGGCTCCCGCTCTGGTGCGAAACTGGACAAAGGACATGGGAGTATCCTCCCCTCTCTCCAACCCCTCCCTTGGAGGGAACCCTGAATCGTCCCAACCTTTTCCTTAGGGTACTTAAGGGCTTACCTTCAAGTGGTTCCTCAGATTCGTTGTGGGATTTGATTCAGCTGCAACTTCACTTCAATTTTGACTGTCTGAACATCCTGGCCGAGTCGTGCTGACCGTGCCAGACTGATCGCATCGTCACTAGCTCTTGGACCGAGACTGCAACTGAGAAGAATCTGTCTACTCCTGACCTCGCCGTCCTGCAAACCCTCTGCACTATCAGTGTCCATGCTCCATACAGGTTCCGTCCTGGGCATGTGGACATCTAAAGACATCCAAAGGAATCTCCCTTGGAGTGAAGGGGTGACTCCCCTGCATCCGCAGGCACCATAACAAGATCGACCGGTCTGCCGAACCTGGGCTTCCCCGGATTCTCCAAGTCTCAGTAACACAGGTGGTGGTTCTGCATTGCCTCGAGGCCTGAATTGTCCTCTCATCGAGTTGAGGCCAGCATCTCTCGTAGAACACCCTGCAACTGAACCCCTGTGCACCGTGTCATTGCATTGCTTCTTCACACGGTAACCGCAACGGTTACTATGAGCGACTATCCTGACGGAGTCAGTCGCATCAACAGGTTCTCTCGACGAGTCTATTCCCGCTATAACTGACGCGTGCCGACGTGGTTGGTTCGACGGACAGACCCTTTCATCTTCAGCATCCTGGCAGCTCGTGCTGAGCTACCGATTCGGTGTACCCGTATTTGATGCCTCTTCATCATTTGTCCTGTTTCCCTGAACTTGAGAGGCCTTCGTCATCCGTGCCTCCTGGATGTCCCGTTGTGGTATAGACTCTGTCCCCTCTACTTTCAGGTACAGTTCGACAGGAAACCGCTCCTGGGTTCCAACAGACTCTTTCATCCTTCTGCAACAGCGGTCTTGTCCTGAAGTCCTCGATTGTGCTCGACAGTGGTTGTAGGTATCCTGAATCCGAGGGTATTGACGGGTGGGGTAGCTCTCCAACCTTCTGTCTTCCCTGGGGTGTCTTCAGGGTCCACTGGGAATGGCACTTCTTCTTTAATCTTGCAACCGCGACTTACCCATTGACTTATATTGAGCTTGCCGCCGTGTTCCCACCCTGTGCAAGGCCTTTGTGGGGTTCCTGGTTACTTACCTCAGGTGGTTTCTTGGGCCCCCAGCATTTCTAAGTCTTCTGGGTATAGTCTTGACTTGAGTCGTGGTTCGCATACCACTATTTTTGTATATGGTTTGGTCTCCCCCTGGCGACCACTGTGTATTTGTGCTTCTGACCTGTTTCTATTGCAAAGTATTGTGTGCATTGTGTATATCTCCGGGAAGGAGATATCTGTATGTGTTAGTGAGTGCCTTATAAAAAATACATATTTTTATAAATACACTGTGTGGTTCTTTTACACTTAATCTAAACCAGTAAGATTATGTTCTGGTAAAGCAAGCTGCTTTACACTCCTTCTGGACTAAGCCTGAAGACTGCTCTCCACACTACCACTTAGAGAGCTTCTAAGGTTGTCTAAGACCACTAAAATCACCATAAGGGTTGTCTGAATTGGTGCAGTGTGCCCACTTACATAAGTGTGCCCCATATACCAAGCCAGCTTCTCAAGAGTGGCCATTAATGTAATCTTGCATGATGTGGTCACTAGAACAACACTGATAATATTAGTAGCTCACAATGATTTTCATTGAATATAAGGAGCTTCTATTATAAGAAAAGTTCGGAGACGCCTGTTCTAGAAGATACTGAGTAAGTTCATAGATCTGTTTGCAGACAAATACGCGGCTCAGGTTCCTCTGTTCTACTCAAGATTCCCTTTATTCATTCAAGCATTCTGGATAGATTCTGTATTATCACAATGGCCTCAGAAAGTGCTGTTTGTATCTCCTCCCATACAGCAAATTCCCTAGATTTCGACCAGACTTTAGACAGAGCAGATGATGAAGATTTTGGTGATTCTGTTCTGCAACAGGGTGCATGGTTTTGGCTCCAAAAATCTTTTTCTCTAGTGCCACCATGGAGGATTACATGTCACCTTTCCCTCTTAGGCTGGCCAAAGTTTACGATCTGTTGAGAATGACTTGTCTGTTTGGAAATTGAGAGGAGGGGCTTGCAATTGAAATAGTTCCCACCTTCCACCATTCTTCACTGGAAAACATTCCTTAAATGGTGTGCTGTTCATAATGTTTTTTTTTTAATTTTGTGACCTTCCAACTATTCTTCAGTGCTTTTGGGATTGATGTTTATTTTTCTCATATAATCCCAGCAGTATATCGAGTGGTGGTGTTGTGCTGGCTTTTGGTCTGGCACTTCTATAAGTACACTATTGCTCAGCCCAGAGTCTATCTGGGCTAGATCATTCAGTTTTTTAATTGAGTCTTACCTGGGCTTTTATACAACCCCTCGGTTTGGTGTAATCATCGGACTCTCACTTGGGCTTCTATTATATTAGTCAGTTATAAAATGGTAGCCAAATCTGTGCTTTCTTTTCAGTAGTAAGGAACAAAAACAGGAGGAGGCCCGTTAACCCAATTGAGACCCGGTTAGATATGTTTGGCAAAGTAACAATCTCTCAACAGGAATTCATTAAGTAAGACAGTACCTAAAAAAAAAAATTCAATGTGAGAGAGAGAGGGTAAATAAGGGAGACCACAATAGTTAGAGCAGAAAAAATTGGTCTATTTAGAATGAAAGTAGTTATATCAGCACTACTTTACATTATATGCAGAAGTAACCCATTTGTAGGTGTGCACATACATGCTCGTGACGAGAGTGAACGGCGCAAGTGACACCTGACAAAAGTCAAAAGTGAAGTAACAGCGAGAGAAGGCGCAAAAAGCAAATTAGTTGATGGTCACGAAAACAGTCCTCAGATAATTTCACAAATAATTCAGCTGTTTAAGGAAACCACAGTAACGCCCACAATTGCGCTGGAAGATCGACGGCGTTTCAACCTGTACAATTTCTGGTCATCATCAGGACCGGGTTACAGGGATAAGATGAGTGCTGTATAGGGGGGGGGGGGAGGAAAGGGGAGAGATAAGAACCGGGATGTACCTGTAGGTGGCAAAAATGGGGGTGATGAATGAAGAGGAAATGAGGGCTATCTGTGGTAGTTGCGATGTACCCGTAGGGATAGAACAAATCAAGATAAGGGGAAGGCTTCCGGGAACGGTCTATGGGGAAAAGGAAAAATCAAGTATTAGGGTGTGGGATCAAGGAATGGACAGGCGGACACAAGGATTTCCAAGCCTTGGTGATAGTGCCAGGGGTAGATGTGAAAGCTTACCGCGTGGGACACGTCGGGCCCGTGTAGAACACGTGGGTTCCGTGTTAAGGTGAAGGCCTGCGGTCGCTTGATGAGGCTAATCAAGGATACAGAGTCGACACGGGATGAGTCTGAGGTGTGGGATAGATTAGCGAAACCTGGGCATCAGATAAGGAATGAAAAGGGGAGGCAGTGAAATAAGCCGGTGAGCACATCCACCGGAAATTGGTACGAAGATTCTAGTGGGGAGGATAGGGGGTTACCTGTTAAAGAACAGATCCGTATGATATCTGTACGATTCCCGACTAGATGCAGTGGGTCGAAGGGATTCAATCCAGGGTTGGGTGTCCAGCAAACGTCTGGGCCCGAAGGACGAGTGGATCAAACCATGCGACGTGGTGACGGTCGCAATCGGGTGGAGAGTGCAAGCGTCCAGGAGATGTTCTGGCCACAGGGTGCGTGGTTTTGGCTACAAAAATATTTTTCTCTAGTGCCATGTCACCCTTCCCTTTTAGGCTGGATAAAGTTTCCGATCTGTTGAGAATGACTTGTCTGTTTGGAAATTGAGAGGAGGGGCTTGCAATTGAAATAGTTTCCCCCCATTTAGCTTCCAAAATTCATGAACACCTTCCACCATTCTTCACTGGAAAACATTCCTTAAATGGTGTGCTGTTCATAATGTTTCTTTCTTGAATTTGTGACTTTCCAACTTTTCTTCAGTGCTTTTGGGATTGATTTCTTTTTTTCTCATATAATCCCAGAAGTATATTCAGTGGTGGTGTTGTGTTGGCTTTTGGTCTGGCACTTCTACAAGTACAAGATTGCTCAGCCCAGAGTCTATCTGGGCTAGATCCTTCAGGTTTTGAATTGAGTCTTACTTGGGCTTTTATGCAACCCCTCAGTTTGGTTTAATCATCGGACCCTCACTTGGGTTTCTATGATATTAGTCAATTATAGAATGGTAGCCAAATCTGTGCTTTCTTTTCACTAGAGCACTGTTTATCTAAAGAGCTTATGCACTTTACATATTCTAACTATTCCACGTGCAAAGGAGCTGCCATATTAATCAAGTTCTTGCAAATTTCTCTTCAATCTAATAATATCATATAAAACAGCAATTTTCTTTTGTTCAATGATAACTTCACTCTTTCTTTTTGTCTTTTCTTGGTATCCCAAAGATGATAAGGGTGTGGCTTACCTCTATCTTCTGTGCAAAAATGTCTGTTACAGTTTTACACACATTCTCGTAATATAACTGCACCACTGGAAAGTTAACAAACATATGTACATCATCTATGGACCCTGCTCCAACATTTAGGACATCTGTTACCTGTCTGCTTCTTGATCCTCGCTAATGGGAGTCCTATTGACCCTGTCGAGAGTAAAAAGGTGGTTATTTCTCAAAAGAGTGGATTTTAATTTAGAGTATGGAGTGTTAAAGGATATGTGCCATAAGTCTTCCTGCTCCCACTTAGGTAAGAAATCATTCCATACACGCATTGGTGATTTCTGGTCTTCCTCTGCTTCTTCCAGTAATTTCCAGAACCACCTTTGCACTTGCCGCTTCCTATGTGCAAGGTCTAATTTCATTTAACTTGCCTACTTTTTGACATCCTAATGTGCTTTAATCCATTCAGACAGTTGGTAATATTTATATCTTGACATTTTGCCACTTGTTTTCTTCATCAAGCAGTTCCGCGACATTAGCTCATCACCTTCCAACAACTGTCCCCATTTATGAATGCCGACTTGCTTTAAAGACAAAAATTAGCTGATCTCTCATACCGTCCTGTGGGCCCGGAGAGTTCCAAATTGGTGCTAACTTACTCACTAGTGTGGACCTAATATCATTCCAAAGTTTGGCAGCAGCTTGTAACACCTTCAGGCACTCATTCTCAAAAATATTTTGGTGCTCTGAACTTGTATATTAAGGCACTTCACCATAAAGAGTCTCTCGACAGTTATTGATTGATCAGACTGCGCTATCATCATTTTACAGTTTTTGAACTGGAACGCCCAGCAGTAATATTGCAGATCTGATACTATTAGAATTCCTTTGTCTTGTCTCTTTCTGAGTTTTTTCCAGGAGATTCTGATTCCTCTTGATGCCTATGTAAAGCTAACAATCTTCCCCTGTAAGTTCTATATTAGTTTTTTATCAATACTTCCAAGAATATTGTTGCACAAGAAAGTAAACTTGGGCAGAACTATCATTTTGATCAGATTTATCCTTCCATAAATGGTCAGAGGTACGCTTTTTCTCATTAGCTGGTCTATTTCTGTATTCACTATGTTGAGAATAACCTCTGATTTGTTTCCAGCTCATGTACCACCTTTATACCTAAATATCTCAACTCCGACTTTACTGGTCTTTTAATCCAAGTCGAATTCCATACCATAATTTCAGCATTTGCACTGTTTATCCAGTATCCTGACAACTGACCATCATTGAGCATTATTCATTGTATATGGGGAGATTTCACTTTGTCTGCTGTAGATACCATCAAATCATCTGCGTATAAAGCTATTTTCTTCTCGTAGCAATTATAGATGAAGGGCATTATATCTATAACATAACGTGTATTTGTGAAGCGCACGTTCACCCAGAAGGGTATCTTGGCGCTGAATAATAGATGTTTATTGTTATCCAACTCCATGGTACTCATTTTATCGACCACAGAAGGATATAAGGCTGAGTGGATCTGCCGGGATTTGAACCTGATACCATTAGGTTGAACACAGGCCCTTACAGTGGATGCATTAGTCCACTAAGCTACCAGACTAAGGGGCCGATTCCGATCTGGGTCGGAAGGGCTCCGAACGTGATCCGGCCGGAAAAAGTATGAGTCGGACGCGTGTTTCCCGACCGACTCGGACACCTGTACGAGCGAGCAAGTATGATGCGACTGTACGCGTGTGTTCCGATCGAACCGTTTCCGGATCCGAACCGCTCCGACCGACTCGTACGGACACGATTCGCACCGCGCAATGGAGACGTGTTAGGACTGAGCGAGTACGATGTACCCGTCGGACAGCCGGATCGAGCCGAAGTTTCCGGCTCGCAAAACGTCCGGGAAGCTGCCTTTGGGGGGCCGTACAGGCCCCCCCTCACCCGCAGCCTTATGACTCAGACACAGGGGGAGACCCAAGGGTCTCCCCTACACAGGCATGTACGGTGCGGATGGTACCAACACGTACCCGCTGCAGGGGGCGCCCTTTTGCGAGACGTACCCATTCAGTCAATGGGAGCCCATGTACGCGTCGTACGACCGGCTCCCATTGACTTCAATGGGAGTCCGACCGAACCGAGTCCGGCAGCATGCGGCCGCATTGTACTCGCTCGGTCGGACTGCAGGAGTCCGGCTCGGTCGGAAAACACTCCGGATCCGGCTCGGTCGGAGAGCTTTCCGACCCAGATCGGAATCGACCCCTATATCTCTTCAAAGCTGCTGTGCTAAAGACTCAATATACTAATCAAAGAACTGGGGAGAGAGTGCGCCTGTTCAACTGATTGTCAGCTGTGGGGTCAAATTTCTATTCACCACCACGCTTGCTGTGGGGTACATTATATCTGTCGCACTACTCTTCCAAATCTATCTCTAAACCCAAAGTGATCCAGCACTTCCAGTAAATATTTCCAGTTCACTCTATCACATGCTTTCATTGCATTAAATGGTAAAATGGCTAAAGGCGTCAGTTAGACCTGTCAGCCTTAGGGTGGTCTTCAACCAAACCTTTTGACTTTTTCCCTCCATTTTTGCTGAGATAAATTTTTGTTCACCTAAGGATTATGGGCCCGATTATAAGTTTGGTGGAATGGGACCGCCGTCGCTTTTTCGGCTGTCTTCCCACCCACTGCTTTGGCAGTTCAACCGCCCGATTACGATACTGGCGGGAACTTGGCTACAAGACCGCCACTGGACAGCCGCCACTGCAGAGACTCCTGCCACCGTGTCAACGGCGGGAGAGCCAGAAGTTGGCCTTGGAGCGCATCCTGCCAAGCTCCCTACCATCCAGATAACGATCAGCCTTTCCGCCGAGCTGTTCATGCAAGACTCGGCGGAAAGGTAGGAAAAGAGGTGAAAATGCAACTTTTTTCAGGGTCCCATTTCAGAACCCATGTTGGACGCCATTGTCCAGGCCCCTCCTGTGCTCCTGCCCCCAGGCCATAAGGCTCAGCAACCCCATTGTCTCCCAAATCGAAGGTAGGCGGACTTCTCCTATCTAGTGTGTTCACAGTTACTTTCGGCTCGTGTTATTTTACAAGCAACAAAACAGACAGTACACATAACCTACATATACATTACGACACATAGACAACATATATATGTATATACTGATGTTTACACATAGTACTTACCTATCTTTATAGCATTGAAACGTCACTCCATCGGGACTCTGCCCTTAGGAGACTGCCAGCACATCAGGATCTTTGTACTCGGCACAGCGGTATACAGCCAGCTTGATGGCATCGGAGTACTCCAGCCGCAGCATCGTAATACGGCGGGTGGAAGACCGCTGACATCACGGTCTTCTTGGTACCGCCAAACTCGTAATCGGGCCCTAAGTGCCCTTTACCATAGCCAACCAGTGCTAACGTGCTTGTGTTCACTCCCCTAACCATAGTAAAATTGGCTTACACCTAGTTGGAGTATTTAATTTATGTATAGGTCCCATTGTAGAGTGGTATACCATATACCCAGGGCCTGCAAATTAAATGTTACTAATGGGTCTGCAGCTCTTATTGTGCCACTCACTTAAGCAGCCTCTTAAACATGTCCCAGGCCTGCCGTTGCAGCCAGTTTGACTTGGCAATATAATACCCTTGCCAAGCCTTAAACTCACCTTTCATTGCACACAGCCAAAATCCAAAACTTGGGACTTAGAAATTGTTTGGCTAAAGCCTGCTATAAGAACTGAGGGGAATCGGGACCATCTTGCTCAACGAGCCGCCCGAGGTGCATTGCCTGTTGGCCTGACTTTGCAGTAGCTCCCACTACGCTCGTTTTCCAGAGTATCAAATCCTGCTCAGCAATCCCTTGATGAAGGAGTATTTGGCCTCCTGGAACTTGTGGTGGCTTCAGCCTCCAGCTTCGTCCCGCTGAAGATTTTTTACTTCCAAAAAAGAGGCTAAGGGGCTGATTACGATGGCGTAACAATCGCCACCGCTGTGCCGGCAGTGGCGACCGTCACGCCATCGTAACGTGAATTACCCACTGCCATATTACGATGGCGGTGGGTATCGCAACGGTCGCGGCGGACGGAAAGTCCTTCCGCCGCTTTTCCGCCGGTCGGCAATCGTTACGATTGCCGGCCGGGCAGAGCTGGGGCTCATATATGGTGGCAGCCTAGCAGGCACCACTATCCATATTATGATGTTTAGATTTCAAGGCCTTTCCTTGGCGGCGATGCCGCCATGGAAAGGCTGGTGGGGATTTGCTTTGGGGGCCCCTTGCAGGCCCCCGGGGGTTGTGGGGTGCACTTGGCCCCTACATGTCCATGCACAAGGTGGCAGGCACCGTGCGGTGCCTGCCACGTTGTGCATGGAAATGCACAACATGGCATTTTACCATTGCGGCGGGTGCTGCAGCCAGCAGCACCTGTGAGAAAGGACTCCAGCCAAGATAGAGCTAGATCTTGCACCCCAACCTTTGTCAATCTCTTAAGATGCACTTGATGCGAAACGGTATCAAAAGCAGCACTGAGATCCAAAGGGGACCAGTGCTGTGGTACCTTCCCTGTCCAGTTCCTGTCTCAGGGTTTCAGTAACAATAGTGCAGATTCAGTGCAATGTTCTGAGCGGCACCCAGATTAGAAAGTATGTAGTAACTTGTGGGTGTCCAAAAAAGTTGTGAGCTGACCGTTAATATGCTGCTCAAACATCTTGGTATGAATTGGTAGGAAGGAAAGAGGGCGATTATTGGCCCAATCGGGTGGCTCCAAATGGTCTTTGTTTAGCAATGGAGGTACCACGGCATGCTTCCATGTCTTAGGTACCCCTGCATGAGCCAGAAAATGATTGAGCAGATGAGTGAGGACTAGAGAGAGTGCATCACTCACCAAACTGAACTTATCAGGTGGAAGAAGGTCAGAAGGGGAACCGAATTTGATAACTTTTGATAGAGCTGCAAAAGTTTACATTTCAAGAGAATAAAAATAGGTTAGCGTCTCTGCAGAAGTTCCAGAAATTGAAGTTACATATTGTGCTGCAGCTTTCTTGTCAAAGGTAGAATAGATAGTAGATACTTTGCTACAGAAAAATTCTGCCAGTTCATTGCAATCTTTTTGAGAGAGTGACAAACCTAGTGACTCCTATTGGGGGTACCAAGGGATATTTGACTATCTGAAATACGGTGCACAGACAGAATATCGAGTTTTAAATGTCGACATACACAAATATCGAGTTGGAAATATCGTGATGCAGAAATGTTGACAGCAAGAATATCAGGGTCAAGAATATCGACTTGGAGGTAAGAAATATCGTTTTTGAAAATATTGAAGTTATTAATATCGTTTGCAAAAATATTTTTGTTTAAAATATTGATGTTTTAATTAGTGTTATGTATTTTAGTATGTATTTTGAAAGTAAGTGAACTATTTTTTGTATAAGTATTGCTTTTGTTTTTTAATATATGTGTTAAAGTTTTAGTAGTTATTAATTTTATTTTAATTAAATTTTGTGTTTTTTAGTTTTGTAGCGGGTTGTGGGTTTATAGGGGATGGAAAGTAATTTAATTATGATGAATTAATTATTCTTTTTATTTATTAGTATTTATTGATTTTAGATTTTATGGTGTTAATTGTGGGAATTCATTTATTAATAATTAATTATTAATTGGTTGTTAATTATTATTAATTAATTAATTGGTAATTATGTTAATTGTGTCATTTTAGGAGCGGTTGTGGGTTTATAGGAGACTAGGGTGTGAAGTAATTTAATTATAATACATTGATTATGTTTTATTTATTAATATTTATTTAATTTACCTTTTATCATGTTAATTGTGGGAATTGATTTAATATTAATTATGGATTAATTGCTTGTTAATTATTATTAATTAATTAATTGGTAATTAATTATGTTAATTGTGTTATATTTTTAGAAGTGGGTGGTGGGGTTTATGGGGGAATAGGGTGGGAAGTAATTTATTTATAATTAATTAATGATTATTTGTTAATTTATACTAATTAATTAATTAAAATGTAAGTATGTCAATTGTGTAATTCATTTTAGATGTGAGTTGTGGGGTTTATAGTGGTAAAGGGTGGGAAGTAATATCTTTTAAATTAATTATTAAGGTGTTGTTAATTAATATTAATTTATTAATGTTAAGTTAGTTATGGAAATTGTGTAATGACTTTTAGGTGTGGGTTGTGGTGCTTATTGGGGTAGAGGGCGGAAAGTTATTTATGTTTAATTAATTAATAATTAGTTGATCATTAATATTATTTCATCAATTCATAAATATTTATGGTAATTGTTTTTTTTATTTTGTGTGTGGGTTTTGGTTTTATAGGGGTAACGTTTGGGGAGTAAATTTATTTTTATCTGTTTTAATTTGTTTTTTAATTAATTATATTTCTTTAATTGATAATTAATTATGTTAATTATGGAGGTACATTTTTTTTAAATTTAGATGTGTGTTGTGAATTGTGTACTGTTATAGGGCAGGAAATTAAAAAAATTACATTTATGTAATAATGTTTTTGATTTTAAATAATTTCTATTAAAAATAGGTATTTGTAAATTATTTTTAAATTAAATAAAAAATCTTTCTAGGTATTTGTTAGATCTTTTTAACATTATAATGTGTTTTTATCTTTTGTAAAAATTTTATATTTTGATAATATGTTTTTTTTTTTTTTTTAAATCTTTTGTGTTGTAGTTGATATTTTGTTTGTTTTAAATTAACAAATGAATACGATAGAAATATTATTTTTTACCCCTCTGCTATCCAACACTTTCCCTACTGTTGCACTCACTGGAGTGGGAATAGTAATTTTTACCCCTCCGCTAGCCAACACTTTCCCTCCTGTTGCACTCACTGGTGTGGGAATAGTCATTTTTACTCCTCCGCTATCCAACACCTTCCCTAATGTTGCACTCACTGGAGTGGGAATAGTAATTTTTACCCCTCCGCTATCCAACACTTTCCCTACTGTTGCACTTGCATTGGAGTGGGAATAGTAATTTTTACCCCTCCGCTATCCAACACTTTCTCTACTGTTGCACTCACTGGAGTGGGAATATTAAGTTTTACCCCTCCGCTATCAAACACTTTCCCTACTGTTGCACTCACTGGAGTGGGAATAGTAATTTTTTCCCCTCCACTATCCAACATTTTGTATGACTTGCACTCACTGGAGTGGGAGTAGTAATTTTTAACCCTCCGCTATCCAACACTTTCTCTACTGTTGCAGTCACTGGAGTGGAAATATTAATTTTTACCCCTCCGCTATCCAACACTTTCCCTACTGTTGCACTCACTGGTGTGGGAATAGTAATTTTTACCCCTCCGCTATCCAACACTTTCTGTACTGTTGCACTCACTGGAGTGGGAATAATAATTTTTACATCTCCCCCATCCAACACTTTGCCTACTGTTGCACTCACTGGAGTGGGAATAGTAATTTTTACCCCTTTGCTATCCAACACTTTCCCTACTTTTGCACTCACTGGAGTGGGAATAGTATTTTTTACCCCTTCACTATCCAACATTTTCCCTACTGTTACACTCACTGGAGTGAGAATAGTTATTTTTACCCCTCCGCTATCCAACACTTTCCCTACTGTTGCTCTCAATGTAGTGCAAAATTTAAGTATAAAGACTATTAAATATTTTATTCTTTTAATTTATAATATAATCTTTTTATTAGATTTTATTCTATAGGTGTATGTATATATGTATATATATATTTATTTGTACATTTTTATATATTTATAAAATTTAAAAATAAATTGAAATTAATAGTTTATTATTTGTCTTAAAGTAAATATATGTATATATTACATTTTGGGGTCGATTCCGATTCGGGCCGGAAATTTCTCCGACCGAGCCGGACCCGGAGAGATTTCCGACCGAATCGGACCCGTGCAGTCCGACCAAACGAGTACGATGCGGCCGTATGTTATCGGACTCGAGTCGGTCGGACTCCCATTGAAGTCAATGGGAGCCGGTCGTACAACGCGTACGCGGGCTCCCATTGACTCAATGGGTGCGAGTCGGACAAGGGCGCCCCCTACAGCGGGTACGCGGCGAAGCGGTCGCGCCGTACACGCACAGGTAGGGGGACCCATGGGTCCCCCCTGTGTGCGACTCACGTGGCTACGCGTACTGGGGGTCCGACACGGACCCCAAAGTACGGCTCCGACAGCTCTTTCGAGCCGGAGTGCGCGGCTCGGTCGGACTGCTCGCGGCGCGCATCGTACTTACCCGGCCGGGAAACGTCTCCATTGCGCGGTGCGAGTCGAGTCCGAGCGAGTCGGTCGGAGCGGTTCGAGCCGGGAGCGAGTCGGTCGGAGCGGTCGGGACGCCCGGACGAGTCGGTCGGCGATTTCGCATCGTACTCGCTCGGCCGGATCCGCGTACGGTTCGGTCGGGAAACAGGGCTCCGAATCGGATCCGGTAAAGCCGAATCCGATTCGGAGCACTACCGGCCAAGATCGGAATCGACCCCTTTGTGTTTACATTTTTTTTAAATTAAATTTATTTCTTATATTTGTTAAAATGTTTATTATATCCAAATAATGTTTTTAAAGTTAATTTCATTATTTAATATATTTAACAATATTTTTTACATATATAAAAAAAATCGATATTTTGTACATCGATATTTTTTGCATCAATATTATTTTTTCGATATGTTTATACTTACCATCATAAATATAGGATGTGGATATTTTTTACATCGATATTTGTGACTCGATATTTGTATATGGGGATATTTTGGCCGTCGATAGTCTATCAGTGAACCCTGAAATACCTCTTTAGGGGAGTTTCTCGATGCCTCAATTTTATTTGCATAATAGGATACCCAGGCAGCTCTACAAGCCCTATGATAAATCCTGCTGCCCTCTTTGAATTTTACCTTGCCAATTATCAAGTAGTGTTTCCATTAGATACACTACAGGAGTTTGTAATTCTTCTTTAACATAAGGACAGCTTCAGTAAATCAAGGAGCGGGTGGACAGGAAGTCCCTTTCCAGCAACGCTATATCATACGTGTTGCATCAAGGTTCGAATCCAGGAGTCTACCAGAATGACAGGTTCACCAATTGTACCCACCAGCTTGGGAGCAGTGTTGTGGAATCATAAGCTAAAGTCGGCTGGATTGAACTAAGCCCATTTCCTTGAAAGGGCTACCTGAGTGGGTTGCCTGCCTTCCGTTAAATGGTCAGAAATCTGGAAATAAATCAGGAAATGATCCGACCAGCTGATCCGGTGGGCAGTCCACATGAATGCCAGCTAAATTTGCAAAAACAGGATCCAAGAGGTGCCCTGCAATATGAGTGGGTTCCTTTACTATTAAATAAAGTCCCAGAGCTTTAAGATCCCTGTAATAGAATTGGCTGTATGACAGCTAGCATCATCAAATTGGATGTTAAAGTCTCCTAAATAGATAGAATTAGCATGCTTAAGAAAACATGGAGATTGAGCCTCTGCCAAGCTAGAACTCCATGAGCCAACTGGGCCAGATGGACGATAGATTAGAGAGCCACAGAGAGTAAAATGTTTCAATAGTTCAATAGAAAAAAGAGCACATTTGCAATCTGGAATGGGCAGACAAGTCATGCGATATGTAAAATCCAACTTACAAATAATGGCTGAAAACCCGCCTCCTTTCCCAGCCTTATCCTCCCTTACCAGACTATATCCCAGGGGAGGGCAACAGAGATATCAGGGGAGGAATGCTCATGTAGCCAAGTTGCAGTTAAAAAAGCTACATCAGGCTTATGGTCTAATAGAAGGTCCAAAATCTCAAGGGAGTGCTGTGCCAGAGAACGGCAATGAAAACTATATAAATGATATATAACCCGCCTCTGCTTTGCCGCATCACCTGAGGATACAACCAACTCTATTTGCTCTAAGATGAAGTAAGCGCAGTGAGGACACTCCAACAAGCCTTTAAGAGTGTCTAGTCAGGCTCTACAACCAGACATGATTGCAGGACATAAATTAAGCAGCTGCACACTCGTATATGTTAGCCGACCTGCTGGCAAAGGAACAGTGTCTGGTCCATGGACACTGTCGGGCACATATGAGCATAGACGGGCATGCCTTTGGCGCATGCGTCTGCGCTCTGCCTTCCATTAAGTAGGGCAAAGTCAAGGAGGGGCCCTGATGTAGCGAGCGACTAGACCGCTCAGTAAAACTTACAGCCGGTACTTCCAAAATGGCCGCCTGGGATTGCCAGCAGCTCAAAAAGACTGCTCCTGAAGGCAAGAAAAGTGCAGAGATGCTGCCCCAGAGTAAAGATAAAAAACTCACCAATTAAACACAGAGTATCGTTAAAAGTTCAAATTAAAATAAAAACGAAAAGCAGAGCTCAGAATCAAACTTACTGGTTACCACCTCTGAATGTACCTTAATGCCTTCTTCCTTATTGGCTCCATTGTCTTTAACTCCTTCTCTTTGCAATACCGGCATGCATTTGTAAACACCCAGACCATCGTTAGAAGTTAAATGTAAAATCCAATTCAGGCAGAAACACAATTTTGAGTTGTGTGGAACTGCCTCACTTTCAAGTACTTTTTTCCTGCTCACATTGTGACAGAATAAATCTGGGGAAATGAGTTTGCGGGAACATCCTGATTGAAGGAATCAGTGCACAACCACTGGTTCCTGCTGTTATTCTTTATTGCAAAGAGTAAAACTTGCAACAGTTCCGTAAAACTGTTTCCTGCGGTAGTTAGTACTTTTGGATAGAAAACCAGGAGTTCCCATCCTAAAACGATGAGATGCCATGTACATTTTGCTCCCTTTCATCTCCTTATTTCACCCTCTAATATGTTCTCTCTCTCTGATCACCTATCCCTCTCCTAAGATGTTGTGACCATTCAAGGAAAGAAACTGTGGGATGAGGTTACAGAAATGTATTACTCAGAGTCATAACAACTCTCTGTTTGAGAGAGTACCACAAATCCAGACTCGTCCATTTGAGAAATTTGAGAATTTGCAAGTACCATCCAATGGATAAACATCCCGATTTTGCAATTCTATGTATAAATCTGAGCCTCACATCTTATTTTTTGTCCTGCGGTTGTGAGGGCAGAGTTAAATGTTTGAAACATCTCTCTATGAGGTTCTGGATGTGGTCAATTAATGCAACTTGTTCTTGTATGATTGTTAAATCAGCCAATTAATTTTGCTATTGCATTGTTGCTCCAATATAGAAATTACGCTACAGTTTTATAATCCCTATGATTTAAAGGTCAAGAGTTGATAATGTAATGTGTATATTAACTGTATGTTCAGTAGAACTGATTCCTACTCCTGTGATCTTTAACCCAAATGTAATTTGTTCCATTTGTTAAAAAAGACTGGTATATGTTATGTGTGGTTATTAATATAATTGTATTAACTTTAATTGGTTTCTTTTCAACTTGATAATTTTCCTAAATATTTTCTAGGTATACTGCGTGGAAGATTTCTGTGAACCTTTCAACACCTCATCTGATCAACTAATTTGGAAAATTGCGGGCTAATTGTTGGCATGCCCACATGCACCATGGCTTTGGAGAAAATAGTTTGAGGTAAGTTTATCAAGAGAAGTCAATTAAATTATATACAACAGAAGCAAATTCAAATTTATGCAAATTTTGTGGTCTGCGAGGGAGAAATTGTATTACCAATAGTGATGTTTTTTTTGGGATAATCAATTTTATTGGTTTTTGCAAACAACAGCACAATACTTTGCTACACTGTGACAAATTACACACTTGTTTAGTTCCCAAGCTGTTGCTTTGCACTCGCCTAGCCAGATTCAGTGCGTATTATGTCCTCAGGTTACCCACCTCCCAACAGATCTTCCTCAGCCCGCCAGACTCAGCCATTTGCCCCATATGCATTCATGCTTGGCAGGGCATCCTCTTGCTTCGTACACCGGTTTTTCTTGCATGGCGCACCAGTCTACTCCTCTCCGGTATTTGGCAATAGTCGGTGGGGAGAGGGGCAGGACCTTTCCAGGCGGCTGCAATGTCTCTTTTGGCCACCATGGTGGCCGCCTCTAGGAACGTTCTTTCAGCTCGGGAGCCGTCCATTCCTTCCATCACTCTCAGGAGAGGGGCAAGGGGGCTAAGTGGGACAGTCCAGCCCAATATATTGCTCACTTATGCTATTATCACTGTCCAGGAGCTGGTGAGGGAGGTGCAGGACCAGACCATGTGATAGAAATCTGCAGGTTCCGCCGCGCATCACGGGCATCCTGGGGTGGGAAGGAAGCCAGCCCGATGTAAGCTGGCAGGAGTAAGGCAGGCGGAGTGGAGATAGTATATTTGGATTAGGCGGAGCCTGGCAGAGATGGTGAGTACACGGGGTGCCATCAGGACATCTCTCCAGTCCTCCTCCTCTAGAGGACCAAGCCATTGTTCCCAGCGCAGAGTCTAGGGTAGATGGGGAATTGTTTATCAGGGATTGTTAAATTTCAGAGACTCCTCCCCCCCAGGTTATCCATGAGGATTTTGGCCTCTAGTGGGCTGAATTCTGGGAATGTAGTGTTTTCAGGGGCGTGAGGGGCAATGGCATGCCGAAGTTGGAGATATTGATAGAACTGGGTGGAGTGTGCTGTAGGTCTTGAAACCCAGATGCCAAGATACTTGAAGGAGAGGCGTCGCAGGGGAATAGGAGTCTGCCAATCTATACATTCCTGCGAGCTATGTAGGGGCACCAAAGTTGATTTGGCTGGGTTACGGCGCAGTCCTGATGCCTCTCCGAATAACCGGAGGATATGGAGGCACTGGGGAACCGAGCGTGCCGGGTTGGCGAGGAAGAGAAGGACTTCATCTGCGTACAGAGCGATGCGATCCTCATATGCAGCTTCCCAGCCCCATATCTGCGTGTCAGCGTGGATAATACAAGCTAACGGCTCAATTTCTAGAGCAAAGAGGAGGGGAGATAGAGGCCATCCCTGCTGAGTTCCTCTTCTGATAGGGAAAATCTCTGAGAGTGCCCCATTGATGAGGATCCTAGCAGATGGGTTCGAATAGAGCACCCTGAAATGTGAGCCAAATCCAGCCCTCTCCAGTTCATTATCCAAATACAACCAATTGACCGTGTCGAAGGCCTTTTCGAAGTCGATTAGTAATAAGGCTAGATAAGGGGGGAGGAGGTGGCGAAGAGATAGTGCCATGTATAGGCGCCGCAGGCAATGTCTCATGCTTCAGTGCGGCATGAAGCTGCATTGATCTGAGTGTATTCAGCTGCTAAGTACCCTTTTAAGACGTGTGGCCAGGATAGTTGCATATATTTTGATTTCAGTATTTATGAGCGAGATCGGTATACCTACCTGAGCAGGAGGCCGCCGGGGGATCCATTTTGTGTATGACGAATATCGTAGCCGTATCAATGTCCGGGGGGAAGACACCCTTCTCTGCCACCTCCTCGTACAGAGCATGGAGACGTGGGACCAGAGATTCCCGGAATGCCACATAGTACTCTGCTGGGAAGCCGTCCGGGCCAGGAGTCTTTCGTGTTGCGAGCAATGAGATTGCCTCCTCGATCTCTTCCCTCGTAAAATGGTCATCAAGGCCCTGGGCTTCCGCTTCCGAGAGCCTTGGGAGAAGGAATTGGGGGCTGGAGTCTAGTGCACACGATCGATACGTGGAATATAGCTCCCTGTAGTAATCCGCAAAGGTCTGTGCAATTGCGGTCGGGTGCGAGACGTGTGCCATTGATTATCTCTGACTTCTGGGCCTATCCGGTTGGCCAGCGATGGGAAGCATGCCAGTAGAGTGGAGCAACTCACCATTTTTATCGCCCCATCCATAGACTCGGGCGGCGGAGGACCTCCACATCCACTTGGCAGATTCAAGTGATATATGTCTTATTTCTTCCCTCAGCAGCTCAAGCTGCCGGCGCTCATCCTCGCCATTCACCGTAGCACTGCTCTGCTCAAGGCGAAAGGCCCGGGCCTCTAGTTGGGAAAGGCGTTGGTCCTGCGTCAGGTGTTTGTGCTTGAGATGACCTTTAGCGTAGCCTCTGATCGTGGCCTTGCCCGCCACCCATAGTGTGCCCTGAGATTGTACTGTGCCCTTGTTGGATTGGAAGTAGTGTTTGAGTTCGTCTCCAACTGCCCGTTTGTATGCCTGATCCTGGAGAAACTAGGCGTAAAGCCTCCAGATGGGGCGTGGCGCCCCCCCACCTGAAGGAGGAGGGGAGAGTGATCCGATATGCCTCGTGCTAGGATTTGGATACTCGTGACCGATCGACAGTAGGGGGCAGGCATAAAGACTTGATCAATACGGGAGTGGGTTTGGTATGCAGAGGAGGTGTGGGTGTACTGGAGTGCCCTGGAGTTCCAAATTCACCAGACATCACAGAGGCCTAGTTTGGATGTCCCGCCGGCAAGTCAAGCTTTATGTGGGAAGAGGGAGACCCCGTGGCAACTCTAGCGGGATCTAACACTGCATTGAATGTCCTTTAGACTAGTCCTGTCATGTATACCCCTATTTTCATACATTGTCCTATCCACATGACAATAACGATTACAAACAGGTGACCTTTTACCTAGTAACTTGCTCCTGTCTCTTCAACACCAGGCTCTTAGTATTCTATCATAATCCCTGTACCTGACGTACATAAACATGTCCCCAGGTACGGCAGAGTTATTCTGTATATAGGCAACCACTTTTTTCATCCTTGGCCAACAGCCAGCTATGCATGATCGCATTTGTTTGGAAAAACATTTATGAGTGTTTTCAAAACATTTATGATTGTTTTTAAAACATATCGATTCTAGAAGAATCCCTGGAGTGACCACTCTAGTATATAAGGCAATCATTCCCCCTACAAATCAGAGGAGAATTCCTTCCAAGCTGACAAGGGTCCTGCATGCTGAATCTTCAACACGCAGCGGTCTGAGATCCCTTGCGGGGTGTCATCCTCAGAGCAGAGACGGGGTCCTTTGTTTTCTACCATCAGGTGAGGGGGTTGGAGCTTCCCTAGGGCAGTGGTTCCCAAACTTTTTTGACCCGCGGCTCCCTTGACCCATTGGCCAATGCCCGTGGCTCCCCACTGTTACTTTTTTGGGAGGGTGGGTGGGATGTAAGCCCGGCCTCGGGAGTACTTGCATTTTTCCACCTGAAAATAATTGGGATGAAGCTGATGAAGGTATTATAATCATTTAAGCGGGGTGTTTTGTATTACTAAGGCGGCGCCTCTAATAAAATATTCCTAGTTACACTTCTTTGCCCATGCCGTTTTTAGAGTACCCTCTCAAACTTTGTTGTCCCACTTACAGTGGCCAAAGTGTTTCTGCACTAGAAGAATATTTGTTGCACTTCCATTTCTACCCATGTCATACGTGCCAACACACCTGTCTCAGCCGGGTGACTCACGATTTTTTAAACCACCTAAGGCCAGATGTACGACCATTTGCTTTTGCACTCGCAAATTGCGAAAAATTGCGAGACACAAAAGCAAATGTACAACAGTGTCAGAGACACTGTTAGCGATTCCCAATGGGGTCGCAAAATGCGAGGCTCATGAATATTAATGAGCCACTCGCAATTTGCGACCCCATTGGGAATGGCCAGCACTCACAGGGATGGGTGGCCTGCTGGGGTCAGCAGACGACCATGTCTGTGACTGCTTTTCAATAAAGCAGTTTTCTTTTTAAAATGCAGCCTGTTTTCCTTAAAGGAAAATGGGATGCATTTAAAAAAGAAAAAATGAAACATTTTAGTTTAATATTTTAAGGGCAGGCAGTGGTCCTTTGGACCACTGCCTGCCCTTAAAAAATATTTCAGAGCCAGTCACAAAGGGGAAGGGGTCCCCTGGGGACCCCTTCCCTTTTGAGACTGCATTACCACCCTCTTGAAAAGGGTGGTAATTTGCGAGTGTTTTGCGACCGCAATTGCGGTTGCAAAACATTGGTACATGGCTTGTGACTCGCTATTAGGAAGGGAACGCCCCTTCCTAATAGCAAGTCGCAAAACACTATTTTGCGAGTCGAAAATTATTTGCAACTTGCAAAATAGTGTTTGTACATGGCACTATGAGAATTAGCATGCGCAAACGGGTCTCAAACCCGTTTGCGCATGCTAATTCTCATCATACATCTGGCCCATACAGCTTTATTTTTGCTGTCTCCCCCCTAAAATTGTCTCCAAATCAATGCAAGCCAAATAAATTCCTCAGTTTTATTTTTAAACGTCCCTTTTTCTTGCATCCAAATGATGGCATTAGGCCGTATATGGTGTTTTACTTCCCTGTGCTCAAGGAGAGAGCAGGCCTGTCTGGAAATGTGTGTGTACTGAAAGAAATGTGTACTGGCAGTACCTATGGTTCAAGTACAAGCGTCAATACTTAATAATACGTAATGTGTTTAATAGACAGGACAACTGTACTTTCCTGATAACTTGCATTGGTGTAAAATGCATTTGGAAAAAGTCTAACAAAATAAATCAGGCATCTTCCGCGTACTTTGGGAGTGTTGAAACGTGGAGATCCAGTGATATATGAAGGTCATCTCCCTCGACATGCCATCAATTAAGCACTATGTTTACAGCTTTAGGCATGTCACTTACAAATTATTGACATCATGTGTTTGAGTCTAATTAGTTTAACTAAAGCCAACAGACCCTTCAACATTAAATGCATTAAAGGGCTTGGTGCGCGGCTCCCCTGGCTAGGTTTGACGGCTCCCCAGGGAGCCACGGCGCACAGTTTGGAAACCACTGCCCTAGGGGATTCTTGGCTAGTCACATACATATACATGCTACACGTACATATCTAGGCTAGGTACATTTAGGCAAATTACGTAGGACTCGCATTGTAGGAGTATGCAAATGCTACTGTTTTATCTGAACTGTATATGTTCATCTTTTTAGAAATATAGTAGAAATATATCTACTGTTAACTATATTAGCACTTGCAATTTCTTTTGTATGCTTCTGTCTCCTGATTGTCGCAGCAAATATGTTTTACACAAGACTGTAGCTGGACCAATAAATACTTATTGAAAACGTCCCATTGGCCATCTTTTGTATATCCTGAGAATAAGCAAGCACGAGTGAATGAGCGAAAAGTACTGTACTGTTTTCTACGATCTGATGCACAAAGAGAGGGATGGGAAGCCAAGGGGAAAAAAAGTCCAGTACCTGTGCTCCCAAGGTAATACGTGTTAATCACTAGAGAGTAACTGTTCCTATGAGTAATTGCTAGCCCATTCGGCAGCATGAAGTATAGGTGAAAAGACGCCTATCTTCCTCTGTGAGTAAAGGTTGGATAAGGGGGAGTTCCTCCTAATTGGAGAGTTGCCCTCACACACCCGTTAGGGTGTCATGCTTCATCATTTGGCGTTTTGCTCCTCTTGGGGGTCGCGCTGCAGTCCCCCCGGGCCCTGCGAGAGGGTCTTTGATAAAGATCTTTTTAGAGGAACGCCGCAGTGGTGAGTGCGGGTGTGTGGGGAGTGTGCAAGTGGGTTAAAAATAACGTACCGGTACCATAGGTAGTATTTATTCTTGGGTCCGTACGATATAGTTAAAAACAGGCAAAAAAGGAACTCATATGCCCTGCTATCAGTGAGGAGGATCCGTTCGTTCTTGCAAATTGAGTGAATAGTGATATAGATTAATAGTCAGGTCTAGTCAGGTCGACATGTTTCATGCCTACTTGGTCCCTAGTGGCGTTTCATCAGGACCAGGAGAGTTTTTTGAGTGTAGAAAAATTTGCCACAGGGGTTTGAGAGAAAAACACACAATACACCCTGTGGTGTTACCCTGATTCAGGTATGTGGTCTAGGCGTATCTGCACCCAATCCGTATTGACCACTTCTACATGTGAATCCAACCTAAAGAAATAAAGATATAAATGTAAAACAAAACTTAATGAGATTATGCTGATAGCGCTACGAAAGGAGAGCAATGTCACAGGTTAAGCGGTAAACAACCAACCCGCGTAAACATTCCATGCACAATCGTAGCAGACTAAGGGGTCGATTCCGATCTCGGCCGGAAGCGCACTGAATACGATTCGTTCGGAAAAAATACGAGCCGAACGCGTTTTTCCTGAACGTTTCGAACAGTCGTCCGAGCGAGCAAGTACGATGCGCATTACTGCTAAAATTCCCAGCGAGCCGTACGTACCCATTACAGCTCCAGTTCCCCGACCGAGCTGGATCCGGAAACGCAGATTCGAGTCGCACGGAAGTAAATACACAGCACCTTCCGCCCGGACAAGTACGATGCACCCTCCGTACGCGCCGAACTGGTCGCTACGTCCAGCACGTCAGAGCATCCGGGAGAGCCGCACATAAGCTCCGATTCGCGCCACAAGACGATCCACGGCTACGAGACGAACAAGCCAGCTACGAGTACGAGTCGAAGCCACGAGAAACCTGAACGAGACGACCCAACCATGAATCCCATCGCGCAGGTCCTACCAATACTGTACATCTATTACCGGAACCGGTACGGACGCGTACGGCGCAGACGGTAAGTCAAACACCCACTACACAAACAAACGACACGTACCCGACATATGTCACACACACATAGGGATGCAGAAATGACGTACACTAGCAACAGCCGAACCATAGGGGCAGGATGGCTATCACCAATGCCATACACACCCATAGGGGCCTGATGGCTACCACTACCACCACCCCCACTCATGGGGGGCTGGATGCCTACCACTACCACCACCCCTACTCATGGGGGCCTGGATGCATACCACCACCACCCCTACTCAGGGGGGCTGGATGCTTGTCACTACTACCATCCCTACTCATAGGACGGGTAATGCATGACACTACGAGCATACTCCAAAATAAGGAATGTCAGCAAAAGACATCCCCCCAACATCATGACAAGAGTGTGTAGTCTGTGTCAAATGCCTACAACACTGAACATGACATTGAACATACAATGTGACCCCCCTATCACATGTGTCACAAAAATGTGTGTGCCCTTCACAATGCAAGCAGACCATGACCACTGTGGGAATGGGGTCTAAACCCCCATCATCACAGTGACCAAAAGGTAAGTGTGGGGTCCATAGCTGAAGCACCTTTTGAACATTGTGGCAATGGGATATAAACCCCCATCATCACAGTGACCAAAAGGTAAGTGTGGAGTCCATAGCTGAAGCACCTTTTGAACATTGTGGCAATGGGGTCTAAACCCCCATCATCACAGTGACCAAAAGGTAAGTGTGGGGTCCATAGCTGAAGCACATTTTGAACATTGTGGCAATGGGGTCTAAACCCCCATCATAACAGTGACCAAAAGGTAAGTGTGGGGTCCATAGCTGAAGCACCTTTTGAACATTGTGGCAATGGGATATAAACCCCCATCATCACAGTGACCAAAAGGTAAGTGTGGAGTCCATAGCTGAAGCACCTTTTGAACATTGTGGCAATGGGGTCTAAACCCCCATCATCACAGTGACCAAAAGGTAAGTGTGGGGTCCATAGCTGAAGCACATTTTGAACATTGTGGCAATGGGGTCTAAACCCCCATCATCACAGTGACCAAAAGGTAAGTGTGGGGTCCATAGCTGAAGCACATTTTGAACATTGTGGCAATGGGGTCTAAACCCCCATCATCACAGTGACCAAAAGGTAAGTGTGGGGCCCATAGCAGAAGCACCTTTTGAACATTGTGGCAATGGGGTCTAAACCCCCATCATCACAGTGACCAAAAGGTAAGTGTGGGGTCCATAGCTGAAGCACATTTTGAACATTGTGGCAATGGGGTCTAAACCCCCATCATCACAGTGACCAAAAGGTAAGTGTTGTCATGGAGAAAGCTGCAACTGCCAAACAGCATGGATGATCCCTGGTCATAGAACAACAAACACATCAGTGGCAAAGTAGTGGTTGTGTCCCATAGCAACATAGATTGGGTGAGGCAAACAGTGCATTGCAAATAAAAAATACCTTTGGCCATGTGCAGACAAACATCACCCATGGGGACTGACATCGTCTCCATATATCAATTACACAATGCCAGAAGTGACCTTCATAATGCAGACCCACATATCTGCACTAATGGACACACAAATGTAGATATCCTGGGGAGACCGTAGATGTGAGGTGAACAAATACCATACCATGGCAGCAATGGGACATGCGAACCATGATTATTGTGCTGACTGATGACCTAGGAGTTCCAGGGACAGCATGGGAAATCCTCCAAACAACATACAGGCAATGGCACACCAAAGATATGCCAATGCAGTGGTGCAGATGCACAAACACAAACAGGCAGCCTCACACTGCATATCAAACACAACAGGTGATGGGGGGGTGTGCCAGTGTCCCCAGGCAACCACACAACACATGAGGAGGCCTGAATTCCAATTACACAGATGTCCCCAGGCAACCACACAACACATGAGGAGGCCTGAATTCCAATTACACAGATGTGTATACAGTGCCATACAAAAGTAACTCATGGATCGTATTCCCCTATGTGGGCAATCAGGCATTGTTAGATGAGAGGGAGCCCAAATTACACATGTCACACAAGCTTGTAGGAACAGCAACTAACACAGCAAGAGACAGACCCACCACAGCACTACCCCCAGGGACCCCACATTGTGGTGACACTAGCCGGCATGATAATCCCACTGTGATGACAAAGCTAGATGTTGTTCACACTGTGAACCACAGCCATGTGTCCTGAGCAACAAACTATCATCACACCTACACAAGCACAAATCAATCAGCACGGCCTGTCAGCCAAGGCCAATATGGAGGTAGGGGTCTAGCCGTGCAACAACTCACATTTGCACACACTCAACACCACACACCTTGATCTCCACCAATGTGCAGCAGTGAAGCTCATATGGACAGGTGACATTGCACATGCACCCATGACAATCCCAGGGGTGGTTGTGGGAACTAAGGTGCAGAAACCCATCACACCTGGCCAGTCAACAAGACTCGTGAATGTCTGACACTGCACAGTACGCCGTACATGGGCATGACGTGAAATCCACCCCAATCAATGGGATCCCGGCCACAGTCACACACCAATGAAGAAGCCAAGGTCACCCACAAAGAACACAAGTAGACAACTTCCAACATTGCAGCTCTGACCTTGAGGAGTGGCAGCAGTCACATACACAACGTGTCACAATCACTGAAAGCTACCACAAACTGTAAATTACATTACTTGTGTAACCAACAAGTGCCAAGGGGAATCCTGACTGTGTCTCATCTGCGTTTGCCCACATCCCCAGCCCTGACAACAAAGACAACTAGGGATGACAACCTGATGAACATTAGTTTGCCATGCACCCACATCACGGAGAAACCAGGTACAAGATGCTGGATGAACACAGGACAACTCAGCAAGCATCACAAACAGGAACATCCTTAGGGACACAGCCGGTGTAGGAAAAGGGAAGGGAACACACACAGACATGCTTACACAACACACAACACGGGCCCAGGCAATGTCACGGGATTATACACTGCCATGAGGGCACTCCACTCCTGTGGAAGGTCCGCTGTGCCAAACCTTGTCTGTGCACGACTCAAACATGTCAGCAGAACACTCGGTCAGTGAGTCAACAATTACAACACACTGAAGGCTCTGCTCACATCAGCCTAGGTACGGGAGTGTCACTTCAGTCATCTGCATATACACAAAACACGTGTCAAGCAAGTTGCACTGTATACACAGATGAGTCCTTCAACATTGATGTGCTAAACTGCATGTCCAGTGGAGATGGGCACACAGTCAGGGAAATAGAAACATTGAACAGTGGTAAGCCCACCAGATGTGCATCAGTGTAAGTCAAAGATGTTAATTTACAAATGCAAAACGTACATCCCTGTGTCAAATGCTGAACATTACACCCTCACACTGCAGCAAAGGATGCTATGGATCCAGACTAGATTAGGACACATATTCCATGGACCACATGGAGTCCATCACAGCAACACTTCATTTTCCTGATCTGAACACTATTACAACAGCAAATGCATGATGATACTCATCTACATCATGTACATCAAAAGAAAAACCACTAGTAAACAAAAAGAGGCTTTATTCAGCAAATGTGAAAGAAAAATTTGAAGTCCAAAAGAAACTAAGGCCAATGGCCAGTCCAAATACTCAGTCCGAACAGGGTGATATGTGACAACTTGTCACCCATTGCTTGCCTGCACTGGTACGGACAGGGGACATCCCCCTCAGAGGGGCATACAAGGGGCAGGCCAGGCACCGCAGGGACAGGATCAGGGGATGCCAGAAGGAGGCAGTGAAGGGGTGGTGGGTGCAGGAGTGTCACCGGCAACTGCAGTGGAGGTGTCTGACTCAGTGGGGGCCGGCACCACTGTAGGGCACAAGTCAGATGGTGTGGGTGCTGGCACCACTGTAGTGGGCCGGTCAGATGGAGTGGACTGGGTCCCCACTGCAGTGCCCAAGTCAGACGGGGTGGTTGTGGACTCCACTGCAGTGCATAACTCCAAGGGAGTGGAAGGGGGGCAGATGAGGTGGGCAGGACAGAGGGGGACCTGGTCTCCACACCAGTGGCACAAACAGGCCGAGCGTCTGGGTTGGGGGTGGAAGAGCAAGTGGTAGGGGGGGAGGGCCTAAGCATTTTGGGGATGCGGTATGGGTGTGTTGGGGAACCTGGGGCAGGGTGTGGCGGGGGAACCAGTGGAGTGGTGGCCTGGGGGATGGAGGAGAGAGACTGTGTGGTGGAGCTGCGTGGTGGTGGTGGTGGGGTCTTGCCCTTCCTGGTCCGGGGGGACTTCCGAATGGTGTCCTCAGTCTGCCTGTGCCTGGGGGAGGGTGTCCGTGTGTGAGGGACACTCCCCTCTGTGTGTGGTGGTCGCCTCTTCCGCCTGTGTGTTGGGCCAGATGGATCTGTGGAGAAGAGGCCAAGCTCACAGAGGAAGAGCTTCTGGGAGGGGGGGGTTGCAGGTGAGGCAAGGGAAGGGGTTTTGGAGGGAGAGGTAACTGAGGACTGCGGAGTGCTCGTTGATGCGTGTGTGTGTCTGGGCCCCATCCCCTGTGAATGAGGTATCAGACCCCTGACTGTGCGTGCGTGTGCGTCTGGATTTTGGCGTGTGTGTCTGTGTGCTGCTTGTGTCTGTGCTGGTGGGTGCCTGTGCCGGTGTGTGTGTGCTTGGGACAGGTAGGGTGCTGGGGATTGTGGATGGGGCAGAGCTAGGAGGGGTGAGGGACTGTTGCAGGAGGGACACTGCTGCCGTCAGTGAGGAGGCCATGGACTGATTGGTCCGATGTAGGGCAGACATGCCAGATGACATGCCCTCCATGAATGACACCAGTTGTGTCAACAGACCCGTGTGTGCATGGAGGACACTCAGCACTGATGTCTGCCCTACATGGATCTGTTTCAGCAAGTCCACAGACTCCACACTCAGGGCAGCAGGGAGACAGAGGCAGGGGGTGCGGTGCCTGGCATGAAGGAGACACGCTCCCCTACACGGGAGCCTCCACAGACATGTGGATGGGAGCAGATGGGAGGGTGGAGATGGTGGTGGTGGCGGGGACAGACTTGCTTGATTTTGTCTGTGGTCTGCTGACACCCGCCTCCACAAGGGAGTCCTCACTGGAAGTGCTGTGGTCCTCAGCCGAGGTGGTCGCAGCTGAGGTCTCCTCAGTGTGGCTCCCCTCACCCTCTGTGCCACTGGGTCCCTCGGTCTCCCATGCAGTGGACCCAGTCTGGCTCTGCCGCTCCTCTTGGTCCGTGGAGCTGTCTCCTCCTGTGGCCGTGGATGTATCTGCAAACAATCAGGATAAACAGAGCAACATTAGTCACCTGTACTGACCACACACACCACAGTAAGTACAGCACATCACAGAGCAAGCCCTGCCATCATTCGCTAGACATTGCAATAAGTGCTGACACTGATTTGAAGAAGCCCATTGTCTGCCTGACAGTCATTCATGCCACACATATCCTACCTGTCCATGCACCCATCTGTCTGGTGCCTGTTGTATGAGACTAATCATATGTGCACACATGCACCACATACACAGTTGTTGGACATCCAAGAGAACATATGGAAATGTGTCACTCCAAACACATGCCATCTCCTTCCACTGACTCAGTACATGTGTCAGGAAAAGTGATGGGCAGAGTCTCTGTCGATATGCGGGTTTTGCTTCCATCACCAGACACAATGATGTCCTCATGTCCTGATAGACAATGCGACAATGGTGTGCATGCAGGACATATCACACCACTGCTGGATCACCCTTTGCGAGTTGAATGTCATGGCACAGGCCTGTCTGGCAAGTCAGTCATAACTGTCTCCTGTCACAGGGGCAGTGCATACACACAACACCAGTCTACACTGTGTCACAATCATGTAAGTTTTGGGAATGCAAGCCCTGTAGCTGACAGGTGCACATGTGCACCCCTGGCCACCCACATCATGAGGACTAAGATGATCCCACATCAATCAAATGAGACATTTGAGTGACTGCAAACACAAATCCATACACATGAGCACTTCACCGTCTGATGAGAATGAACCAAAGATGCCTGCACCTCAATGTTTCATACACCATTGTGCACAGTCAAGGGATTAGAGACCTATGCATTAACCAATGTGCAGATTCTATAGTCACAACTCAGATGGCTGGCCACCCCAAATTGTTAAACACTCCAGGAGTCCAAAAAGCAAGGCCACACCACGGTGACACAGAGGCAGACACCTGAATGCACTCTTCACAATGCCCAATATGTATGCTGACACACGGAGTGGGAGAACAGAGTGCCTTCGATGTACGGAGTAGGCATTACAGTCCTGGTCCATGTGCAACATGGTATTACCCTGAACACTAGGCAGGTGGCTATGCATGTGTCACACACATGATGTACATATTTCTGAGGCTCCCCCTTGGTCTCTGCTGCAGCATGGGTGTGTGGCACATACCCCAGACATGTGGTGAGTCAGAGCAGCAATTGGAACACATATGAAAGCCATACCCAGAGTACATGTCAGATCACAGGCATTGTGTGAGCAATTGTACCACCCATGCAGCCCACAACAAAGTTCCTGTAACTGATGCTGTCCCCAACTTGAACCACAGGTAACTGCAAGTACACAGTACCCAAGTGACCTAAGTCACAGACTGTAAGGGCCACACCTGTGTAACAGATGAGGAGGGGGCATGACACAAGTGAGGGACATGAGTCCAGTACGACAAGACAGGTGTACTGTGGAAGTGGAACCAGGCTAAAGGAGTGCATAGAGCATGTTAGTCATAGTACACAGAAAAGGCTAGCACTTACCCCCTCCTTGCTGCTGTCTGGCCTTCAGCTGCCCATCTAGGTCAGGGAAGACCACCGCCAGAATCCGGAGCATGTGGGGTGTCAGGGTCCGGTGTCCGCCCCTCCTGCGAGGAGGCGACAGCTTCAGCTGGACCCTTGCGATCCTCCGGGTCCAGCCACGAAGGTCCTGCCACCTCTTCTGGCAGTTGCGGATCCTGCACCTGTAGACCCCTACAGATCTTACTGCCCGGACGATGGTCAGCCAGATCTCCTGCTTCTGGTGGGCATCAACCTGTGAGGATGACAAAGTGAAAAGGCCATTACTACACTTGCAACATATCCGTGCATCACACAGTTGGATATACATGTCTCAATCACAGGGGCATATGATGAACACAGGTAGTGCAACTATGGCTATGAACAGTTGTCCAACAGTTACTAAATGGTATCATTGCCTGGGCAGTAAAACCTTGTTGGAATGCACTGTTACTGCACTATACCTGTTCAGTGCATGTAACTACACACTTTGGGGGCTGACAACTACTCAGTGAGCATGCTAGCCACTGGTGTACACACTGTAAGTCTTGCTAGTCAGACAACATGCACAATTAGTAAGGCAGTGGACAGCACACTCACCTGCTCCCCTGGTTTCCCATACAGCTTGCTGTACTGTGGAAGGAGGTGGTCCAGCAGGGCCTGGTTCTCCTCAGTGCTGAAGGCTGGGGCTCTCTCCACAGTACGTGCCATTGCAGTAGCCAGAGGATGCAGAGACAGCAGCAGTGGTGGTGGCAGATGTGGTCCTGGAGCATGTAGTGCAGGCAAGTGAGCTCCCAGGGGAACAGCCAGCATTATATGTGTGCTGCAGAGGCAGATACTGTCCCATGTGTCCAAAGTGATAGGTCCAAGTCGTTTGCATCTTCTGAATCTGGCCAATCCATGGAATTGCACCACTTATACACGCCCACATCATCCTTCAAAAGTTCAACTTCATGACACCCATGAATTTGCAACATTGTTGTGGGTGGCCAACTGAATTCACTGCATCCGACTCGCTAAAGCTTCAAAAACGCGTCCGTTACCATGTCAGTCCATAGCCAATACGTGCGCACCGATCGGTCCATTGCTGTACAACGCGTATTTCGAAAAACAACACGCATTCGTCCACATCATATGCAATGGCCAATGCGTGCGCACCGATCGGTCCATTGCTGTACAACGCGTATTTCGGAAAACAACACGCATCCGTCCACATCATATGCAATGGCCAATGCGTGCGCACCGATCGGTCCATTGCTGTACAACGCGTATTTCGGAAAACAACACGCATTCGTCCACATCATATGCAATGGCCAATGCGTGTGCACCGATCGTTCCATTGCTGTACAACGTGTATTTCGGAAAACAACACGCATCCGTCTACATCATATGCAATGGCCAATGCGTGCGCACCGATCGGTCCATTGCTGTACAACGCGTATTTCGGAAAACAACACGCATCCGTCCACATCATATGCAATGGCCAATGCGTGCGCACCGATCGGTCCATTGCTTTACAACGCGTATTTCGGAAAACAACACGTATCCGTCCACATCATATGCAATGGCCAATGCGTGCGCACCGATCGGTCCATTGCTGTACAACGCGTATTTCGAAAAACAACATGCATTCGTCCACATCATATGCAATGGCCAATGCGTGCGCACCGATCGGTCCATTGCTGTACAACGCGTATTTCGGAGAACAACACGCATCCGTCCACATCATATGCAATGGCCAATGCGTGCGCACCGATCGGTCCATTGCTGTACAACGCGTATTTCGGAAAACAACACGCATCCGTCCACATCATATGCAATGGCCAATGCGTGCACACGGATCGGTCCATTGCTGTACGACGCGTCCCTGTACAAGTCACTCACATATGTCACCATGGTTGTCACTGGTGAACGTATGCCAGCCACAATTACTTGCCAGGGACTCAGGGGCACACCTACAACACCACAGCCTGTCCACACTGTATCCTAAGGCATGTAAGGCTGCATTACCTGTGTGTGTATGGGGGTCAACATGTGGTTTGTTGGGTGGCACTTGGGGGCAGCCACTCCCAGGCTGTGCACGTGTTCATGGGGACAGTATCCTTTGTGTGTTGTGCACATGACCACTGTGATGTGCAACTGTTCAGTTCAGAGCATGTGGCATGGTCACATCTCCAGGTTGTGTATGTGTATGTTATGTCACATACACCCTGAGTCCCATGTGGGATGGTATGTACGTCACAGGGTGACCCATTGCCACAATTGTGATGGCCCTCCACAGTCTGTGTGCATGTTGTGTTTCAGATGTCTCTGATTCCATATGCACAATGGGAGACAGTCTCCACATCCACATTGTTTGTGCATCGACTTTGATGTTGTGCGTGTGTGTGTCACAGACGTCCATGTCTGTCCTGCAGAGGCAACAGGGGCCACTACCTGTGGGAGTCATGGTTGTTTTGCTGACGTGTACATGATACACCATGTCATGCCAGTGTCCATGAGGCAATACAGGGTCCCTGGGAATCTACCTGTCAAAGAGCTGTGATGCCTGGGGCACATCTGTCCTCACTTGTCACTGTGGTGTGTGTTTGGAACGTGACAGCAGTACATAGGTACTGTGACACAGCCGAATGATTTCCCATAGCACAACCTGGAACTTGTTGTCAACACATGTTGAACTGAGATGTTAGATGTTGGCCATGTAGGTGCCATATGTGTCCATACAGAACGGCACACACATCAAGTACTTGTGTCTCGTAATGATGTATCATGTGATATTGAGTATGGTCAATGCCACATATGTGGGGTGACTGACAATCTTTCTTTGTTCACCTAGGCACTGCAGGGCACCAGCTGTCCATAGACCATTCCCTGACCTTGCAACCATGGTTGAACGTGACTGCATCCGACGGTACCGCTTCAACAGGCCGCTTATTGAGGAATTGGCGGTGCAGTTGGCCCCACATTTGCAACCTGGTCGGCCATACCCTGCAGCGCTGACCCCCAAGGTGATGGTGATGGCAGCCCTACACTTCTTTGCCACCGGTACCTTTCAACACACTGTGGCGTCTGCTGGTGGGATGTCACAGACCATGTTCAGCCGTGTGCTACGCGATGTTTAGGAGGCGATGTTGAGATACTTGAACCAGGACATCTATTTCCCTAAACGTCAACAACTCACTGACGTCAAGAGTGACTTCTATGCCCTGGGGAGGATGCCACATGTCATCGGCTCCATTGATGGGACACATGTGGCTTTGGTACCACCACAGGCACATGAGCAGGCATACAGGAACAGGAAACATTACCATTCTATCAATGCCCTGGTGGTATGTCTTGCAGATATGAGCATCTCACATGTGTGTGCACGTTTCCCCGGTTCTGCACACGATGCCTACGTAATGAGGAGTAGTCGCATCCCGAGGATGATGTCACAGATGCAGAACCAGCGTGCCTGGCGTGTCGGTGTGTGCTGACTTTGTACCATTGTGTGTGTTCAGCAATGTTGTATTCCACCCTCTTTTCCAACTCAGCTAATGTGCAATTGTCTGTATGTAGGTGACTCCGGATACCCCAACATGCCGTGGTTGCTGACACCCTCAGGAACCCTGTGACACCAGCCCAGATGCGCTACAATGAGGCACATGGTCAGACCAGGAGAGTGATCGAGCGGACATTTGGTCTCCTGAAGAGCCGCTTTCGCTGCCTGGACAAGACAGGAGGGGCCCTCCCATATGCCCCTGCAAAGGTGTGCAAGATTGTCATCGTCTGCTGCATGCTACACAACCTGGCAGTGCGGAAGGAGTTGCCTCTCATCCTGGATGACGATGACCAACATGAAAGCCGTTAGGACCACCACCGAATAGGTTATCAGTGGGGCAGGATTCTTGGAGGCAGTGTGACTACAGGACTACCCCGTAAGCGTGGTCCTAGGAGACGCATTTCAATCCCCACATTGGGATGGAATTATTAACCGAGTAAATAGCTCGTTCAGTTCAACCCATAATGAGCAGCTATCTGCCCTTATATAAAATTAGTATAGGGTCTTTACCCGTTACTTTATTCCAGGGGTTACTTTTACCGATACCCTGAATAAAGTCCTGCACCCATCGGGGCGTTTGGTGACTGAAACATGTCGGCACAAGGGTCTTAGGACCATAACACTTCCGAAGATCCTTGTTTGGTAAACATATTTTAATAACACAGTAGAGGTCCAAGAATAAAGGGAAACTGGGACTTCACTGCGTTTTTTATCTTTATTCCCCTGGTCTTTATATACTTTAAGAGCTCCCTGAAATATTGGTCGAGCCCACCCTGCCTTTTAGGCGACGGGGTGACCCGATGATGAAGCATGACACCACTAGGGTGTGTGAGGGTAAATAAAACCAAAAGGACGTGCTTCCTTCCCTACCATCCTTAGGTTGGTAGTATAGCTTTCATCTCGGGCTTCTTCAGACTTCCATCTTGTTAATAGTTTTTTATATGTATGTTTTTCTAAGGGAGTACTTGTTGTGTTTCAGATGACCAACATCCGCCACCTGTGGAGGATCCTGGCCTGGGCCACGATGCCAGTGATGATGATGATGATGATGATGGGGATGTCCGCACACAGCTCATCACCAACTTCTTCAGCTGAATGTGAGTATACAGAGTTGGTATGTCAATGATTTGAGTTTGCATGTGCTACTTGACTGGATGCGTGCAGCGATGTGTCCTTACAGGTAGTCTGTACTCCCCAACAGTGTTGACATGCTAACTTGGTTTTGTGTAGGTATCTTGTGACATGTATTGGGCATGAGTATTGCAGTTCTGTCCTGTTCTTCAGTGCTTTTGACTGTGTGTCATGTCTGTCCTTCACAGGGTATTTTCAGAGTTGTTTGGTCAACTCGGATCCCCCGTCACCATGATTCAACTTCCAGGGTGGAAGCAGTCGTTTCCCTGCAGGTGGTGTGCCACACACCCCTGGAGTTTATTTCTTCTACACTTGGTGACTGTGTGGCCACTGCCACGTGGGATTACCTTGCATCTGTAGTGGAAACAACATGTTGCTAATGTGTAATAAACCTGTGCTTCACTTTGGGATGTGCGTTGTCTGTGGTCACACATCTGACTGACATTTGCTTACTGCACCTGTGGGCTAGTTAACACATACTCTGAATAGGTGTGGAGTCTGTGCATTCCACTGTATTTCCTGGCAACATCAGTGTAGGCGATGAGTCAGATGGTCCTGGTGTGTATGTGTTGTGTAGCCCTAGTGGTGTGTCTCCCTCATATGTGTCACGTCGCCATGACTCACATGACGGTGTTGAACTTGCTGTAGCAGTTAGCATTCACAGTGTCATTCAGCAGATCATCATCTCCATGACAAAAACAACGTTGGAATCACAACAGAGGCAAGTATGTTGTATTAGTGAGTTTATTTACATACATGTGTGAGGATAGTGCACAGGATGGTGGGTGCTGTACATTGGGATTGGAATCCAACGTTCCCAGATGAGTTGGAAGTGTTGGTAGCGGAAATGTCCTGAGTAAAGTCCACAGTCATCTGATACATTGGTCCAACTTAAACTCCCCATGTCATGTGGGTGAGTTGCGTTGCATTCGACAGGGTGAACAGTTTGCACACAAAGGAGAATTTCAAGAACAGGTGTTGGGTTCCTGGGGGATGTACATGGCCATCGGCCTCTCAGTTTTCCTTCCTCGGACGACCCCTCTTCTTTCGGGGGGAACCCTCACGTGCAGGCCGCTGCGGTGCAGAGGACTCTCCACCAGAGTCATCCTCCCTCCCTGTGGCAGTTGCAGTTGTTGCGGCACCAGATGTTGTGTGCACACAGGGAGGTGTGGCCATGTTGGTGCTAATCTGGCGGAGGCATGTCAATATGTCCCTCTGCATCGCTGTCAGTTCTTCCAATGTGTCCCACTTGGACTCCATGCGAGACATGTGTGTCTCCACACGGGACATGTGGGAGTCCAAGCGGGCATGATGGGCAGCCTGCTGCTGTTGAATGTCCTTGAGGATCCCCACTACCTGGCTGACCTCTCCAGTGCTATTCTGGTACGCATCAGCAATGCGTACCAGTTGTGGGTCATCATGCAGTCCAGACCCCTCTGCAAACAGCGACCTCTGCCTACCACCCCTCCCACCACCCCTGGCCACACGTGCGGGACCTTCGGTGGCACGCACAGGTGAGCCTAGGCTCCGTTGGGAGTTGGTACTGGGGTTGTTGTCCGTTGCTTCACGGTGGGCCGGGGTCCCTGTGCTGTTGTCATTGAGTGTCCTTGGTCTGTCCGTGTCGGCGGGGGTGGTCTGTGTGTTGGCAGATGTTGGAGGAGTGGGTGCAGATGGTGGTCCTGCTGGTGCTGCATGATGACTCACACCGGAGGGGCCAGGTAGGTCTTCGCCATCCGAGGAGGGCAGAGGCTGTTCCACACCAGAGAGCTCAGGGGCCACCGGAGCCTGGGACAGGGACTCCTCATCATCTGCTGCTGTGTCCCCATCATCACCTGTTTTTGGAAGAGACACACAATGTATGTTATGTTTCTACAGGCATCAATGGTTCAAACACAAGACAGTTGTGACTGTACCTCTGGATGCGGGCCTGTACATTGCATTGTCCTAAGTTGTCACAGTCAGAGGTTGATATTGGTGTAGCACATTGTCCTGCCAACCTGAAGCATTTCAATGTGAATGTTGATGTGTGTGTGCATGACCAGCATTGGTGGTATTTGGTTGACATCCGGACCTCCTTCTCCCCCCAGCCCAGTTATCCCACCATGAAGCATGCCACCCTTGCAGTGGGTGCAGGTTAACTCTCAGGATGTCAGTCAGTGGTGTCCTGCTGTTAGTTGGTGCCCAGTTCCCAGCAGGGCCTGGTACCCCCCACAACAGAGCACCATTGTCAGACATCTTAGAAGTGGCTTTTCACTCCCTGTGAGGTGTGCATGCTTCAGTGTGAGCTTGCTGGGCCATGTGGGTGGGGGATGTTGAGCTGCGACTACCACTCCCATCATGCTATTGCCTACACACCCCTTCCCAGCATGCCCATACTTCCTTCCTTTTGAGTGGACTTCACTGTGTGTGAGTGTGACAGCAATGGCAAGATGGCTGACAGTGTGGTACTGTTGTTTGTTGGTGCACAGTTCCCAGCAGGGCCTTGTGCCCCCCACAACAGAGCACCATTGTCAGACATCTTAGAAGTGGCTTTTCACTCCCTGTGAGGTGTGCATGCTTCAGTGTGAGCTTGCTGGGCCATGTGGGTGGGGGATGTTGAGCTGTGACTACCACTCCCATCATGCTATTGCCTACACCCCCCTTCCCAGCATGCCCATACTTCCTTCCTTTTGAGTGGACTTCACTGTGTGTGAGTGTGACAGCAATGGCAAGATGGCTGACAGTGTGGTCCTGTTGTTTGTTGGTGCACAGTTCCCAGAAGGGCCTTGTGCTCCCCACAACAGAGCACCATTGTCAGACATCTTAGAAGTGGCTTTTCACTCCCTGTGAGATGTGCATGCTTCAGTGTGAGCTTGCTGGGCCATGTGGGTGGGGGATGTTGAGCTGTGACTACCACTCCCATCATGCTATTGCCTACACCCCCCTTCCCAGCCTGCCCATACTTCCTTCCTTTTGAGTGGACTTCACTGTGTGTGAGTGTGACAGCAATGGCAAGATGGCTGACAGTGTGGTCCTGTTGTTTGTTGGTGCACAGTTCCCAGCAGGGCCTTGTGCTCCCCACAGCTGAGGCCAGTGTCAGACATCTTTGAGGTGGCTTTTCACTCCCTGTGAGGTGTGCATGCTTCAGTGTGAGCTTGCTGGGCTGGGGGATGTTGAGCTGTGACTACCACTCCCATCATGCTATTGCCTACACCCCCCTTCCCAGCTTGCCCATACTTCCTTCCTTTTGACTCTGCTTCCCTGTGGGGTTGTGTGCCTGTGCTGACAGGATGGCTGACAGTGTTGTTGTTTGGCTACAAGTCCCAAAAGTGTCCCTGTGCTTCACACAGCATAACCCAGTGTGGTGGTTCTTTGTGGGATATTTAATTAGAGTGTGAGGCAATGCATTCTCCCAGGTGAGTTGTGTGGAGTTTGTGTTAAGGGGGTGTGTGAGAAAAGCTGCTGGTAACTATGGTCAGTGCTGTCAGTCCTCCTTCCCACCCAGTCAGATATCCCACCATGGAACGTGCTTCCATTGCAGGGAGTGCAAGTTGGCTTTCAGGATGTCAGGCAGTGGTGTCCTGCTGTTGGTTGGTGCACAGTTCCCAGCAGGGCCTTGTGCTCCCCACAGCAGTACCCAGTGTCAGCCATCTTGTCAGTTCTTTTCCAATCCCTGTGATGTGAGCATGGTTCAGGGTGGTGTTGATGAGCCAATTGTGAGGGTAACCAATATCTGTGACTACAACTCCCATCATGCTATTGGCTACACTCACTTCACCAGCATACACACAATTCCTTCCTTTCAGTGAGCTTCCCTGTGAGGTGGTGTTCTAGTGGTGGCAAAATGTCTGACAGTGTTTGTTGGTTAGATTTGTGCCACTACCTTGCTCTATTTGTTGTTAGGTTTGTACATGTCATGACACAGTTACATATCACTATGAGATGGCAGGTATTGTGTTTGTCTAACTAACATACACATCTTGGGATGATTATCTTTTGGTTACTGTGGCTTTGCTAACGGTGCATGGTTTCACTATCCCCTTGACAGTGATGTGTGTGTATTGTCACACAATATTGGGTATATTGGTTGTGTACTCACCAGGCTCGGGGATGTTTGATAGTCCATGTACGCTCTCTGGTGGTAGGATGGCCCGCACCTTCTCCTCCCAGGGCCTGAGGTATACTGGTTTGGCAGGAGGGCCACTGCCGGTGCGATGACTCAAGGCGTAATCCTTCTTGACTAGGTCCTTGACCCTCCTGCGCACATCATACCACCTGTTCTGGATGTCTTCCTTTGTGCGCAAACATGGTGATTGTGCATTCACCCTGTCGCCAATCCTCTCCCACATCTTGGTTTTCCACGACATGGGGGTCTGTTGGACCAATGTACCAAACAACTGTGGCTCTACCCTGAGGATTTCATCTACCAAGACTTCCAATTCACTGTCTAGGAACTTTGGATTATTATTTGGGGGCATGGTGATGGGTGGTGGTGGGGATTGATGTGTGTGTGTGTGTGCAAGTGAGGGTGGGTGAGTGTAGGTTTTGCTGGGTGTATGTGAGGGTGCTATTTGGGAGGTGCTAATGGTGTGTGGCTTGTGTGATGGATGAGTTGTGGGTGTGTCTGTGGTTGCTGTCTGATGGTGTTCTGTGCTGGCAGGTCAGTTGAATTTGCAAAGGATCATGGTAGGGTTTTGTGGCCTTTATATGTGTGGAGTTGTGGGTGTGTCTTTGTTCTATGTTTTTTTCCCCCTGTATTTATTGACTTTGTCATTGCTTGTTTGGCCCTTTTTTTGTATTTTTTCCTTTGTAGTTTTTAGGCATGGAGGAGACGTTCTTCTGACCAAGTAGGACGCTGCAGTTGGCTCGTGCGAGCTTCTCCGAGTTTTTCTAGCTTTGTTTCTGTCAGGGTTTCATGTGCGGCGTATGCGTTGGTCGAGGACTATTGGGTTGCTTCAGCTACCTTTTTTGTATGCGTGTCGGTCGTACGGCTTGAGCTCCGTGCGACTCGGTCTGGTTTTACACGCATTGCATCGTACTGCACGGGTCGGAGTTCGCGGGTACGTTTCTGTCGGGTTCATTCCTGGTGCGTGTCGGTCGGTTCGATTCGCGTAGTTTTCCGGCCGGATAGCTGGTTTCCGTGCGGTTCGGTCGGTCGGCTTGTGTTCCGTATGAGTCGGTCGTAATTCACATGCATTGCATCGTACTACGCGGATTGGGCAGCGCCGGTACGTGTCGGTCGGACTAAATTCCCGTACCGAGTCGGTCGGTACGTTTTCCGGCCTGAATCGGAATCGGCCCCTAAGTGTGTCATAACATATCAATGAATTCTCAAAGGTGCACAACTGTGACAGCATCGCAAGCCCCTTAGAGAATAGGGGTGCGTGAACACAGGCACACTGTTAGTGGTGTAAAACACAATCTCTACCACAAATATTGTCCGGGGATGCCTCAATGGCGGGGGAAGCGGCTCAGGAGGTTACCTAAAGTAAAAAGTGGGAAGGGAGTGACATGGGGAGTGTGGGTCAGGTTTTGGAGCCAAAATCGCACCCGGAAAACGGAGCTATAAGGAATTCATTTCTCACTGCTCAATCAGGTAAAGTAAATGTACTCACATTGACCTCCTAGTATTCAGCATTCATACCTGCCCTCAACCGCTTGGTCGCCGGAGATCGAGAGGCCGTCAGTTTCTGGAATAAGTACGGGAGGCAAGTGAGGGGAAAGGACGCTGGAGGGCCTGCCTCCACACTGAATGCGGAAGTGTGGGTGGCGTGGAAAACTAGAACGGTCATCATGGACCGTGATGGCTGGGTGGCTTGGCCATCTTGAAAGGACCGGGGCGCGCTGCCGTGATTGTTATGACAAGAACTGTAGTTTAAACTTGATAATCAGAACCCAGATGGTGGCACGCGAGACAGAGGTATAAGTTGACTCGATATAGTAGAAAGGCTAGCACTTAATCGAAGTTGTAGCGAGTCAGTTGTGGCTACTAATCGGGCCTGAAGAAAAAGTGAAAGTGGCGGCCATTATTAAAAAGGTGGTGACGCTAGCCAGAAGCTGGCAGTAAGTTCGCATAAAGTAAAAACGACCTCACCTTATAATCCCTTATGTCAACATTCAATAAATTGTCACACAGAGGAAAGCATTAAAAGGGGGAAGAGTGACTACTTGGTCAGGTATCTTTGTCGACACGGGTGGAGTGAACACTCCTCAGTTATCCAAGTCATGCCGTCTCGGGATTTTCAAAGAAAAGGATTTTGTTTTGGAAGACCACCCTGAGACGGGCCGGAAAGAGGAGTCTGTATGGAGGTAAAGGGCTCGCAGTTTATGTTTTACCGAATAGTTTGATCTCCTTTGCACCTGCACTTCCTTTAATGTAGTCTGGGAAAATCATTACTTTGGTGCCTTGATAGGACGAGGTAGGACGGGTGCGAGCTTCTTGCTGGATGGCGTCCATATCTTTGAAGTTTAGGATCTTGGCACTGATTGACCGGTGTGGGGCTCCCGGTGGCATCTTGGGTGTGAGAGCGCGGTGGGTGCATTCCACGGCAAACCATATTGAAAGTGTGCCTGGTGGCATCCAGGATTTGAGACAGTCGTCGAGAAAAGTGGCCACTTGCGCAGGTTCTGCCCCTTTAGGGACACGTACCAGGCGGAGATTATTCCGGCGCGATTGATTTTTGGCGTCTTCTGCACACCTATGGAGCTCATTCATGTGGGATAGTAGCTGCTTAACCTGTTCTTTCAGGTGCGATACATCGTCTTCCACCTCAGATAATTGTGATTCATCTTCTGTTATCAGGCCGGTGGCGTTATGAAGATCTTGGCGGATGAGGGCCATGTCTACTTGCATTTCCCCTATCTTGGTTTCTACAGAATCCTGGGAAGACTTTATGGCTTGCACGATCATGGCGAGGTCTCCTTCCGGGCGAGGGGTCTTGGCCAGTACGGCCTCACTATAGGTGGGGCCACCAGTAGTGTATTGCTCAATGCGGGTTTGGGAAGGTGGTGGCTTCGCCCCTTTATCTTTCCCCATGGCGGAAATGTATTGAGAGGGGCGGCGCAGATCCACGGCGTATGTCTGTTGCCAGGGCAGCACTCTCAGGGTTACCTACGTTGGTGTGCCTAATACTGCACCTCCCATTCTCTGCTACATGTGTTCAGGCCTCTTCAGGGGCTATTCAGACACGACGTTGTCAGAGTGGGACCTAAGAAATTCTTTTTTCCTGATCCCGGGATGTTCGGGAGGGCTTCAGTATCTTCTATCCCTCACCAGGTTCTTGAGGTGTCTGGTGCAAATGCCCGCATCGCCTTACGACCTCCCATCTATGGCTCCATGGTCCTGATATTGAGGCAGCCTAGGGCGCTCTGGGGTCGGCCTCTGACCGTCAATCCAGCCTCTTTATAGTCCAAACTGAGAATCTATACCCAAAGAGCACCCAGAGCGTCGTGTGGCAATGGTCGCAGGGCTTGCCGGTACAGTGACACCCACTCACAGGGTCCCAAAAGCCCTTGGCAAGCCTTCAGTAGGGGTGAAGTCCTCCCGCACAGAGGCTGGCACAGGCTATGTGAAGAACTGCTATCCACCCTGCCGGGCTGCAGGCTGAATGCATCGTCCTCGTGACGCCCCCAAAAAAGTAGGGGAAGAAAAGGGGCACCGACTCTGGCCTGAATGAGGTGATCTCAGACCCCAAGTAGCCGTCACTGGGAGGGTGCCTGGCAGGCATCTTGAGTGCTTCCATTTGCACCTTAGGTTGGCTTGGAGTACATTAGGGGAAGCCCGCCACCATCTCTGTTGTGACTAGAGGTCTGCCACCCTCTCAGGCCAGCCCTGTGCCCCCACAAACCCTGCGCGCCCTTTAGTGCTTTGGCGCAGGGTACCTTGTTTTGTGCAGCTCGTGCAGGAGTCTTCCTCAGCCCTCACCGGGGCACCACCATCATTTTGGCCTTTAGCTCATATAAGCCCTGCGTCGCGGAGAGAAGGGGCGCCTTGCCGCGCACAGGTGCCTGTCTGGAGGAAATGTCAGTTTCCAGGTTTAGCCTGCCTCAGTGACCTCTGCAGGCTCGGATTTGTCTGGAGTCCGGTCTCCTTGACTGCCAACCCCACTCCTCCTAGGCTCGTTGTGCTGTGGGGGCAGCTGCCGATTCGGTGTCCCGCCGACCGCAGGCCGATCACGGCCACCGCGTCTTTCCGCAGGAGGATGGAAGAGAGAGGGAGGGCGACAGGCACGGCGCTGACAGTCTCGGCCGCCCTGTGAGCCCTGTGCGGTACCTCTCAGTATGCACCAGTCGATATCCTGCTGGTCCACAGACTGAATGTCTGCCGCACCCTCCCTCCTCAGCTCCGTGTAGATCGTGGTGCACCACCGAGTCAGTCGCTTGGTCAGAGGGGCCCCCACCAGCGTCCAGCGAGGCACAGCTTCACTCAGTGGCCAGCGATCAGCAGGCCTCACGGGCTCCGATCAGGCTGCCGCCATTTTGCCCCATCATTGGTGCTGCCGGGGGTTGTTGTTTTGAGCGTCCGTGGCACCACTCGACGTGCCCCTCAGACAAAAGTTACTGGTTTCCTGGGCACGTTTTTTTTCCGCGATATGCTGGAGAAGTCTTGCTCCTGGAGGAGTACAGGTATGCGAGCTGATGACGGAGGGGTCTGGAGCACTCTTAGAGTGCGACCGCCAAATGGGACGCTCGAATCCACGCCACCCACTAATAGTGATGTTTAATGTTTGTGGACACTGACTTCTTAATCAATTATAAGCTCAAGGAAGCGAAAAATTTATTTTACAGTTAGGAAACACGTTTTAACTTCATTATTCTCGACAAAGTGATTTTGGGTATCCTGGAAATAATTAGAATTTTATAATCTTCCCATTATAATTTGTTAAAATTTAATGACGTAAATAATAAAAACAAGGAATTTTTAACTTACAAACGACTTATTTGTTTTACTCATGGAACTCTTTCATGGACTATCTCAGGATATGGTTAATGTTCTACATAATATTATACAGTCTGGTATTTGTGCTGAACATGGCCTTGTTAAAAAAACACAGCCTTGTTAATGCAGTGTCGTGCTTAATCGATTGCAGAACAGAATAGAAAAGAATAGAATGTTTTAACTGTGCAATTAATTAAAATCGTTATAACAACTTACAAAAGTTAAAAGATGATCAAAAACAAAAATGTGTGTAGCCAAACATAAACAGCAGGAGGCATCATTGTCTTTCTAACAGTGCATGCTACTCAGTGCTTAATTTGTAAAATATTAAGTGCCAGGGCTCTGCCCAGGAGGCCACTGCAGTTTGCACCACCCATCGGCCTTGTCATTGCTGCCAAAACAACTACCAACCATCTCTCTCGCATGTAAATGCGACAGTTCAGATTATTCCAGGTCCCCAAAGCTGAAGGAATGGCTGGGTAGGTAGGTATTAGCAATTTTAATGTATATTGTAGTCCTAAACTACCGTTGTTCTGCTCATCTCTAAATCAGATGAGCAGCGCCACCATGTGGTGGACTTTTCTAAGTATGGTGTTGACAATTAGGTGTCGGTGCCGAGCACCGGAAACCAATTAAGTGCCGGTGCTGAGCACCGGAAAGCACCTGCTCAAATTAAGCACTGAATTGCTACTGTTCCTTATGGAGTTCGTTTTATGATGGCGATTTGCTGCATCCATGCTGCTCATACATTGCTTTTTCTGTAGTGTTACTTATTACTTAAGTTATTCCCCTACAGCTATAAAATGCTCTTTTCCTGATTCTATTGTTTTAAGGCACAGTTGAAGTATTTTAGAAATAAGGCTGTCAGTTGATTGGATTCCTCCTTCAAGCAGCATTCTACGGCCTCATTCCATGATCCTATGTTGAGCTTTTGAAATATCGGGAGTAACTTGTATCGTCTGTGTGTCATCAGTTTCTTACAGATGGATATAAGCTTGGTATAAGTTGAAAAGAAGTGGCACTAGAATGCACCATTGTTTTAGGTCTCTACTGGTTTTTTCTTTGCGGTGACTCATTGAGAAGCTACTTTTAGTGTCACTCGGGTATCCCTATGTTGGCTGATTATGGTATTGAATAGGAGAGATGAGATGCCCCATTTGGTTTAGACAGTCTGCCCCTATCGACATTGTCGAAAGTCATGGTGAAGTTGATAAAAACAGTATTGAGTAGTGGAGCTGATTTCAACATCGCCTGGTCCACCAACAAGGCCAGAGAAGATTGTCCTCAATTATGTTTGGGTTATATCTGGAATCAGATTGTTCTCCATAGCCCACAGCAACAAGTTCTTGCTTTAATATTTTGGCAAAGCACATACCTTCGATGTCCAGGATGGCAATAAGGTAGAAGTTCTCTGGGAGGTTGTAAGAACCCTTTTTATAGATGGGTACTAGCAGGGTGCCTCTCCAGTTATCCAATATGCTGTTGGTATTTAGCCAATTGCAGTAGGTTGTCTTTGATATCCTGTTGGACTTGACTGCTGCATTCAGCACAGCAGACAATGAGGTATTGCTATTGGGACTTGCCTTAATTAATGAGCTTAGAGACATGACTTTGGCATGGGTTACAAACCTTTTGTCTTCTGTAAGAAACTGGGTTATTAGTTTGGGGGGGGGGATGATGAGAGCCCCACTCAAGTAACAACCAAAATCCTTGTCAGGGTGAACCACAAAAGTCTCTCAATTAACCTATGCTTAAGCCTCTGATAGCTTTGCATGAAAGCAGTGAAGCTTAACTTAGGGGCAATGTGTATAGTATTTAAGCAGCACTTAAACAGTAATAAAGTGAAAACACAACTCAAGACAAATCCCAAGCCAATTTAGAAAAATAGAGTAGATTTTAATTAATAAAATTACACCAAAATGAACAAAATCCAATCAGTAGAATGCAGATATTAATTTTGTAGGTTTTTAGATGGAAATACCACCACTTGTAGTTATCTGGTCGCACTAGACTGGGGGAAAGTGACACATTCAGGACGACCATGGTGAAGCACAGGTTGGGTATGTGGAACCAGATTAATACTTCTGAAGAGTTAATTTTTCAAGCCCGGCACAAAGATTTCAGCTCGAGTTGGAGAGGAGCCGCAAGGAGTTGGCTTTCTACTCGGGGAGCAGGTTGAGTATCGCGGATGGTCATTGCTGTAGAAAGAATAGTCAGCTGCCGCTGGATCTTTGTGTTGGTTGATAGTTGCGTATGGTTGCTGTCGGTGTGAAGTGCAGGTCTCATGATGCTGGTCGTGCGGACGGTGCCTGTCAGTGTGAAGAGCAGGTCCTGCTGGAGCTTCACATTGGCAGTCAGACTCTCAGCATAAAGAGGTCTCTTCGCGGTTGGGAGGAGCCCAAAACTTCAGGAAGTTTACCTTTCTTTGAGGAGGAGTATACACTGATGCCAGCCAAGAGTCCGGGACCTCAGAAGCACTTTTTGGAGATCAGGACTCACTCCATCAGAGGCCAGCTGCAGTGCTCAGGCATGTCCAGGCAGGGCCAGTTGGTGCTAGTTAGCTGGGCAGTTGCAGGGAGGTCTCTGGAAGTTTGTTGTGTCACTGTAGCTTGCACAGGAGGTCAGCCAAATAACCCTTAAAGTCACTCCTTCACTGCCACTGCCTGGAATCAAGGCAAGCAGGCCCAATCTCCCTTCTTCAGACAGTGATGTAGTCCTTCCAGTAGCAGGGCAGTCTTCCGCTGAATCTTCCACAGGTCTAGGATTGAGCCCTCCTTCATCCTCTGTTTGTCCTAACCCACCTTCATCCCATACCTCTGGGCAACGTGGCCTTCCTTTGGCCTCACTCGTTTGTGTCTAATTGGCCCCTCTCATGCCCCCTGATTTAAGACCTCCCTCCTGCAGCTGGCTCTAACTTGCTTCAGAAGACCTTACCTTCCCCAGTCTCGTGAGGCTGGAATCAGCAGCCATCTTGGGCGTGGTTCTATATAAACGCCTTACCCCAGCATGTGCAGGCTTGGCTTCAGGTATCTCATCCCTCTTGAATCAATATGGATGATGGATATTCCCCAGGGCAGAACACTTTGAAATATAAATTATTGTCCATTCTTGAAAATATATGACGGGACTTTTGACAGATTGAACATCGGCAGCATCTACTCCTTAAGAGCTTTTAAATTAAGAAGGCTCTAGATTTATCTATTTCCAGTTAGAGATGGCGAATTATAAGCCACAACTAACAAGATGAAGAGTTAGAGAAAAGCTATAATCTTTCTGCACGTTTTTAGACATTCAGATCTAGGGCAGTTTTTTTTCAAAACCTACTTCTATTCAACTGTTTCTAATATCTGGTTGCAACAAATAGCTAACAGGTTTTTGATGTGTTTAATTTTGCACTAGAGGTTTTATTTTTATTTTTCATGTTTACAAACATGCTTGCTTTTTCATATGAATGAGCTATGGTATGATTATGTATTAGATGGGATAAAGTTCCTTCTGACATACATGATAAGGATATTGCAAGTCGCCTTGGAGCTATGTCCCGGACATCGGTTGACGCCCATGACAGAAACATTGGGCATCAGAACACAAAGCGATGGATGGAATGCTTGACTTAATCACTCGAGCTGCATCCCAATCCATTGTTTTTGCCCACCATGCAGTCTCAGTTTGGACCCACCTATACAAATCAGCCTGGACTGTGCTCCAGTCGGAACTGTCCAGCCCGAACTGCTAGGCCAGGTCCTCCCTGAACCAGAAAACAAGCAACCCAGGACAGGTTTCCCCTATTAAGGACTCACAGGCCAGTTATAGCTTGATTCTAGTGGCACAGTGAGCATATCCTGGGTATATCTGGGCATATTCTGGGCAAATCCGTCAGACTTAAGGCATCAAAGCACAAATTTGTATACTTTAGAAAAGTTAACCAGCCGCAGAATGTGACACTCTGAGATTGATGTCACCACAAGAGGCGCGGCAAGGAATGCTGGGTTCATGGGATCCGTTGATATTGGAACTAATGAGGTTGGTAGAGTGTAGCACCACAGGGGGAGGAGATGACCTGCTGAATGAAAGGGGGTTGGTTTGGAAAATAAAAAATAAACATTTCTGATGTGCTGTAGTGTTTATGTTTCTCATGCTCAGAGCCACTGTACGTAGTTGTACTGGGATGGAAAATAGAAAAGTTGACAAAAGGCTTTAATAAAGCAGTCAACTCCAATTACATTGTTGCTGGTTGATTGAAGGGGATTTTCCAATGGTGGTATCTGCTAAGGTTCCAAACCAGTTCACGTCTCTGTAAATGAGGCAAGGAATTTTGGGAGATTGGCAGATGGAATGTCCATCAACGTTGGAGAGATGTCTCACTACCACCCTAAAAGAAGCACTTTGATCATAAAGTGGTTCCACAGAATGTTTATGACAGTGATTGGTAGGAAAATACATTGGCAATACTTTATATACAGTTATTACAGATTAGAAAATACAAAATGTGAAACAGTTGACCAAGGGCAGAGTAGGGAGCTGGTTCGGGAAAGAGCTTAGACCTTTGCATCAATGCTGAGCCTAATTTTTGGAGACGTGAGTTTTGAGAGCAGACTTGAACACTGGTAGGGAGAACCAGTAAATTTCACTAGAGTATCAGTGGGGACATGTTTCAGATGAAAGGTGTTTGCACGTAAAACCTGATTTGACAGAAAGGTAGCCTGAGAGCTAAAATAATGTGAAGGTTCACAGAGATAGGGAGTACCAAGCCTTGCATGGCTTAGAAAGTAGGGATTTTGTTTTTTAACTACGCTTTGAGGATGAAAAGTCAACCTGGTGGGAAAAGGAAGGATGTGGCAAAGACGATGGCTTTGTCAGTCTGCTAGAAGACATACTATGGGAGGATCATTAGGAGCTTCCTGCAGGTAGTTAAGCTTAATCTGGGATTTTGGTATGTACAAAATGTGTTTCAAATATTAAAGAAATGAAATTTACACCAAGGTTCTTAGCAGATGCAGAAGATGGTAGCATGTTGGGAGCGGAGGGTGGAGGCCAGTGTGGTGAGAATGAATGGTCAAAGGAGCGCCCGAGAAGTGAATAATTTCCATGTTAGAGGAGTCAAGGATGAGCAGATGGACAGCCATCGAGTACCAGATAGCTATGAAACTGTCAGTGATTTTTGATTAAGCATGAGACAGAAGCTGAAAAAAGGAATGGATAGTGAGGATGATTTCTGTGTTATTGACATACATGTGTTAGTTAAAAAAGATGTCAAATAAGAATATCATATTAATAAAATATGTAGCGTAGAAAGAAACGAGGAGAAGAGTTGAGACTGAGCATTTGAGAATGTCCACTGAAAATGGTGTGGGTGGGGAACGTATGGAACACCAGCAAATAGAAAAGAACCCACATATTGGGTTACAAGTCATGATGGACAGTGAAGTGCCACACTTAAAAAAAGATGCCAAACGATGGAAGTGTTACTAATAGTGTTGAGTGAAAACATCTGCTATACGGCCTGGAAAGGTCCAGGAGCAAAATAGAGAAAATGTTACTAGGGTGGGCAGAGGTATGAAAGTTGAACATATGCATGATAGCAGGCTTGGTAGAGCATAGTTCATAAAATTCTAACTGTAGTGAGTTACAAAGACGGTAGAGGGGTTAGGCAACGTTCAGTCAGTTGGACACATGGCATATTATTATTTTAGATCAGAAGGTAAGTTAACAGGCATGTCATTAATTAGAGAGTGTGGTAAAGTAAGCAGTTTCTAATATGAAGGTGTAAAACTGTAGCCACTTCATTGGGTCTTTTGAGTTGAATGAGGATCAAGGACAGGGCCTAGTGCCCTGTCTCCTTACTTTAATAATACATGAGTGAACTGCTTGATAGTGTGAAGAACGTGTGGAAATCCATGTACAGGTTTCCACAAATAAAACTAGTACTTGAAATTAGTGTTTTGGTATTTCAAGATGAAATGAGCCCTGACATAGTAAGGGAAACCAAGGGTATTATGCGTGAATGAATTGCTGATTTTTATGACGTTATTAATGTTTAAAATTGAAATTGAATCTGACCTGCTATAGTAGAATCGCTCTTCTTAATTCTCTATGCAGCAGGAGGATGGAGCAGCTAAACACTCAACGGGGCGTAACTAGCACATAGTGATGCATTGTGGCCATTTGTCCTCCTATTGGGACAGCTAGAGCTGCCATTTCGCGGTGAGGGCGAGTTCTATCGTCCTCGAATCCTGGATGTATTTAAAGAAGGCTGCAGCGCGGACGCGGCTGCAGTAAAGGTAACGGAGGGTATTATGTGTGAATTAATTGCCGATTTTTATGACATTTTTAATGTTTAAAATTGAAATCGAATCTGACCTGCTACAGTAGAATCTTAAAGTTTAATGTCTAAAATTGAATTGTTTAAAATTGAAATTGAATCTGCTATAGTAGAATCGCTCTTCTTAATTCTCTATACAGCTGGAGGAGGGAGCAGCTAAAATCTCAACGGGGCTTCACTAGCAAATAGCGAAGCATTTTGGCCATTTTTCCTCCCATTGGGACAGCTAGAGCCGCCATTTTGTGATGCTTAATAAACAATAGGGTAACCCTGTGGCCCTCAGAACCTGGGTATAGGATTATGAAAGTACAATGGTTCTGTCGGGCATAACCACAATATTTCTTATAATTACAATAAAATTTCCTAAGACAAATTATTTCTTACACAGAATAAATGTGAAAACATGTGGGAAGGAACACACAATAAGAACCAAATAATCGGATTTTGTGGGTAATAGGATACTTTATATAAATTACATCATTTATATTTACCCATATATGAAGATTTATATTGCATACATAGCTGCCAACAATGTGAAAATTAAAGTGAGTTGTGATCAAGTGACATAGTGTGATTGGTGACACAATAGGTGCGTGATATGTACAAAGTGGTTAAAATATATACATATTTGGAACAGGCCAGAAAAAATACAATGCCCCTGCTACTCTGTACAATTTCAGTATTTTCAGAGCAGGGCCTTGAACTGGACCAGAAAGTAGCGTCGACGTTTCAACCCTGTATGCGCGATTTTAATTCATCACGGCGGGTCTTCATCAGGACTGTGTTAGGGAAGGAATGACAGCCTGCAGAGTCAGTTAAGAACGTGCATTAGGATTGGTGTGTGTTCCAGTGGCCATTTTTAGCGTAGTGTACAAGGTGGAAATTACTCACCTAACAAAAAACCAGGGATGTTCCTGGTTAGACTCAGGTCAGGGATAATCAAGGACCCATCTGGTGATCATCTGGGGGTAAGAAGGGGGAGGTTAGGAAAGGGAACTAATCTGCAGATGATTAATCAAACAACCCCTGAGGGGCTGGGACAGGTGGAATCAGGCCGCCCTGGACAAACCCAACATATGAATGGAGGGAGCCCATCACCTTAAACAAGGATCATTTGACACAAGTGCGTTGATTACTAGCACTCATCTTTAAATTTAGGCATCCAACGTGTGAAACTTGGAAAACACGTGAAAGATTAAAACAGTCGCCCTGAGAAATCACACTGGACTGGTGCGGCAATTACGAGCTGCAAAATCGCGCCCCAAATCATTAACTACCGTGAGTATGAGAATGAATTACACACCACTGTAGATCAAAGCTCACCTATATGATTCCGGTTATGAGACCTTCACAAATTCGAAGGACGAGGGATATTGATTTTGAACGTCTATAAATAATTGAAAATTGAAAAAGCGCTGGTTACTCGTGCTCGTCAGTTGGAAGGAAAAATGACTATTCCTATATTAATCTATGCGTAGCTCACCTTGTGTGTTACAATTCCGAGGCTTCAGACAGAAGGGGGATACTGATCATGAACGTCTGTGAATAAATGCAAGAGCGCAGGTTACTCGCGCTCAATGGTTTAAAAGAAGGATGACTGTTCCTACATGAATCTATGCGTAGCTCACTGTTAGTTTTCAAGTGGGACACAATTCCGAGGCTTCAAGCACAAGGCAGTGGAGACTCCTGCCGTGTGACCGCAGAAAGTCGGTCTGTGAGGAAGTGTCTGGCAAGCAGAAAATAAACGTACGCGAGCACGTCCGACAGTGACGTATAGCGTGCAGCAGCTCAGTGACTGCATGCCATGTTGCCAGGCAACCGACGCGGAGTCCGCGTAAGACGCAGCGACTTCAATCACATGCGCATGCAAGTCAATGTATCAGTGGAGATGAAACCAATAATATGACAGACCCAAGCAAGGGTGTCTATCCTAAAAGGAGGAGAACAACTCCAGAAGGATTTAAAATGCATGATAACTGCACAAACAACTCATCTCGTGATTACCACAAATAGTGCGGGTTTAAAAGAAAATCAGGGCCAAGTATATAGGGCCATATGTAGGTAATCTGGAAATACCGATTCCTAATTACCGAATTTTACCGAATCGGTATTTATGAATCGGTATTCCCGATGTACGTAATAATTCGGTAAATAATACCGAATCGGTAAAAATCGGTAAATATTTACCGAATCCACAATACCGAATCGGTAAATACCGAATCGGTAAATACCGAATCGGTAATTCAAAAAAACAGCAATTGAGGAATCAGCCAATCCTGTGCAACCACCACCCCTCCCAACCAGGAAGTGGCCACACCCAGGCAGGTGCACACAATCAGAACCTTCTGGAGAGGCTGGGAGTGCAGAGGAGAGCAACAGAGCCACTGCCTGAACCTCGCCTGCAAATCTTGCACAATGGACACCCAGGACACAGAAAGAGAAGGAGGGGAAAGGAAGAGGAAACTGAAATTCAGTCAGAGGGAACTGCAGGTCCTTGTGGAGGAGGTAGTGAAGCAAAATGCAAAGCTGTTTGGAAAGCAGTCCCTGCAAGTTGCAGAGTCAGTGAAAAGGAGAATCTGGCTTGAAATCCAGTCACAGGTGAATGCCATTGGAATGACCCCCCGGGACATTGATGTGCTCAAGAAGCGGTGGTATGACATCAGGAGCATCACCAAGAAGAAGATGGCAGATCTCAAGAAACAAGCCAGGCTGACAGGAGGAGGAAGGAACAGGGCACCTGCCCTGACTGAACTTGAGCGGCTCGTGGAGTCCACGATAGAGCCAGAAAGTGTCTGTGGGATCGGGGATGCAGACAGCTCTGCCAGGGCTGCTTCTAAACGAGGTAAGAAGCATGCACAGCATTGTGCCCCCCCTTCCCCTATCCCAAATCCCCAATTGGGCTCTGTGAATCCCACTCCAGAACCGATTTATGTGCAAACCAGCAATGCATTATGGGAGATGTAGTCAGTGAAACCCCTATCATGACAGGAATCGCACTGAACAACAAGGCATGTGACACACATCAGCGATAAGCAGGCAGAAGACAATGAGATAGTGTGGCAGAAATGTATATTTATTCTTGCTATGCAGGGCTGCAGGTACACTGAGCTAATGTACAATTTCTGTCCACAGGCGAGACATCGCGCAGGACTGCTCAGGACAAGGGAGAGAGGGCACCCCGGAAGGACATCACTGAGAAGGCCAGTACGAGTGCAGGGCACACAACACCACCACAGTCAGCCTCACCACCACAGCTAGCCTCGCCACTACTGCTAGCCTCACCACGACAGCTAGCCTCGCCACTACTGCTAGCCTCACCAGCATCAACACCACCTGCAGTGCTGAGACCTAGGAGGCGTGCTGTTGCCAGACTGATGGAGTTTGAGTCCTCCTCAGAAGACTCGAGGGGGAAACATCCACTGTGCCAGTGGATGGTAGCAATGCTGGTTTGCTGTCCACCACTGAGGGAGCACACACAGGTGCCAGACGCCGCCGCAGGGCTCGTGTGAGCAGTCCACCTCCACAGGGTGAGAGCCATGGTGTCTTCGGAGGGCTGGAGGCAAGCATGGTGAAGGTGCAGTGCCTACAAGGAAAGGCAATACAGTCAGTCCAGCGACAAATGAGGCGCCTCAATGACAACATGGCCAACATTGACAAGGGCATAGGCACAATGGCTGAGGGCATGAAGGAGATGGCTGCTGGCATGCGGGACATGTCCCAGTCTGTGATGCTGCTGTGCAGCAAAATGGATGAGGACAGAGTTACACGGCGCAGGGAGAGGCAGAAAATGTAGCACCATACAAGGGCAGTGAACCGCCTAGCAACTGCCACTTCTCTGCTCTGCAGGCGCTCCGTGGCCATGCAGGAGGGCCTGGCGCACTGCAGCACTGATGTCACTAGGGGGCTGGTAAAGGTGACCACTGCTCTTGAGGTGCTGCTGACAAGTCAGTCTGCCACTACTGGTGCTGTGGAAGTTGGGGACAGCGAGGACACGACCAGTCGGAGCAGCATTACCCCCCTGTAACAGACACCCGGTGGAGCAGCAGACGGCATGGGGCTGCCACTGGTTCCACAGCCAGTGAGGACAGTCACTTAATGGCATCCAGTACTGTTGTGCGTGGCCGCAGACGCTGATGCAGCCCACACTAACAGGACAGAATTGGGTGAAGTAACCCATGACTTCCTACTATGGATGTCAGAAATTGGAATGCCAAGTTTGGCCGTTTGTGTTGTGGCGTAGTGCCCAGAAATTAAAACTACGTCATTACATACAACAACTGGCTGTGTCTCCTTACTTACTTAAAAATAGTTGCATGTGATCTCTGCCCGTCTCTGTCTCCCATCTGTTGCTGGTGGCACTCCTGCTGCATTGGGCTCTGGCTGTGCTAATTCATCATCATTGTCCTCAAAATCAGTTAATTCCACTTCTGTACCTTTCTTTGTGGCAAGGTTGTGCAGCATTGCACAAGTTGCAATGATTTTGCAGCAGATGATGGGTGTGTACTGACGTGCGCCCACGCTTTTGTGGAGGCAGCTGAACCTGCTTTTCAATAGTCCAAACGTGCGCTCCACAACGTTGCGTGTTGATTTGTGTGCCACATTGTATCGTCTCTCACTCAGGGTTGATGGGTTTAGGTAGGGAGTGAGGATAAATGACCGCACAGCATATGCACTATCGCCGAGGTGAGGAAGAGAGTGCCATTAGTCACATACACCAATACACATTCATCTGCAGTAAGTATGAGTGAGTGTCACAGTGATTTACCTAGCAGGTATCCTTCTCCAAATTCTCCCGCAGCCAGGCGTGTGTAGATCCCACTGTTCTGGAAGATGTATGAGTCGTGGGTGCTCCCAGGAAATTTGGCCACGATGTCAGTGATGATGTTGGCAGCATCGCAGATTACCTGCACATTTATGGAGTGGGTGGACTTTCTGTTCCTGTAGATGTGCTCAGTGGCTGCTGGTGGGCAGATTGGAATGTGTGTGCCATCAATACAGCCTATGACATGCGGGAACTGTGCCATCTGGTAAAAGTCTGTCTTGGTTTTGAGCAGTTCCGCCTGTGTGTTTGGGAAGCTAATGTAGTGGTGCATTCTCTGCATCATGGCATCCAGGAACTTTCTGAAGAAACGGGACAGGCAACTCTGAGACACCCCGCCTACCGCAGCTATCACCCCCTGGTAACTGCCAGATGCGAGTAGATGTAGGCTACAGAGCACCTGCACATGTGGTGGTATGGTGTGCGCCCTTGGTGTTGGGTGCTCCAGGAGTGGGTGCAAGTCCCTTATCAAGTCCAGGATGGTGTGGGGGTGTAGCCTGTACCTTTCATGGATCTCAGCCTCAGTCTGTTGGAAGATTGTGATGCGCTGTCTGTAAATGCGCTCCTCCCTTCTCCAGATCCTCACTCCTGCTGCCTGTAGACGTAGCCGCCTTGCAATCACATAGAATGCCGCCATAGTGATCACACTGTTGCATTTTGGGATTGCTTATATTCGCTGTAGATGATTACCACCTGCTTTCAGTCAGTGTTAATTACCGACTCTTAAATACCGAATTTCATGTAATTCGGTATTACCAGACTTACCTACATCTCTTTTTCGTTTTTACCGATTCTTATTTACCGATTCGGTAAATAAGGAATCGGTGATTTCCGAATGGGTAGTTTTGAATTCGGTAATGATGAATCGGTATTTACCGATTCATAATTACCGATTCCTTCTTTTTGGCCTCCTACATCTCAATCGCCTAAATACCGGTCGGTAACGGGAGATTTACCGAATTTCGGCCGTTACCGACCGGTATTTAGCTACCTACATATGGCCCATAGTGCGTATGCTATACAATTCATGACAAAGTGAAAACGTGGTTGATACTACGGTAGTGCATCACATTACAGACATCAAATACATTTGAATCAGCACATGAGCAAGAACCAACATAATTTCAATACTTTAAAAGCGCATGTAAATTGATATTATATTATAATGCTACTTGAACAATTAGATGTCATTTAGTATATTTACTTTATAGCCAGGACAAGTTCCTATGCTTGAAAATAATATGTTAAAAATGAAGTAAAATAAATAGACCACATATACTGGCATCATCGAGAAATATTTACAATTGGCCCATTTGTCTAGATGTTTCCTCAAATTCATTCAAACCCTTCATCACAGTATTGAGGGAATGTATCCACCTACATTCCTTTCGGTTCAAGAGCAATGAGGTGGAACCACCTCTCGGAGAAGGGCAGACTTTATCAACCACCCACCATCTCATATTTTCTGGCTGATGTTTCTGTGAAAGGAAGTGGTCAACTAATGGGGCACCCTGTACCTTGCATCTTATGCGGCTCATATGTTGCAATATTCTTGCCTTTACTTTTTGGGTGGTCTGACCTACATAAAGTAAGTCACAGGGACAACAGATAACATATATTAAGTTGGTACTGTTACAGTTTGTGAAGTCTGATAACTTATATGTTCTGTTGTTGTGTGTAAAGGTGGAACCCTCCACCGTTAGAGGGCAAGCTTTGCAGTGGCCACATTTGTGATGACCAGTTATGGGTGGCAGGCCCAATTGATTTCTCAAGTTCATAGGTTTGGGAGGTTCAAGGTACGCTTTGACAACATTGTCTTTTATACTTCTGCCCCTCTTAAAGGCAAAAAGTGGATCCTCGGTCGTGTGCAGTTCGCTTGCGACGAGATTCCAGTATTTTTTCACTATCTTTTTAATGTTGTTGCTTTTGGCGTTGAATGTGGTTACGCACACAATTTTTTCAGTCTTTTCCGGTTTCTCTTTAACTTGCAGCAATTGGTCACGCGGGCAATACCAAGCCCGTTTGCGTGCGCGTTTAAGCAGTGATGAGCGCGCACTCTAGCATCCCCGGATCCTGGATGTAGGCAAGCCCGTCTGCGCCCCTCAGTGTCCCGGAAGCGTCCAGTGCCAGCCACTATGCTGGATCGAATTCTACAGGTAAACCATTCTATTCCTATAGCTCCTCTCAACTATGTGATCTGGCCTTAATACAAACTTGCACACCTCTTTGTGTCTGTACAGAGATTAAGTGCACTCTTTGTGCTTTTCACATGAATATAAGGGATCAAGATATCGTTAAACAGTCAGGGCAGGTCCCTAACTTCGTGGCAGCTTTGATCAATGCACTGTCCCTCCTCAAACATGCAGATAAAATCTATAACCTGCTCTACAAAGAGGACCTAGATGTTCTATTCATTACTGAAACATGGCTCACAGACTCCTCTGGCCCAGACATCTGTTCCGCAGTCCCCAAAGGATTTAAAATTTGCAGGAAAGTTCAGGATAAGGGCAGAGGAAGGGGGGAGCTATCATTTACAGGGAAAATGTTACCCTTGCCACCCTACCCATAATAGGCCTGGAGGGAGCAGAGGCTATGGGTTTTTCCCTCTCCCCAAATCAATTGATATGTGGAGCATTAATATACAGACCTCCTGGTCCAACTGGAGGATTTATATCATCTTTATGTAATGCTCTTGCTCCCCTATCTCTTAGATATGCCCACTTTATCATTCTGGGGGATTTTAACCTACACATGGAGTTTGATAAAGAAAAAGAAATAGCTGCCCTTCACGAGAATATCTGTAACAAGCAAATGACCAGATAGGTTGTTACACAATCATTAATCTGCACTTAGACCATCAATTCTAAGTACCCGTGATTTATTTCACATTGATTTCAAAATGTTCTTCGCATTATTTAGAGAAACATTACTTCATGTCATAGAAAGAAACACACATTTTTCAGTGTGACAAACTTATAAAAACGTGAACCATATACATATCACTTATGACAGACAAAACATCAAAAAGCTTTTTACATAGACATGTACAAAACACAAACACCAAATCATATTGCCGTTGTCCTCCTAATATTTAGAGGGCACCAGTCCCTGTATAACACACAAACACCAGGCGGACCTATCACAGTTCAAGTGGTCCTGCCTGGGTAATGGGCTGAAGGCAGCACAATTGTACAAGGGGTCGTATCACCGATGGGGGATAATTACTTTAAAACAATTCCCATATATGCCCCAACGCTAATTCGCCTCAGCCCAAATGCCAACGCGTTTCGAACCCTGCCCTGTTCTGGAGTTTTCCTCAGGACGTGGACTGGAAAGGGCCTTAACTGTGAAAAATGTAAAAGGAGTGTAGTGTTAGTAAATTAAAAAGACCTCATGATCACGGTTACAACTATGTGACAGCTTTCAAACAGAGCATGGTACCTGCTGTTATGTACGGCTCTCATGTAGTGTGTAAAAATCCATGATACAGCCCTTCTTTCGATAATCAAACTGTGGAGGTAAACACAATTATAAACTAATGAGGACCCTGCATGGAGTAAGGTGTTTACATCATTGAAAAGTTCATTGACAAGATCCAATTGTACCTTGTATGAAGCGGTGTGCTAGAGATCTTAAGTTTAGTATTATCCTGTCGGAGAGAGATACTTTGATGAAACTCAGAGGCGGGTGCGTGAGTCAGTGCATCGCGCCAACGGCTGTTTTACCAGCCTGTTACTGTCCTGTAACGCGCCCCGAACACCATTCGCCTCATGCTGATACTGAACTTGTTCGTGCAAAATGTAGCGTGGCAAACTTGCCTTCTGTATACCAAGTGGACTCCGATTTCTGGTCAGCTTCAATCAGTCAGCGTGCAACGCAGAAGAAACGCACGGTGCCGCCCTAGTTCCTGCAAAGATCCCAAATAGTAAACTCCGGACCGGAGTGCTGGCCCCGATGTATTCTGGGTGATGTAGTTTCCCTTCTCAAAGATGGCTGATTTCTGACAGTTCATTCAGACCCCGAATTGCGGTGTCAAATTTCATTATGAGGAATGCCTCTTTTTCTGACAACTGTAGAGCCGGGTCACCGCCTCTGGGTGAGGGTCTTATGGCTGCCAGCACAGTCCATTTAAAATCGTATTGTGTGTGATTCATTGCAATGAAGTGATTGACCAACAGAGCAGACACTATCTTGTTCTTAACTCTGGACCGATGTTGTACTATCCGTTGCCGTACCTCCTGACTTGTTTTGCCAATGTACACTTTATTGCATGGACAGATGATTCCATATACAAAAATTTTGGTTTTACAATTTGTAAAATCGTTGTGTCGCCAAAATGTATTGCCATCCGTAAAAAGTGTTCCTTCTATTGTTGTGCCACATACTGAACATGTCCCACATTTGTGGTGACCCTGGACTGGTGGGAGATTAAACAAGGTACACTGATTATCTTTTTTTGCGCGGGAAGTAGCTGTGCTGGTGACTTGTTGGCCAATGCTACGATTATTTTTCAGGGCGAATAGGGTTGGGCCTACATCTGGAATGGCCCCCTCGACCAAGTGACAATTATTACGAATTATCTTCTTTATTGGCTGGGTGTGTGGTCCGAATGTGGAGACACAAACGATGCGTTGTGTAGGTTGTTTGATTTTTTTCGTCAAGAGGTGGTCCCTCGGTGTCCAGCGTGCTCTTTTCAACGAGTGTTTCAGGAGTTTGCGGGGATATCCTCTCTCCGAAAGTTTGTTGAACAAGGCTTCTGCGTGAAATTCAAAGTCCTCTATTTTAGAACAGTTGCGCCTGACTCTTGAATTGCCCATATGGGAGATTATTTTTGAGGGTTCTAGGATGATAACTACGGAAGTGGAGGGCATTATTCTTATCCTTTGGATTAGTGTGCAAGGTGGATATTAGTCCCTCCGATGTGGATTTCATCTCTACATCCAGGAAAAATAGATTCTTGGGACTATATGTCAAGCTGAATTTAATATCAGGGCTACGGTTGTTCAGCCACTCATGGAACTCCTTCAATAGTGGTATCGAGCCTTCCCAGATACACCACACATCGTCAATGTACCTTAGCCACTGCTTAATATGGGCTTTGTATGGGTTGTTTTGATATACAAATCTTTGTTCGTATTGGGCCATGTACAACACGGCCATCTCCGGCGCAAAGGGACAACCCATGGCTGTCCCTTTCACTTGCAGGAAGAATTCCTCCTCAAATTTGAAAAAGTTACGATGAAGTGCAACGGAGGCCAACTTGAGAATCAATTCTGTGGGTACGCGATGTGGTCGGGGTCTTGTTTCAAGATACACTTCCAATGCATCCAATCCATCCTGTTGAGGAATTTGTGTATATAAAGATGTTACGTCCATTGTCACAAGGACATGGATCTCAGGGTCAAAGGCGAAGCCATCTACTTTATTGATAAAATCCATTGTGTCACGCAGATATGAAGGGACCTCTGACAGGAATGGTTTTAAAAAAACGTCCACAAACTTGGACACTGGTTCCAAGATTGAGTCACACCCGGACACAATAGGACGGCCCGGTGGTGTGGATGCGTCTTTGTGCACCTTAGGTAGAAAACACAGGTGTGGTATACGGGGATGTTTCTTTATCAGATAATCCGATTCCTTTGGGCCCAAGATGCCTTGTTCTTTAGCTTCTGTGACTATCATGGCCACTTCCTGCATGACGTCATTGGAGGGATCTTGCGAAATCCTTCGATACCATTGTTGATTATATACATGACTTCTACCCTCTGTCTGGTAAGCTTCTTTGGACCATAAGGCCACTGCCCCACCTTTGTCCGCCGGCCTGATGATTGCGGCTTGTTGATTCCTTCGAGATTTAATAGCTTCTTTGTGAGCCTATGACATGTTTTGGGTTATAAACGGTCGCTTCTTTTCCAATAAATAGAGTGAAGATAACACAGTGTGTTCAAAAGAGATGATATCCCTGGGGATACTATGAGGTGGGGGGCAAAAGGTGGATCTATTCCGTAATCCAGATGCTTCAAGTTGCATTGAACTTTCTCTGTCTTTGAAAAAAGATCTAAGTCCAATTTTTCGAAACAGTTCCATAACTTCCATCTTGACCTTTGTGAAGTCCATAATGGCTCCAGGAACGAAGGAGAGACCAAGTTCAAGCACATCAATTTCTTCCTTTGAAAGAGATCTGCTCGTCAAGTTGATGATAGGTAATTTGTTTAGGACTTGTAGTGTTGTCTCCGTGTTGTCATCTCCCATTGTTGGGGTTTGAATCTGCCACGGGATTGCTGTTGGCCTTGTCCTAAAAAAGGCCTCTTCTGTTGGTTCCTATTAGAAGGGCCTTGACCTGGATCTGAGTCTTCCGTAGATTCGGACGATGACGTGTCTGAAAAGGTTAAAAACTTCCTTGTAGATCTACCTTGGTAATTTGTAAGAAACCTGGTGGAATCCGGTCTGGTGTAGAAGTCTTCTTTAAGGTGTGGATAAACTGTCTCGATGTTGAAAGCCTTTTTGTCTTTTTCAAATTTATTGATCTTAAAGTTGATAGTATGATCTTTGAACGTTGCTATCTCCTTAGCGATTTTTTCAAGTAATGTCTTGGCTTCAGACTCAGTGTGGCTATCTTTTTATGGCTTGAAGTTGTTCTTCTATTTCTTCCGCTTCCTTCTTACAAATTCTTTGGGCCGTCTCAATGGTATGAACCATCAAATCCCTACTGCACTTGGTGCTGATGCAACTAAACCCTTTCTTATATACATGGTCCTCAATAAAGATAACCGGGACGTTCTTAACTTGGAGTCCCCAGGGAATTGTGCCAGCTTTTAAGTTTTCAACTAGAAAATGGCCGTGGAGCTCCGTCCTCACGTGTTTCTTCTGAAGTCTGATTAACTTTTCTGAAACATTCTGTTGCTTGGCAGTACTGCTCAATGTAACCGATGAGAACAAAGAGGGGTCTGATATCAGTTTTTGAATGTGGTCTTCACTGAATGAAAGTGTGTCTTTCTCGGACATATTGGGTGCCCTAGGTACCAAAGAAAAACCTAGGGAACACTAAATGTGTAGAATTGGAAGTATACTTTAAGTTAAAAGCCTTGCGGACCTCGGTCCGCTCTACTAACAATGAACCAACCTAAGGCTTGGGTCCTGTCTCTATCTGGCCTGGACCACTCTAATATCTGTAACAAGCAAATGACCAGATAGGTTGTTACACAATCATTAATCTGCACTTAAACCATCAATTCTAAGTGCCCGTGATTTATTTCACATTGATTTCAAAATGTTCTTCGCATTATTTAGAGAAACATTACTTCATGTCATAGAAAGAAACACAAATTTTTCAGTGTGACAAACTTATAAAAACGTGAACCATATACATAACACTTATGACAGACAAAACATCAAAAAGCTTTTTACATAGACATGTACAAAACACAAACACCAAATCAAATTGCCGTTGTCCTCCTAATATTTAGAGGGCACCAGTCCTTGTATAACACACAAACACCAGGCGGACCTATCACAGTTCAAGTGGTCCTGCCTGGGTAATGGGCTGAAGGCAGCACAATTGTCCAAGAGGTCGTATCACCGATGGGGGATAATTACTTTAAAACAATTCCCATATATGCCCCAACGCTAATTCGCCTCAGCCCAAATGCCAACGCGTTTCGAACCCTGCCCTGTTCTGGGGTTCTCCTCAGGACGTGGACTGGAAAGGGCCTTAACTGTGAAAAATGTAAAAGGAGTGTAGTGTTAGTAAATTAAAAAGACCTCATGATCACGGTTACAACTATGTGACAGCTTTCAAACAGAGCATGGTACCTGCTGTTATGTACGGCTCTCATGTAGTGTGTAAAAATCCATGATACAGCCCTTCTTTCGATAATCAAACTGTGGAGGTAAACACAATTATAAACTAATGAGGACCCTGCATGGAGTAAGGTGTTTACATCATTGAAAAGTTCATTGACAAGATCCAATTGTACCTTGTATGAAGCGGTGTGCTAGAGATCTTAAGTAGGCCTGGGCGGTAAATTCTGTTCCGCTTGCGGAATTTGCGGAATTTGGGTAATTTCGCATTCCGGAGAGAACGCGGAATTACCAAAAATTCCGCGATGCGCGGCTTCGCGGAATTTTTTGCTTGTTAGCGCTTTCAAAATGCGTGTTCGCAAGATATTTCTCCCCGAGCACGCAAACAGCGTTCGCGAACAGGAAAAAAGTATCGCGAACGGGCGGAACAAGCAATTCCGCGTGTTGGCTGAACATTTGCGCGCTCGCGGAGATGTTTTACCGTTTCGCGGAGCTTTGCGTAGCGCGACTACGCAAATTCCGCCCACCCCTAATCTTAAGTTTAGTACCAAACTGCCGCCGTCGTGCAACTCCGGTGGTTCAGTGATCAGTACTATCCTGTTGGAGAGAGATACTTTGATGAAACTCAGAGGCGGGTGCGTGAGTCAGTGCATCGCGCCAACGGCTGTTTTACCAGCCTGTTACTGTCCTGTAACGCGCCCCAAACACCATTCGCCTCATGCTGATACTGAACTTGTTCGCGCAAAATGTAGCGTGGCAAACTTGCCTTCTGTATACCAAGTGGACTCCGATTTCTGGTCAGCTTCAATCAGTCAGCTTGCAACGCAGAAGAAATGCACGGTGCTGCCCTGTTTCCTGCAAAGATCCCAAATAGTAAACTCCGGACCGGAGTGCTGGTCCCGATGTATTCAGGAGAATATTGCGGCTATGTACTTGACCCAGACAATATGCTCTGCCACACACCTAGATGGACACACAGTAGACAGGATCTTCTCTAATCTACCCCTTGAAGCAGATGCCTCTATCCCCATAGTCTTGTCAGACCACTACATGATTAGGTTCAGATGGGCTAGGGTAATGAGATCCTCTACCAATTAAGGCTACTTATCCAGAACTGTAAGAGCCTTCTATAAAGTCCAATCTGAGGCACTCTGAAGGATGTTAGAAGTGGACAAGCCCTCTCTCACTGGTGAGGTTGACCAGGATGCCAGGCTTATAGACAAATGGATTAAGACCTCTACTCGAGCTTTAGCCTCAGAAAGGAGACAACAACTACGCCTCATTAACCTGCCCAGTCCATGGCATACCCACTCCCTTAAAGAGAACAAACTAGAGTGCAAGCACTAGGAGATACAATGGAGGGTGGCATATTGTCCTATTGCCAAAACTGAGTATAAGGCAGCATTCTGAAAATTTCACAAAGTAATTAAGATAGCAAAAAAACTGTATTTTGAGGCCAGAATTTTAAAAGCTGGAAATCAATCCAAAGAGATCTTCAAAATTGTTAAATCATTCACCTCCCCAGAAGTCTGTACAGGCCAACAACTACCGACCATGGAATGGTGTGAACAATTTGCTCACTTCTTTCATGAGAAAATTGCAACAATTGAAGGCAGTCTCCCCCGCCCCAGGGGGAGTGCTGTGTTTCGGGCATTAGTGGAGCAGTGACAATTCCCGATGGCAGCAGTGGAGGGGAAAATCCCGGAACTAATCAGCAAGACACTCATACTGATGACAAGACCACTTCTTTAGAGACCTTTCCTCCAGTTTCTGGAGGACTCTCTGTTAGCTATAGGGAGCCTTAAATCAGGCTCACCATCTGATCCGTGCCCAGCTAACCTCCTATCCCGGGGCGCAGAAGCTATCAACCCTATCATGAACCATCATTCAATACCGCCCTCTCATCGGCTATTGTTCCCAAAACATGGAAGCAGGCTAAAATCGGCCCGCTTCTGAAAAAACCTCAGGCTGACCCCACAGACCCGGCCAATTATAGACCCATCTCTCTATTTCCAGCTCTCTCAAAGGTTCTCGAAAAACACATCAACAGCAGCTATCCTTATATCTTGAAAGCAACAACCTGCTACACACCAGCCAATCCAGGTTTCGCCCCGATTGCAGCACTGAGATAGCATTGGTGGAGGTAGTCAATTTCATCAGACTTAGCCTCGATGCAGGAGGCAGGGCACCGGTGGTTATGTTGGATCTGTCGGCAGCGTTCAATACAATCCCTCATCACACCCTACTTGCGCGTCTTAAGTCTGTTGGAATTAAAGGACAGGCCTGGAACTGGTTAGCAGCCTTTCTCAACGAGAGAGGACAAGAGGTTTGGTGCCCTCCCTTCAAAGCTGAAACCCGAAAGCTGAAGGTGGGAGTGCCACAGGGCTCGGCCCTGAGCCCTACACTGTTTAATGTATATCTTACTCCTGTGGCAGGCTTGGCAGAAGCTCTGGGGGCCAAGGCTGTGTCGTATGCTGATGACACCCAATTACTGTTTTCTTGGGACAATAATGAAGCATTTCCGGGTGAGAAAATTAGAAACTGTCTTACCAAAGTTTTCCAATGACTCTCCTCCAATCAACTGACATTTAATGCCTGGAAGACTGAGCTCCTCTTCTTTGGAATAGGAGCGTAGTAAACATGTGCCATATCTTCATACCCTGGCCCACCCACTCTGTCCTGTTCATCTGACCCAGGGGTTTTCCTCAAGTCATCTAACAACAACACCTCTACCAGGCGTTGAGTGTTGGCACTTCTCCCTGTCTTCAGCTTCCTAGAGGCACACAGTGCTTTCAGTTCTTCGAACAAAAGTTCACTGTATCTAGAAGGCAGAGAGCCACTGGCATCTCCTTTAGTAACATACTAAGGGGCAGATTTACAAGACCCTTGCGCCACTTTTGCGTCACTTTTCCCATGTTAAAAGTGACGCAAAAGTGGCGCTAGGGGCTTGTAAATCTGCCCCTAAGTGTGGTGTGGTGTTGCACCTACCTAACCTAGTGGGAGCTAAACTCTCTTAGGTTGGAGAAAGGGAATGCTAGACCCTTAACTTACCCAACCCCAAGTTCAGTAGAACTTACTATTCTAAGCTTGTATTATATGTGCCTAGTACTAGTGGTTTTTCAGTTAATCAATACGAAAGATTTATCTGGTAAAACAATGCAGGCTTGAATCCCAACCGCTGCACACCAATGTGAAAAGCTGGCCTGGTATATGATGTCCACTAATGTAAGTGAAAGACACACAATTGATGGACGGAATGCAGAACAAATCAAAACATTCACCCCCAGTCAAGAGATCTGGGTTAAATCCATCATTCTTTTGCTCACCATGCCACCCCAGTTTAGACCTGGCCATATGCAAATCAGTCTTGACCCTGTGCCTCATGGGAACAGTCCAGCACGAACTGCCAAGCCAGTTCCTACCTGGACCAGAAACAAGCATCCTAGGACCGGTTTCGGGGTTTCACCCCTCTTCAGCCAGGATAGCTTGATTCCAGTGGCACAGTGAGCCCAGGACCCACGTCTGGGCATACCTGGCGCACTTAGGGCGAGAAACCAAAAGACACACAATTGATGGACGGAATGCAGAACAAATCAAAACATTCACCCCCAGTCAAGACATCTGTGTTAAATCCATCATTCTTTTGCTCACCATGCCACCCCAGTTTAGACCTGGCCATATGCAAATCAGTCTTGACCCTGTGCCTCATGGGAACAGTCCAGCCGGAACTGCCAAGCCAGGTCCTTCCTGGACCGGAAACAAGCATCCTAGGACCTGTTTCGGGGTTTCACCCCTCTTCAGCCAGGATAGCTTGATTCCAGTGGCACAGTGAGCCCAGGACCCACGTCTGGGCATACCTGGCGCACTTAGGGCGAGAAAGCAAAAGACACATAATTGATGGACGGAATGCAGAACAAATCAAAACATTCACCCCCAGTCAAGAGATCTGGGTTAAATCCATCATTCTTTTGCTCAACATGCCACCCCAGTTTAGACCTGGCCATATGCAAATCAGTCTTGACCCTGTGCCTCATGGGAACAGTCCAGCCCGAACTGCCAAGCCAGGTCCTTCCTGGACCGGAAGCAAGCATCCTAGGACCTGTTTCGGGGTTACACCCCTCTTCAGCCAGGATAGCTTGATTCCAGTGGCACAGTGAGCCCAGGACCCATGTCTGGGCATACCTTGCGCACTTAGGGCGAGAAAGCAAAAGACACACAATTGATGGACGGAATGCAGAACAAATCAAAACATTCACCCCCAGTCAAGAGATCTGGGTTAAATCCATCATTCTTTTGCTCACCATGCCACCCCAGTTTAAACCTGGCCATATGCAAATCAGTCTTGACCCTGTCTCATGGGAACAGTCCAGCCCGAACTGCCAAGCCAGGTCCTTCCTGGACCGGAAACAAGCATCCTAGGACCTGTTTCGGGGTTTCACCCTCTTCAGCCAGGATAGCTTGATTCCAGTGGCACAGTGAGCCCAGGACCCACGTCTGGGCATACCTGGCGCACTTAGGGCGAGAAAGCAAAAGACACACAATTGATGGACGGAATGCAGAACAAATCAAAACATTCACCCCCAGTCAAGAGATCTGGGTTAAATCCATCATTCTTTTGCTCACCATGCCACCCCAGTTTAGACCTGGCCATATGCAAATCAGTCTTGACCCTGTGCCTCATGGGAACAGTCCAGCCCGAACTGCCAAGCCAGGTCCTTCCTGGACCGGAAACAAGCATCCTAGGACCGGTGTCGGGGTTTCACCCCTCTTCAGCCAGGATAGCTTGATTCTAGTGGCACAGTGAGCCCAGGACCCACGCCTGGGCATACCTGGCGCACTTAGGGCGAGAAAGCAAAAGACACACAATTGATGGACGGAATGCAGAACAAATCAAAACATTCACCCCCAGTCAAGAGATCTGGGTTAAATCCATCATTCTTTTGCTCACCATGCCACCCCAGTTTAGACCTGGCCATATGTAAATCAGTCTTGACCCTGTGCCTCATGGGAACAGTCCAGCCCGAACTGCCAAGCCAGGTCCTTCCTGGACCGGAAACAAGCATCCTAGGACCTGTTTCGGGGTTTCACCCCTCTTCAGCCAGGATAGCTTGATTCCAGTGGCACAGTGAGCCCAGGACCCACGTCTGGGCATACCTGGCGCACTTAGGGCGAGAAAGCAAAAGACACACAATTTATGGACGGAATGCAGAAGAAATCAAAACATTCACCCCCAGTCAAGAGATCTGGGTTAAATCCATCATTCTTTTGCTCACCATGCCGCCCCAGTTTAGACCTGATCATATGCAAATCAGTCTTGACCCTGTGCCTCATGGGAACAGTCCAGCCCGAACTGCCAAGCCAGGTCCTTCCTGGACCGGAAACAAGCATCCTAGGACCGGTTTCGGGGTTTCACCCCTCTTCAGCCAGGATAGCTTGATTCCAGTGGCACAGTGAGCCCAGGACCCACGTCTGGGCATACCTGGCGCACTTAGGGCGAGAAAGCAAAAGACACACAATTGATGGACGGAATGCAGAACAAATCAAAACATTCACCCCCAGTCAAGAGATCTGGGTTAAATCCATCATTCTTTTGCTCACCATGCCACCTCAGTTTAGACCTGGCCATATGCAAATCAGTCTTGACCCTGTACCTCATGGGAACAGTCCAGCCCGAACTGCCAAGCCAGGTCCTTCCTGGACCGGTAACAAGCATCCTAGGACCTGTTTCGGGGTTTCACCCCTCTTCAGCCAGGATAGCTTGATTCCAGTGGCACAGTGAGCCCAGGACCCACGTCTGGGCATACCTGGCGCACTTAGGGCGAGCAAGCAAAAGACACACAATTGATGGACGGAATGCAGAACAAATCAAAACATTCACCTCCAGTCAAGAGATCTGGGTTAAATCCATCATTCTTTTGCTCACCATGCCAACCCCAGTTTAGTCCTGGCCATATGCAAATCAGTCTTGACCCTGTGCCTCATGGGAACAGTCCAGCACGAACTGCCAAGCCAGGTCCTACCTGGACCAGAAACAAGCATCCTAGGACCGGTTTCGGGGTTTCACCCCTCTTCAGCCAGGATAGCTTGATTCCAGTGGCACAGTGAGCCCAGGACCCACGTCTGGGCATACCTGGCGCACTTAGGGCGAGAAAGCAAAAGACACACAATTGATGGACGGAATGCAGAACAAATCAAAATATTCACCCCCAGTCAAGACATCTGGGTTAAATCCATCATTCTTTTGCTCACCATGCCACCCCAGTTTAGACCTGGCCATATGCAAATCAGTCTTGACCCTGTGCCTCATGGGAACAGTCCAGCCGGAACTGCCAAGCCAGGTCCTTCCTGGACCGGAAACAAGCATCCTAGGACCTGTTTCGGGATTTCACCCCTCTTCAGCCAGGATAGCTTGATTCCAGTGGCACAGTGAGCCCAGGACCCACGTCTGGGCATACCTGGCGCACTTAGGGCGAGAAAGCAAAAGACACACAATTGATGGACGGAATGCAGAACAAATCAAAACATTCACCCCCAGTCAAGAGATCTGGGTTAAATCCATCATTCTTTTGCTCACCATACCACCCCAGTTTAGACCTGGCCATATGCAAATCAGTCTTGACCCTGTGCCTCATGGGAACAGTACAGCCCGAACTGCCAAGCCAGGTCCTTCCTGGACCGGAAACAAGCAACCTAGGACCTGTTTCGGGGTTTCACCCCACTTTAGCCAGGATAGCTTGATTCCAGTGGCACAGTGAGCCCAGGACCCACGTCTGGGCATACCTGGCGCACTTAGGGCGAGAAAGCAAAAGACACACAATTGATGGACGGAATGCAGAACAAATCAAAACATTCACCCCCAGTCAAGAGATCTGGGTTAAATCCATCATTCTTTTGCTCACCATGCCACCCCAGTTTAGACCTGGCCATATGCAAATCAGTCTTGACCCTGTCTCATGGGAACAGTCCAGCCCGAACTGCCAAGCCAGGTCCTTCCTGGACCGGAAACAAGCATCCTAGGACCTGTTTCGGGGTTTCACCCCTCTTCAGCCAGGATAGCTTGATTCCAGTGGCACAGTGAGCCCAGGACCCACGTCTGGGCATACCTGGCGCACTTAGGGCGAGAAAGCAAAAGACACACAATTGATGGACGGAATGCAGAACAAATCAAAACATTCACCCCCAGTCAAGAGATCTGGGTTAAATCCATCATTCTTTTGCTCACCATGCCACCCCAGTTTAGACCTGACCATATGCAAATCAGTCTTGACCCTGTGCCTCATGGGAACAGTCCAGCCCGAACTGCCAAGCCAGGTCCTTCCTGGACCGGAAACAAGCATCCTAGGACCGGTTTCGGGGTTTCACCCCTCTTCAGCCAGGATAGCTTGATTCCAGTGGCACAGTGAGCCCAGGACCCACGTCTGGGCATACCTGGCGCACTTAGGGCGAAAAAGCAATTGACACACAATTGATGGACGGAATGCAGAACAAATCAAAACATTCACCTCCAGTCAAGAGATCTGGGTTAAATCCATCATTCTTTTGCTCACCATGCCACCCCAGTTTAGACCTGGCCATATGCAAATCAGTCTTGACCCTGTGCCTCATGGGAACAGTCCAGCCCGAACTGCCAAGCCAGGTCCTTCCTGGACCTGAAACAAGCATCCTAGGACCTGTTTCGGGGTTTCACCCCTCTTCAGCCAGGATAGCTTGATTCCAGTGGCACAGTGAGCCCAGGACCTACGTCTGGGCATACCTGGCACACTTAGGGCGAGAAAGCAAAAGACACACAATTGATGGACGGAATGCAGAACAAATCAAAACATTCACCCCCAGTCAAGAGATCTGGGTTAAATCCATCATTCTTTTGCTCACCATGCCACCCCAGTTTAGACCTGGCCATATGCAAATCAGTCTTGACCCTGTGCCTCATGGGAACAGTCCAGCCCGAACTGCCAAGCCAGGTCCTTCCTGGACCGGAAACAAGCATCCTAGGACCGGTTTCGGGGTTTCACCCCTCTTCAGCCAGGATAGCTTGATTCCAGTGGCACAGTGAGCCCAGGACCCACGTCTGGGCATACCTGGCGCACTTAGGGCGAGAAAGCAAAAGACACACAATTGATGGACGGAATGCAGAACAAATCAAAACATTCACCTCCAGTCAAGAGATCTGGGTTAAATCCATCATTCTTTTGCTCACCATGCCACCCCAGTTTAGACCTGGCCATATGCAAATCAGTCTTGACCCTGTGCCTCATGGGAACAGTCCAGCCCGAACTGCCAAGCCAGGTCCTTCCTGGACCGGTAACAAGCATCCTAGGACCTGTTTCGGGGTTTCACCCCTCTTCAGCCAGGATAGCTTGATTCCAGTGGCACAGTGAGCCCAGGACCCACGTCTGGGCATACCTGGCGCACTTAGGGCGAGAAAGCAAAAGACACACAATTGATGGACGGAATGCAGAACAAATCAAAACATTCACCTCCAGTCAAGAGATCTGGGTTAAATCCATCATTCTTTTGCTCACCATGCCACCCCAGTTTAGACCTGGCCATATGCAAATCAGTCTTGACCCTGTGCCTCATGGGAACAGTCCAGCCCGAACTGCCAAGCCAGGTCCTTCCTGGACCTGAAACAAGCATCCTAGGACCTGTTTCGGGGTTTTACCCCTCTTCAGCCAGGATAGCTTGATTCCAGTGGCACAGTGAGCCCAGGACCCACGTCTGGGCATACCTGGCACACTTAGGGCGAGAAAGCAAAAGACACACAATTGATGGACGGAATGCAGAACAAATCAAAACATTCACCCCCAGTCAAGAGATCTGGGTTAAATCCATCATTCTTTTGCTCACCATGCCACCCCAGTTTTGACCTGGCCATATGCAAATCAGTCTTGACCCTGTGCCTCATGGGAACAGTCCAGCCCCAACTGCCAAGCCAGGTCCTTCCTGGACCGGAAACAAGCATCCTAGGACCGGTTTCGGGATTTCACCCCTCTTCAGCCAGGATAGCTTGATTCCAGTGGCACAGTGAGCCCAGGACCCAAGTCTGGGCATACCTGGCGCACTTAGGGCGAGAAAGCAAAAGACACACAATTGATGGACGGAATGCAGAACAAATCAAAACATTCACCCCCAGTCAAGAGATCTGGGTTAAATCCATCATTCTTTTGCTCACCATGCCACCCCAGTTTAGACCTGGCCATATGCAAATCATTCTTGACCCTGTGCCTCATGGGAACAGTCCAGCCCGAACTGCCAAGCCAGGTCCTTCCTGGACCGGAAACAAGCATCCTAGGACCGGTTTTGGGGTTTCACCCCTCTTCAGCCAGGATAGCTTGATTCCAGTGGCACAGTGAGCCCAGGACCCACGTCTGGGCATACCTGGCGCACTTAGGACGAGAAAGCAAAAGACACACAATTGATGGACGGAATGCAGAACAAATCAAAACATTCACCCCCAGTCAAGAGATCTGGGTTAAATCCATCATTCTTTTGCTCACCATGCCACCCCAGTTTAGACCTGGCCATATGCAAATCATTCTTGACCCTGTGCCTCATGGGAACAGTCCAGCCCGAACTGCCAAGCCAGGTCCTTCCTGGACCGGAAACAAGCATCCTAGGACCGGTTTTGGGGTTTCACCCCTCTTCAGCCAGAATAGCTTGATTCCATGGGGCACAGGGTCAAGACTGATTTGCATATGGCTGGGTCCAAACTGGGGTGGCGTAGTGGGCAAAAGAACGATGGATTTAACCCAGATCTTTTGACTGGGGGAGAATGTTTGCATTGTCAGCATTCCGTCCGTCATTTGTTTGCTGTAACACTTTTCGCCCTAAGTGGGATGGGTATGCCCAGACGTGGGTCTTTTGCTCACTGTGCCACTGAATTCAAGCTAGCCTGGCTGAAGAAGGGTGACATACCCTGAAACCGGTCCCAGGATGCTTGTTTCCGGTCCAGGGAGGACCTGGCCTGGCAGTTCGGTCTGGACTGTTCCCATGGGGCACAGGGTCAAGACTGATTTGCATATGGCTGGGTCCAAACTGGGGTGGCATAGTGGGCAAAAGAACGATGGATTTAACCCAGATCTTTTGACTGGGGGAGAATGTTTGCATTGTCAGCATTCCGTCCATCATTTGTTTGCTGTAACACACTAATGCAAGTGGGCACCTTCACCAGTCCAGACAACCCTTATGGTGATTTAAGAGGTCTCAGACAACCTTAGGAAGCTAAGAACCATGACTCAAGTCAGGACAATGTCAAGAGGAAGTAGAATTGCTTGGACCCCAAGGAACCACCCAAGGTGAGTAGATGGGGATCCCACGGAGAGCGTGTGCAGCGTGAGTACACGACCGCATGCTCCGTACAAGTCGCGGTTGGATTTTTAAAGATTAAGGACCCTTCCCAGTGGACCCTGCAGAAACCCGAGGAAGACAGAAGGTTGGAGATCCACCCCACCTGTGGATACCATGGTACCCAAATTACCTATCTCATGGAAGCCAGGTGCATATGTGTGAAGTGGCGTCGGAAACCGCAGTCGAACCCAATGGAGGAATTCAGGAAAGTGCCACTGCTGGAAGAGGAGAAAGTGTCTGTGGGAATTCAAACATGGATTCTTGGTGAAGAGTACCTGAAAGCAGAGGGGACAGAGTCTGGGTCACTGGGGACTGACCAGGGGCTCGGTAGACAAATGCCCACCGATGTAGGGTGCTTCAGGAAAGATGTCGATGACCTTGACTCTGCAGCTGTGGGGACAAAGCGATGCTGAGGATGACCAGGAGCCGGATACAAGCTGTCCCACGAAGGATGTCGAGTGCTGAGGGGTTAGTGTCCGGCGGGAGCACCAACAAGCCTTGGCAAAAGCAACCCACGCAGGAGGTCAAGAAGTTGCAGGAAGAGGACCAGCAAGGTCCAGGACACTCACCACAAGCAGAGAAGTCAGGGCTAGCCCAGAGCAATTGGGGGAGCCCAAAGAAGACATAGTACACCCTCCGCAGGACCCACAGGGTGAAGACACTGGAGTCGCAGGAGGACCTCGGGCAGCTTTACAAAACCACAGGCCACGGAGCACACGGTTCGATGTGGTTGAAGATCTTTGCAAGAGAAGTTGCCAGAGGTTTGGGCTACTTGGAGCCCAATGCACTTGCTGCAGAATTGCCAACAAGCATTTGCACTTGCAAAAGTATGCGGTGCACCGGGGTTCAGGTATTGCAGTCCCCACAAGGGATTCTTACCTCAAACTGGGTGAGAGGGCAGCTGGGGGCCTCGCGGGACATAGGAACCCACCTCCTGTGTTGTTGAACCCTTCGGAGTCCGTAGGAGCTCGGGATCAGCAGACCAGTCAGCAGTGTTGCGGTGCCTGCGAATGCAGGGGAGTGACTCCTTCACTCCAAGGGAGATTATCTTCAGATGTCTTGGATGCTCGACAGGCCCTACACAGATCCTGTATGGTGCAAGGGCACAGACGAGGCAGCAGACTGAGAGGGAGACAAAGTCAGGCCCACACGAAGTCCAGCTAAGTCCAGAGCGCCCAGACGGTTGAAGTGCAGTGGCTTCAGTTCTGAATCTTGTCCACGACGAATCTAAGGTCCTACAACCAGGTAAGCCCTTAAGTAACCACGGGAGAAGGGTGGAAAGAATCAGGGGACCCTCCCAGGGGAGCGTCTGGAGAGGGGGGAGGTTACTCCCATGTCCTTTATCCAGTTTTGCGTCGGAGCGGGAGCCAGCAGCTCCCAGGACTGATTTGAACTGGACTATGCACAGGGACACCAAATGTGCCCCTCCTGCAGGTTTTCAGGTGCTGGCAAGTGCACCCACCCATGCCTAATACACTAAATTCTGTCTGGGAGGTGGTTACACCTCCCTGTGACAGGGTGCCTATTGTTCTGCCTTCTCCTGCTCGAGCTTGGCTCAGCAGCAGGAGGGCAGAAATGTGTCTCTGGTCGGCAGCAACCATTTTGTGCTGTCCGGGACTAGAAGGCTGGTACCGGGAACACCGAGAACCCCAAGGATGGCGCTCCTGGTGGGTGGAATCATACCTCCCACACCGGTTACCGGTGTGGGGGTATGATTCCAACATCTTTGACACCAAACACAATAGGGTTTGTTGCAGCCGTTTTCGAGATGGACATCACACCGTCGTGTAATGCCCCATCTATATTAGTATACGGCTGCTTCACTGACAACCCGGAGAATGGACTCCGTAGGCTGCAGGGGTGTCCTGCTCATGCAGGGGCACCCTCTCACTTAGAACTAAGCACCTGCCTTCAGGATTGTAAAGGCCTGCTATAGGGGTGACTTATAGGTTTTAAGTGCAGTGACCCTTAGATATAGTAAACCTATATCTTAAGTAAGTGGTGTATACACTGACTTACACAGGCTGCAATGGCAGGCCTGTAGGTCCATTTTGAATGGTCTCTCATGGGTGGCATAATACATGCTGCAGCCCATGGGAGACCTCTGGGGTACCTCTGCCCTGGGTACATGGGTACCATATACTAGGGACTGACAAGGGTACACCAGTATCCAATATGGGATGTACTTAAGTACATAGTATAACAGTTTAGGGAGAAAGCAGATAGACTGGGGTCCTGATTAGCAGAATCCCAGTCAGACTAGTCAAAAACAGCATTACATCCAGCAAAAAGTGGGGGTAACCATAAGAAGCAGATCCTACTTTCCCACACAACACCCCCCCCCCCAAACGTAAGGAGATGAGACTAACCTTGCCCAGTTGAGTCTTCATTTTCTAAGTGGAAATATCTGGAGAGTCCATCTTCATTGGCATGGTTACTCCCATGTCTATGTTCCACTGTATAGTCCATCCCCTGTAGGGAAATGGACCACCTCAAAAGTTTGGGGATTTTACCCTTCATCTGTTTTAGCCATAAGAGGGGCTTATGGTCTGTCTCAACAATGAAGTGAGTGCCAAACAAATATGACCTCAGCTTCTTCAGGACCCAGACCTCAGCAAAGGCTTACCTCTCTATAGCTGGCCAACTTTTCTCTCTGGGGGTCAACCTTCTGCTAATAAAAGCTACTGTTGATCCTGACCCTCTGCATTAAGTTGTGACAACACAGCCCCTACCCCCAACTCAGATGCATCTGTTTGGACAATAAATTACTTGGAGCAGTCGGGACTCTGCAGAATGGGAGCAGTGCACATGGCCTGTTTGAGATCATCAAATGCCTTCTGACAGCTAACTGTGCACTGAACTTTCTTGGGCATTTTCTTGGAGGTGAGATCATTCAAGGGAGTCCATATCCTTTTACAAATCTCCTGTAATACCCAGCCAGGCCCAAGAAAGCTCTGACCTGAGTCTGGGTAGTGGGAGCAACCCAGTCCATTATGGTCTGGATTTTGCTCTGTAGTGGTTGAACCTGGCCTCCACCCACAAGGTGGCCCAGGTACACAACCTTGCTCTGCCCTATCTGGCACTTAGTAGCCTTGATAGTGAGGCCTGCTTCCTGCAGAGGCTCCAGAACATTCTTCAGGTGGACCAGGTGATCCTCCCAGGTGCAGCTAAAGACAGCTATATCATCAAGATATGCTGCACTATAGGCTTCCAGACCTGTGAGAACATTATTCACCAGCCTTTGGAATGTGGCAGGTGCAGTCTTCATGCCAAAGGGCATTACAATAAATTGATAATGTGCACTAGGGGTTGAGAATGCTGTTTTTGGTTTGGCATCCTCAGCTAGTCTGATTTGCCAATAGCCAGCAGTAAGGTCAAATGTGCTTAAGAACGTGGCTGAGGCCAAGGTGTCAATAATAACCATGGGCGGACAACTCCGCTACACCCGCGGAGTGTGCGGAGATTTGCCTACTCCGCGTTCCGCGGAGAACGCGGAGTAGGAAAATCTCCACACACTCCGCAGCAGAGCGGAGTTGGTCCGCCGCCCGCCTCCACCCCCCTATTAAGATATAAACTACAAGTAATTTAAAAAAAGTTAAAACCACTTACCTGTTTACCACGGCGTCCCCAGGCTGCCCTCCTCTTCTTCCTCACCATACGGGTACTGCTTGAGAGAAATGCGCATGCGCGGGTGCGCGTGCCTGCGCAGGGCTCTCAAGCAATACCCGTATGGCGAGGAAGAGGAGGAGGGCAGCCCGGGGACGCCGCGGTAAACAGGTAAGTGGTTTTTACTTATTTTAAATTCCTTGTAACTTATATCTTAATAGGGGGGTGGAGGCAGGCGGCGTAGCGGAGCTCCATGGAGTTCCACGGAGTTTGTTTCCAACTCTGTGGCCCTCCGCGTAGCCCCGCTATACGGACTACGCCCAGGGTTAGTCAATAAGCTCATCTGCCATTGGAATTGGATGAGCATCAGTCCTAGTGACTGCATTGAGTCCCCTGTAGTCAACACAAAACCTCATCTCTCTCTTGCCAGCCTGGGTGTGAGGATTTGGTACCCAGACCACTGGACTAGCCCAAGGGCTATCTGAGGGCTCAATTACTCCCAATTCTAGCATCTTTTGGACCTCTGTCCTGATGCAATCTCTGACATGGTCAGGCTGCCTGTAGATTTTATTCTTAACAGGTAGACTCTCACCTTTGTCCACTTCATGGGTACACCAGGTGGTTTGACTGGGTTTCAGAGAAAACATATGCCTGTATTGATTGAGGACCTTCCTTCAATCAATCTGCTGTTGGTCAGTGAGGCTGCCTGCCAAGGCTACACCATCTACTGACCCATCATCAGGGTTCTGTGAGAGGAGATCAGGGAGAGGGTCACTCTCTTCCTCCTGTCCCTCATCAGTTGCCATGAGCAAGCCCATGTCAGCCCTGTCCACAAAAGGTTTGAGCCTGTTCACATGGAGCACCCTGTGGGGGCTCCTGGGAGTGCCAAGGTCCACCAAGTAGGTGACCTCATCTTTTTGCTCAATTATAGTGTGGGGTCCACTCCATTTGTCTTGGAGAGCTGCTGGGGCCACAGGTTTCAACACCCACACTTTCTGGCCTGGCTGGTAAACAGTCAGGACAGCCTTTTGGTCATGCCAAGCTTTTTACAATTCTTGTCTGGCCTACAGGTTTTTACTTGCCTTCTTCATGTACTCAGTCATCCTGGAGCAGAGACCAAATACATAGTCCATGTTAGATTTGGGGGTCTCTAGTTGGCAGAGGGATGTACCCTTGTCCAAATAGGGACCCTTGCGTCTAGTCAGGGAGAGTAGGTACACTCTCGAAATAACCCCTGCTCACCCTCTTGGTAGCTTGGCACGAGCAGACAGGCTTAGTTCAGAGGCAGTGTGTAAAGCATTTGTGAACACATACAGTAATCAAGTGACAACACTACAAATGGACACCACACAGGTTATATATTTATAAAAATAGGTATACTTTATATAGATTTATCACAAGACCATAAACGACAAAAATAATCCACAATACTGTTAAGAATACTTAGTTCTGATCAAAAGGCTTAATTCAAGGTTCTGTGCGAGTCGGTAGCCTCCTCCGGCTACGGCGATGTCGAGAACAAACAGAGTCTAACAAATCCAGCTGACCGCGTCGAGACGGGCCAACACAGCGTAGACAGACTCGGTCACAGTACCTTTTACTTGAAGCGGCAGGCACGGGCGTGCGAGCCGGATGGCTGTCTCGTCGCGGTCGCGATGCAAAAATGGAAGCGTTGCAGGACGCGTTGTCCCTCGATGCGGTGCAGGCAGCGGCTCGTTGACGTCGCCGAGACGGAGTCGGTGAGACCAGGGCCGTGCGTTGCAGGGCGAGACGGTGCTTCGATGCGGTGCTGGCAGGTTGCGGTGCGGCGACGGAGCCGGATTCAGGAGCTGGCGTCGATCAGTCCGGACAGCGGTGCGAGTCGGGCGGTGCGCCGCAAAGCGTGCGAGCGGTGCCCAACTCCGGTGCGGTCACAGGACTCGAACTCAGCAGCAGTGACCGTGTCGGTCGGACCAGTTCGATTCGGCGTAGCGAAGCGTTGCAGGACGCGTTGTCCCTCGATGCGGTGCAGGCAGCGGCTCGTTGACGGAGTCGGTGAGACCAGGGCCGTGCGTTGCAGGGCGAGACGGTGCTTCGATGCGGTGCTTGCAGGACACCGAGTCGGTCGTGAGAGTCGGTCACAGCTCCCTACCTCTGTAGCCACTGAAACAGGTTTCCAGCAGCAATTCACAAAGGGGGTGAAGTCCAATGGTCCTGGGACTTCGGTCAGGGGGCAAGCTCTCTTCCAAGCCCTTGGAGATCCTTCACAAGTTGATGAAAGTCACAGCAAAGCAAAAGTTCCTTTCTCCTCTCTTTGGCAGTCAGGCAAACCACTGCAGGCCAATCCCCCAAGCAGCACTTCAGGCTTAGGGATAGTTTCTCCTCAGTTTCTTCTTGGTTCCGCTCCTCAGTAAAGGTTTCTTCTTGTTCCCAAAAGTGATCTAATCTTCCTGGGGTCTGGGTGCCCTCTTATACCCTGATTCTCTTTGTTCTCTGGAGGCAGAGAGGCCTCTGCCTAGTCCAAAACCAGTTCTGGTCAGTCCTGGAGCACTTTGTTTTTCTGACTCCTTCTTTCCTTTCAGAATGTGGGGCAGAGTGCTCAGCCGCCCGGCAGGAGGTGGAGCCAGCATTGTGGAAGGCAGGCACAGCCCTATTCAGACCTGCGCTGACTCACCCTGTCTCCTGTAGCCACCCCCAGCCCCTGTCACTCAATCTCCAGACAAGGAATACACAACCTAGCAGAGGCAGGCTTGGATAGTTAGGCAAGAAAATACCCACTTTCTAAAAGTGGTATTTTCGAACACAGAATGTTTAAAACCAACTTCACTAAAAGATGTATTTTATCATCCTGAGTTCAGGCATACTAAATTCGTTTTTCTACCAGGTTCCCTGGGTCAGTTCTGACTATAAGGGGTAATAGTCAGTCTGCCCATTCTGGCCTATGGGGAGCAGGTAGCCTTGCAATAGTGAAAAACGAAAATGGCTGTAATTCACTATTGGGACATGCCACACACACCAGGGCATGTCCTACCTTATACTTACAATGCACCCTGCCCTAGGGCCTACTTTAGGGGTGACCAACATGCAGTAAAGGGAAGGTTTAGGGACTGGTAAGTGGGTGTACTCACCAAGTCGACATGGCAGCCCGAGGCTGCACACAGGCTCTGCGATGGCAGGCCCGAGACATATTTTACAGGCCGCTTCTGTGGGTGGCACAACCAGTGCTGCGAGCCCACCAGCGGCATTGGATTTACAAGCCCTGGGCACACTGAGTGCACTGTACTAGGGACTGACAAGTAAACCAATCATCCAATCATGGAGTCACTAATACATGTATCAATTAACGATAGGGAGCACTTGCACTTTGGCACTGATTAGCAGCGGCAAAGTGCCCATGAGCATCTAGTCCAGCAAAACATATCGGCAACAGTGGAGGCATTACGAAAAAATGGAAGGGAGACCCACGCCAAGGATGCCAGGTCTAACAGTCCACTATGTCTTTTCTGGGAGGTTTGAGACGTAACTCCCATCCCTCCTTCACCAAACACAAGGGATCCCTAAGTGGAGGTCCAAACAGAAGTTCCAAAGGGCTGTAGCTAACCCCCCTTCTGAGGGAGAAGGCAGGGCAGAAGAACATCCCATTTTCGCCTAAGCTTTTCTGGGAGGCCCATGATCATGTCCTTGAGGGTTTTGTTAAATCTCTCAACTAACCCATTGCATTGTGGGTGATAGGGTGTGGTGAACTTGTAGTTCACTCCACACTCCTTCCACATTGCAATTATGTAATTTGACATGAAGTTTGTACCTCTGTCAGTTAAGACCTCCTTAGGGAAGCCCACCCTTGAAAAAATTCCCAGTAGGGCCCTTGCCACCACAGGTTCTGTAGTGGTCCTAAGGGAAATTGCCTCTGGAAACCTAGTGGCATGGTCCACCACCACTAGAATATAACTGTGTCCAGATGCTGTAGGAGGGTTCATAGGACCAATTATGCCAATCCCAACCCTCTCAAAGGGAACCCCCACCACTGGAAGTGGTATCAGGGCGACCTTTGTAGTGCCACCTGCCTTACCACTGGCCTGGCAAGTGGCACAGGAGCGACAAAACGTCTTTGTGTCCTCAGACATGTGAGGCCAGTGAAAGTGAGGGACAAGTCTGTCCCAAGTCTTACTTTGGCCTAGGTGTCCTGCCAGGGGAATGTCATGTGCAAGGGTGAGTAGGAAGCCCCTAAACTCCAGAGGTATAACCAACCTCCTGGTAGCACCAGGCTTGGGGTCTCTACCCTCTGAGTAAAGGAGTCCCTCATCCCAGTAGATCCTGTGGGACCCACTGACACTCCCAGCAGCCTCAGCAGCAGCTTTCTGTCTGAGGGGTTCAAGAGAGGGGCAGGTTTGCTGCTCCAAACTCCAGTCTGCCCTGGAAGGGCCCCCTGTCCACAAGAACTCAACCTGATCAGGCTCAAGTTCATCTGAGACAGTTCCTTCACAGGGACTAAGATCATCTCCCTCAGGAGACTGATCCTCACTCTGAGTTTGGGGGGAAGACACAGCCTTACCCGTCCTGCTCCTTCTCTTGGAAGGCTTCTGGTCCATTGTTCCAGGATCCAGGGCCTGTTCAGGGGAACTCAGTTTGGCTTGTGACCTAGTCACAGCAAACACATCTGCAGAGATGCCCAACATTGCTGCATGAGTCCTAAATTCCACATCAGCCCAAGCTGAAGTCTCCAAATCATTGCCCAACAATCTACTGGTAGGTCTGAACTTACCACAACCTTTTTAGGGCCAGTTACCCCTCCCCAGCTGAAATTAACAACTGCCAAGGAATGGTCAGTCCTGACATTGTTTGCATTGGTCACTTGGTACATCTCACCAAGTATGATCTGTCCAGGAGACACAAGTTTCTCTGTCACCATTGTGACACTGGCCCCTGTGTCCCTGTAGGCCATTGCCTCTGTTCCATTGATCAAAGGCTACTGTCTCTACTTGCCCAAGTTACTGGGACTTACCAGTAAGGTGGCAATATCCATGCCACCATCACAGACTAAAACAGCCTGAGCTGGAGTTCTGACTAAGCCAGAACCCACCTCAGATCCCAAGGTTAACCCCACTAATCCCTTGTTTCCTGTACCACCAATTGTACTTGTGCTAGGGGGAGCAGTTGCCTTAGGGGCAGTAGTGGTAGGAGTAGTTTCCTTGGCTTTTGGACAATCAGCATCATTGGTCCAATGGGTTTTTACCTTACACAAGTAACACCAAGGTTTCGTTTTGTCTTTTCCCTTGTTGGATTGTGACTCCCTCCAGATACAGGTTTTTGGGGCCCTGACGAAGACTCTTTGTCTTTACCCTTGTCACCACCCTTATCTCGAGTTTTTGAAGAATCTTGCTTCTTCTGGTCACCACCATGGTTCTGATTTTTCTGCTTCACCCTGGTTCTGACCCATTTATCTGCTTTCTTTCCCATTTCTTGGGGAGAAGTCAGATCAGAGTCCACCAGGTACTGATGCAATAGCTGATTCTGGCAATTATTAAGGATCTGCTTCCTCATAATCAAATTGTGCAATCCATCAAAATCATGCACTTTGCTGCCAAGTAACTAACCTTCCAGAGCCTTATTAGCACCATCCACAAAGTCTACCCATTTCTGATTCTGTGTCTTCTGGGTGTCTCTGAACTTAATCCTGTACTGTTCAGTGGTTAAGCCAAATCCATCAATGAGAGCACTCTTCAAAACTGAGTAATTGTCAGCATCCTCTTCTCTAACAGTGAGGAGCTTATCTCTACCTTTGTCAGCAAAGGAGAGCCACAAGATAGCTGCCCACTGCTCTTGAGAGACCCTCTGAACTTTACAGACCCTCTCTAAAGCAGTTATCCATTTATGGATGTCATCCCCAACATGGTAGGGAGGAACAATCTTGCTCAGGTTCCTATTATCAAAGGAATGTTCCTTAACTCTAGGGACACTGTTGCTGCCTCTATGGGACTCTAGTCCCAACTTTTTTCTAGCCCTCTGGACTTCTAGGGACTCCTTATCAAGGGCCAACTGCTCTTGCCTGAGCCTGAGCCTAGCTTTCTCAAGCTCAAGAAGTTGGTACTCCCTATCAAAAGAGTGGTCCCTCTTGCTAGATACAGAGGTCCCTACAGACTGTCCTGAGGGATTAGACACTACAGATGGAGATCTAGATCTCCTAGGTAAACTCTGCACTCTTCCAGGAGGAATGAAGAGGGGGCCCTAAGGGCCTTCTGAATTTTGTTCTACAAGATTTGAGTTGTCCAGGTGGGAACCATCAGGTTCCACCTGGTCAGGGTTAGATTCTAGGTCAAAGAGGGGTTCTCCTCCAGCCCTATCTTCATACCCTGACCCACCCACTCTGTCCTGTTCATCTGACCCAGGGGCTTTCCTCAAGTCATCTAACAGTAACACCTCTACCAGGCGTTGAGTTTTGGCACTTCTCCTTGTCTTCAGCTTCCTAGAGGCACACAGTGCTTTCAGTTCTTGGAACGGTAGTTCACTGTATCTAGAAGGCAGAGAGCCACTGGCCTCTCCTTTAGTAGACATACTAAGTGTGGTGTGGTGTTGCACCTACCCAACCTAGTGGGAGCTAAACTCTCTTAGGTTGGGGAAAGGGTGTGCTAGACCCTTAACTTACGCAACCCCAAGTTCAGTAGAACTTACTATTCTACGCTTGTATTATATGTGCCTGGTACTAGTGGTTTTTCAGTTAATCAATACAAAATATTTATCTGGTAAAACAATGCAGGCTTGAATCCCAACCACTGCACACCAAATGTGAGAAGCTGACCTGGTATATGATGTCCACTAATGTAAGTGAGCACCTTGCACCAGTCCAGACAACCCTTATGGTGATTTAAGAGGTCTCAGACAACCTTAGAAAGCTATCCAAGTGGTAGCTGTGGAGAGCAGCCTTCAGGCTTAGTCTTGAAGGAGTGTAAAGCAGCATGTTTTTATCAGAATGCAATCTTATAGTATAGATTAAATGAAAAGAGAACCACCCAGTAGTTATAAAAATATGTATTTATTATATAACACTACCTAGTACGTTACAGTATCTCCCACACGGAGATAGACACAAAGCACACAATACTTTAGCAAAGAAATCACAGTAAATAGCACTAATACACAGCGGGTCCCAGGGGGGGGACCAAACCATATACTAAGCAAGTGGTATAAGAACCACGACTCGAGTCAGGACAATGTCGAGAGGACGTAGAATTGCTGGGACCCCAAGGAACCACCCAAGGTGAGTTGCTAGGGGCCCCACGGAGAGCGTGTGCAGTGTGAGTACACGACCGCGGTTCAGCACAAGTCTATGTGCAAGTCACGGTTGGATTTTTAAAGATTAAGGACCCTTCCCAGTGGACCCTGAAGAAACCCAGTGGAAGACAGAAGGTTGAAGAGCCACCCCACTCGTGGATACCGTGGTACCCAAGTTACCTATCCCAGGGAAGCCGATTGCATAGGTGTGAAGTGGCGTCATAAACCGCCGTCGAACCCAATGGAGGACTTCAGGAAAGTGCCGCTGCTGGAAGAGGAGAAAGTGTCTATGGGAATCCAAACGTGGATTCTTGGTGAAGAGTACCTGAAAGCAGAGGGGACAAAGTCCAGCTTCTCACAACATGGCAGACCTTTTGGCCGAAGGATGCAACTTCACCTCTAACCCACACCACGTCGGTCAAAAATTTAGGTATCAGGTTTGATGGACAACTCTTGTTTCGATCACAAGTTAATGCAGTGGTGGGAACCTGTTTTGCCTTACTAAGTATGCTGAGAAAGTTCCTTTATCTCCTGTCTTTGACGGCAAGACAACGGTTGGTCCAGGCTCTGATCACATCAAGACTGGATTATGGCAGTTCATTGTATCTTGGCCTGCCGGACTACCTGTTGGATAAGCTGCAGATGGTTCAGAACACAGCCGCTCGAACAATATTCTGCCTGCCTCTGAATACTCACAGATCTCGACTTCTCAGTGACCTGCATTGGCTACCGATCAGGAAGAGGATCACTTTCAAGATCCTACTCCTCATCCATAAAGCTTTACATGGGACAGGCGCTGGCTACTTACGAGCAAAAATTGAGCTCTATATTCCCCCCCAAAATGTGCGCTCAGCAAACCTCTGTCTAGACAAAATTCTGCAGACCAACAAAGCAAGGACCGTGGGCAGACCCTTTTCCTTCCTATGCCCCTCTCTATGGAATAAACTTCCCCTGGTACTTAGACGCATCAAAGCTACCCTTCTATTCCAGAAAAAATTTAAAACATGTCTTGTCCTCTAAAACTGACATTGATCCCTATACCCTCTTCGCTAGCCCTCTTCTGCATTAGCGCCAGGACACTCCTTGAAGTAACAGTTTGTGCTCTAGAAATGCTTCCACACCGACATTGACATTGACACAGAAACATGTAAGTCAAACATATTTTTTAGGGAAGTATATTAGTGGGTGTGGCTTGCACTCCCAAAGGGTAAATGTAAAGGACATCCTCTATGGGTTTAAGATCCACCCAGACTGTATAAAAGCAGCCTTAGATCACACTACAGACTCACCAATGCAAGAATGCAAGAATCACCTGCATGAGATGCCTATGCACCTACAGAGTCTACAGTAGATACCTGACTTCCTACTCTAGCCTTTCTGCTGTAGCTTTGCTAGCCTGGAGATCCTTCCTAGCCTAGAGAAACACAGAGGGCATCACAAAGGGGGTTATGCACGAGCAAATAATCAAACTTTGTAAATAGATATTCCATTCCTTTTCTCATGGAAAGACAAAGACTAACAAAGAGGCTTTGAAGACACACCCAAATTCCGTCTATGACTACTACTTGCTTGTAATGCCTTCAGAACGTGGGGCTCTCACTCCCCCATAGGTTGTGCACTTCCCATTGCTTAAACTGACACAGGGTTAATGATCCTATTTTTTTGGGCCAAAAGGTATGTGTAGAAACTGCTCAGGACACGAAGTGGGTAGCAGAAGAAGATTTAATTCATAAGAAGACAACCACCTTCTAGGAAACCATCAGTACACACCAACCACCGCTACCGAATGGCCCCAAAGGAATCTCCACCCAACATTCCTATTCCACATTCCAATGACTAGAACACTACACACCTTCCCCTTTTTGGGAAGAAAAAAAAAAAAAGAAAAAAAAAAATTACAGGATGTAAAAAACTGAAACATACTAAGAAACTATATACAAATGATAGTGAATATATAATACATAGAAGATAAAATCACAATAATTAAATTAAAACTGAACAAAATCTTTCAATTTCCTAGGCAAATGCTTAACACGTGAACTTTTCCCCACTTCTACCACATGTTCTTCAGCCGCAGGTTGATTATTACATTGTTCTACTTGATTATCTTAACCAGTGGTTGGAGCAGAGCCCTGCTCAACAATTGTCCTGCTACCACAAACATCCGATTCACCAATACCCGGAACATTCAAACCCTCATGCATGTCCCAAAAACCAGCACACCAATCATAATCCTCATTGGGCTTTGAGACTTCAGGCGATTTATCACTAGTACAAGCATGTGTTTTCTTTCTTTCTTGAAATTTGCACACAGAAATACGTCTAAAATTCCATATTTTTCCACCTTCTACTCTCACAGCCTTACTAAAAACCTTGACTACTCTACAGGATCAGACCATTTAGACCACTTCTTGTTTAATAATCCACCCAAATTAACACGGACCATATCCCCTACTCTCAATTTCGACTCCTTAAGCCGATTCTTAGAAGTATCACCCCTCATCTTCTCCTGATACCTCTTGACACGTTCCCTGACTTTAGTCAAATCCATAACAGTGTCATACGAGTTTTTCTCTTTCAACCACAAGGGCATAAGTTTAGATCCTGGTTTCCTACCTCGCAACATCTCGAACGGGGACAGTCCTGTAACAGAATTGGGAGATGTACGATATGTTAACAAAGTCGCCCATAATACTTTCCTCCACAACATACCACTCTTAATAGCAAGCTGAATAGCCTCCTTAATGACCTGTTGAAGCGTTCCACTTGACCATTAGCTTAAGGATGATAATTAGACACACTTATATAGAACACCACATCTTTTAAGAAACAATTCAAGTTCCTTGCTTACAAATTGTGGACCATTGTCAGAAATAAGTTTTTCAGGTAACCCTTCACGACAAAAAATGTCATCCAAAAACTCAACTACCTGAGCAGAAGTAATCTTCTCCACTATTTTCAACTCAGGCCACTTTGAAAAGTAATCCACAAGCACTAAAGCATACAAATCCTTGCCAGGATGTGTTCCAAACGGCCCTAAAATGTCAAGTCCTAATTTCCTCCATGGTCCTGGAGCATATTCAATTGGAGTAATGTCAACAGATAAAGGTTTGACAGACTTGTCACTCTTCGCACAAGGAGCACATTCTCTGACCCATCTGTCAACCATGCCATCAATACCAGGCCACCAGCAGAATTCTCTTATCCTTCTTTTAGTAGTGGATATTCCCATATGACCTTCATGGACCACAGCACAAATCATCTCTCTAAGTTTCCGTGGTGGAACAATTTTGTGCCCTCTCATTACAATGCCATGCAAAAACATAGGTTCCTCACTGATTTTGAAAAATGAGGCCAATTCTCCACTCAACTTCCTTTCTTCTGGCCAACCTTTCTGCAAAAACTTCTGAACTTCACTCAAAATACAATCTTCTTGCATAGCTTCTTTCCATTTTTCTTCAGAAATGATTTTAGTGGAATGTTCCTCCACCCAACCTCTATTTACATCATCCATGGTATAAGCCACATCACATTCCTCCATATCCTTAATCTCAGTAACATCCAATAAAAGTAAACGTGACATGCAATCTGCGTGAACATTAGTACGACCTGGAACATATTCAACCACACATTGATATTCCTGCAAGTTAGCGGCTAGTCTTGCCAAGCGAGCTGTTAATTTTCTCCCCCCACCAGCTGCTAACATATTAATCAATGGCTTATGATCAGTTCTTAACCGAAATTTGGTTCCCCATAAAAACTGACAAAAGTGTTGAGCCGCCCATGTACAAGCTAGTAATTCCTTCTCAATAGTGGAATAATTACACTCAGAATCACGCAGCATTCTTGAAGCATATGACACCACATATTCATCAGTAGCGTCCTTCTGCATGAGCACAGTGTCCAATCCCACACTACTGGCATCTACAGATACAATACATTCCCTGCCAACCACATATGATTTTAAAAATGGTGCACAGACTATCTCTTTTCTTAGAACATCAAATGCTAGCTGTTGATCTTTACCCCATACAAATTTTGCATTTTTTTCAATAACTTTTGTAATGGATGCACTCTGGTAGAATAATCTTGTACAAATTTAACATAAAATTCAGTCAACCCTAAGAATGACAACAATTGTTCTTTAGTCACCGGCGCAGGTGCATTGGAAATGCTCTGCACATGGTTGAGTTTGGGCCTGATGCCTTCACTAGAAATTTCATGACCTAAATACTCAACTTTGTTCTGTATGAATTTACATTTTGAAAATGCCAAAGTCAACCCCTTATTTTGCACTCTAATACATGTTTCAAATTCTTGTCATGTGCATCAAAAGTTCTCCCAAAAATTAAAATATCATCTTGGAAAGCAATTGCTCCCCTACAACCTTTCAAATCCTCCTTCATTAGCCGCTGAAAAACTGAAACGGCGCTTGCCAAACCAAATGGCATTCGCAAAAATTAGAACATGCCTTCTGGTGTCACAAAGGCTGTTAAGCGTTTGGATTCCTCATGTAATTCCACTTGATGGTATGCGCTAGCTAAATCAATAGTGGAGAAAACAGAGGCACCAGATAACGTCGATATTAATTCATGTATATTGGGAAGAGGATGTTTGTCAATCCAGATCTCTTTATTTAAGCTACGTAAATCCACACACAAATGGAGATCCCCTGTACCATTAAGGGACAACACAATGGTAGATACCCAAGGTGAAGATTCTATGTGCTCAATTATTCTCTTCTCAACTAAATCATTAAACATGACTTTAAATTTGTCTCGATATGCCACATGTACATTTCCTACCCTACGCCTAACAAGTATCGCTTCTTTAAGTATAATTTTATGTTTAAAATTTACATATTTCCCCAGAGTTCCGTCAAAAAGGACCAGCTTGCCTTGCCTCCACCGCCAGGAGGCGCTACAAAACCAACCGCGGTCTCCCGCAGTGCGGAACCCGCTTCTGCTGTACTCCTGCTCCTGCCCTGCCGGACCTCCAGGACCAGCTTGCCTTGCCTCCACCACGCCACCGTCATTCTACAGCGCCAGGAGGCGCTACAAAACCAACCGCGGGCTCCCGCAGCGCGGGACGCGCACGGGCGGGCCCGTCCACGCTTGTCGTAGCCCGGAGAAGGCTGGGCTAGGCCCCCCTTCTAACAACGAGTGCAGGGACATCGGTCCATGGACACTGAGACCCTTAAGGTAATGTGCTGGGCTGTCTGTTTTTTACTTATTATTTACCTTGCCCTGTGATTTGTGACTGCAACGCCTGCTTTAACAATGAGTAAATGTAAGGGAGTGGCGGGGACACTGGACGCCTTTATCGTCAGGGCTGAATCTATGCTCAGCCACGAAATTGAACTTACAGAGAGGCGGCTTTTCCTTGGACCCCCAACCCTGCAGAGGCGCTCCTCTCTGGGCTCGATGAGCCCCATGATCACGCAAGAAACATTACAACCTTCTCCGTCTCCCAACTCAGTAGGGCAGTTGCTAACTCACCCTGCACATGATCTTGACGCATCGCCTATGGCAAACGAAGTCGGCTCTGGGGCTGTCACAAGGACACAAACACGGACATGGCCTGCCAAATCCCAAATGGTGACCAGGGCAAAAGACCCCCCTGCGAAGCGAAGGAAGGGCTTGGGGGCCCAAAAATCTACACAATCGAAATGGCCTCGTCATTCTAACGCCGCAGTACAAACCAGTACCAGTACCATTAGCACACAGACCGACACAGCACTGCCCCCATCGAATTGCAGTATTTCAGGGGACATCGTATCGGACACTGTTGGGGAATTTGACTTAACATCAGCTTTTGCGCAGTTTAAAGTTTTATTTGATCAATTACAAATCAATGGGACGGGCCACTTTGAACCTCCAAATCCGCCTTTAATTTCGCCAATTGACAACTTTAGCCCAAAAGCGGCCCACGACTCATTATGCCGTAGACTGGATGCTCTCCATGACGCAGTTGTAGAACCTGTGGCGAAATTAACGGTTAGGGTAGCAGCCATTGAAGAGTTAGTCAAAAATTGTTATGATGCACATGTCACAATTTTTCCAGATAAACCTTCAACTTCCGCTGCTGGAAGCGGCAAGGTAGCTACCCCCAGCCAGGCGAGTTTTATTCACACCACAGCTAATGTACCAGCAGACAATCCCAGTAACGCCAGAAATAATGGATCAGTCCCACCTGGGTCGAGGGTGCAAAATGCACCCCGCCCACCTCGCATTCCAACTGGGGACGGGGAGGACGTGACACTAGACCTACCACCTGACGCCACTCCCTATACAATCATATTATCAAATGTCCCACCCCTGGCCCATCAAATAAATGAAACCTGGGAGGCCCTGAGAAATAAATCTCTTTGTTGGATTGGTTCAAAAACAGGGCTAACTGAAGCATTGTTTAGCGAATTCAAGATGCTTAGAAGAGTGGGATGGGTAGGGAATAGGGAAAAATCGCACCCTGGTGACTGCATAGTCCTCACCCTTAGAACACCAAGACTGGTAAGCGAAGTCCTACGGAGACTTAGGAGTGTACATGTGACCAACCAAGGCATTAATGTACTACCCCTAGGCTATTTCTATCCCCCCAAGAATAAATTCCCTCACCCTTTTCAGCCAAGACCTACTAATTCTATTTACCATCATTCTTTTACCATTCCTACCTATAATAGATTTGAAACCCTTTCCCTTGACGATATAGATTGACTTACTGCTGCACATAGCTGTCGTAGCTCGCCACCACGCCATCGACAACCATCCTCCCGGATTGGTACTGACTGTCTGGTATTCAAACACTGCTCCATAGGACGAAAAGGCGGCTCAAGCACTGGCACTTGTAATAGAAGCATGGGGACTCAGGTCATTAACCTGCCTGTATGTACTACAGTTACTGACATTAGCGAGCATTGCCCTATAGACTTGGGAGCAGAGCTGATAGATTCAACTTCCTCTCTTTCTAGTCTTGCTGCAAATTCTGCCCATCACCCTATTACCACTAATTGTGATTTAATACCTAAGAAAAGCACAAACCAGGTGGAGACTAGGTCCAGCAAAATTAAACTTTTGTCATGGATTGTGGCGGGCATAGCGACCAAACTTACAAACCCTGCCTGGCATGACTTTATTGTTGGTTATGACATTTTATGTATTCAGGAGGCCTGCATTGACAGCCCACAGCATATTAATGGGTATACATTTTTTTTTACCCCCGCTGTCCCGTCCAGGCGTGGGAGGAAAAAGGGCGGTCTGTGTACATACATTTCTCACAGGTTAAATGTAAAAAAGATAGACTTTTCAGTTTCTAATATTTTTTATTAAGTTATCAATATGTATGTCGACGCCTCACACAATACAATTATAATTAACTTTTATAATATTTCCCCGTGCCACAAGTTAATGTTGTTTTGCCCCAATTACAAAAGTACTTGGATAAAATAGAAAACTTATCTAAAGCGGACCTGTGTTTAATCTGGGCGGTGACTTTAACATCGGCCCATGCGATTTAGCTGAGAGCGGTAATTGCGGCTTAGTATTTGATGATGATGTTGATACCTCGCATTTCCCGCATACCACCTTAGGAGACCATCTAAACCACATTAAATACACCATGGACTTAGGCTTTGCAAACGCCTTATGTTCACCGCCCGTGCCGTTTAATGGCACTTTCAATGGCCGTGGTTTACTCTCAACTATAGTTTTTATTTTAGTTTCCAACAGATATGCAGACAGAATTTTAAACTTTGAAACTCATTCTGTCGCATTTAGTGATCATTATCCTATCAGTATCACTATGGACCTACCAGCCAAGGTGCTATATGGGGGCTCTTCTGTCATATCTACACCTGACATAGTAATAAATAGAACCGATGGTTGTTCCATTGAATGTAAGGGAGTAGACACTTTGAAGCTAACCAAGTCCATACTATGTTCTTGTAAAATCGATTTTGCGGTCTGCCTCAACGAGACGGCTGCCGATCCCGACACTTTAAAATCTTTTTGTAATATCACAACGGCCATACAAAAAAGCCTGTCCCTGGACTTAAGAAAGGACCGACTGCTAAGACAGGCTGGTTCGATTCTAACTGCAGGAAAGCACATGCTAGTCTAAAAGCTGCCTTATCTATACTTCCGAGAGACCAGGAAGCGATAAAAAGGGCAAGAGCCGCTTATAGAACTTCACTAAAAGCATGTAAAGAGGGGATAAGAAGGGACCTGTGGCTGTCACTCAAGAAAGCCTCCGAGTTAAGGGACTCCAAAGGCTTCTGGCAGGCTGTGAACGCTCCGTTCCTAGCCGCCAACAAGATGCCAAGTATTGAAATCACGGTTGGAGGGGATGATTGGGTAACCCATTTCTCGAAGTTATACCGTGACAACGAAAATCAGAGCTTGTGCGAGAACTCCATAACTTGGCACAAGAATCATCTTCCCATCGAAATTGATTTTAATGTAGATGAGGTGATTTTGGTCATAAATAAGAGTGTGGGGGGAAAAGCCCCGGGACCTGACTGTGTCCTGGTGGACTTATATAAATCTTGCCCTCACCTATGGGGCCCTTTAATCACTATGGTTCTGAAGGCGTGTTGTTTACAGGGACTCACCGCAACCTGGACTGAGTCCATCCTTGTGCCTATTTTCAAAAAAGGAGATCGCAACGACCCAGCCTGCTACAGACCGATATCACTCCTGGACTCCATCGTGAAAGTGGCCGGGCGTGTTGTCCTGAATAGACTGCAGCAGTGGGTAGAGGCTAGGGGTGTTCTTTCGGAGCTGCAGTATGGGTTCCGCCAAGGGCTTGGCTCAATTGAGCAGGGCCTAAATTTAAGTCTCTTGTGGGGTAAATATGTAAAGGCCAAAGGGGGGAGCCTCTTTTTGTGTTTCGCTGACCTAAGCTCGGCGTTTGATTGTGTTACCCACACGAAACTCTGGAGTATCCTAGAATCAATGGGGGTGGAGGCGTCGTTGCTAAATTTCTTAAAACTCTCCTACTTAGACGCCCAAGCAAGCGTTCGTTATGGGCCAGCCGGAGAACGTAGCCGTAAATTCTCCATCCAGAAGGGCGTCAGGCAGGGCTGCGTATTAGCCCCCCTTCTTTTCACCCTCTATATAAATAGTTTGGGTACCACATTGACGAGGGAGGGCCAGGATCTACCTAGAATTGGCAGTCGGCAAATTGGAGCACTACTATATGCTGATGACGCTGTCCTTCTGTCCCGTACCCCATTAGGACTCCAGAAAACTGTCTCAAGCTTTGTGTCTTTCATGACGAGGCTGGATCTTAAGGTTAATATTACCAAAACCTTTGTCATGAAATGTAGCAAACCAAGCGTTAAGTGTCGAGACATTCTTATAGATGACAGGAAACTTGAATTTGTTAACAACTTCTCCTATCTGGGTATCATGTTCGAAAAAAAGGGCTCATGGGGCATAGCTATTAATACAAGAAAGCTTCTGTTTATAAAATCTATTGGAGCCTTAATAAATTTCTCTAGGAAACTAGGGAAGCGCCCCATCGGGATATGCTTACCATTTACAAAGCTAAATGTATTCCTGTAGCTATGTATGGAGCGGGCATTTGGGGTTTTGCAAATATAGCGCCTCTCCAGCTGGCCGAGAACAGGTTTTTAAAATATCTCTTGGCCGTCCCAAATAGCACAGCTACATTCATTTGCCACGCAGAGCTAGGCCTCCCATATTTATCTGATTTAATTAAAATCCAACCAGTTTTACTCTGGCACAAGGTGTGGACTGGCCAAACGACCATGTTAAATCAGGACGTGATTAACGACTGTTAGCATATGGAACGGGCTTTGAGCATCCCGTGGCTTGCTTTTGTTAAAGATTTTATGAATGATTTGGGCCATCCCGAGTTTTATGCCAATCCTGACAGTCTGTCCTGTGTCACCAGGAAAGAGTTAGGATCGTTATGTCTTGAGCACCTAGAGATGTTAAGATTGTCTACCAACGTGATGAAACCATCTGTCAGAGAACACCAGCTACTCCTGACACAACCAGGGTTACAACCCTATTTGTCCTCATCTCTGGGCGAACATGACATGATGCTCCTGACACGCTTTCGTCTAGCTACCTTTCACCATAAGGTAACGTTCCCTAAGCTAAACGACTGGTCACGCACTTTATGTCCATGCCCTTGTGACGACCTATCGGCCCAGTCCACAATCCATATTACCTTTTTTTGCAAGTTTTATACCCTGATCAGGAAAAGATGGATATTGCCAATTTTAAAACGGCTTGGACTGAGACAGTGCCGCCCCGCTTTTATCAAGTTGCAGTTTCTTGACGAAGTGCTGTTTACTGATCATATTGCCAAATTTTTAAAAGGGGTAGTTAGATTTAGAATAACCATGTAGGATTTTGCTTAAATCACAAATGTACCCAATCTTATCCTATCTTTTGGAGACTTTTAGCATTTTATAACTAGTTTTAATCCTGTATTAATCAATGTCTTTATTGTTAAAGAACGATGAATTCTTCCTCTTTTAATGTTTTATTGTAAATGTTTCTTTTTCTTTAAACTGTATTATGCTTTTATGATTTAATATTTTAAATCGAATAAAGTCTAATTGATTGATTGACAGGAATACACTGATTCTTCTTCAAGCTTGTTTGATTCTTTACTACTGAAACTTCAGGTCCAATATCTTGAACTTTGACACTTTGACTTCTGATTTCGCTTACAAATTTCTCAGATTGTTCAATGCCCTTTGCTATGTTGACTACCGCACTTAGAGAAGATTCAGTACCCAGCCATACTCTTTCTTGAATTTTCTTGCTCTTACTCTTCATCATTATTTGGTCTCTTAGCAGTTGTTCATGAGTGATAGTTTCAAAAGCACAAGAACTTACTAAAGTACGTAGTGCAGAAACATAGCCTTCAAACCTTTCCATCACAATGTTAATTTTCCTTCCAAACCTGGCATTCATTTGTTTGATTGCTACTTCGAAAACATTCATGTCCCCTGCACCCTCTACTGGCGGAAGATTATTAAATTCTTTCAAACCTGCACCACCCAAACAATGCTTTAGCAAGGCTAATTTAGTTTTTGCGGAACACTCATCCTCTTCAAGTACTTGTACATATGCTAAAAACATAGGATACCATAGTTCCCCTTCCATTTTTGGCTCTCCAGACACTTGTAAAAAATGTGGCCGTGCTGAAATGTTGGCCATAGTAGCAATAACACACAAATTAATTCCACTGTAAGCAAAAAACAATAAACAAAATAGGCTGTATATTACTACTATACTAGAGTAGTTTGTATATCACAGCAATTTCCTAACACCACACTTAGGGGCCGATTCCGATCTCGCTCGGACAGCCCTCCGAGAGCTGTCCGTAGCGTTAACTTCCGCCCGACGCGTTCCGGGAACCGGTCCGTCCGGCCGATGAAGTACGATGCGCAAATGTGTCACAATCCCGATCGACACGTACGCTCTGATTCCAGGCACATATCCCGTACGAGCCGGATCCGAAAATGCAGAATAGAGTCGCACGGAAGCTAACTCACAGCAGTTTCCGGCCGGCCTAGTACAATGCGTACTTCCTACGCGCCGAACGTGTCGCCACCTCCAGCACGTCTCAACATCTGGAAGAGCAGTATGTAAGGTCCGATTCGCGCAACAACACGATCTACGGCTACGAGACGGGCCAACTATCAACGCCTACGAGACGAACCAACCATGAATCCGATCGCGCAGATTATCCCTGTACTGTACATCTATGACAGGATCAACAACAGGAACCGACGCGTACGTCACAGACGGTAAGTCAGACACCCACCACACAAACAAACGTCACTAACCAGCGAAATGCAACACACACACAGGGTGAGGATATCCCTCTCCACCAGCATTGCCCAACCTATAGGTGTTATATGGCCATCACTACCAGCATTACCTACTCATAGGGGTGGATGCCTATCACCAACAGTACACCCTACTCATAAGGGGGGGGATGGCTATCACTCCCACCATTATCCAGCCCATAGGGGGCTGGATGCCCATCACAACCAGCAGTCCCCACTCATGGGGGGGATGCCTATCACTACCAGTACTCACACACATAGGGGGGTGGATGCCCATCACAACCAGCAGTCCCCACTCATGGGGGTGGATGCCTATCACTACCAGTACTCACACACATAGGGGGGTGGATGCCTATCACTACCAGTACTCCCCACTCATAGGGGGCTGGATGCCCATCACAACCAGAAGTCCCCACTCATGGGGGTGGATGCCTATCACTACCAGTACTCACACACATAGGGGGGTGGATGCCTATCACTACCAGTACTCCCCACTCATAGGGGGGTGGCTGCCTATCACCAACAGTACACCCTACTCATAAGGGGGGATGGCTATCACTCCTACCATTATCCAGCCCATAGGGGGCTGGATGCCCATCACAACCAGCAGTCCCCACTCATGGGGGGGATGCCTATCACTACCAGTACTCACACACATAGGGGGGTGGATGCCCATCACTACCAGTACTCCCCACTCATAGGGGGGTGGATGTCCATCCCCACCAGCAGTCCCTACTCATGGAGGGGGATGCCTATCACTACCAGTACTCCCCACTCATAGGGGGGTGGATGCCTATCACCGACGGTACACCCTACTCATAAGGGGGGGATGGCTATCACTCCCACCATTATCCAGCCCATAGGGGGCTGGATGCCCATCACAACCAGCAGTCCCCACTCATGGGGGGGTGCCTATCACTACCAGTACTCACACACATAGGGGGGTGGATGCCTATCACTACCAGTACTCCCCACTCATAGGGGGTTGGATGCCCATCACAACCAGCAGTCCCCACTCATGGGGGTGGATGCCTATCACTACCAGTACTCACACACATAGGGGGTGGATGTCTATAACTACCAGTTCTCCCCACTCATAGAGGGGTGGATGCCTATCACCAACAGTACACCCTACTCATAAGGGGGGGATGGCTATCACTCCCACCATTATCCAGCCCATAGGGTGCTGGATGCCCATCACAACCAGCAGTCCCCACTCATGGGGGGGGATGCATATCACTACCAGTACTCACACACACAGGGGGGTGGATGCCTATCACTACCAGTACTCCCCACTCATAGGGGACTGGATGCCCATCACAACCAGCAGTCCCCACTCATGGGGGTGGATGCCTATCACTACCAGTACTCACACACATAGGGGGGTGAATGCCTATCACTACCAGTACTCCCCACTCATAGGGGGTGGATGCCTATCACCAACAGTACACCCTACTCATAAGGGGGGGGTGGCTATCACTCCCACCATCATCCAGCCCATAGGGGGCTGGATGCCCATCACAACCAGCAGTCCCCACTCATGGGGGGATGCCTATCACTACCAGTACTCACACACATAGGGGGGTGGATGCCTATCACTGCCAGTACTCCCCACTCATAGGGGGCTGGATGCCTATAACTAACAGTACACCCTACTCATAGGGGGGGATGGCTATCACTCCCACCATTATCCAGCCCATAGGGGGCTGGATACCCATCACAACCAGCAGTCCCCACTCATGGGGGGGATGCCTATCACTACCAGTACCCACATACATAGGGGTGGATGCCCATCACTACCAGTACTCCCCACCCATAGGGGGGTGGATGCCTATCACCAACAGTACACCCTACTCATAAGGGGGGATGGCTATCACTCCCACCATTATCCAGCCCATAGGGCGCTGGATGCCTATATCACCAGCAGTCCCACACATAGGGGTTGCAGACAAAACACCTCCCCCTACCATCATGGCAAGAATGTGTATTGTGTGTCAACTGCCTGCAACAGTGACACTGAAAGGGAAAACATAATGTCCCTCCCATCACAGTTGTGACCAAAAGGTAAATGTGAGGGTTAAACCCCAAGCAGTTACCGTAACAGTGTCATAATGGGGCTTAACCCCCCCTAACTGCAGTGACCAAAAGGTGAGTGTGGGGTACAAGACTCCAGCATTTCAGGAACATTGTGGTAATGGGGTTTAAAGCCCCCCTCACTAAAGTGGCCAAAAGGTGAGTTTGGGGTTCAGAAATCCAGCTATTTTAGGAACATTGTGGTAATGGGGTTTAAACCCACTCTCACTACAGTGACCAAAAGGTGAGTGTGGGGTTCAGAAATCCAGCTATTTTAGGAACATTGTGGTAATGGGGTTTAAACCCCCCCCTCACTACAGTGCCCAAAAGGTGAGTGTGGGGTTCCAAGACCCAGCATAATAGGAACATTGTGGTAATGGGGTGTAAACCCGCCCTCACAACAGTGGCCAAAAGGTGAGTGTGGGGTTCAGAAATCCAGCATCATAGGAACATTGTGGTAATGGGGTTTAAACCCCCCCCTCACTACAGTGACCAAAAGGTGAGTGTGGTCACAAAAATAGCAGCATCTGCAAACCAGCATGTATGAATCCTGGTCCGAACACCACAAGCAATGTAGTGGCAAAGTAGTGGTTGTGTGCCATCCAAACATAGATATGTCGATGGAAAGATAGTTGTGTATGAAAAAAATACCCTCTGCCATGTGCAGACAAGCATCGCCCATGGGGGCTGACAATGCCCCCAGTGTCCAATTAGACAATGTAAGAAGTGAGCCTCACAATGCATACACACATATCTGCACGAACAGACACACAAACTAAGGACTCCTGTGGAGACTGTAGATGTTAAGTGACCAAGTCCCATACCATGGCAGCAATGGGACATACCAACCATAATGAATGTGCAGACTGATGAGGTAGGAGACCCAGGGACAGTAGGGAAAAACCCCCAAATAACATCCAGCCAATGGCCCACAAAAGCCATACCAATGCATTGGTGCAGATGCACAAACACAAACAGGCAGCCACACACTGCATATCAAACACAACATGTGTGTGTGTGTGTCAGTGTCCCCAGGCTGGTACACAACACATGAGAGGGTGCTGAACTCCAAAGACACATATGTGTACACAGTGCCATACTAAGGTAACACATCAATTGGGCACCCCTCTGTGGGCAACCAGGCAGTGTTAGATGAGTGGGATCACAACAGACTCATGTGACACAAGCTGGGCGGAACAGCAACCAACACAGCAAGAGACAGACCCACTCCATCAGCACCCTCAAGGACCCTACATTATGGTGACAGTAGCCTGTATGACAATGACTCTGTGATGACAAATCTGGATGTTGCCCATACTGTGGAGCACAGTCACCTGTGCACACTGGGTCATGTGTCTTGACAGACCAACTTCCATCACACTTACACAAACACAAATCACTGGGCATGGCCTGTAATACAAGGCCAAAATGTAGGTAGGTGCCTAGCCATGACCCAACTCACATTTTGCTACTCTTAACACCACACACCCTGATCTGCACCAATGTGCATCAGCTAAGCCCACATGGACTGGTGACATTGCACATGCACCTATGACAATCCCAGGGGTGGTGGGGGATCTAAGGTGCACAAAGTCATCACACATGGCCAGTCAACAACCCTGGTGAATGGCTGCCACACTGCACAGTATGCGGTACATGTGCATGATGTGAAATGTATCTGAATCATTGGGATCACTGCCACAGTCCCAGACCAATGACGAACCCAAGGAGACCCACAAAGAACACGTGTTGACACCTTCTAACATTGCAGCTTCGAATCTGAGGAGTGGGAGCAGTCACACACACATACAAGTGACCCAGTCACAGACAGATACCACATAGTGAAAACTACCTGATTGTGGAAACACAAAAGTGCCTTGGGGAATCCTGAATATGTCCCACGTGCGTCTGCCCACATCCCAGGCCCTCAAAACAAACACAGCTAGGGATGACACCCTAATGACCAGTAGTTTGCCATGCACCTACATCCCCGAAAACCCAGGTCAAAGATGTTGGATGAACACAGGACAACTTGGCAAGCATCACAAACAGGAAAATCTGTAGTGAATACAGGCTGTGTATAAGAAGGGAAGGGACCACACAGAGACATGCTCACAGAACATACACCATGGGCTCAGGCAATTCCACTGAATGACACACTGCCATGAGGTGACTCCACTCCTGCGGAAGGTCAGGTGTGCCAAACGTTGTCTGTGCAGGGCCCTGTCATGTCAACATAAAACTTGGTCAGTGAGCCAATAATCACAGCACACTGAAAGCTCCGGTCACATCAGCCTGTGTACAGAAGTGTCTCTTAAGACCTCTGCACATACTCAATACACATGTATAGCAAGTTGCACTGATGACACAGATGACTTGTTCACCATTGATGCGCAAACCTGCATGTCCAGTGGAGATGTGCCCACAGTCAGGAAAATTCTGAATGTGCACAAATGTAAGCCCAACATATGTGCAACAGTGCAAGCCGCTGATGTGAATTTGCGAATAAAAGGTGACAGTCCCTGTGCCAAAATATTGGGAACAGGACACCCTCAAATTGCAGCAAAGGATGACATGGATACATACCGTAATAGGACACATATACCATGGACCACATGGAGTCCCTCACATCACCAAATCAATCATTAGCAACAAAAAAGTATCACAACAGCAACTTCATGACACCCATCAGCAACATCATGTACATTCAATACAAAACGACAAAATCAACAGAAAACAGCTTTATTCAGCTTGCAAAAAAAGAATTTTGTGAACTCTTGAACCATCAAAAGGCCAATGGCCAGTCCATTCCAATAGTCCATTGTGTGTGACATATGACTGGCTGTCGCACATTGCTTGCCTGCACTGCTACAGACAGGGGACATCTCCCCTTGGAGGGGCATACATCGGGGCAGGCCAGGGACCGCAGGGACACGATCAGGGGATAGCAGTATGGGCAGGGGAGGGGTGGTGGGTGCAGGAGTGTCAGTGGCAACTGTAGTGGAGGTGTCTGACACAGTGGACGCCGTCACCACTGCAGTGCCCAAGTCAGAAGGAGTGGACGGGGTCTCCACTGTAGTGCCAATGTCCAAAGGAGTGGTTTGGGGCCCAGATGAAGTGTGCAGGACAGATGGGGGGACACGGTCTCCACAGCAGTCGCAGGAACAGGCAGAGGTTGTGAGGTGGGGGTGGAAGTGCATGTGGCAGGGGGGGAGGGCCTAATCATTCTGGGGATGGTGTACCTGTGCGTGGGTGAACCTGGGGCAGGGTGTGGCGGGGAACCGTTGGAGTGGTGGCCTGGAGGCTGGAGGACGGAGACTGTGTGGTGGAAGTGCAGGATTGTGGTGGGGTCTTGCTCTTCCTGGTCTGGGGGGATTTGCGGGTGGGGGCCTCGGTGTTCCTGCTCCTGGGGGAGGGTGTCCGTGTGGCGGGGGAACTCCCCTCTGTGTGTGGTGACTTCCTCTTCCCCTTGTGAGTTGGATCAGATGGATCTGTGGGGAAGAGCCCAAGGTCACAGAGGAAGAGCTTCTGGGAAGGTGGGGTTGCAGGTGAGGCAAGGGAAGGGGTTTTGGAGGGAGAGGTATCTGAGGACTGCGGAGTGGTTGTGGATGCCTGTCTGGGTGTCTGTGCCCCATCCCCTGTGTGTGTGCTATCAGTCCCCGGAGTGTGCATGCCTGTGTGTCTGGACTTTGGCATGCGTTGCTGTGTGCTGCTTGGGTCTGTTGATGTGCGTGCCTGGGCCTGTGTGAGTGTGCGTTGGGCAGGTAGGGTAGTGGGGATTGTGGATGGGGCAGAGGTAGGAGGGGTGAGGGACTGTTGGAGGAGGGACACTGCTGCCGTCAGTGAGGAGGCCATGGACTGATTGCTCCGCTGTCGGGCAGACATGTTTGCTGAGATGCCCTCCATGAAGGACACCAATTGTGTCAACAGACCGGTGTGAGCATGGAGGACACTCAGCATTGATGTCTGCCTTACATGGAGCTGCTTAAGCAAGTCCACAGACTCCACACTCAGGGCAGCTGGGGAGACAGAGGCAGGGGGTGTGGTGCCTGGACTGAAGGTGACATGCTCCCTGACACGGGAGCCTCCACGGACATCAGGGATGGGAGCATCTGGGAGGGTGGAGATGGTGGTGGTGGCGGGGACAGACATGCTAGCTGTTGTCTGTGGTCTGCTGACACCCGCCTCCACAAGGGAGTCCTCACTGGAGCTGGAGTGTTCCTCAGCTGAGGTGGTTGTAGCTGAGTGTCCCTCAGTGTGGCTCCCCTCACCCTCCGTGCCACTGGGTCCCTCCGCCTCCTCCACAGCAGACCCAGTCTGGCTCTGCGGCTCCTCTTGGTCCGTGGAGCTGTCCCCTCCAGTAGCCGTAGATGATGCTGCAAACAATGATGAAAAACAGATTCACATTAGTCACCTGTATTGACCTGACACATGACTGTATTTTCTGCACATCACAGAGCAAGCCCTGGCATCATATGAGAACCATTGATAACATGACTGACACATATGTGAAGCAGGCACTTGTCAGTCTGCCAGTCAACCATGCCCCTCGTACCCATCCTGGCAATGGACCCATCTGTCTGGTGCATGTAAGATGTCACTAATAATATGTGCAAACATGCCCCACATTGCCAGTTGTCTGATCTGCAAGGATTGTGATTGTAATGTGTTACTACACACATAACCCATCTCCTGCCAGTGACTCAGTACATGTGTCAGGAAATGGGATGGCCAAAGTCATTGTTGACATGATGGATATGCTTCCATCCCCAGACACCATGATGGCCCCATGTCCTGATAGTCAATGCTACAATGCAGTGCATGCAGGACAACTGACAATACTGCAGGATCCAGATTTGCATGTGGCACACCATGCCACAGGGCTGCCTGGCCACTCAGTCAGTACTGGCTCCTGTCACTGGGGCAGTGCATCCAAAAACAACAGTGTGCACTGTGTCACACCCATGTTTTTGCTGGGAATGCAAGCTCTGTAGCTGTCAAGTACACATGTTCCCCCCTGCTACCCACATCATCAAGGATCAGATGGTCCCAGGGTATCCAAATGAGACATTTGAGTTTGTGCTAACACAAATCAGTAAACATGAACACATCACAGGCTGACGGGAACAAAGCAAAGCTGCTTGCACATTAATGTGGAATCCACCATTAGGCACACTCAAGTAATCACACACCTATGTTCTGCCCCATGTGCAGATCCAACAGCCACATATCAGATGGCTGCCCATCCTAAACATTTAAACACTCTTGAAGTCCAAGAAGCTATGCCAATACACAATGACACAGAGGCAGACACCTGATTGCACATTTCACAATGCTCTAAATGTTGGCTGACACCCAGGATTGGGTGGAAAGAGTGTCTCATATGGCCGGAGTTGGCATACCTGTCCTGGTCCATGTGCAACATGTGATTACCAGGAACAGTAGGCATGTGGCAATGCATGTGTTACACTCATGATGTTCATTCCTCAGGGGCCCCAACATTGGTCTTACCTGATGCATGGGTTTGTGGTAAATACCTCAGACACCTATGGTGACCCGGATCAGCAATTAGAACACATATGTGTGGCCCACACAGAGTACATGTCAGATATCTGGCAATGTGCAGACACATGTCAAGCAGTTGCCCCACCCATGAAGCCCAAAACGATGCACCTGTGGCAGATGCTGTTCCCAACATTAACCTTGGCCAACAGCAAGGACACACAACCCAAGTGACACAAGTCACAGACCGAAAGGGCCACACCTGGTTATCAGATGAGAATGGGGCATCACCATATGTAGCCACATGAGTCTTGTCTCAGCAGACAGACGAACTGTGGGAGTGTCACCAGGCTGAAGGAGTGCAAATGGCATGTCAGACATAGTTCACCAAAAAGGCATGAACTTACCCCCTCCTTGCTGCTGTCTGTCCTTCAACTGCCCATCCAGGTCAGGGAAGACCACCGTCAGAATCCTGAGCATGTGTGGGGTCAGTGTCCGTCGTCCGCCCCGTCTGCGTGGAGGCGACAGCTTCAGCTGGACCCTGGCTATCCTCCTGGTCCAGCCACGAAGGTCCTGCCACCTCTTCTGGCAGTGGCGGATGCGGCGTTTGAAAACCCCCACAGATCTAACTGCCCGGACGATGGTCTGCCAAATCTCCTGTTTCTGATGGGCATCAACCTGTGAGGATGACAAAGTAAGACACCATTACTACACATGCAACATGTTTGTCCATCACACAGTTTGACATACATGTCGTCGTCACAAGGGCATATGATGTATGCAGGTAGTGCAACTATGGTCATGGGCAGTTGTCCTGTGTGCAAGCATGCATTAACAACATGAAAACAGTGCCTGGAAATCAAGAACATGGAAATATACACCTTTTCATCACTGTACCTGTACAGAACATGTATCTACACACTTGGAGACTTACAATTACTCAGTGAGCATGCTTGCCCTAGGTGAACACAATGCTAGTAGTGCTAGTCAGACAACATGCACAATTATGAAGGCAGTGGACTGTGCACTCACCTGCTCCCCTGGTTTCCCATACAGCTTGCTGTACTGTGGCAGGAGGCTGTCCAGCAGGGCCTGGTTCTCCTCCTCAGTGAATGCTGGGGCCCTCTCCACAGTACGTGCCATTGCAGGACCCAGAGGATGCAGAGACAGCAGCAGTGGTAGCAGAGATGTAATGCTGTAGCAGGTGGCGCAGGCAAGTGAAGTCTCTGGGGTACAGACAGTCTTATATCTGTGCTGCAGAGGCAGAATCTGTCCCATGCGTCCAAAGTGATAGGTCCGCCACGTTTGCATTTTCTGAAATTGGCCAATCCATTGCATTGCACGCTCCGTACACGCCTTCCGCATCGTTCAAATATTCCCCACCATGACCCCATTCACTTAGATACATTGTTGTAGGGAGCCAACTGAATTTTCAGAACACGAATGTAACAAGTTTCCAATCCGCGTCCGTCTCCATGACATCCAATAGCCAATGCGTGCGCACGGCTTGGCCCATAGGTGTCCGACGCGTCTTATGAAAACTCACACGCACCCATCACCATTACAGCCAAAAGCCAATGCGTGCGCACGGCTTGGTCCGTGAGTGTGCGACGCGTCTCTTGTTAGCTCACACGCGTATGTCACCATTACGGCCAGAAGCCAATGCGTGCCACCCACAATATCTTGGCAGGGACTCCGGTGCCCTACAACAAACATACAGCCTGTCACACAGTATATGAAATGACATTTCAGGCCTCATGACATGTGTGGGTACATGGCTCCACATTTCATGTTGGACGGGGTACTTAGTGGCACACACTCCCAGGGTGTGCCATGTTTAATGGGGACAAAAACCATTGTGTGTGAGGCACATCACTACTGTGAGTGCCAACTTCCCAGATCAAACCCTGAGCCCTGTACACAGTACAAGGTGCACATTGTGTGATGACATGTTACATACACCCTGACTCATAGGTGAAATGGACTGTGTGTCACAGGGTGTCCCAGAGCTAGCATTGTGGGGTTGATCCAGAGTATGTGCGTATTGTGCTACACACATGTCTCTGATTGTATGTGGTAGATGTCAATTGTTTACAACATCCATGTGATTTGACCATGTGAGTTGCTGTTGTGTCTGTGTGTCACAGACATCCATGTATGCCGTGCTAACAAATCTGGTAGCACATCATGTGTGTTTCATGGGTGTGTTGTTACGTGTACATCAGACGCTACATCATGACAGTGTCCTTGTGGCGCCACATGATCCTTGTGTGTGTGACAGACAAAGCACCTGTGATGTGGGGAACACATCTATCCTTACTAGTCACTGGGGTGTGTGTTTGGTATGTGACATTTGTGCAGGTGCACTGTGACAGACCCCATAGATTGTTCACAGCACAGCATTGCACTTGTTGTGTAACCATGTTGAGCTGAGATGTCAGGTGAGGGGCACATATCCGACATATGTGTCCATGCCCAACAGCACACACATCAAGTAATTGTGTCTTGCTATGATGTAGCATGTGTATTTAGCATGGTCATTGCCACACATGTAGGGGAACTGACAATCTTTCTCTGCTCACCTATGTACTGCAGGAGACCAGCTGTCCATAGACCGTTCCCAGACCTTGCAACCATGGCTGAACGTGACTGCATCCGACGGTACCGCTTCACCAGACCACTAATTGAGGAGTTGGCGGAGCAGTTGGCCCCACATTTACAACCTGGCCGGACATATCCATCAGCGCTGACCCCCAAGGTGAAGGTGATGGCAGCCCTACACTTCTTTGCCACCGGTACCTTCCAGCACACTGTGGCTTCTGCTGGTGGGATGTCACAGACCATGTTCAGCCGTGTGCTTCGCGATGTTTTGGAGGCGATGTTGCATTTCCTTAACCGATACATCCAATTCCCAACCCCAGGACAATTCACTGCCATAAAGAGTGACTTTTATGCACTGGGGAGGATGCCACATGTCATAGGCTCCATAGATGGGACACATGTGGCTTTGGTCCCACCACATGCACATGAGCAGACATACCGGAACAGAAAACATTTCCACTCCATCAATGCCCTGGTGGTATGTCTGCCGGACATGACAATTTCACATGTGTGTGCCCGTTTCCCTGGTTCAGCACACGACGCTTACATCATGCGGACTAGTCGGATCCCAACAATGATGTCACGGCTGCAGAACCAGCGTGCCTGGCTTGTCGGTGTGTAATATCTGTTTCCCTAGTGTGTTTTTGGTAAATCTTTTTTCTAACTCTTTTCAGACCCATTAAATGTTTGTTTTTTTGTATGTAGGTGACTCAGGATACCCAAACATGCTGTGGTTGCTGACACCCCTCAGGAACCCTGTGACACCGGCGGAGATACGTTACAATGAGGCACATGGGTGGACCAGGAGAGTGATTGAGCGGACATTTGGGTTGCTGAAAAGCATATTCCGCTGCCTGGACAGGACTGGAGGGGCCCTCCCATATGCCTCTGAGAAGGTGTGCAAAATAATAATTGTGTGCTGCATGCTACACAACCTGGCAGTGAGGGAGGAGTTGGCTCTCATCCAGGATGATGATGACCAACAGCCACCAGCCGTGGAGGATCCTGCTCTGGGTCATGTTGCCAGTGATGATGAGGGTGAGGGGGATGTTCGGACACAGCTCATCAACAACTTTTTCATATGATTGTGAGTATACAGTGATGTGTTGTCTACGCTTTGTTATGGCCTGATATGTGTAGGTGGTGCAATGTTACTGCACATGTGTGGCTGTGTGCTACTTGACAGGATGCTTGCAGTGATGTGTCCTCTAAGTTAGTATGTACACCCAAACAGTGTTGACATGATTACTAGGTTGTGTTCACGTATCTTGAGATTTCTGTTTGGCATGTGTATTGCAGATGTATGCTGTTATTTTGTGATGTTAATGGTGTTGTATGTCTGTCCTTCACAGGGTCCTTTGGCTGTAGTTTGGTCACGTGTGACCCCCGGAACAAGGATTACTGTTACAGAGTGCAAGTAGTCATTGTCGAACCGATGATGTGCCACACACCCCAGGACTTTCATTGTTTACCACTTGGTTACTTTGTGCTCGCTGTCACGTGGGGTTACCTTCCATATGTTGTGGAGTTCACATGTGGTGATTGTGTATTAAACATGTGCGTCACTTTGGACTGTGCTTTGTCTGTGTCCACACATCCAACAATCAATTCCATACTGTACCTGTGGGCTGATTGCCACTGACTCAGGATGGGTGTTGTGTATGTGCATTCCACTGTATTATCAGTACACAAGAGTGTAGGCGATGAGTTAGATGGCCATGGTAAGTATGTGTTGTGTTGACGTAGTGGTGTGTCTCCCTCATATGTGTCACATCACCATGACTCACATAACTGTGTTTGCATTTCTGTAGTAGTTTTCATGCACAGTATACTTTTAGCAGGTCCTCATCTCCATGACACACACCAAGTTAAAGTCACAACAGAAGCAATTTTTGTGTGATTGTGAATTTATTCACATGCATGTGTTAGAATAGTATACGTAAATGAAAGTGCTGTACAGTGCGATAGGAATCCAAAGTTCACAGAGGAGTTGGTAGTGTTGGTAGATGAAATTTCAAGAGTTAAATCCACAGTCAGTTGTGACATTGGTCCAACTTAGACCCTCCATCACATGTGTGGGAGTTTAGCGACAGTCAACAAGGTGAACGCTTTGCACACAATGGAGGATGTCTGGAACAGGTATTCACTTCCTGGGGGGTATGCGTGGACATTGGCCTCTCACTTGTCCTTCTTCGGACGACCCCTCTTCTTCTTTTCAGGGGGACCCTCAGGTGCAGGCTGCTGACGTTCTGGGGACTCTCCACTAGAGTCCGCATCCCTCCCTGTGGCAGTTGCAGATGTAGTGGCAACAGATGTAGTGGGCACACAGGGAGGTGTGGTCATGTTGTCAGATATCTTGCGGAGGCATGTTAGTATGTCCCTATGCACGGCCGTGAGTTCATCGAGTTTGTCCATTTTGGACTCCATTATGGACATGTGTGAGTCCGATCTGGCATGATGGGCAGCCTGCTGTTGTTTTATGTCCCTGAGGATCCCCACTACCTGGCCAAAGCCTCCGGTGCTTTCCTGGTACGCATCTATGATGCGTCCCAACTGTGGATCATCCTGCACTCCAGCACCATCTGCAGGCCGTGGTTTCAGCCTGCCCCCCCTCACACCACCCCTGCCCACACGGGCAGGACCTGCCGTGGCAGTCACAGACGACACTGGGCCCCCTTATATGTTGGCACTGGTGGTGTTGTTCCTCACCTCCAGGGTGCCCTGTGGAGCTGTGCGGTCGGTGTTCTGTTGCCTTGGTCTGTCCGTGTCGGCAGCGGTCATTGGTGTGTCTGCAGATGTGGCAGGAGTGGTGGCAGGGGGTGCTGATGTTACAGCTGCTGGGGCTGGACGCAGAGCCACACCGGAGGGGCCAGCTCGTTTGTCGTCATCCGAGGAGGACTGTGAGACATCCACACCAGAGAGCTCAGGGTCGACCAGAGTCTGGGCCTGGGATCCTTCTTCGGTCCCTGCAGTGTCCCCAGCATCCCCTGTGGGTGGAAGAGACACACAATGTATGTTGTGGTTCAGCACACATCAACAGATCACACACATTACAGTTGCTACTGTACTTCATGATGAGTGTATGTACATTGCATTGTCCTCCATTGTCACAGACAGAGGTCTATATTGCTTGAGCACATTGTAATGGCAACCTGATGCGTTTTGATGGGCAGTTGGAGCTGTGTGCGTGGTCAGCTCATGTTTTGATTCAAGTACTGTACATGGACATTGCTGCTCAAGTGCTATCCCGTGCCTGACACAGGTGTGTTTACCTTATCATCATTTGTGCTTTGACAAGGACATACGTGCACTTCCTCTTACGATGTGTTCCAAGATTGGGGCATGTGTGCTGGCCTTTGTGCATGTTTATTTGAGTCACATTGGTGTGTCGGAACAACATGGTCACAGTCCGGTATGTCTGGAATCTCTTGTGAGCTACCATATTGATGTACGTGTTCCTGGTTTACATCTCGTTGCACACATGTGATGGTGTTACCATAGCAAATGATGTTGCTGCTGAGCTTTGTACGTGATAACGTCATTTATCTTGTCAGTGTCCTCCATGGGAAGAGGAGTCAACCAAGGCAGCCCTCTTGATTTTCAATGCTCATGGCAGTGAGGGCCAGAGGTTTGTGTGTTTGGGTTATGCTGCTGTGAGTTGTGTGGCTCCTCCTACCCAGTCCAGGTTACTCCTTCTGTTGCAAGTGTCAATGACAGTAAGGGGAGTGTTGTGTCAAGGATGCTGATGACGCTGCATGATGTAGGAGTGGGATGCAGCTCACAACAGCACCTTGTGTACATGACACCATGCAACAGTGTCAGCCATTTTGCTGTGGCCATTACATTCACTGTCATATGTCCCCTGTCAATGATGTGTATGTAGCTTTGTGTGTGTGTTTTGATATGTGCTATGTCTGCATCTCCCCAATTGTCATGTAACCCACACACCTTCACAGCCAGGCCAGGGGGCACCCCTGGGACACTGCTTCCCCAGACAGTGAGTGGGAACATACAGTTGTGGTGGCTGTGGTTCTGATCCTGTTTGTGGGGGCCAGTGCCTATGTGTGACTTGCAGCCAATTCATACATCAGGCCCATGTGTCAGCCATCTTGTCAGTCTCTCCACTCCCTGTGAGGTGAGCATGGTTCAGGGTGGGCTTGATGGGCCATGTGGGAGGGGGACTGTTGGCTGTGACTGCAACTCCCATCATGCTTTTGGCTACACCCATCTTCTCAGCATACCCAGCCTCCCTTCCTGTGACTTAGCTTCCCTGTGAGGTGGTGTAACAGTGCTGGCAAGATGGCTGACAGTGGTGTCATGTTGTTTGTTTGGGCAGCACTCCCGCCAGGGCCTAGTGATGCCCACAGCAGAGGCCAGTGTCAGCCATCTTGTCAGTCTCTTTCTACTCCCTGTGACGTGAGCATGGTTCAGGGTGGGCTTGATGGGCCATGTGGGAGGGGGACTGTTGGCTGTGACTGCAACTCCCATCATGCTTTTGGCTACACCCACCTTCCCAGCATACCCAGCCTCCCTTCCTGTGACTCAGCTTCCCTGTGAGGTGGTGTAACAGTGCTGGCAAGATGGCTGGCAGTGGTGTCCTGTTGTTTGTTTGGGCAGCACTCCCACCAGGGCCTAGTGCTCCCCACAACAGAGGCCAGTGTCAGACATCTTGTCAGTCTCTCCACTCCCTGTGAGGTGAGCATGGTTCAGGGTGGGCTTGATGGGCCATGTGGGAGGGGGACCGTTGGCTGTGAGTGCAACTCCCATCATGCTTTTGGCTACACCCACCTTCCCAGCATACCCAGCCTCCCTTCCTGTGACTCAGCTTCCCTGTGAGGTGGTGTAACAGTGCTGGCAAGATGGCTGACAGTGGTGTCCTGTTGTTTGTTTGGGCAGCACTCCCACCACGGCCTAGTGCTCCCCACAGCAGAGCCCAGTGTCAGCCATCTTGTCAGTCTCTTTCCACTCCCTGTGAGGTGAGCATGGTTCAGGGTGGGCTTGATGGGCCATGTGGGAGGGGGACTGTTGGCTGTGAGTGCAACTCCCATCATGCTTTTGGCTACACCCACCTTCCCAGCATACCCAGCCTCCCTTCCTGTGACTCAGCTTCCCTGTGAGGTGGTGTTACAGTGCTGGCAAAATGGCTGACAGTGGTGTCCTGTTGTTTGTTTGGGCAGCACTCCCACCAGGGCCTAGTGCTCCCCACAGCAGAGCCCAGTGTCAGCCATCTTGTCAGTCTCTTTCCACTCCCTGTGAGGTGAGCATGGTTCAGGGTGGGCTTGATGGGCCATGTGGGAGGGGGACTGTTGGCTGTGGCTGCAACTCCCATCATGCTTTTGGCTACACCCACCTTCCCAGCATACCCAGCCTCCCTTCCTGTGACTCAGCTTCCCTGTGAGGTGGTGTGACAGTGCTGGCAAGAAGGCTGAGAGTGTTTGTTGGTGTTTTGGCCCAATGCCTTGCTGTATTTGTTAGTAAGTTTGTCCATGTTATGACATGGTTCCATTTTACTATGAGATTGCAGGTATTGTGTTTATCTAAGTGGCATACGCATTGCAGGATGATTAGCTTTCGGTTGCTATGGCTTTGCAAACAGATATCAGTTTCACTGTTCCCTAGACAGTGAAGTCTGTGTGGGTATTGCCTCGCAATATTGGCTAGCTGGTTGTGTACTCACCAGGCTCTGGTATTCCTGTTAATCCATGGATGCCCTCCGGTGGAAGGATGGCCCGCACCTTCTCCTCCCAGGAAGTGAAGTACGTTGGTTTTGCAGGAGAGCCACCACCAGTCCGCTGGCTCAGGGCGTGGTCTCTGGTGATCAGCTTCTTGACTCTCCTTCGCACATCGTAGTACCTGTTCTTGATATCCTCCATTGTGCGCAGGCAAGGTGCTTGTGCATTCACCTTGTCGACAATCTTCTCCCACATCTTTGTTTTCTGTGACATGGGGGTCTGTTAGACCAATGTTCCAAATAAATGTGGCTCTACTCTGAGGATTTCATCAACCAGAACTTCCAACTGACTATCGGTGAACTTTGGATTTTTCTTTGGGGGCATGGTGATGGGTGATTGTGGAGATTGATGTGTGTGTGAGGCTGAAAGTGAGGGTGGGTGGGTGTCAGTTTATCTGGGTGTTTGCAAGTGTGTTTTTGGGAGGTGCAAATGGTGTGAAGGTTGTGTGGTGGGTGAGTTGTGAGTGTGTCTCTGAGTGCAGGTTGGTGGTGTTCTCTGCTGTCATATGTGTGGAATTTGCAAAGGATCATGGTCGGCATTTTGGACCTTTATGTAGGTGGAGTTGTGGGTGTGTCTTTGTTCAATTTTTTTTATTTATTGACTTTGTCAATGCTTGTTTGCTCTTTTTCAGTTTGTTTCTATGCTATTTTGGGGGACATGACGGACACGTTCAGTTGTCCGGGACGGACGCTTACAGCGGCATTTGCGGGCTAATCCGAGTGTGTCACACTCACATTTTGCTATGTTTCAGCATTCGCGTACGCGTCGGTCGCAACTGGATATTTTACGTAGTAAAAACAAAAATATCATGAGGGGGAGTGAAGAGGAAAAAGGTAGAATCGTCCTCCTCTCAGTATCGCAATTCAACAAAGAGATTCTACTACAAAAACATATAAACGCACGTAAGTGTGTGCTTAATCTTACTTGCGGTGTTTTTAAAAAACGGTGGTGATTAGAAAAAAGGAATACCTTCTCATGTTTGTAGGAAGGACAGTGTTCAAAAAGTTGTAAAATACCCCTCACACACTGAAACCTGATTCAGTGTCATGCTTCATCATTGGGGTCTTCCCGCCACTCTATGGGACGGGGCATGCTACTACCTACGAGGACGCGGGAGCACTTACTTTAGTGATTAGTGTATATGTGTAGTGCGTGGGATCGTGAAATATAAATATATGTGATGGTTTAAAAATTCCCTGGCTAGTGGAAAAGAATACACTTTATTAGCTTCCCTAGCTGAGAATGGTAAAAAAGGGGGGAAAAAAGTAGATGGTGTACTATAATGGGTCACTTTCTACAAGGTCGACATGTTTCAGAAGCCATCCCCTAGGCTTTCTTCTTCAGGACCGAAACGATCCCTATAACGCCTCACTGGGCTGTATAAATGTACATAGGCCTACTGATCACAAGTACTCTTCTCTGCGCCCCAATTGCGCATTTAAAAATTATATCATTAGTATATCCTATGAAAAAGAGAACAAGGTGGATAAATAGTTGCTTGTATCATTTATCACTTTGTATATTCACATCACCATCATGTGTAAAGGAAAAAACTTATCATCACTGTGATATATTTTTCTCACCCTGATATGGGTGTTTTTTACTCATATATCAATTGCTACAACACTCCTGATAGTATTAGTACCCAGTTTTACATGCATTCAGAACTTTCAAACATCCAGATGGGTGGTAAAAAGTTTTTTAATGTTTTTTATTTTAAAGCATTCATTCATTCATACACTGTTTTTAAACATTCATACATTCATACATTCATATTTACAAAAGTAAAATAATTTAGAATTGTCCTAGTTCTGTGAAAAAGCGCATGTGCCTTCGTTTTTCTTGCCTAGCGCTTTAGAATGGTAAGTTTTCAGCATGTATGTGCATTCACTCACTTATAAATAAGTGCTCCCCTAGCATGCAGTTAAACATGGGATTCAAAATCCAAGCTCTCAGAGAGACGTGCCGTTAAAGATGTTTATATATACATACATTCGTATATTAATGTGTCCTCTCCATGAGATGTCACGAGGGGTATAGGGGCGCCTTCATACAGACACTGTAGATTTTAGGAAAACAGATTGAAAAAGCCAAGTTCATACTAAAGTAGTTATTTTCTTTATGCTGAATGTGATTTCTCGGGTCTTTTAAAGACACGCCCTTGTCTTACTTACATGCTGCCGGCTGCTAGAACACCTGGGAATACCTTCTCGTGGCTCTCCGGGAACAGAATGATGTGTTCACAAGCCCGGTTTATAAAGGGTGTGCCTTGCTTAGAAATGCCCTCGATTAGATGCAGCTGGTGTTACGACAACTAGACTGAGAAGAAACAAAAATGGCCGCCACTGAATGGCACAAAAAGGAGCTATATTCAGGTCCACTTCCTGTTTGAAGTTTTTGATGAAAAATTCTGGGATCCTTCTTTTTCGTGTTACGATGATTAAAAAACTGGCAGGGACGCCCCAAAAAATTTAAAAAAAATTATATATTTATATTGAGATATTTGAAAAATATGAATATATATATATATATATAATGGCGGAACTTATGAATATTCTAATAGGCTGTTTTCAAGTGGATTCACTAGGTCGATTACAGACCGGTCATTTGCAAAAGCATGTATAGGTGTGCCTTAGGTTACAGATTTTGCCATATGGCAGGTTCTCAATTTGTTATGTAGTGTATATTTGTAGTATCCTCAATGTCAGAGCAGATTCCAAGGAATATCATCATTTAACCCTCTTTCATTGGTTCTCAGACGGAACACCCAACGCTGTTCCTTTTCAAATAAATACCTTTCATTATCGATTTGTTCGATTATCGTCCAAGAGAGATCCTCCCATTTATGACCTTTTTCCCAAAAATGAGCTGCCATTTTTGTTGTGCTTTTTTACATTTTATGTTGCTTTTGTGTTCGCCTATCCTTAGTTTCACTGGGCGTGTGGTCATTCCTACGTACTCCAAGAGGCAAGGGCAGGAAATAAGGTAAACCACATTTTTGAGTTACATGTTGTAAACCTCCTTTGGTCCCATCTGGTTCCATCTTGGAACCATATCTCTTTGCTCTTCTTTGTTAGTTTACATGCATGACACATGCCACAGGGATAATGGCCAGAGACCGGTGGCAATAGGCTAGTTTGTGTGCTGTGTCCATCTTTTGTCTCTTTTGGTCTGGTGTGTACGACAAAATCTCGGATACTCTTCGCTCTTTTGTGTGAGAAGATAGGTTTTGGTAAATTGATGCCTCCACTATTGAGGATTCGCCAATGTTTGTTTACAATTTTTGTAATCCCATTGGAATTGGTGTTGAAGGTTGTTATGCACACTGGGCGGTTTTCCTCTTCCTTGTGGATTTTTGGTTCTAAAAGGCCTTCTCTGCTGTTGTTACGCGCCCTTTTGTATGCTTTATCAATCACTTTTTTAGGGTATTGACGTGTCTCCAATTTCTTTTTCAGGTCATTAGATTGTTTTTTGAAATCCTCAATTTCCGTGCAATTTCTTCTAAGCCGGAGAAATTGCCCATAGGGGAGATTGTCGCGGAGATGTCGGGGGTGGAAGCTGTTATACAGTAAAAGACAGTTTTTAGAGGTCTCTTTGAAATAGGTGGTAGTTGTCAATTTTCCGTCTGTTGCATAAATATTTAGATCAAGGAAAACTAATTTTTCATTTGAGATGGTACTTGTGAAATTCAAAAATTCATCTTGGCAGTTCAGCCATGTCAAGAAACGTTTTGCGGTCGTCTCATCTCCCTCCCAGATGATCAATATGTCGTCTATGTATCGTTTCCATACATGCATATGGTCACGGAATGGGTTTCTGGGATTCAAGATTCTTTGTTTCTCTAGTTGATGGACATAGAGACCAGCTATACTGGGAGCAAAGGTGCTCCCCATGCTGGTCCCATGTTTTTGCAGGTAAATTGTATCCTGGTACTCAAAAAAGTTCTCTTTGAGTGCCAATTGACAGCACTCCATGACCATATTTCTTGGTGTTTGGTAATCCCAATCAGTATCAAAAAGGACGTCTTCTATGATATTCAAAGTCTCATTGTGGGGAAGGCTTGTATATAAGCTCTCCACATCGCAGCTTATCAATAGTTCTCTTTCAGGATTGAAAGGTAGACCTTCTAGCAGTTGTAGGACGTCTTTAGTATCTTTTAGGTACGTAGATGTTTGTTGTACTAGCGGCCAGAGGAAAGCGTCTGCAAATTTTGAGACCGGTTCCAGGATTGACCCAATCCCAGATACTATTGGGCGGCCCGGCGGTGAGATCTGGTTTTTGTGAATTTTAGGTATAGTGTATAGATAGGGTGTTTTTGGTGAACTTGTGGTTAAAAATCACCTTCCTTTTTGGTTATCCACCCATGTGATCGTGCCTCTTCCACCATGCTTGCTATTTTTACTCTTATTTTTCGGTGGGGTCTTGGTTGAGGATTTCATAGTTCCTTTCATCCCGAAGGAGACGTTTGCACTCTTGGTCGTATTTTTTGGCAGATTGTATTACAATGGCCCCTCCTTTGTCTGCTGGTTTTATTACCAATTCAGTATTGTTCGCTAGTTCTCTGAGAGCCTCGTTTTCTTCTCTGGTTGTGTTGTGAAAGACTTTCTTGGTTTCTGAATCCATTTTCTCTAGGTCTTTCATCACAGCCTTTTCAAGGCGAGCAGTTCTACTGGTAGGTTGGCCTCAGGTGGGGTGAAGGTAGATTTTGGTCTTAACCTTGTGTCCCCATCTTGCTGGTCATCTCTTTGTTTGTCTTTGAAAAAGATTTGCAATTTGAGTCTCCTCATGAATTCCTTCATCTCTTTGCATAATTGGAAATTGTCCAATTTAGCTGTGGGCACAAAGCCTAGTCCCTTTTCCAGGACTTTGATCTGTGCTGATGTTAAAATGTGATCCGAGAGGTTCACCACCAGATTCATTTCTTGCTGGTTGAAGCCCCTGTCATGCTTCTCGTTGCCATCCGAATTTGTTCTTCGTTTTGTGGGGCCCAGTGGACATTGTTCCCTATCCGGTTTTTTCCTCTGTTTCTCCCTTGGCGTAGCCCTAAAAAATGTGGCTGTTCATAGTAGGGATGGTCTTGCGCGGGGTAAACCATCACATATATTTATATTTCACGATCCCACGCACTACACATATACACTAATCACTAAAGTAAGTGCTCCCGCGTCCACGTAGGTAGTAGCACGCCCCGTCCCATAGAGGGGCGGGAAGACCCCAATGATGAAGCATGACACTGAATCAGGTTTCAGTGTGTGAGGGGTATTTTACAACTTTTTGAACACTGTCCTTCCTACAAACATGAGAAGGTATTCCTTTTTTCTAATCACCACCGTTTTTTAAAAACACCGCAAGTAAGATTAAGCAGACACTTACGTGCGTTTATATGTTTTTGTAGTAGAATCTCTTTGTTGAATTGTTATTTTACGTGGTAGTCAGTATGTCCCGTAAGTTTCGGTCTTGCGACTTGTGCTCCGTGCGAGTCATTATTATTTCACATGCATTGCATCGTACTGTGCCGGAGGTACAGCGCGTCTACGTGTCGGTCGGACCCATTCCCAGTCCGTGTCGTTCGGAATGGTTCCCGGTCAGTTTATGGCAGAATCACGATTTTCCGTCCGTGTCGGTCGTGCGGATTGTGCTCCGTGCGGGTCGTTTGTGATTTACTAGACTTGCATCGTACTCGACCGGTCGTACAGCGCCGGTACGTGTCAGTCGGACTCCAGTCCCGGTTCGTGTTGGTCGGTACGGTTTCCAACCGAGATCGGAATCGGGCCCTTAGTGTAGTAATTACTTGTCAGCATAGTAAAAAATTAGCCAATGCTTTAAACTACCCAGAAGCAATTAACTTAGAGCTGTGCCTGTCAGTGTGTGTAACTGGCAGGCAATGTGACGAAAATTATTGAAGCTGTGCCTATCAGCGTGTATAACTGGCAGGCAATGGCACGAAAATTGTTGAAGCTGTGCCTATCAGCGTGTGTAACTGGCAGGCAATGCAACGCAAATTGGCTGCCTTGTCCTTGTATCCTTTAATGTTGAAGCTGTGCCTGTCAGCGTATAATAAGGAAAATGCAGACACGGCTTGTAGATCGTAATCATCGCTGCACGTTGGGCGGTAGCTAGGCAATGCGCAGCGTCCTTCTTTGCTTCCGTGAAAGACATAGGGTGCGTCACTCTGCTGGCGTTCTCCAGTATGCGTAATACACTCTTCTGAGCCAAACCCAAGATGGCCACCTGGAAACGTGGCCTGACGCGCTGACGTCACTACACGACCCCCTTCGACCCAAAACTCGCGCTGAATCACAATTATCTGCGCGCGCCGAGCAAGTAGCAACAGCAACCTCCAGACTTGGCAGAAAATAAGAAAATTCCCTACCGGAGGCTCACGGCTGTTCCAGGAACATGTCCACGAAATTGCGGCATAAACAGAGGTTCGGGCTGGAACTACTGGATCAAGTCACCCAGAACACGGTAAAATAGGTGAGCGCTGTCTTCTTCCATACTCCGATCGTCGCCAATTCATGTAGAAACTGCTCAGGACACGAAGTGGGTAGCAGAAGAAGATTTAATTCATAAGAAGACAGCTTAGATATCCACCTTCTAGGAAACCATCGGTGCACACCAACCGAAGCTACCGAATGGCCCCAAAGGAATCTCCACCCAGCATTCCTATTCCACATTCCAATGACTAGAACACTACAGTATGCACACTTCACCATAACCCCTAGACATTGTGTCACCACCAGGTATGGGCCGCTCTCCTTCAAAGTGGTGAGGAGGGCCAGGCTTCACAGGAAGACACTAGCCACTGGCTCGATCTAATAGTCTTCCAACCTTCTCTTACAGATTCCTATAGCCATGCCCATCATAAGAGGCCTCCTTCTCTTCCTCCTATAGGCTCAACCACAAATCTCTTTCAATCTTCCAGAGCATTCTAAGTCTTCCCGATTTTAGATACATGAATGCATATAGCTGGCAAATCACAAGCTTACCATATGCCAGACCCTCTACACAATTGCAATCAACTTTCAATCCATTGATAGGGCAAACCTGCAGTTAACGCCCATTGGCACCTTACCTGACCTACATAGAGCAGGTTGATCCTCTGAATGATCTGTTTCACTCTTGAGGCCAAATGACAGTACACACCTATCAATTCACATCGTATCAAGGTATACTGAAATGGCAACTGATTTAAAACATTTTGGAAAGGTGGAAACAGTGGTTTAAGAGCCCAGAGAGTAATGGCAGAACAATTTTGGGTAGTTCAGAGGGGACATGATTTCAGAACCAAATGGGTGGAAAAGGGCGCAGGAGGAGCCTGTATATAAGAGTATGACAGTTGACATCGCTGGTATCTAAAGGATCCTAAAAACTGGCTGCTTTTTCAATCTTGAGGGTTATTTCTTTGCTGTACTTTGCAATGTACAGCAAAGTGGAACCACAATGCATAAATATGATAGGCATGTTTGTTTCTCTTTTATGTATTCAACTGCTGCTTGTTTCTTTTGCACCTAATTGGAATACACACTTCTGCAGACTCTATACCAAGTTGAGTTTGCACCTAAATGTGTTTGTGCATATAAATGTGATTGTTTTCCACCTAAAAGTGGTTTTACACAGCTGCAGATGTTTCAGCAAGTATGATTTTGTACCTACAAGTAATTTTGCACTTTAATGTGTATTTTGAATAGAAGAAAAGAGTTTTCACACTCCTGCTAAGGTTATATAAAGTAGGGCTTTGCACCTAAATGTGACTTTGCACCTAAAATTGATGACTCTGTAATGTGTTTTTGCACCTATATGCAATATTTGCTCTTACAGGTGTGTCCATGCTCCTATTGATTTGTACCAAGGACAATGTTGCACCGAAATGTGAATGAATTAATGAATATCTTTATTCGGTTTTTCAGGAAAATCATAAAAGCATACAATATAGCAGATAATGAAAATGCCTATCAGCAAAATACAACAATTCAAATACTTCTAAAAAACCACAAAATACATTAATAAAACATTAGAAATCTGCATAAGATTAAATAACAGACTAATTATACACAACATAAGACACCACAGTCACAAAAAATCCTCGCCAATGAATGACCCCAGATAAAAACAAATCAAATAAAAACAAGTAATGAGGGAATTTAACAGCTGCAGAAAAAGTAAGGCAGGCCTCACTTTTGTAAAGTTCATAGGTCGGAGGAGTGGGTGAATAAATGTATGCTTAAGATGGCTAAAAATTGGACAAACCATGACGATATGAAATGTATCAGGAATGGATATAGCATCACAAATACTGGCCGGGAGTTCTGAAATTTTACACCAAGATCCTTCGGGCAACAGGAGATGAAGAAAAAGATTAAATCTAAATTAGGTTTATAATCCGCGATGAAAGTTAGACATCTTCAAACCCAGATAAGGTTCCCCTCATGAACTGATTTTATCATTACAAAATGACAAACAGAACGCTTTAAGAGGGTCCTAGCCTCTCGGTCTGCAGCAACCATGTCATGGAAAGCCTTTTTAAGCCATGGTATGTCCCTCCTAACTATAGCTTCCGGGTGCGTAAACAACTCAGGGTGACCCAATGACTTAAAGATCTGCCTAACATAGGCAAACCAGGGGATGCTCAACCTGCCACCCAGGGCCAAGTAGCCTTGTATAATGATCCTATTCAGAGATAGGTCCTCCTTGAGCCAAATAGATAGCCAGAGTAGCAAAAGGTGAAGTCTAATCAAATTTGAGATATAACCCATGCCCACTTCCTGATGCAGAATCTCAGAAGCAGTGTGTTAGAACTGGCATCTTTTGGCGTGTTTCCCCTGACTTTTTGCTTTCCGACCTCCTGGTTTTTACTCTGTTTTTCCTGGTTTAATGTCTCTGCGTACTTTCTCACTGCTGATCAGTGTTAAAGTGCAAGTGCTCCTATTGTAAATTGTATTATGGATTGGTGTTTCCATAATTGGCATATTTGATTTACAGGTAAGTCCCTAGTAAAGTGCACTGAGGGTACCAGGGCTTGTAAATCAAATGCTGCTAGTGGTCCTGCAGCAATGATAGCGCCACCCACACAAGCAGCCTTTCAAAGGATTCTCAGATCTGCCACTGCATTGTCTGCGCGCAGTTTCTACTGCCATATCGACATGGCAAGTACAACCACTTGCCAAGTCCTAACCTTCCCTTTTATTACATGTAAGTCACCACTAAGGTAGGCCCAAGGTACCCCTATGGGCAGGGTGCAGGGTAGGACATGTAATGGTGTGGGTGACATGTCCTGATAGTGAAATACAGTGTATTTCGTTTTTCACTATTGAAAGGCTATCGGTCCCATAGGATAGAATGAGAGATACTTTGTAACCTCTTACAAGTATAACTTCCAATTGGGACAAGATAGAGAAATGGAGTTTAGTATGCCTGAACTCAGAATGTAAAAAAGCATCTTTTAGTAAAGATGATTTTTATGTTGCATGTTTGAAAATACCACTTTTAGAAAGTATGTATTTTCTTGCTTAACCATCCTATGTGCCTCTGCTGGGTTGTGGATTGACTGCCTGGCTTTGGAGTGAAAGGGGCAGGGGATGTGCATTCACTGTAGACAGCCACTGGGGGGTTGAGGTATGTCCTGCCTTTCCTGGGTGAGTCAGGGCTGGGCTGAATAGACCTGGGCTGCATTTAGAGTAGTGGGAGGAGATTTCCTTGCACCTGAGTAGGCCTGGTCTGCCTTGGACAATGCTGTCTTCACCCCCTGCTGGGAAGCTGGGCCAGAGAGGACAGAACTGGTTAGGACTGAGCACAGACACTCTCTGCCACAAGAGAACAAAGGGAAATGTGTTATAAATATGGGGGCCCAGACCCAAGAACTTTAGAACTCTCTGGGATCAAGGAACATGCCAAGAAGAAGAGCTGAAAGAGCTGCCAGGAGGAGTACTGCCCATCTGCTGTTTTGTTGCTTTACTGGGTTTGTGCTGCAGTTGCTGCTTCTGCCTTGAGCAGTAGAAGGACTGGACTGAACTTTCTTCACTTGTTGCTGTGTATCTCCAAGGGCTTGAGATGGAGCTTACCTCCTGTTCACGAAGTCTCAGGGACAGCAAAGACTTCACTTTACTCTGGATACCACCTATAGGACCGCATGTCTCAGTTGACACAGAAGGAAAACGTAACCGGACACCGCCAACAAGACCGCTGGCGGTTCCAATCACCTGAAGGCACCGCGGAGGGCATGCTGCACTTCACACCACAACCCTGGTCTCACCGACGACTACGACCGCCGCCGCCACCTAGCCGCTGCTTGCACCGTGACCTTTGGGCACCACACTCCTCACCGCCTTGCTTCACTCCGCTACCCTGGCCTCACGGACGACACCGTTGCCAGCTGACATCGCCGCCGTGGTCTGCACTATGGTCTGGGGGCACCGCTCGTAAGCTACACGCAGCACCACCCTGACCCACGCCTCAGCCCACCAACGCCAGCCCCATCAACCGCTGATCCTCGACAGCCGCCAAAGCTTGCACCAAGACGGTCAGCACCGCAACGAACACCTTCCCGCTTTGCACCACAGCCCTGGTCTCACCGAAGCTGCTGGACGACTGCCACCGAGCTGCTGCCTGCGCCACGACCTGAGCGCACCACATGCCACACCACTCTGCTCACACCACAGCTTCGACGACCGCCACCGCCGGAACACACGGCAGCGATCGGCCGGAACAAAAAGGTACTGTTTACTAGTCTGCTGACACCGACCCTGATCCGCACCGACGCGGTCGGCAGGATCTGTTGGATTCTGTTGTTTTCAGCACCACGGTAGCCCCGGACGGATCAACCAACTTCAAGGAACTGCATTTTAAAGTCATTCTTGCAAAGTGCACATTTTTGAATACTGTGTGTTGGTATTTTATCGTTTTGGTCTTGTTTGCACAGATAAATATTGATTTTTCTAAAACTGGTGTGGAGTCCTTCTGTAGTGTTTTCACTGTATTACTGTGTGTTATGTGCAAATGCTCTACACCTTGCCTCTGAGATAAGCCTGACTGCTCGTGCCAAGCTACCAAGGGAGTGAGCAAGGGTTATTTTAGAAGTGTGTCCCCCTTACCCTGACTAGAAGGAAGGGTCCCCATTTGGACAAAGGTTCAAACCATTGCCAACTAGAGACCCTCATTTCTAACACAGTGCTAGCTGGTACTTTGAACAAGCTTCTAAAAAATAAATTTTCAACCACCTGCAGCTGAGATGCAGGAACATGGCCCCAAATGTCGCCACCTTAACACACCAACGGCAAACACTTGGCCCTAAAGACTTTGACCATAACCTCTATGTTAGTGTGCACCAAAAGTTTAGCCAAGAGGCCAACACCACTGACTTTGAATCTGGAAGAATTTCTCTTTAGAGAGGGTTGCCAGGAAAGTCGGGAATCAAAACATATTCCCGGATAAGAAAAATGATCAATTAATCAAGGGATGGAAAAAGGAGCTAGGAATTGGAGCACACATTTGTCTTTGAGTTATATGGCTTGAACTACGATGCAAGAGGCTACTTTTAAAGGCCATAAGAGACCCTGTGCATAAGGCATAGAGCTTTAAACTTTATTATTTGCTTCAGAGTTGGTAGCCGTTCCCTAAGATTGTAAGGAGAGAAGGGGGTCGAGATAAGCAGCCAGTGATTTGACCTTGACAGCAGTAACAGGGGAGAGAGAGGGGCCCTGCCTAAAGAGGGAGGCATAAGACAAAATTGCTGCCTTTCAGGGCTGGTGCCATCTAATAATATTTCTGTTTAGCCGGTACTGTGCTGCAAAAAGTTAAAACCTATCCGCTGCTCAACAGAAGAGAGACCAGATGTACGACTAGCCACTGAATTGAGGGCTTGAACCTTAAATTGTATCATAAGCTGGGCTTCATTGGTGTTACAAATTTCCTTGCAACCAAAAGACTCGAGAAAGATCAATGGACATACATAAATGTAAAAATCATGCGTGAAAGTGAAGAACCCGTCACAGATTGTGAGCACCCATTAAGAAAGAAGTCAGCACATGACAATACCTGACTCTTAAGGTAAGTCTCTTTAAGACATGTTGAAAGGATGTCATGGCCCATGGCATAGAAAGCTTTAGACAGGTCAAGCAACAGAAGAGCAGCAGAGCCTCCCTGGTCCAGGAAGGATCTCAAGTCATCAAGAGCCAAAGCAAGGGCAGCCTGAGTACCCCTGCCTTGGCGAGAGTCCAGTTGTGATGGCTCCTGATGGTTGATGGCAATTCTTTCTTCCATTCACCAAGAAGGATCCCGGAGGAGAGCAAAATATTGAAGATATCAATAAAAACAGGTACTATCGCAGAGGAACAGGCCTATAAGATGGATAGTGGGCAGCGATCCTCAAGGGAACCCAATTTGATATTCCTTAATGCTGCTTCAACCTGATTCCGGTCGACTGAAATAAAGGATGTACAATTGGCAGAGGATTGCGGGAGGGCAATATATCCAGGACCATCTTTAAAAGGAGCGGAAGAATTCTTGGTTTATGCTTATATCCTTTGTATCTTGATGGAGAAGTATAAGGCAAGCTTATCACAAAAACGTCTTGAGACGGAGACAGCAACCAAGACCACAAGAAGGGAGAGTGAAGGCTCTTAAGTTAAAAGCACTTTGGTAGAAGAAGGATGGTGTCAGACATGCTTTCAAAATCTTTAGTTAATGCTCATAAAGCATCAAGTCTTTACTGTCATATGTAGTGCACCATTTTTGTTCCATTTCTCTAAGCCTAAGGCGACTGACCTTCAAAGTCAGGGAATACCACTGATTAGTCGCTTTCAGCAAAGCGTTTTTAAAAAGTGTTTTAGGAGATTCCTTGTCTAAGACCTCTGAAAGCATGTTGTTAAATTATGTCACAGCATCAGCTTTAGAATTGCAATAAGAAGACAACTTAGATGTGTCTTCAATAAAGTTGCCAAGTCTAGCAAAGTCTACTCTTTTTTCCATGGTCTTGCAAACGTTGGATTGAGGTTTTGCAGAGGCGATTTCTTAAATCCTAAATGGATGTTGACTGTTGAGTCTTATTGGTCTGTGACCTGACCACGGAAGACATAGCTGGTCAGCAAACTGAATGGAGTCATCCAAGGCCCACATCTGGTCAAGAGTGTGCCCCTTATTATGTGTGGGAGCCTGGATAATGTGAGATTGGCCAAATACGCTCATTAAGTCTGAATTCTAATGCCACCCGATCAAATTCCTTATCAATAAATACATTACAATAATATATATTATATTACAATAACCTAGGACTGTTAGTCTATTATGATGCAGGATTGTGTGGTCTATTAAATCAGAGAGTTTTGTTAAAAAGATGCAGTGTTGCTTGGGTGGATGACTTTTAGAAATGGGGTTTCTGGTTGGCTAGGGTATGCACCTAAGCCAGGCAGAACCCACTACTCTAGTCAGGGTAAGGGAGTTACATACACAAGATAACCCCTGCTCACCTCCTTGGTAGCTTGGCAGAGCAGTCAGGCCTATCCCAGAGGCAATGTGTAAAGTGTTTGCACAACACACACAAACACTAGTGACACACTAGGTACACCAAAAAAAGAGACTCCACATAAGGTTATATAAAAAAATATCCTTTGTATTATACACAAAACACATTAGACCACAGTCACATAAATCACTGTGCCACTGGGCACTTGTCATAAAATAGATGATCAATCAATTTGTCAACAGAGCATTTGTCATCATATCACAGGTAGGGCAATAACGTAAGGACATATATACTGCCCATCTGATCAGAACATATTATGCCCAACATCACCGTTAGTGCAGTAGGTAAATACTCATAAAGGGCACATGTCATAAATCATTCATAAGTCATACAGTATAGGTTATAACACCTCAGAAAACATCATAATGCCCCTGCACACAACCCTTGTTACTCTGGCCAGTAGAAGGCCCACCTCATAACATTAGGACAAGAAAATGCAGCAAATAGATCCACATAATTCACAGAGCAGTGGGGAGGGCCCAAATACCCACAGCAGATGTCGCGGGCCTCCACCCCGAAACATCATCTCCTCTGCGGTGCCTTCTCTGGGCCCGAGGAGTGGACTACATCGGAGACCTCTCTTGGTCTCAGGCGGTTGGCACGAGAGAGCTCACTCAGTCTCTCCTGTCTGCGTTGCGTTGGCAACCAGCTGCCTGCTGGGCTGACGGCCTTCTCAGTCGGGACCATGTCGCCGGTCCGGTCGGTTGGGCACTGGGTTCAGTGCTTCTCGGCTCCCAGCGTAGTCACCGCGCTGCCCTCAGCAGGTCCTGGTGGGCTTCCCTCCACACCAACCGGTACATCGATGTTGCCGGCAGCCCCCGCCTTCTTCTTTTCCGGGTGGTTGCTATGGCAACCTGTAGGCTGCGGCGAGGCTTCCCTGAAGACGGGGCCCCGCTGAGGGGAGTTATTCACTGTGCGGTCTGCGCTTCTCCAGCAGTGAGAACCTGGCGCACTGAGTGGAGTGCAGGAACCATCAGACGGGCTCCTACTCACTTTTACTCCACAAGCACTAATCCTTTCCTCACAAGTAGCGCTTACTATGCACTGGACAGTGTAAGAAGTGCTTCTCACGCGCTTTCACTTTTAGGCCATACAAATGACGAGGGAATCAGTCTAAAGCGCTCCACACGCTTTTTCAAAATAAACAGGGGGAAGAACAATCCAGTCCTCTTTCTTCCCCAGACAGAAGCAGCAACTGCAGGCCGTCCCACCCCACAAAGACCAGGGGCAGCGTTCCTCACGCAGTTCTGCAGTTTCCCCACCAGGCCACCAGAGCCAACAAGGGTCTTTCTTGAAGTTTTTGGTACCCCTGAGACTTCCAACAGGAGGCCAGCACACACAAGTCCTTGGAGATTCTTCACAAGCAGGATACCACAGAATGGCAAAAAGAGTCAGTTCTTTTCCTCCACCACAGACAGAAGCAGCACCTACAGGCCACCCCACCCCTCACTCTGAAAAGGCAGCGCACCTCACACAGTCCTTCCGCTCTTCTTCTTGGCTGGGTCCTCTTGATCCTTGAAGTCCCGGGGTTTTAGGTCCAATACTTATACCCCATTTTGTCATTGTTCTCTTTGTGGCAAGGGTCTCTGAACCCAGTCCCAACCAGTCATGTCCTCCCTGGTGAAGCATGACCACAGGAGGCGGGGACAGCATTGCGAAAAGGAGACACAGCCATTTCAGGTGCAAGCGAAACTCCTCCCACTACTCTAAATACAGACCAGGTCTATTTAGCCCAGCAATGAGTCACCCAGGCAAGGCAGGGTTCACCTCAACCCCCCCAGTGACTGTCTAGAGTGAATGCACATCCCTACCTCCTGTCACTCAAACACCAGATGCTGAATACACAAACAGCCAGAGGCACGCAGGATGGTAAAGTAAGAAAATGCCCACTTTCTAAAAGTGCCATTTTCAAACAAAGAATTTAAAAACCACCTTCAACAAAAGGTGCGTTAATAAATTCTGAGTTCAGAGAGTCTAAACTCCATTTCTCTATCTTGTCCCTATGGAAAGTTATACTTGTAAGATGTTACAAAAAACTCCCACGTTAGCCTATGGGACAGAAAGCTTTTCAATACTGAAAAACGAAATACACAGTATTTCACTATCAGGACTTATCACACACACCAGTACATGTCCTACCTTTCACATATACTGCACCCTGCCCATGGGGGTACCTTGGGCCTACCATAGGGGTGCCTTACATGAAAGGGAAGGTTTGGGCCTGGCAAGTGGGTGCACTTGCCAGGGCAACATAGCAGTTTACAACTGCATGCGCAGACACTGCAGTGGTAGGTCTGAGACACATTTACAGGGCTACTCATGGGGGTGGCACGCACAACCAGTGCTGCAAGCCCACTAGTAGCATTTGATTTACAGGCCCTGGCACACACTGTGCACTTTTCTAGGGACTTACCAGTAAATCAAATATGCCAATCATGGATAACCAATCATATCATAATTTATACAGAGAGCATATGCACTTTAGCAATGATCAGCAGTGGTAAAGTGCCCAGAATCCTATAGCCACCAAAAAACAGGGTCAGAAAAATAGGAGGCAAAAGGCATGAAGTTTGGGGATAAACCTGCAAAAAGGGTCAATTCCAACAATGACAAATTAATAAAAAATGAACAGATGATTACAGGGAGGTTGCACATCCACCGACAAGTGCTTCCAAATTAACCCCCACTTGAAAATCGATCAGGGAATAACAAAGATTCCTGATAGACTTGCACCACCTCCTGCCTCTTGGCACACTCTTGATGTACAAAACTTTGAAACCTTCAGAGCTGCTATTCTCCATTGCCTTATTAACAATTGCTATCAAATATACAAATAAAAAGCCCTGAGAGCTACTTGAAAACCTTAATATGGGACAAATGCAATAGTCTCAGATTCTATGTCAGGACCGGAGGCTCTGATTATGCTTCTCATTTCTTCACTGTTTATTCACAGCAGACAATAAAAGAAAAGTAATAAACAGTAACACTACATTACCCATGAACACCTCAATGTCACATGACCAACCATAGAGTATACCCCTATATAAGCTCTGACTAAGGTGACAGTGTCTTCTTTCTTTGCTGCTCCACAGCCAGTTAAGTGCATCCCCATTATACTATTTTTGCTTGTTAGTATAACTAGCTTCGGTTTATGGGTTGATATTCTAGCCATATATTGATATTGCTGTTGTATCTGCTGTTAGATCGGATCTATGCTAATTTGCTTGGGTAACTTGAATTTACTGTTTGTCGCTATTGTAGTGAAGTGTTTTTCCTGCTTTGAAATTTCGCAGATTCCCTGATAACTATTGTCATTTCCCTTTACTCGTTGCGGATCGCCGAGTCGAGCGCGTGCTTTGGGAGCGTTCTGCCTCCCCGACCGGGCGTCTTACGCCCGTGTTGTTTGTCAGTGGAGAGGGAGAAAAAGGGAGCGAGGACGCACGTTGGTCCGACGGCAGTCCCCTTTCTGTGCAAATGAGCGGCCTGCATCACGCATGCGCGGCCGCCATTTTGCCCGACTTTGATCACCCTTCGGGCTTAAACGAGTGCGAGAGCAGCGTTTTTCACTTGCTCTTAATCCCACTTGCTCGTTCCAGGCTCCCGGTGACGCCTGACATCTGCAGTGTGTGTGGGGCTGTATAATTGTGCATAGGCTCAGCCTAGAGTGGTCTGGCAAGCCCTCCCTCCACTAATAATTACTATTTGCATTACTATTTGCATTGGCTTGCCTGGGTTGCTCCACTCCCCCTGATTTGCTATAAGCTTAAGCTGGTTACAAGTCTCGCCTGTGTGAATTAACCCCTCGTGTGGGAGACAGGCAGTCCTCCTGTGGGATAGATTACCACACTACTGTGTGCCATCATGTCTGAGTATTATTATGAGGAGGAGTACTTTGATGAGGAACCCTCTGGGTCCATGGAACAGGACCTCATTGAGGCACTGGATGCAGGAGTACACCACTCAGTGAATAGGGCCCTGGTGAGAGCCATAGAGCCCCTGAAGCACCATTTGTGTGGCTATGCCTAGCAGCAAGGCTGGCTCCCCAGCTCTGGCAATCATCCCAAAGCCGGTGGGAAAGGGGTCAGGAACCCCCACACTGCGTATTTCACAAAACTAGCCAAGGCTATGTCAAATGAACATGACTATGTCACCCCCACTAAGGAGGCACTTTCACTGAAATGCCTCAGGATGCCGATGATGACACCTCCTCGGGCCATGCGTCCGACCAGGAAAAGGCTCCTAGACCCTCCAAGAGATCGAAAAAGGAGCACCACGTAGAGACCCCTTCCCAACCTGAGCTCCTTAAATTTGAGCCAGCGGAGATAGTACATCCCAATTCCACTGCCTGGCTTCCGCCTCAAGAAGTGGCCGACTACGTCCAATCCCATCTTTGGCAGGCTTTTGACAAGGTTGTAAGGGCAAAGCTAAGATCAGAGTGCCCAAGGCCAGACCTGCCAGGTAAAGTGGCGGAGACACTGGAGGTAGAGCCCTCTATGCTCACGTACCTGAAGAAATACTCCAAGGACCCTAAAAAGGGCATAGACTGGGCATGGAGATCATGCCAGGACAAGCTTTTGGACATGACAGGCCCCTTGACGAAAATACTGGAGTTGGGCATTAGAGCCAAAGAGTCAGCGCTGGCAATAGATCCAGAAGAATTGATTGGATGGGCGCAGAGGGCTGTATGTCAACTAGGTAATGCGAACTGCGCAATGTCCAGCGAGGCGGCGCTTAATATTACTAAAGCTGGACCCCAAATTAGCGGAACTCTCCTCTTCTGAATCAGGGCCCCTAGCCCAGGGCCTCCTATTCGGAGAGCCCTTCCTTAAGGAGCTTACTAATTTCATCAGGAAACCAATGTGGGATCACACTTCTTCACTCTGGAGAAATACTTGGAATACTACAGCGAAGCAAGCAACAAGAGACTGCATTTACCAGAATGCCAGGGGCGAACCTTGCTGGGGGTTGAAGCGGTGTGCTCCCACCCCTGTTCCTGTTTAAAGTACTCCTGTGAGTCATTGAGCTGACGAGCTCGTGGAAGAAGCACCAGCGCGCCAGTGAGAGGTACTTGACCTGATGTAATGTTTGGCAGCCCACTCAGCAAACCCCAAATTTGAAGCCTGTAATCTCTACTGATGACGGTTAAAGAACCAGAAACACGTGTCTAGAGATCAGCACTATCTGCGCCAACTCTGGCGAAATACTTGGAATACTATAGCGAAGCAAGCAACAAGAGACTGCATTTACCAGAATGCCAGGGGCGAACCTTGTTGGGGGTTGAAGCGGTGTTCTCCCACCCCTATTCCTGTTTAAAGTACTCCCGTGAGTCATTGAGCTGACGAGCTCGTGGAAGAAGCACCCGCGCACCAGTGAGAGGTACTTGACCTGATGTAATGTTTGGTAGCCCACTCAGCAAACCCCAAATTTGAAGCCTGTAATCTCTACTGATGACGGTTAAAGAACCAGAAACACGTGTCTAGAGATCAGCACTATCTGCGCCAACTCTGGCGAAATACTTGGAATACTATAGCGAAGCAAGCAACAAGAGACTGCATTTACCAGAATGCCAGGGGCGAACCTTGCTGGGGGATCAAGCGGTGTGCTCCCACCCCTGTTCCTTACTAAGTTCGTCGCCACCTTCAGTGAGTTGGACAAAGCTCAGGGCTCTCTCAAACGAGCTTTCCGACTGGTTTTCGGCAGGGCCGGACGATACCGAGGGCGGTCGTTCAGCCGAGGTTACAACCAAGGCGCCCCGCGTGGTCAATACCACCAACAATGAGGGGGCTACCAGGACTCAAATTATAATAACAACTCCTCCTTCTACCCGACCCGGCGTGCAAAAACAGATTCTGGAAGGGCAGATACGGTGGAAATCAGAGCGAACAACATGATGCCGGAAATTCAGGTGAGACTGATCCCATGTACGGAAATGATGTTGGGGGGCAGGATACAGTATTTTCTACACACTTGGCCACAATCTCGCAAGATGCATGGGTCCTAGAGACAGTGCAGGGGTACAAGCTAGAACTTTACAACTCCCCCAGTCAGGGTTCTCATCCCCCCCAAATGTATTTTTCCCAACAAGAGCAGGAGTTTATCTCCGAAGAGATAGATTCTCTCCTAAGGAAAGGGGCCATAGTGATCACAGACCCTCACCGTCGCAGCTTTATCAGAAGCATCTTCCTAGTCGAGAAGAAGGGGGGTGGATCCAGGCTAGTGTTAAATCTAAAGGATTTCAATGGATGGGTAGTATATCGGCACTTCAAGATGGAGGGCATCCATTTCCTGCGCGACCTCCTTCCGGAGGGGGACTAGATGGTCCGTCTGGACCTGAAAGATGCGTATCTGTCCGTTCCCATCTACGCACCACATCGACGTTTTCTGCAGTTTCACTGGCAGCTAGTTTGTTACGAATACAGAGTCCTTCCCTTCGGCCTTTCGTCAGCACCATGGTGCTTCAGGAAACTCCTTCGGCCAGTGGTGGAATCATTGAGGGCACGGGGTGTTCGACTAATCATATACTTAGACGACATCATCATCATGGCTCGTGGCCCTCAACTGGTGGTGACCCATCTCGAATGAGCAATCAACCTATTGCAGAGTCTGGGATTTATTGTGAATCCACAAATATCGATTTTAACTCCAGCCCAATCAATCAAGTTTTTGCGATTTCAGATCGACTCCCGGAGTTGCCAGCTCCACCTTCCAGCTCAGAAAGTCAGGTCAATCAAGAGAGAGTTGTGGTTGATTTTAAACAAGCAAAGTGTGTCATTGAGATCTGTAGCCCGGGTCGTCGGGCTGCTGACCTCTTCAATTCAGGCGATCTTCCCGGGTCCCCTTCACTACCGGGCACTCCAAAGGCTACAGATTCAGCATCTCCGGAAAGGCCTCGGGTACGCAGAGCAGATCCCTCTCTCTGAGGAAGCGAGGTTGAAGATGTTGTGGTGGTTAGACCACATGGAGGCTTGGAACGAAAGCGCCCTCTTCGGATCCACTCCGGAAGTAGTGATAGAATCCGATGCCAGCCGGTGGGGTTGGGGAGCCTATTGCGGCCAGATTTCCACTGGCGGCCGTTGGTCACAGGAGGAGCTTTCATTGCATATCAATTGTCTGGAGCTACTGGCAGACTCCTTTGCGATTCGCTGTCTTTCACTTCGGAAGACGGACTGTTGTATCCTGCTTCGCATGGACAACGTGTCAGTGGTACGCTACGTGAACAAGCTAGGGGGGACAAGGTCCCGGATTCTGGCGGAGATCGCCAAGGATTTCTGGCACTTTTGCCTTCAACACAGAATTTCGGTGGTAGCGGAGTACCTTCTGGGCTGCAAGAACGAGGTGGCCAATTGGCACTCCTGGCATCTGCGGGACTTCACCGACTGGAGACTCCATCCCCGGGTTTTCCAGTCACTGAACCATCTTTGGGGCCCTTGCCGGTTGGATCTGTTCGCATCACGCCTCAACAGACAACTCCCAGCCTTTTACAGCTTGCGGCCAGATCCGGAGGAAATTGCCACGGATGCGCTTCTGCAGGACTGGCCAGCATCTCTGTGCTATGCCTTCCCTCCGTTCATGATAATTCCCAGAGTTCTGGCACAAACCTGACGTCATCAATCGGAGTTAATACTGATCACCCCACTCTGGAGAGCGCAAGCATGGTTCCCAGTGCTTCTGGAAATGCTATGTGCGGTGCCGATTCTTCTTCCACAGCGGTGGAATCTGTAGCTGGACCCTCAGAAAGCCCCGCATCCATTGATAGAATCGGGGCAACTCCCTCTGGTAGCCTGGTGGGTTTCAGGGACAGATGGAAGATCCTGGGCCTTTTAAGAGACGCTGACAGGTTCATTAGCGAAGCCTGGTCAGCTAACACCCACAAGCGATACTCATCAGCTTGGAAACGATGGTGTAGCTGGTGCTCTCAACGGGAGGTGGATCCCACTAAAGCACGTCTCTTTGATGGTGAACTTTTTAACTTCCATCGCTGCTTTGGGCTTAGCCTACAGGACTGTAAACAATTTCCAGTCGGCCTTCTCAGCAGGTCACGTGTCAGTGGATGACAAACCGGTTGGAGAGCATCCCCTGGTATGTAAACTCCTCAGGGGTATCGGGATGGTCAGGCCCCCTTGCCCTAAATACTCGGAGTTATGGGACGTGTCTTCCATCCTGAGATACTTGGAAGCCTGGCCTTCCAATAAGTATTTGTCAAGAAAATAACTGTCTTCCAAACTGACCATGTTACTTTGTCTTGTATCATGCAGGCGAGTCTCAGATGTTCGAGCGCTAGATCTAGCGGGACGTAGATTTTCCCCAGAGGGTGTGACTTTTGCTATCACAAAGCGGACTAAGTGCAATACCTTTTCGATATCTTATCCAGCTTTCCCTAATAACCCTAAGCTGTGTGTTGTGCAATGTTTAAAAGATTACGAGGTGAGTACTGCTGAATTTCGTTCAAATATGAAGGGTTAATTACTAACTGCGTTGTAAAAGCCATTTTGCCCAGTGACTCCAGCCACCTTGTCAAGATGGGTGCGCTGGCTCATGGACGAAGCGGGCATTGATGCCTCAAAATTTGGAGCCCATTCAGCTCGAGGGGCTATGGCATCTAAGTCTTTCTCTTTCGGGGTCAGCCTCTCAGACATTATGAATGCATACAGGGACCATGTTTAAGTCTTTTTATTATAAGCCTATTGTTGATGTGGCATCTGTGGTGGTGGCTAAGCTTTAAACACGCATAATAAGAGCCTCCGGTCCCGACATAGAATTAAAAATTGGCAAACATTCGTGACAAGAATTTTCAATTCTATTAAGGACACGGAGGCGAGGATTATCCCACCCAAACGATATGTATTTGCATTGTACTTGCATTGTATTATTTGCTTAGTATCATCATACTGCATACGTGTTCCTTTGTTTCCCTTCCCTTTCTGATTAATACGATGAGATATCAGATGTGGCGAACGGTGTTACGGTTTATCCTTTACACTTCTAGGTGCTGATAGCAAGTAGAGCATGGTGGACGACATCGCTGCAAGGTCTTCGCGTTTCCCAAGGAGGATACCGCGGCTCGTTGGTTCAAGAACCAGGTTCTAAGGTGGAGCCCCGTTGGGCTGGAAGTTGTTTCTTCAAGAAGAAGTTCTTCTACCGAGAGGATGGTTCTACGAGATCAAGTTTATTGGTTATGGACTTAACTGTTAGATGATCACTCAAAGAAAGAGGACACTGTCACCTTAGTCAGAGCTTATATAGGGGTATACTCTACGGTTGGTCATGTGACATTGAGGTGTTCATGGGTAATGTCGTGTTTATTACTTTTCTTTTATTGGCTGCTGTGAATAAATAGTGAAGAAATGAGAAGCATAATCCTCGCTTCCGTGTCCTTAATAGAATTGAAAATTCTTGTCACAAATGTTTGCAAATTTTTAATTCAGCTCCATTAAACCTGAGCTCTCATTCTTTTTACTAATGGCATTATTCTCCAGGACAGGTTCCCTATGCTTTTACTTGTTAGTCTGGAAAACACAAAAACCCCAGGAGGTCATGATCCAATCCATGAATCTCAACTTTTAAATCTTCTTCATGTTGTTTGGTACCAGGAAGTCACCCAAAATGTTAATGCAGCTAGTGATGTCAACGGTGATACCATGCCTAACATATCTACTCACTCAGAGACCTCTTGCTCGCCCATCGCAACACACTCCCTCTCTCCATCATCACTCAGAAGCTCCTTAGGAATAAATCCAGACAGCATAAGGCCAGGATAAATCAAGGTAGTCTTAGGACCATAAACTGGAAGAAAGCTACTACTACATGTACACTGACTGAAATACTGTCAAGGATGAAATCAACTTCATGGTCCAATCCAGCTACACCAAAAAAGCAGTGTAAGCTGACTCTCCATCGAAAGACTCAACCACCCATATGAATGATTCACAATGGACATGTGACTGCTCACCTAATACTTCATTACAGCTACTCACTGTAGACCAGAGCAAAAATCTCTAGTCTTATCCACTCCCAAAAATTAACTGCTTGATTTCAAACTGTGAGTGGTTTACCTATATGCTTTCCTGACCCTCCCACCCACATTTACACCGCCCTCAACACACATACTACCCAATCCAACATTGAGACTAGCCCAACACTTGACACTTCAGAACATTTCTCATAACATACCTCAAACACCCAAAAAACTCCATGATGTCAGAACCAACAAGAAACAACCTATTCCCATAATGTCCAGAGCTGTACATAGTAAACACAATCAAATATCAATCTGCCCATCAGTGTTATTAGGTTTGAGTCATTTTGGATGATGCGTAGTGCCACAATAGTAGGTCCCAGTATGTGGCGCCTGTTTATATGTGCTATGCTCTCAGTCTCAATAGAACCTGTGCTGTGTGGACAGAAACGGGACAGTCTGCAATCAATCTATACACAAAAATGCATTCATCTACCCACAGCTACATCATTCAAGGTATATAATCACACTGATCTATTTACCCATCCACCACTGTTGCATCCAACATCTATTCATTCTTATAGGCAACTACACAATCTTTGATCCATCTCTCCATGCAACAAACCAAAACCCACCTGTCTGACTGTCCCTACGAGTGTGTTATCTGACTCCATGGCATATCTGTATCATATATGTGCATGTATATTTGCAACCCCTGGGTCCTTATTTGTGTGCTTTATGTTCATACATCTAAACATATCGCAGAACATATGAGCATTACAGCAAATCTATTGGCCTTGCCGCTGATTGTTTAATTATAAGTATTAAACTGTAAATGTTTCCCTTTTATATAACAGCTATGTTTTTTTTTAAATCACCCTATTATTTTTTGGGGGAGGGAGTCATCCACCCTCTTTTTAATTAATTTACATTTCCTTGCAGGAGTTACCTTTTTACATGTATATAAATCTTTTTGAATTCATTTTATTTCTAACAGTTAAATTCATTTTGAAACATACGTATTTCTAAAGCACCTGTTCACGCTGAAGGATATCTTGATGCAGGATAACAGATATGTATTGTTCACGAATGGGACTCATTTATCAACCTCAGAAGGGGACAAGACTGAGTGGAGCAGCCAAAATTCAAATCTGTGACCACAACATCAAACATACATTCCTGCAGTGCATGCAGTAGGCCACGGAGCCATCAGACCTATGTAGTGTCTTACGATGTGTTTGTTGATTATATCTTGATAACTGATGTAGTGACCACAATGTAGTAGTCACGAAGTGTAGTGCACTAGATGTAGTTGGGGTGCACGATTCTGACCACGACACTGACAATTGACTATTCAAACAAAGTAATGATTTGTTAAATATTAAAGCGCGCGTTGGCGCCTTCATCTCAGATACTCACCCTGCAATGACACCAAGCTCCATCTGTCCAGAAAGAAACCTAAAAATAAAGCAATGTGTTATTAAGGCGATTGCTAAATGTGTTTTCTACTAATGTCTCATTTTTGTGTGCAAATTCAGTTTCACATGCCCATTTTGACCTTGAGTCCCTAAGTGGATGTAACACAGATTGATTTTTACTATTTTAGGAATGGGTAATTTCATGTTTTTATCTTTTTTACCTTTGCTATAACCTACTCTCCAGGAATTCGAAGTCCCTATATTGAAACACCTGTCCATATGGCCAGTTGTTTACATACTTGAGACCTAGCGCTCCCTCTTGAACTTTAAATCCTCTTAGGAGATAGCTTTTATGAAAGAGAAGAGATAAAGAGAAGTTCTAAGAGCTTGTGAGCGCCATTCACTGAGGGGCAGAGAGACTGGTAATGCAATGCTACAACTTTGTCTCAACAGCTACTGTTCAGCCCTTTCAGAGAGCTCACTCATCAGGCCAACCCTGACGCAGCAACCTACCTTAAGAAGATAAACTATTGGGGAAAGTTTATTACCAGGGAATATGTAATTCACGTCTGATTCCCCTTTTAATCCCTAATTCTCCTCACAGTTTCTCCCGAAGATTTCAACTGTTTCTGGAAGGAGCAAACATTTCTGAGTGAAGCATGGCAGATCAGCTGTAACTTCGTGGACCTCATGACTCCTGATGGGCTGGTAAATTACCAGCCCAACAGGAAGCACTGGCCTCTCGAGATGAGGGCATAGACTTTCAGATTTCTCGCGCAAGGTCAAGCTGGTGTTTTTAGATGCAATATGAAGCATAATTTAAGCGGTATTCTCCTATTAGGTCTGGCCCTTGCTACACTTGAGCAGTATTGTCAGACTATTGTTTTTTTAATTTTTTATTAAGAATTAACATACATACAAAGAAGGGGTTTCGGTCAACAGGCTGTAGAAAGGATAGAGAACACTAAAGCATCAGATTAAGATATCCTTTATTAAGCAATATTCACCAGAGACCCCATCCACCAGAGGTCCGTTCTGTTCCACGCCAGCTAACAGCTCTCCAGTTTGAGTATCAATATTCTCAGCTGGTGTGGTCACACACAGTTCTGATTCTACACTGAGAGTGCTTCATAACATGCACATGCCACACACCTCCCCCACAATAGTAATTAAACAAGATAAACCAGGCATATTCCACAAAGAAAGCGAGGGACAACATAACAAGAAATGAATACATATTTCTAAAATAACAAAAATATATACATTCCTTCATAACAAATAGTAAAGATGGTACAAGAATTTACACAAAATCTTGTAAATGAGCTGGCCTCCTACATACACGCCCACTCCTCCTTTTAGACAACAAAGGATCCCCTTTGTCTTCAGTTGCAGTTGGACTCTTCCTTTTCGCAGATGGCATCTCTTGCAACACATTGGAGCTCTTACCAGAACCAACATCATTCTTCCCAGAATACACACAAGAAGCTTTCTTCCATAACGCAACCCTACCAAGTTTCCAAAGGCAATGATCGTCTCTTTTCACAGCATTACGGAAGAGCTTGGTATCCCTTATAGGCTTACTGAACTTATCTAACAAACCAACCTTCCTTGGGCTTTTTATCTTCACCCAATCACCCAATCCAACCTTAGTGCTCTTTACAGCCATCCGTGCATCAAGGCCTTTCTTCCTTTTACACAAAACACTTTTCTCTTTCATTATGCATCTCTCACATTCTTGTTTAATTCTCTGTTCCACAGTCACTCCTTTAGCACCTTTCTCTTTAAACGTGTTCACCCATGCTGGACTCACCATATTGTTAGGAAACCTCTTTTTCAACAATAAGGAAGAGGTGACACAAATTGACAAGTGAGGGGTCAGCCAGTACATGCAAACCTCCCTTTTCCACTCTTCCACCCAATTTAGACCATTGGCTAAAGCTTGCTGCAAGCAATCTTTGACTACTATGTTAACACGCTTGTTCATACCGTTTGCTTCGGGATGATATAGAGCAGTCTTCCTATGTTGAATGCCTCTTTGTATCAAAAACTATTCCATGGCATTCGAGGTCAGCTGGATCCCATTTTCAGTCAGCAAGGAAACCGGAAACCCTTCTCTTTCAAATAACTCTTCCAAAAACAAGATGACATCACGAGTCTCCACAGAATTTACAACTTTCACTTCAGGCCACCTTCAGTGCATGTCAATACATGCTATCACACATTTATCACTATCTGACACCCTAATTGGATCAACAATGTCAAGAGCTAAATCAATCCAAGGACCGGTAGCAAAATCTCAAATGATCATGGGTTGCTTCGTACCTTTCAGAATCTTCTCACATTTCCTTCACTCAAAACAATCGCGATCAACCCTCTCAATCAAAATGTCCATTCCAGCCACCAATAACTTTCCCTCATTCTCCCCTTAGTCTTTGAAATTCTGGGATGGCTTTCATGAGCCCACCCAATCAATCGCATTCTTACTCTTCCTCTCATCACCTGACCATCTTTAAAAGAAAGATAATCTTTCACTTGCCAGAAATCCTTAAGTTCATCACTACCTATGTCTTTTTCAGACCATCCATCCTTAATCCTCACATAACATTTTTCAACAGAGCATCCCCTTCCATTGCACCATTCCATTCCTCTTCCTGGACAAGACTATCCGAAACCAAACAGACTCTAACAGCTTCATCCCCAAATTCATCTTCCAAGTCACAACCACCTTCCTTGCCAATCTCATCCACACATAATCTTGAACAACAGTCAGCAATAATGTTCATCATACCAGGTACGTATGAAACTATGAACTCAAATTCCTGCAAAGCTACCCCCATCTTCTTATTAAGCTGGATATAGAATCTTGCCTTTTTTGCAAAAATCCTCAGCTAAAGGTTTATGATCAATTTTGAGTTAAAAAAAAAACACCACCCCGTAAATATTTCTTAAGTCTCCTCATGGCCCAAAATACTTCCAAAGCCTCCTAACCAATTAATGAATAATTTTGTTCCGCTCCACGTAATAACCTAGATGGGAAACAAAATTGTGTTCACCTTTCCCTCAACAACTTGTTCAAGAACTGCACCTAGTCCTTTTGCACTAGCATCCGTTCACAGCACTGTCTTTGTACCTGGTTGGAAACTACTCAAACTTGCTGCACCCAACAATTCCGTCTTTATCAGCACACATTCTTTCTCATATTCCTCTGACCATTCGAATTCCACACCTTTCTTTAATAACGTCTGAATACTATTGTAACCTTCAGCAAAGTCTGGTATGAATTTACTATAAAATTCAACAGTTCCTAAGAACTTTACCAATTCTTCTTTGGAGCTGGGAGTTGGCATGTTGTTGATAACCTTGACTAAACTTCCCTTAGGCTGAATCCCTTCAGCGGAACTCAAGTGTTCCAAATACTCAATTTCTGAGACCTCAAATTTACATTTCTCACATTTCAAGGTAAGACCACTATCACTCACCCCTTCAATACATTACATACTCTGGAATCATGCTCACTCAAGATCTTCCCATGCACTAAATTTTCACTCCACCAATTCCATCCAACACCCATTAAATTGCCCTCTGAATCACACACAGAGGCAGAGATGAATCCAAATGGCACACTCATACACTTGTATGTTCCAAGCGGTGTAATAAAGGATGTCAGCTCCTGCGACTGGGGTGCAAAGATATCTGATGATATGCAGAAGTTAAATCCAAGGAAGTAAACTATTTCGCTCCTTCCAAACAGCATAGCATCTCAGTAATGCTTGCCAATGGGTAATGATCCGCCACCACCACCTGGTTTAATTCCCACAAGCCCACACAGAGCAGAGCCTCTCCACTCACCTTTTGAGCTATCACCACCAGAGACACCCATTCTGCTGCCTCAATCTCTTGCATGACCCCACTTTGTAAACGTTTATCTAGTTCTTTCTTTATTAAAGGCACGCTTCTTTCTTATCTTATCTTATTCAGTCTTTATTTCGATTTTTTCCAATCATTAAAGACACATGCAAAAATATGCACATTGAACCATAACATCCATTAAAACATAATAATTGCAATTATAAAACTGAATTTAAAATTTTAAAGTTAGAATAATTACAAATGTTAATATTGCACGTAATGTTGCTAAAACAGATTTTACATCATTAAAAAATGCAATTTTCATGATCCTAATTACTAGTAAACACCACATAATATACTTGTAAGAAGAATATTTGAAAGGATCCAAGATTACACAGTTAAAATGAGTATAGTCACATACTAATTTTCACACAACCGAATTAACATTCGGGGTGCTTAATTTAATCATATTATTCCTACGAATGTCCCACATCCTACTTAAAAATGTTGCCAGTGCTATTACAATGTATTCCTGTCGATTTGTTTTCAGAATACGAAGTGCAGTTTTGCTAGATCTTGTGCCAAATTGAGCACAAATGGGTTTTAACCATTTAACTCTAGGGCACTTGTAAGCTGGGCAAACAAATAAAATGTGCATTATAGACTCGTCTAGCAATGGACAAACCGAGCATTTGGGATCATTTAGATTATGCCATGTAGACGTGAACGTTTTTATGGGAAGTGAGCCAACTCTAAACTGGTGATACAGTTTCCTGTCGGTTGGTTTAAGGATAAAATCCCAATAAGCTTCAAACCTTGTTTCAAGCTTATGCTCCAAAAAGATACCAGTAAGAGAAGCATTTGGAGTAAGTGAGATGGACTTAATAAAAACCATATTCCAATATGCTTCCTTATAGTCTTCTTTTGAAGGAAACAAACTACCTGCTGGATCCTCCCACAGATGTCTTAACCCCATATCAACCAGCGTACCCCTAATCTTTTGCAACCATTTAATTTTATTTGTTTGCTCGTATTCTTTAACATGTTTTAATGCATTGGCATAGGGTATCAACTCCGGCGTAGTCCAGAGCCTTCTCCAATAGGCTATAGGCCTAAAGCGTGCTATCTCCTCAAATGCTATACAGCCCAGATCTAAGAAGAGGGGTTTGAGAGGAGTAGATTGAGGGAGGCCAGTTAACGATCTCATAAACTTATTCTGCGCTATAACTAGAGGAGTTACATTTTCAAAGCCCTAAAGCTCTGCTCCATATAGTATTGAGGCCCTAATCTTAGCGTTATAGATAGTTATTGCGGGCCCTACCGGCTTAGTTTTTGAGAGTCGGTGCTCTTTTAATAAGACACCGGTTAAATGGGCATGCCTAAGGGTCAGTATATCAATCTGTGACTTCCAGTGTAGCCTCCTTCCTAGGGTGACCCCCAAGTATGCAAAAACGTCAGTTTGTTCCAACAGAGTATTGTCCATGACTACTCTCCCCTTCACTATTTTATGTCTATGTAAGACCATGAATTTCGTTTTGTCTACATTAACAACTAGCTCATGGTCCTTGCAGAATGCCGTAAATCTATCCAAGGCACGTTGGAGACCTACTTGTGTCTTGGACAGAATTAGGGTATCATCTGCAAACATCAACAGAGGCACCTTCACGCCCGCTAGTATAGGTGCATCTGTTGGATATGTAATAAAATAAGTGACAACCTTATTAATGAACAACGAAAAGAGAGTAGGAGCCATAACACATCCCTGTCGAACCCCCTTTTTTACTGGGAACCGATCCGTTACCTGCCCTTGTGATCCCCAACGTACTTGGGCATAATTTGACTCATGCATTTTAACTATTAAAAACAGAAGTTCTGAGGGCATCCCTAGACCCTTTAGTATTTCCCATAATTTAGAATGGGGAACTAAATCAAAAGCAGATTTTAAGTCTATAAAAGCTGCGTAAAGGGTTCCCTCAGCTATGATTACCGTACTCCAATAAATCAACATGAACCTAAACACTTGGTCGATGGTACTAACATGGGGGCGAAAACCTGCTTGTAAAGTAGATAAAATATCGTGATCGCACGCTTCTTTCTTTTCTGACCTTAGAACACACACTAGACTTAAGTTTAATGCAGTGCACATACTTCTTTAGATGACCTAGCTCCTTTCTGGAGACTTCTGGAAACAGCATCTCATAGTTAATTTTTTCAGAGACGGTGCACACATTAGCTTCAGAAACATTTTGCTCTGGGAACCCATCCATCCTTCAACCTTACCAAAGGGGACTCATTTGGATCAAGATATGCTGACAACTCCCTCTGGTGAAGCCAATCATTAATGTCATTCAGGCCAGTTTGACTGCTATTAAGTATGTCCCTCCATTTGCACTCTTTTCTGTCTATGATGTTCTTCATATTACCACCCCGATTGTCCAATGTGACCACTTCGGCAACTTGCCATTACAGCTAATTTTCAGTGTTCTTTAGTTCCTCGTAGTGTCAAACCAGAGGTGCTCCTTCCACTCTACATCTGATTCTGCTTCTGTGCTGGGCGATGCGTTGTTTGATGAGTTGGGTGGTTTGACTCACGTACAGTTTGCTACAAAGGCATCTGATGATATACACAACATTTCTAGTATTACAATTCAAGAATGCTCTCAATGTAAATGTCCTGTCCTACCAATACCTTGGTATTGGTTGTACATTTTCTTTGGTTTGTGGTCCTCTCAGGAGTCAGACTAGATGGACCACAAAGATCATACTGCAACTGTACTCTTTCCCATTGATATTCAATGGACATGGTGAAACAAAGACACTGAAGGGGCACCACAGATGTGGGGGTCACGGTTCATTCTTTTTCCGGTTCACCATCGTCGGAAGGAGCGGATAGGGCATCTGCCTCTGGCATTCAGACACAGGCAGTGAGGTTTGACAAACTGCTGCAGGCTATTCAAGAAGTCACAACCACTTAAGAACCCAAGCTGGATGCCCTGGTCATTGAGATGGGGCTCCTAAGGGCTGACCAGGCTAAACTGCGCGACTGTGTGGAGGTGAACAAATCTAGATTGGCAGGGCTGTGCCCCTCATTATCAACAATGCATTCACATTTTGAGGCCCTACAATCTCAAGTATCCCTCCTGTGTGTCTGGGTCAATGCCACAGAAAGCCAGTTGCATCAAACCAACATTTGCGTGGTGGGACTCCAAGAGGGAGCAGAGGGACCCAATGAGGAGCTTTTCCTAGAGGACTGGCTGCTTCACACTGTCATGGGTGGTAGGCGATCTATCTTCTTCTTTGTCGAGAGAGCGCTTAGGGTCTCCGGTAACACCCACCCCCCCGTGGTTGCACGTCTCCTTAACTATCGAGATCATGACCACATTCTACAGGTCGCCATAACCAAAGGCCCTTGGCAAATTGATAACAGCTCAGTGACTATATTCCCAGATTACACTGAGCAAGTGCAGAGACACAGGGGCTCCTTCATGCTATTTAAACAGAAACTTTGCAGTTGGGACTGCATTACTCTCTTATGTACATGGACAAATTGTGTGTTATAGACTCTGGGAATACGCTCTTCACGATGCTGGCAGATATCTGGGATTGGTTAGAATTCATTGGAGCCCCTCGACTCCCGATCAGCAACTGGCTGGAAGCTCCAGAAATCAAGATGACGTCAACATAAAGGTCTTAGAGGTAAACCTAGAAGCCAGCAGGCAGCAAAAGAGAGAGCACTTATGGTGGCAGAATCAAATTCACGCCATAGCCAGGACACAGGATCCTCTGACCATATGCCTAGCTCCCCGGGAGCAGGAGCTGGCCCGTGTATTGGAAGATATACTGCCTTCAAAGCCCTGTGAGTACTCCACTCCCCCACAGTTAGACTGGTACATGGTGCCTTGACAATGACAATAACAAAGACAATTCCTGACAATTCCTGCATTTAGTAGCTGGATCACCACACAGGCCTTATCCACCACTACATTTAGGGTTGTACTTTCATTGACTAGTCTCCTCCCCACAGACTATGAGTCCACCGCGTACTGGGGTCTGACCCTCAGGATAGTCAACAATGCAGCGGCCTCCAGCATGGCCACGGTCCTGTGTCACCACTTTTACTTGGGCTGTGCAGCCCGATTGGGTCACACTTTGCCTCTCTTGCCCTCTTCCACACAGTTGAATACAGCTCAGCTTCTCAACCAGCAGCCTCATTGAGGTTACCCTTCTGGCCTCGGCACTGCATCATTAGACTGTGGACCCAGGGAGTGACTGAGACTGTACCCATGGGTCCATGACAGCCCCAAAGGCCACATCGATTTCCTTGAGGGGAGTAAAGCTCCAGCTATTTTTCCCCCACTGTATCATCCCAAGGGGCCCTCTACGGAACTTTCTGGACCCAAGGTCTTCGATGCTCTGACTCCCTCTCCTCCTTTGCCCTTGTCATTGGGGCACTGACCATCTCCCCTTGAAGCAGGTCTAGGGTGAATGATCATCGATTGCCAACATTTTGAGGCATCCTACTGGGTTTCCAAATTATTTCTCCCCTCTACTACCCGTCTTGGAGATGCCCTCCAGCAAATCCTTTCATCAGTTGCTTATCACAGAGGCAGTCACTCAACATAAATTCAAGGCCACTCCTTTGGCAATGCCTACCACCCCATCCACTGTGGCTCACCCTCTTGTCGCAGCCTGACACCATGATGGATCACATCTTGCAGGAGATCACTGCCGTTGGTTGCTGCCTGGAAGGCATGGACTCCAAAATATTGGACCTCACTACTGAGACCAAATCCATCCGAGCCGACATTGCAGGCTTTCAGGACAGGGTGGAGGGGATGGAACACCGTCTCATAGTTGTGGAATTGTCTCAAGTGTATACCAGATAGGGACCAGGAACTCTTATACCTACGGAATAAACTAACAGACCTGGAAGATGGAAGCCGGAGGGAAAATGTCAGATTTCTGGGATTCCCGTAACGTTTTGAAGGCACCGATGTTAGGGGCTTTCTCAAGGACCTTCTCCCCATGCTCATGGGGCTACCCTCCTCCCCTCCTGGAGATACAGCTAGCTTACCGCGTGGGCCCCCGTCTAGATACATCGGAAAGGGTGCATCCGCTTATTGCGTGCTTCCTTCGCCATGAGCAGGTGCGGCAAATCCTGACTGCTGCCCACTCCCATGGCCCATATGTCTTTGAGGGGAATAAAATCCACGTAGCCGCTGACTTCTCCCGGGAGACCAACGACAAACAAAAGGCTTTCCGTGCTCTGGCCCTAGTTGGGGAAACTGGGCATCAAATTCGGACTGTTTGAACCTGCCCGCATGTGGATGACAAAAGATGGCAGGTCCAAAGATATCTTCGACCCAGAGGCCCTACACTTCTTTCGGGATGGACTCACCGCCAATGAGATGGACCTTGTATCCTAGGACTCATCTGCTGTACCTCACCCTTCAGGCAAATCCCCTGCACCTACCAACTCAGGTGGCCACTGGAACTCCGGTGGGGGTCGCAGTCAGGCAGGGAACTGGACCAACCGACTCAGTCTCAGGATAGCAAGGACATGGCCCTCAAAGCAGTGGCAGCCCTTACTCATGATCAGTGCCGTAACAAATCTCACTCCCCACTGAAACCTACCCAGCCTGAGAGTTGAAACACATCTCTTCCTGATATGACTGCTACTCACCTTCCCCAGCAGCTACCCAACGACGTCCATGGCATCCTCCAGGTAGATAGATGGGTATAATACTCTTGACTGCATACCTCTCTTCTGCTCCATTTAATTGCCATGAAAAATGATGTTTATTTCTTTCCAGGTGTATCTTTATTTTATTTCACAGTGCTCTGTTGTGCATTGTTATGTTCCGCTGTGTTATGCAATGTTCCGCCATGCTGGACAGTATGTTGATGTTGAGATCATCAATGACTTGTTATTTGCTACTCTCATGCCGCAGTTATGTCAATGGTGTAGCCCCCTGGTTTATGGTCTATGGTTTAAGGGTTCAGCATTAGAACACCCCCCTCCCCGCCCCTCCCTCTGCTCACTGGAGCCAACACCCCCCTTCAACGTCATAGATGTTGCTGCTGTTCATGCCTCCTCCGCCCCCCCTCCCCGGAAGGACCTTTGGCAGGTATGAAGCTGGATTTTGAGAAGTGGGCCCACCTCGGACTCTTGTTATGGGGGAGGGTATAGGCGGTGGGAATAGTGATGCTGCCACACTATACCTACATCCTCGATATGCTGCCCTTATTGGTCCCTCTCTCTTTACTGCGTTCTGTGGACTGGAGTATATGGTCTTTCATCTGGGGGTCCTCCCGCCCCACTTGGCCAGCGCCAAACTCCTGGCTTACCGCTCATGTGGGGGCCTGGTTCTTCCCTTGGTTGAGCACTACGCCTTAGCTCTTCACTTATCACAGTTTGCTTACATGCTCCCCAGAACTTCCGACCTACCGCAGTGGGTGTTAGCGGAGCATGCACTGCTGGATTGTCCGCAGTGACTGCATCCACTCTATTAGGCTGGCTCGCGCATGTCAGGCTCCGCCAACCTGATGTTGCAAGGCATGGTAAAATCATGGTGACGTGCACACAGCCTCTTTTGGGTAGACCCCCTTCTCCATGGCCACGCACATCTATGGGGCAACGCTAGTCTATGCATAGGTGGTGAGATTTTGAACTGGGAGGCATGGCGAACACCAGGCATCAGCAGTCTCCATCGAATCCTCGATCAGGGTGCCCTCAAATCCTTCGTGACGCTCCATGAGGAATATGGCCTCTCACCCGGCCAGTCCTGACGATACCTACAATTATGGCATTGCCTCAATCACCGCCTGGGTAGGCGACCCTGGGTCCTCCAATCGTCTTCTTTGGCCTCCTATCTTAGGACGTAGGGGCACTTCCATGGGGTGATGTCTGGCTTCTGTTGCCTCTTTAGCTACCATCATCTTTCCCTGCCCCTCCTTAATAGCCTCCACACCACATGGCAAACCAGAAAACAGATGGAATATCAACCAGAGGATTGGGCTGAACTCCTGAAGGCGCTTGAATGCGGTGCATGGGAGGTGCTAATGAAGTTTGGCCTTTTTAAATCACTACATAACTGGCACCGGACTCCCAGGAAGTTAAGAGCAGTGGGCCTGTTGCCTCACGCAAATTGCTGGTGCTGCCCCTATAACCACTGTGACCTGGTGCACACCCTCTGTGACTGCCCTTTGATACGTCCTTTTTGGGAGGCGGTTGGCATTACACTGAGCGAGATTCTTTCGGTCGCGACTCTTTTGTCTTGCCCCTTGATCCTTTAATGTGACCTTGTGGACTCCCGGGACGTCTCCCATCTACAGGTCTGTCTCTTGTATACGGTACTCACCGCGGGTAAGATTTGCATTCTCCTCCACTGGCATCCCCCCCCCTCCGATGATGAATGTCTCTCATCAATGTTCCAGACGGCCTCCTATGAGCGGGTAATCTACAACAACCAGGACAGGATGAAGGCCTTTCTTTACACCTGGGTGCCCCTCATCCAGGACACTTCCCTCTAGTCCTTAACTGCATGCACACACATCCCTAATGAGTTGGCTGCTTGCTACATTGTACCACATTGTCATCACCCTTGGGATCCTACCTGGTCATGACTCGTGCAGATGCTTGCCTATATCACTTGCTCTTTCTTCCCTCTTGTTTATGCCTTCTGCATTTCTATCTTCCTTCTTGTTTTCCGTTCTTTTTCCATCCCCATCTTTTTCCTTCCGCTTTCTCTCTTCCCTTTCACTCCTGTTCTTCCCCGTCTCCCACCCCACGGACATAAGGGTGTGGATCCAAATATGGACCTCCTGTTTGTTTTTTCTTTTCTCCTTCACTCTCTTCTGTCAAGTTTTCATCTTCCTTTTTGTCCACCCCCTTTTCCCATTTATTATTTTGTATGCAATTGTGGATCCTTGGTATTACCATTCCTTGCCCTTCTAGTGTCCCTGTTCCATGGGAACCCAGTATGTCATATGGCCAGTATTTGGTTTCATCTTCTGTTATATTCTTTTCTGCTGTATTATTGTCTCATGAATGGCATATCATGTTTCCCGTACCCTCCTCTTTTTTTATATTGTTTGCTCTTATTTCCCAATAAAGAATTGTGAAACAGAGACCGCATCCGACAGTGGAATAGAGTGGAAAGCGTTAAGAGCAGTTGTGCAGGGCCTATGTTGTAAAACAACTTTCTGCGTAAAACTCACTCTGCACAGGCACATCTTGGATATGGAGAGTGCTATGAGGCCGGCTGAGATATGGGTGGAGGAGGGGGTAGGTAGTGCTTGTGATATCACACCACTTCGGCAAGATTACAGGGCACCTGATTTATTCTGGAATAAATCATGGTAGCCTCAATCTCTTGGTTCTCTGCCCAGCCCTGTTTAGAAACTTAGGAATCATTTTTGATTTCCAACCTCTCTTTCAGAGAGCAGACCAACCTTCTTACCGCTTCTTGTTTCCTCGTGCTGAAAATTCTAAGAAAAATACTTCCTTTTTACCATCTGATCTGCAAAAAGCAGTAGTCACTTCCTTCGCCTTATCTAGGCTAGACTACTGCAATGCCCTCTATGCTGGAGCTCAGCAGGGCATCATGAGTAGACTGCAGAGGTAACAAAACACTGCAGTTGGGATCCTGAAACACATTAAGAAATTTTAACATATTTCTAAAGCCAGGGAAGACCTTCACTGGTTACCTATTTAAAAGAGGATGGCCTTCAAGGCCCTCTGTGTGCACACAAGGCGCTTCATCACCATGGTCTGGACTTACACAAAAATATATTCTCATGGTGTACTCCAAATAGATCACGTCCGTCAACTACAGCCAAGAAAGTGTCAATCCCGGTCATAAACAAAGCTTATTGGGGTGGTAGAAGCTTCATCTAAACCACGTCTTACCTCTGGAACCAAATGCCATGGAGTTTGAGGAATCAATCTAACGTCCTCGCCTTCAGGAAGTCTTTAAAAACCTGTCTTTTCACGTTTCTATTGTAAATTTCCATATCAGTTCCCTTTCTTCATTGAAGGCAGTGCCAAGATGCCCTAGGGCAGACGCTGAGCTTTACCAAACTCAAATCAAATCAAATCACCTGTTGAAAAGCTCAAAAATCTGGATTATGCAGAATACGTGGCTGGGCAGCACGCAGAGGGGGATAAAGTGAGGTGGGTGCTGGCATGGCTTCTCAAATCCGAGTTGCCTAGATCCCCAATGATTGCAATTGGTACCCAGACGGAGTGCTACATCAATACAGTCTTCTTTGGCTACTATAGCACCTTATATGAGGGAGCCAAGGGAAATAGGGACTCTATTTACTCTACTTTGCATGACTATCTGGACAAGTTGCCAATTCCACCAATTCCCTTTCCAAAGAAAATCCCTCGATGAACCATTAACGATCGAAGAGGTATGCCTCGGGATCAACCAGATGGCATGTAAAAAAGCCCTCTGGGATGGATGGACTCCCAATGGAATTCTATTCTACTGACGAGATTGTATTAGCTCCGAAGTTCCTTCGCATGTTCTAACTTACCAAGTGTGGGAGGCACTAATTGTGGTCCTCCCCAAACCAGGCGGAGATCCACTAGCGGTGCGCTCGTATAGACCGCTGTCCCTACTAAATACTGACTGTAAGATACTCGGGAAGGTCATCGCCAACAGGCTGGTTCCGTTCCTCCCCACGTTGGTCCACCCTGACCAGAATGGTATCATTCCAGGGAGGAACATATTTCTTAATCTGAGATGTCTGTTCAGACTTATGGATACAACTCCACACGCTCACCCACCATGTGCATCCTTGTCACTGGATATCAGAAAGGCTTTTGACACCTTGGGGTGGCCATACCTTATGGAGGTGCTGCATACAATGGGATTGGGGCTGGAAATAAGGCAATGGATAGGCCTGCTTTATGCTGATCCAATGGCTTGAGTACGCACGGGCAGAGAGATCTCTTATGTTTTTCAAGTTGGTAGAGGAACCAGGCAGGGCTGCCCACTTTCACCAATCATATTTGCCTTGGGGATTGAGCCCCTAGCGGGTCTCTTTAGGATGCAGGGCCCCTTCTGGGATATACTGACTGGAAACTCCTGAGACGTGATCTTGCTGTATGCAGATGACGTGCTGGTATACACATGTGATGTGAGCAAAGATCTGCCCCACAGTATGAGGACAATAGACAACTTAGGGCCATATTTGGGTTGAAATTAAACTGGGCAAAATCTTGCCTCTTTCCCCTTCAGAGACTCTCAGACCACTTGCCCCATGCAGACCTGGAATGGTGACCTGGCACCTTTACCTGGGAGTGAACATTTACCATGTCGAAGATGACCTAGTGAAGTGGAACTTAGGTGTAGCAGTACTTGGCTTATGCAGCTCCTTGACTTTCTGGATGTCTCTGCCGCTGTCTCCGATGGGCAGAGTGGCACTAGCAAAAATGCTGGTGCTGTCTAGATTGTTATATTATTTTTCAGCACTCCTGACCTATCTGCCAAACATTTTTTAGGGAGCTGGCTACTATCCTCTCTTATTTAATTTGGGGCACGTGGAGGAAGAGAGTGGTGCTCTCTAAATTCTATGCCCCTTTGGAATGTTGTGGGCTGGGGCACCTGATTATAAGCTCTACTATGTGGTGCAGCAACTCCAGTGACTTATGAGCTGGCTGTCAGATGCACCTTGCTGATGGCCGTGGTATGGTGGATTGAATACTGGACCCTCAAAGGGATGCCCCATTCATAGGATGCCTAGCTCAGACAGCTAAACATTGTGGCCATGTATATGTGCAACCCAAAAGCAATTCCCTTTAGTACACATCGAGCCACCCAATATGGGCGCAACCAGACTTTCGCAGGTGGCCAACCAACATAACACTAGAAGGTGGATAGAGGTAGGGCTCACTACACTGGGTGACCTATACATGAATAAGACCCCCATGACTTTCCAGGAGCTCGGGGAGAATTACGAACTAGAAGAGGGACAGTTTCTGGTTTATAATGTGCTAGTGTTACAGCAAACAAATGATGGACGGAATGCTGACAATGCAAACATTCTCCTCCAGTCAAAAGATCTGGGTTAAATCCATCGTTCTTTTGCCCACTACGCCACCCCAGTTTGGACCCAGCCATATGCAAATCAGTCTTGACCCTGTGCCCCATGGGAACAGTCCAGACAGAACTGCCAGGACAGGTCCTCCCTGGACCGAAAACAAGCATCCTGGGACCGGTTTCAGGGTATGTCACCCTTCTTCAGCCAGGCTAGCTTGAATCCAGTGGCACAGTGAGCAAGGGACCCACGTCTGGGCATACCCATCCCACTTAGGGCAAAAAGTGTTACAGCAAACAAATGATGGACGGAATGCTGACAATGCAAACATTCTCCTCCAGTCAAAAGATCTGGGTTAAATCCATCTTTCTTTTGCCCACTACGCCACCCCAGTTTGGACTCAGCCATATGCAAATCAGTCTTGACCCTGTGCCCCATGGGAACAGTCCAGACCGAACTGCCAGGACAGGTCCTCCCTGGACCGGAAACAAGCATCCTGGGACCGGTTTCAGGGTATGTCACCCTTCTTCAGCCAGGCTAGCTTGAATCCAGTGGCACAGTGAGCAAGGGACCCACGTCTGGGCATACCCATCCCACTTAGGGCAAAAAGTGTTACAGCAAACAAATGATGGACGGAATGCTGACAATGCAAACATTCTCCTCCAGTCAAAAGATCTGGGTTAAATCCATCGTTCTTTTGCCCACTACGCCAGCCCAGTTTGGACCCAGCCATATGCAAATCAGTCTTGACCCTGTCCCCCATGGGAACAGTCCAGACCGAACTGCCAGGACATATAATGTGCTAGTGGCCACAACCGGTAAACTTTAAGGGCCGGACAGGGTTGAACACAAGTCATTTCCTCCCCTCCAGTTATTGATTAGCCATTTGAATGACAGGAAGGCAATCATAGTGCAATATAAGGTACTCTTGGACTCCCATGGCAAGGGGCCCCCCACTCTGAGGGGTAAATGGGCAGTTTTCATTGGTCAAGAGCTTACGGCTAGACAATGGGCACTTGCAATGGAACATGTTCAGAAAATGTCCAGAAATCCCCGTCTGAAGTACACACAATTTAACTACTTGCATCAGATATATCTTACCCCTGCACGTAACCATCGTATGTTTCCTGGGACTGCTCTTAATATCCACGATGCCCCCACCCGGAGGCAAACTTTCACCATATGGTGTGAGCCTGTCCGGAGATAGTAGGGACAGTGTCTCAGTCCAGAATTGCTCTATCTGAACTCACAGGCCGGATTCTTGTTGTAGATCCCTTGCCCTGCCTACTAAAAATCATGCCACGCACTTGCAAAAACAAACACGCCACTAAATTTTCAGACCTGGCATATGTTCTGCTGAAACATTGGATAGTGATGCCTTGGGAATCTCCAGCTGCCCCTTCGATTCCACATTGGTTGTATGACCTTGGTAAGTGGTTGGCTGCTGAGATTGTGACCTGGCAAATGGAGATTAGCTGTGAAATCTGATGAGCGACCGCCACGAGATTCCGCATGCTCTCCCTCACTGGAGACAACTGAGTCCGAGAGGGACTTTGCGATGCACCGAGGAACACAATGAACTCCACTGCTGTGGCCCCACCACTAATCCCCCCATGATAGGTACTACAAAATAAGATACCATTTCCCTCTTTAGACACTCATTGGTGAACCTTACATACATGCAGATAGAAGGAGGCAGGGGGACTTTTTCCCCTCCTGGGTGAAACGCTGGGTTGGACCTTAAAACTGGACTCTATATCGCTTCCTTTATGGTTTATTTTCATTTCATAAATGTGGATTCTGGATGAGAGTTCTAGGTCTCTCTTTTGTTGCTTTTATCTACTGGATGGTGCACTGCTGTTTCTAATGGCTAAAGATGAGAAATGTCTATCCACTTATTGTCAAATACCGGACAAACACAGAAGGTTCTGTGTCATTCATGGATGTTGTAACTACCTAAAGTAACATGGCCTCTGCTTGTTTCTATAAACGAGTTATGCGTTTTATAAAATATCATTAAAGAATCACTGGTAAAATAAAAAATGAACAATGGGCATTTGAGGACACCTCAAATAGTTTGTAGGAACCTCTTCTGGATTCTATGTATTTTAAGAGGTGCAGACATAACTCCATGTCTCTGTCTATAATTCAAGCCAAAGTCTCTTTAGCTTAGCTGGGGTGAAATATATATTGCCTATCATAGAGGAGGTAGAAGTGACTAAGCCTTCCTTACACAGGCTTGATCTATGTACAGACCATATTAAAATGAGGCATCCAAGAGCCACCTGGCACAGGGACACGGATCAAATATTTATCTTCCTTTATCCATGCCTCAGGCAGAGACTACATCAAAATAGACTACAACACAGACAAAATAGGTAACTAAAGGTATAGCAGTACATATTTCAGAATGGTTCATCGGCCATAAGATGGTCTTTGGTTCTCTTCATAGTGCCCCACTTCCAGCCCTAAGAAGGTAACCTAACCACAGTATCCTTTGCGAATAAAAGTTTGCATATACCCTTGTGAGAAACTGTGTTATTGATTGACTGGTGTGTGAGCCCTGGTCAAGCAGCAGCCCAATCCCTTGCAGGGTGAACCACAAAAAGTCACTACATTAACCTGAGCTTAACCCTCTGTAGCTTAGCACAAAAAGCAATCAGGCTTAACTTAGAGGCAATGTGTAAAGTATTTATGCAGCACACAATCCGTAATACTGTGAAAAAACAACACAAGCAAAATCCTACACCAATTTAAAAAAATAGATTATATTTTAATAAATTATTTGACACCAAAATGACAAAAATCCAATCAAGAGAACTAGAGCTATGAATTTTTAAAGATTTTAGTGAAAAGTAGCACCTAAAGTAGAGTGCCCTATTTCTGGAAGGTAGGAGAAGCTTCTACACAGTGTCACTTTAAAGTGCATGGAATTTCCTGACTTCCCTGCCCTGGCTCCAAACTGGCTGCAGTGACAATGTGGAGGTGATATGTCCTTTAAGCAGAGCACTCCCTAATCAGCTGCAAGAGGGGCTGTGCTCAGCTCCATCCCCTCATCCTGCCAGCAGATGGCCCATTCAGGCACACCTAATCCTTCTATTGTGTGACTGTCTGGTAGGAATTCATAAACTCTAACTGTCAATTACACCCTGTCATGTGACCAAAGACAGGCTGCAGGCACAAAAGGGCAGGAAATGCCAACTTTCTAAAACTGGTATATTCAAAATTGTAATGAGATACCTGACTTTACCAGTAAATATGTTTTTTCATTATAATTCCAAATACACCATACAAGACATAGATGCTTTCAATTGGAAATTATAGCTTATTAAATGCAATAAGAAATCTCCAATGTTATCCAATGAGACGGGTAGACCTCACAGTAGTGAAAAACTAATTTAGGAGTTTTTCACTACCAGTACATGTAAAACTAAAAAGTACATGTCCAACATTTCAACTTCAAGGCACCCTGCCTTATGGGCTACCATGATGTAATAAAAGAGGAGTTTAGGGCCTTGCACAGGAATTGTATTGCCAAGCAGACATGGCAGTTTGCAACTGCGTTTAGGCTGCAGTGTCAGGCTTGGGATATGTTTAAAACTGCTACTTAAGTGGGTGGCACAATAAGTGCTGCAGGGCCACTAGTAGCATTTAATTTACAGGCCCTGGGTAAATGGTATACCACACTACAAGGGACTTATAAGTAAATTAAATATGCCAATCAGATCCAAGCCAAACTACCATGTTTTTAGGGGTGTGAGCACAAGCACTTTAGCACTGGTTAGCTGTAGTGAAGTGCACATAGTCCTAAGGCCAACAAAAACAAATTCAGCACGAAGTGGAGGGTAAAAGGCATAAATGTTTGGGGGTGACCCTGCAGAAGGGTCCTGGACCAACAATCCTTATTTAATCACCATAAAACTGTCCTTGAGAAGATGAGACAATACACACTCATTTTATCTCGGGCATTAATCCCTGTTGGGGAACAAACCCATGTTTAAGCCTGAATAGAGTTTCCAAATCAGACGCAGATTGCTCACTCATAACATTTTACTCACATGATTTGTGCTAGATAAACCCTGCTGCAAATCATGCAGGCAAATAGTGCATTAGCCACGTTTACGCACCTCTGAACAGGATGAAAAGTTGTATAAATCGCACTTTAATCCCTGCCCTGAGACCTGAAGTGATGAATTATGTGGTAACCGTGCCCCTGTAAGTCCCCCACATTTTTGCAAATTGCCATTACACTATCACTGCATCAGTATTAGTGCCTAGGTCATAAAGAGGTCCTACATTTTATGCTCTTTCATAATTCCATTGTCAATATAAAAACTCAGCAGAGTAAATGTGTGAAAAAAAAGCCTCCAGGCTTGGATTAGGGGGAAAATTATCTCACAGTTTGCAGAAAAATGCCCCATAAGCAAATACAAAGGTAAAATGGGTAATTTTGAAAGCCTGTCGAAGTACAAAAATCTGGAACTTCAGAAAAAAAATCTTTGAACACCTTAATATTGCGCCAAGCGTCATAGAAAATGTAGCTACATTTTTTCCATTATAACTTTATGTATCAAAGACCCAACTGAGATAGTCCTCAGCAGCAGGCTATGATGCTATATAATGACCGCTCCATTCTGTAGAATGGAATATATTCTCCAGGATCACACCTCAAGTTGCCCAGTAATATGTGTGTAAAGCAAAGAGATATTATCACCATCTATATAGACAGCCAACTTGTATTCGTACATTCCATAGAAATTCCCTCTGATTCTCTTTTTACATTAAGTATTTTGTGAAATTGCTATGTCAGCAGCACAAAAAGAAGGGGTGACAGCAGGCACCCCTGTCTAGTTCCCTTAGCTCAAACAAAGAATCGTATAACCCATAGTGCAGTCCCTTCACAATTGCACTTGCAATTGGTTACTCGTATAGGGCTGTGCAGTTTTAAAACTGCAAATTTGGCTTGTCAAAATAAACCCTTCAACAGGCCTAAACCTTTCTTTTAAATATTACTATGTCACCCATAAGTAGGCCTTACTGGCTATAAGACAGGGTGCCTTGTGTTTAAAAGTAGGGCATGTAAAAAACTAAGGTTAAAATGTTCCTTAAAGTGAAAAGGACCCAAAAGCTATTTTCACTGTAGCAGGGTTGGCTGTTCCATAGGGAATCTTTGGGATACACTAATAAATGCAATAATGTCATCTCTGGTTAGGAAATAAGTTGCGTTCTCTACTATAGGGAACGTCCCCGTGGGCACTACCTGGCCCCCTAGGGTTTTTTTTCAAACGTTGTGATGTCTTTTTACTCTTCCTCCAAATAATGATTAAACCATTAGTTCAATATATTCATATTTATTTTCCTTCTTCATATGAATTGGATTGGCCAATATTTCCAAACAATGCGATTTTCATTGGATACTTCATACACTCCTTGAGTTCCAATGCATTTCGGGTGAAACCACCCTTCTTCAGGGAACTATATGCTGTAAATTAATATGAATACTACTTAATACATGAGGTGACCTAAAAACAGTCATATCTACGGCTTGTAGTGCTCTAAATCTAATGTGCTTAACCGGTACTGGTAATACGAGTGTAATACGATAAAACGAAACTCATGACGGAAGTCATATTATTGCTACGTGCTCGGAATGCTCGTACATGATGGGGACTGTAACTACAACAATATAAACCGATGAAAAGGTGCTCGTGACGTATAACGTCCAACTAATCTTCAGTAGGGTGAGTGCTCAAGTGAATAAACATGAAAGCTCAAAAGATATCGTGAAGAAAGTCAACTAAGACGCAGGTGAACTAAGAACTACGAGAATGTTACGGGACTGTTCCTATGTAATCGAAGACTCGATTATAATACTTCAATGGCAATGTGAGAGCAAATGTGACTTAATACGTGCAACGATAAAACCCGTTGAAAACGGTGCTCGTGACCTTAGGATGACCAACTAATCTTCGGTAACGTGCGTGCTCAAATAAATAAACATAAGTGCCCGAATACATGATATCATGGTGAAAGTGAAACCCGACTAGAAACTTACGAGAGTGTTCATGCTCCGTGTTCTCCGATGTGTATTACGGGAACCATTCCCGCGTGGTTTGTGGTAGTTTAATAATGGTCATAAAGATGATGAAAGGACTAATGTCTGCATGAACAGTGGTGGCGACCATGTTAGAATGAGGATGTCTGTACTAAACATAGTGGATATGCTGGTTTAAACATGGAGATAATTGGAGAACATACCGATAACTATACCAATAACTGTGAGCACATATGTGTGCCTCCGCATAAGTAAATGTAACAGTGATTATTAATTGTAGGCAAAAACTACTAAGCTTTAACCGAATGTTTGATGTGGTATCATATAACAAGAAAATATACACTGTACCGATCTGTCATTAAAGTTACATTGTTGAACACAATAATGATCGACTGTGCTTGACCAAAATCGGATAACCCATAATTTTAAATGAGAATAACAATAAATGTAGACACAAAGAAAGAAAAAGAAAGGAGACAAAGAAAGAGATTAAAGAAACGAAGAGGAAAAAAAATATAAAACCACATTCCACATGTAATCCAAGTGAGCACCACTGTTCATGCAGACATTAGTCCTTTCATCATCTTTATCACCATTATTAAACTACCACAAACCACCGCGGGAATGTTTCCCGTAATACACATCGGAGAACACGGAGCATGAACACTCTCGTAAGTTTCTAGTCGGGTTTCATTTTCACCATGATATCATGTATTCGGGCACTTATGTTTATTTATTTGAGCACGCACGTTACCGAAGATTAGTTGGTCATCCTAAGGTCACGAGCACCGTTTTCAACGGGTTTTATCGTTGCACGTATTAAGTCACATTTGCTCTCACATTGCCATTGAAGTATTATAATCGAGTCTTCGATTACTTAGGAACAGTCCCGTAACATTCTCGTAGATCTTAGTTCACCTGCGTCTTAGTTGACTTTCTTCACGATATCTTTTGAGCTTTCATGTTTATTCACTTGAGCACTCACGCTACCGAAGATTAGTTGGACGTTATACGTCACGAGCACCTTTTCATTGGTTTATATTGTTGTAGTTACAGTCCCCATCATGTACGAGCATTCCGAGCACGTAGCAATAATATGACTTCCGTCATGAGTTTTGTTTTATCGTATTACACTCGTATTACCAGTACCGGTTAAGCACATTAGATTTAGAGCACTACAAGCCGTAGATATGACTGTTTTTAGGTCACCTCATGTATTAAGTAGTATTCATATTAATTTACAGCATATGGTTCCTTGGAGAAGGGTGGTTTCACCCGAAATGCATTGGAACTCAAGGAGTGTATGAAGTATCCAATGAAAATCGCATTGTTTGGAAATATTGGCCAATCCAATTCATATGAAGAAGGAAAATAAATATGAATATATTGAACTAATGGTTTAATCATTATTTGGAGGAAGAGTAAAAAGACATCACAACGTTTGAAAAAAAAACCCTAGGGGGCCAGGTAGTGCCCACAGGGACGTTCCCTATAGTAGAGAATGCAACTTATTTACTATAATAGTGTACTGGACCGGAGTACACACCCAAGGAGCACATCTAATTTTGTTGAACTTTTTGAACTTTCAATTAGCCTAAGGTTGTGCATGGTCTCATCCTAATCTCTGGTTAGGAAACAGCCTATTCACTGGTGATGTTGAATTTGCAATAAATATTCTGGAAAAGGTACTTTTAGAAAGTTGCCCTTTCCTACTTAAAGCCAGTGAGGCCCACTTACATAAGTTTCATATGTCACGAGGCAGCTGAATAGTCCCCTTGATGATGTATGAACTTGCTCCTAGAGCTCAGATAAAGGCTGGGTATGGGGCCGTGTTTTCAGTTCCTCTGGCAGGATGACCATCTGGGCTGTGCCCAGAATCTTGATTAACTTCACAGAGGCCTAACCTGCCATTTGCAAATTTTAGGTGACACCTGAGCAGGGCCCTTCTTTGTTTACCAGTCAGCCAGGCACGAGTCCCAGTGGGAGAGGAACTTCCCCTAGAACTGGTTTAGAGTGACCACAGAGGAGGGTCTGCTCATTTCCCTTGCGACACCTCTGCTGTGGGCACAGGAGCTCTGCACGGGGGAAGAAAAGGTTCTGCCATCTTGGTTTTAAGTAGAGAGGGGCACTGTGGGTTTGACTGTGGTGGGGCACACATGAATTGCTGCAACAGTGGGTAGGGTCACCCCTGGGAACGTTTACCCCTTTGGTAAAAATACCCTTGCCTAAAAAGCCTGGTAAAAAGCTATGCAAAAAATATTAAATCAAGTGAAATTATTTTTCAACAATGTGTGAGAAAAGACATTTGTTGTATCCCTCTCTCTCCCTTTATCAGGATGTCACCAGTGATTTTTGAGGTAATTCACTGTCTTTAAATTAGTAATTAACCCAACCTGATGTGCATGCACAGTTTTGTGAAGTAAGCTTTACAATATACAGGTCAGTGTTCCTACTAGGATTGTAACTTTCACATTAAGAACAGATAAATGCCAGTTGGGCACATATTTCACCTTACCTTTTTCCTTCTTTGGGATTACTTTTATCAAAGCCTCTTTCTTTGTGAAGGGAATAGTTCATTAAGGACTATGTTGAATAATTTAACAGGGTGGGGATCTAGAATATCACTGAACTCTTTGTAATACTTCACCATAAACCATCACCACTCAGTGACTTACCAGTGGTCTTATCCTCTTTACTTAGCTTTGGAGATTTCTTTTGAAGTGAGAGCATGGTCTTCTTTCTTATTCTAACTGCCCAGCAAATGAGGTAAGCTAGTGTGACATTACACACCAGTAACAGATTGAAGGCATATTGCAAAGCCATCTAATACTTTCCAAACTTCTCTTTTAGTCTTTTATCTTGGCCACTCATGTCCTTACAAATCGCCTGAATCTAAGTAACATACTGCCCATTCCCTGCTGACACAATTTCTGCTTGCTGGAAATGACCGTCTTTTATGTGGTGTACCCCCAGTTCTTTTACCATAACCGTTTTTGCGGGATATAGAACTCTGTACTCTTTACCCCTGCTAACCAGTGGTAATGTACCTGTGCCCCCTTTCAACATGATGAAATTGGCTTACCCCTAATTGGCATATTTAACTTACCTATAAGACCCTAGTATGTGGTACAAATGTGTACCCAGGGCCTGTTAGTTAAATGTCACAATTGCACTGCAGCAACCATTGTGCAATCCACTACAATGACAGGACAACCATGACTGTAGGCCTACCCTCTGAAGCCTGATTGTGCAGTTTTAGAACTGCAAATTCGACCTATCAAAATAACCCTTTTCAACAGGCCTAACCCTTCCTTTAAAACAATATTATGTTACCTCTAAGTAGGCCTTACTGCCATAAAGCAGGTTGCATGGTATTTAAAAGTAGGACAAGTAAAGGTTTAATCTTAAACATCCTTACAGTGAATGGCCCAAAAAGCTATTTTCAATGTTTCAGGGTTGGCTGTTCCATAGGAAAGCATTGGGGTACACTATTACATTTAATCATGCTATGTCTGGGTAGGAAACAGCTATAAATTTCGTTTTTGGAATTTTTGAATTATTTATTACAAGACTAATTACTTTGTAATACACATTTTGGAAAAGGTACTTTAAGAAGGTTTCCTTTTCTCTGCTAAAGCCTCTAGAGGCCCATTTGCACGAGCTTCATCTATCACCTGGCAGCTGAATTATCCTATTAATGAGGTGTGAACTTGCTCCAAGAGCTGAGACAAAGGCTTGGGTGTGGAGTAGTGTTTTCTGTTCCTCTGGCACTATGACCATCTGGACTGTGCACAGGAAATTGATTAACTTCAAAGACGCCTAACCTGTCAAAGGCAAATGTCAGCTGACATTTTGGGACCGCCCTTCTTTGTTGCCCCACTTAGCCAGGCACCAGTCCCAGTGGGAAAGGAGCTGCCATTAGAACTGGTTTAGAAGGACCGCAGAGGAGGGGCTGCTCCTTTCCCTAGCCACACCTCTGGGGTGGGCACAGGAACTCTGCACATGGAAATTAAGGTTCTGTTTGGTTTTAGGTAGAGAAGAGGATTGTGGGTTTGTTTGCACTAGGGCACACAGGAAATACTGCAACAGTAGGTTGGGGTACGCCTGGGAACTTTTACTGCATTGGCTAGGGAAGAGCCAAGAGTCACTCCCAGCAGAGGCTTGTGCCAGGCAAAAGTGTGGGACCCTTGGAATGCTTTCTTGACCTTTAGAAGAACTGAAAAGGACAGAGCCAGCAGTCTGTGATCTGAGAAGAGCCTACAAGAGTGGACCTACTTTCTCTCTTGTACTCAGAACAAAGACGTGGACTCCAAGCGTTATAAGGCTGACCTGGTCAGGCTACAGGAAAACAACAAGCTCCAAGAGGCCTTTTCTGCAATTGCTCAGCTGACCAGTTCCAACTAGACTTGCTCTTGACCCTGCTGCTGGTCTTTGTTGAAGTGAGTCTTGACCCCTAAGTGCTGTCCCCAAGATCCCGGATGCTATGGCTGGTGTCAAAGTGGATTACTCCTATCATTTCCTGGGACTTAGAATCATTTTGGGTCCAAAGGATCATTTTGGATCCCAGAGGACTGGGATCAACCTGCCAAGCTGATCCGACAAAGGGCCAAAGATTCAGGTTGCTCTGACTTGGAGCTTTTCCGCAACAGCAAATCCAATTCAGCAGGACCTCGCAGAGAAAGTAACCCACCTCATGGAGCACTCTTTGGCTGCAGTTTGCAGCCTAACCCTACCCCCTCTGAAAGAATCAGAGCTTCAAAAAAGTGACTAAGTCCACAGGTAGAAATCTTCACCTGGCGAAGGTGTGAAAAGTATTTGGCCGGCAAGGGACCTTCATGGGAGTGAAATTCTAATTTCTCTAGTTTTGAGCTTTTCTGCCGAAAGTCAACGGGTTTACCGAAATCCCATCTAGTAGTTATCAGACAATGTGGGTCCTTCTTCCACCACAGCCTTCTGCCTTGCCCTGATAATGATTTTTGACTTTTATTCCAGAGACTAAGGGCATAATTTAGAGTTTGGTGGATGGGATGACAGACATCCTGTGTGCCATATTGCAAGTGCTATAGGATATAATGCATTTGTAATACGGTGTACCAGATATCTGTCATGTTTTTGATGGAGTATCCCATCCACCAAAGTGTAAATCAGGCCCTAAGTCTGAAGGTAAACTTCCAACTGGGTTGAATCTGGTTTCTGTATGTGAACGGTGCTCCATCGCAACAGGCCTTAACTGTGCCTAGGTACCGGTCAAGTGCAATCAGATGACCGCGGTTGGAGCTCAGCACTTTAGTGTTATTTTGAACCTTAAACTTTATAAATGTGTAACTCTGGTTTCCCTTATTGGATTTTTGTCATTTTATTTATTAACATTTAATCTATTCTTCTAAATTGGCTATCGATTTTTTGTGTTGTGCTTTGACTTTATTACTGTTGTGGAACTGCATCCATACTTCACACATTGCCTCTAAGGTTAGCCTGTCTGTTCTGTGCAATAGATAGCAGAGGGATGAAGCTCAGGTTAATTTAGTGACTTTAGGGCTTCACCCAGACAAGGGTTGTGGTTATTACTTGAGGTAGGTACTCACACCCCTCAATTAATAGACCCATTTTCTTATGCTGCCTAAGAAGCATAGCTGTTTTCTCACTTTTTCCATAGTGTCAGTGTCTGGCAAAAATACATTTTCTTTATGTATCCAAGCTCACTACGCTTTAAGATCCGACTCACATATCCTAATGTCATTCAGTAACCAAACACTCTCTCCATCTAAATTACCAAGAGAGGCCTCTACCATTGCCCTTTTTCCCTTAATTTCTCCTGACCCAGTCCTCCTATTATCTTCATTTTAGACCCTGGTTCACTTAGTAATAACCTTCAATATTCACCTGGAGAATGGACCTCAAGTCATTTTCAAACATTTGATGATGACATTCTAGAGTAGGCAGTCATTACACATCCATCTGTCAGATCTCCATCTCTTTGGCCAATCCTTCAGCAGAATCACAATTTCACGGTTTGTTCTAGAATTATTGTGAATGAGAAGTCACAATTTTTTGTGCTCAGCGAGTTGTATGAAAGTGAATAAGATGTTAGTATATTGCACTGTGGTGCCTGAGCTTCCAGATATCAACCCTCCCTGCTTTCTGAAGAAAATCTTAAGATAGCTGTGAACTTTGAAGGTGGGGCTGCACTGTTCACACTCTTCTGTGTCTCAATTGTCCAGCTAAGAGTTATAATTTAGTGATAATCTTCACCGCCTTCATTATTAGCATCAAAACGTCTTGTTCTGCCAAATTGCCTTAGTAGAGTTTCACTGATTTAATGTTAAACTTTTTTTTGTTTGCCAGCAATATGCATACAACTTTCTACTCACTTGATCTGAAGGCCAAAAGGACAAGCTCAATAATCCCATAGCTCATCCAGAGCTCCATACTGTGTTGCAAGGTTCCGTTACCTAAATCTCCTCTTTAAGAAATGGCTCTTTAATTGCAGAGTTGTATTCTTTAGCAAACATGACTGTTCTCACCTTTGTTGTTTTACACCATTCCTTCTCTTTTCCGTCCCATTCTGCATTGTGTGGTGTATGTTCTCACTTCTGAGTTTATTGTATTCATTCGAGACTATTTACTGCTGACTTAATTTACCAGCATGCCTCTTTGGAGTCCCCCTGTTCTGATATCCTTCAATCCCTGTCTCAATGTCCTCCTGTTCTGTCATCATCCGATCCTGGTATTCTGCTGTCTCAACGTTATCCAACACCTTAAGGCAACTTCTTCCAGCCCCCGGGTTCTCCAAGTTAAGAGAGGGATTACTCCTTTGGCTCGTTACCGTCATCCCTGTCAAGACCTGGTAAGTCCTGGACTGTAGTATTCTATATGAGTGATCATAATCAGTTGCTCCTAATAATATCTCTTGTCTGTTCTTTGCGTAGGCCTAACATATGCTGGGAGTATGTTCACTGGGTGAATTCTGGCCTGACAAGACATACCTACTTGAGAAGAGATAATCCAACCACAGTGAAGTAGCATGCTTCTCTCTTTCTCTCTCTCTTTCTTTCTCTCTCTCTGTCTGTCTCTCTCTCTCTTTTTTTCACGCACTCTCTGTATCCTGTCTTCCATTTTCCACACCAAATAGCTTTTGAGTGCATTCTGAAACTAGTGGTCATGTGTCTCTCTTGGTGTGGAGGCTTGGGGATTAGCATCAGAATCTTAAACATTGTTCCCACCAACACCTGATCTTCAGCTCGAGGATCCAGGGTATGCAGGTCCCAAGAAAACAAAGGGGAATGTCCTCCATTGAGACAATTGAAGCTCAGTAACATATGACTGCCCTGGGACTCTCTGAACCATGTTTCTCAAATACAATAGGAAGGGGCTTTAATTTGTCAACTTTGACAAATACAATAGACAGGGAGTGTACATTACAAACTCTTTGGCAAGCGCCAGAGGAACCCGCTTTGCACTGTGAACTCTCTGAAAAATACGACAAAGAGTTTTACATGGTTAACTCTCTAATAAAAGCAATAAGAAGGGAGATATAATGGGCCTACAATATGTACACTATGTGGCGCAGAGAAGCAAGATTTCATTCATCTTATCTGTATATGTCCATGTTTAAAGTCGACTCGGGAATGGTTTTTGAAAAATGCATTTACCGATAGAGGGATTAGGTCTTGTAGATCCGCAATAATCAAGGGCTTGGACTCAACGGATCCCCTTTTAAATTGCAAGGTGATGAAATTTTTGATACGGTACGAACAGATAAATAATGAAAATGGACATAAAACTCAAAGTGCCATTGATTGAGTAGTGTTTGTACCCGCCGTTAGGAACATATAAGAAGTGGTAGCAGGAGTTGCGTTGTTGACTCCAATATTGGGACTGAAATAAGTGGTGATGGAGGTTCAGTTTTTCAACAAATATAAAATCCTCATGTATTTTGGTTTTAATATGTTAGGTAGGGTTCTTAGATAGGTTTTAAAAGGATTCTATGTCTAGTGTTTATTTAGTAAGTCAGGAACACTGTATATTTTCTTATGAAATCCCCTTTTAACAATCTTTTGGTATATAAAAATTTTTTTTTAAATGCTTTTAAGAGATAGAGGGTATACGAATTTTCGATATTGTATGGTTTTTATTAACTGAAACAATAAAGACTTTCATACTTTCATACAATAAGAAGGGGTACACTATTCTGACAAATACAATAGGAAGGGGTTTTACATTGTGAAATCCTTGTCAAACACCATAGGAAGGTGAGTTGCATTGTGTACCCTCTTGAAAGTGCATTAGGAATGTGAACTCTCTGATCAATACAATAAGTACTCCATGAACATGAACATGAACATGAATTCCATGACAAACACGTGCTACTTAATTTACGCCAAAGCTCTTCTGTTAAATACCATTTGCACTTTCTTCTCAGGTTACAAGTGACTAAACAGATCTTGTTAAAAAACACAGATCTTCTTGACCACACTTTGCATGGTGTGCAAGGTAGTTGCTCTAAGTACGTACGTCAACTCTCAGATTCTGCCCCACGGAACTTCTCAAATGCTCCCTTCCTCATCTCATTCACTCTTGATGGTGTCCATAGTACTTTATTCCACAGCAAGTTAACATTCTTTCCCACATCTTGTTCCAACTTCCAGTACATGAAAGGTAAAACACGGAGCCCATTTGAGTGCAAGGTGAGTGGTGTACCTGTGTGAGTGCAGATTGAAGCACATTTAAGTCAGTCCTATTGGCATTGCCAATGCTTGTTGCTTTAGTAATATTGTTAGGCAGAGATTAAAACGCCACCACTAAGTGTGAATAGTATACCAAAGCAGCGGGCAGCATTAGAACGGTACTTCAACCCCACAGATTTAAAAAAAAAAAATCCTTACATTTGCACACATACACAACAATATAAAATGCTTCTTTTTGTAAAACGTTAACCACTTTCTCCATGGTCTCATGCTGCCCATTAACTATTTCACACTTTCATTTAAGGTAGATCTATCTGAAAGTCTTTTAAACAGCTAGTGGGCCTTCCAAAGAGGAGTTTGCGATGTTCCAGGTTTTTTTCGTGGAATCTCATAAAGCATTATGCACATTTCACATCTATTTAAGATTGAGGGGCATATTAGCAAGACCCACGTTAAAATTATCGCCGTTTTAGCGGCAGGAAACTGCCGCTAAAACGGCGATAATGGGCTTGCTAATATGCGTGATAGAATTCCAATAGAAGCCCAGGTTAGATGTGCAGGACATCTAACCTGGGCTTATATTGGAATTCCATAACGCATATTAGCAAGCCCATTATCGCCGTTTTAGCGGCAGTTTCCTGCCGCTAAAACGGCGATAATTTTAACGTGGGTCTTGCTAATATGCCCCTAAGCTTTTAGCGTGAAACGTGGTTTTCTGTAACCTTCCGTGACTTTTTTCACGTCACTGAATACTTTGTCTAAACGAGTCACTTGAGATAGTAGGAAGAAACTGGTTGGAGTAGAAGATATCTTCCAGTGATACTTTCTGTGCAAGTCACCTGTGGATAAACATTATGTGAAATTGCGTAATGTGAAATATTTGGAAATTTCATGATTTTCACGTAATTCGCCATTAAAGAATTTAGTTAATTTCAACAGTTAATTTAATTTCATTCAGGCCTACATTTTAGGAAATTTATTGTAACAGATCATGTGTTTCCTGGAGTGCCATTCTTCTCATAAATTTAGAAACCTACACAAACTGAAGTTTAAAAATGCTCACAAAAGGATTGCAGCAGTCCATTATTATGGAGATACACAACGTAGTGAATTAATTTAGAGAGTAAAGATTTAGGGCCTAATTAATGAGGTTTTGGCGCCAGGCAGCGCCGCAAGGAATCTTGCTGCGCTGCCCTGCGTCAAAAGAAAAGGGCACTAATGTGCAATATCTATAAGAATCGCCACATTCCTGCCCTTTTCCTCTGCGTTGGCGCACAATGGCCTGCCATGCACCAACACAGGCACCCTTGCACCATGGTGCAAGGGTGCATGTGTTGTGGGGCTGATTGATTTTGGCCAGGAAGGGAATTTTTGCTGCACAAAATCAATCAATTCAGGTGATTTCCTCTTTCTATGTGTGCTGCATAATGCAGCACACATAGAAAAAGGAAAAAAAACGAGGAGAAATTAAAACATTTCTCCTCGTTGTCCCTTCCTAACGCCACCCCTGGAGTGGCGTTATATTCTGATGCATTCCCAGGTTTACGATTTCTCGTAAATCTGGGAATGCTTCAGATTCCATGGATGTTGCGTGGGAACACCCACAGCAGCACCCATGGAACGCACCTTTCACTCAGTGTTCTGCGTGAAAGGGGCACATATTTACAAGGCCATAAAAAGCCACATAAAGTGGCTTTGCATGGCCTTGTAAATATGCCGCGACACATTGCGCCACCGGAACATCAAAAAGTGATGGTCTTGCAGTGCAAACGCGCAGCAGGGGGCCTCATAAATGAGGCCCTTAGTGGTACTCCTGCGGGACCCAGTGAGGCCTCCTGTGACGTCCCACGGGATCCAGAGTGACAGTACGAGTGGTCCAGTGGGAGTACTGCAGGGTACAATGGGAACATACTAGCATTATAACGTTAAGCTTGCATAGTCATGTGGTACCTTAGAATGTCACTAGCACGATGGTACAGCAGTTCTGTGGTACCGAGAAAAAAAAATTAAAAAATGGAAAATATGGGGTGGGTGGTTGTGCGACTATGGGTGGTTGGCCAGCAATAGGGTACTGCCCAACTGTTTGGGGTAGGTCAAGGGGCCTGGTCCGGTGTCGAAAACCTTAATGCGCATGGTCAAAGCTATTCTCAGTGAAGAAGTTGGGTGAATATGATCTAAAAAACTGAAGTATCTACTGAAAAAAAACAAAGGTTAATGTAACGTTATAGTTAGGCCATGTAATAACATAAAAAATATCATTTTAAAAGAAAAAGACCACTGAAACGCATCAATTATAGTTTAGTAAGCTAATTATAACTTGAGCCCCTGCCATTCACTGTTTATGACCTAATTTATTACATTACTCATGATGTGTTAAATGACAGCATCAATGACATCACTAATGACATCTTAAATGACAGGCATCAGCGGGACATTGAGGTGGCGGATCAAAGAGCGACAGGTCAGGTATCACTTTGCAGCTACAGGGCCTCATAAAGAAAGAAATAAAGACATTAAAAACATGGAGTGCAGAATGGGAAACAGAATGAGATTTGGTGCGGTGTGAAGGGAGAGCACGCTGGAAGAGAGATAGAGCAAAGAAACAAAACTTCCCATGGAGTGCTTGAACAAAACTAAAAATATGCAGTGATGAAATACTGCTCATTCAGTACGAATTCTGTGAGACCAAAATACTCCTCAGTGGGGCAAATACAATATAGGGAGGAAAGCTACGGAACCAGGAGCAGGCTACTGAGATAGGCAACAAATCCATCCAATCATCCATCCAATCATGAGCATAAAAGACCACTATAAGTATGGGTGCTGTATTGGAAACATGTGTTCTTGCCAAAAGACAGAGTTAAAAATGTTGTCACGGTAGTTGTATTCATGCAGACAGGAACAAGATACTCATTTAGGGTTTGGCAGTTGTCCTGTCAAACAGTGTACCAGAGAAAACACCTCTATCACACCTAGTGGACAGATGGCCATATTTGCATAAGATTTGCAAGTATGACAGAATCCATCTGCATGGCATAGGAGCCACTGTTGAAGCAAAACAATCTGAAAACCACTGATCTTACTCCTCATGACACTGCTCCTTATTCACAGACACACCTCTGACTCTACCTCATAACTATTTCGTAACTTTCTAAAAGAGCCATTTTCAGAATTGTGTCCTAAAATCCAATTTTACCAGTAAAGATGATTTTAAACTACAATTCCTCAGATGCCAAACAATACTCTCCTACCTACTCCCAATCAAATGTTAGCACTTATTAAATGTAAAAAGCTAACCCTAATGTTAACCTAAGGGAGAGGCAGGCATCACAGTAGGGAAAAATCAATTTGTGAGTTTTTCACTTCCAAGACATGTAAAACTTAAAAGAGAATGTCCACATTTTTAATTACAATCCACCCTGCCCCTGGAACACCATAAGGATTTTGGAGGCCCTGGGCCAAACGTGTTTGGTGGCTCCTCTTTGGAACAAATGTTTAATTTATGATCTAATTTCAGCTCTTTTATGCCCTCTTACGCCATGTCACTGCACAGGCACACTTATTCAAATTCTAAATGTATTTACATCTAATAGTCAGTGTTGGAAAACGAGGCAGCATCTGTGAGGCCTGCACAAATAACATGACTACATTTATCCTTCACTGGGAACCAAACACCCAATTGTAGCGCCTGACTCTCAGAGGGTAGCGTTGCAGAGCAGTCTGAGGCTTACTCAAGGGAGGTGGTGTGGGCTAGTAATCGCCATTTGCAGGTGCGCAGAAATAACACTCAATAATTGATTGTCCAGTCTGTACTTTGCTTTATAAAAGTAAGAGTACATTTATTAAACACACACTACTCAATACTATGCACCGATTTACAAATATACATAAGCTGTTGGAATTACTTTGTGACATTGCATCACATCTCCACTCCTCCCACGGGGGGTGGGGTCTAGTACCACCACTCCCATGTATGCACATCATCTTGCCCCCTACTGCAGTGTGTTGAGCATAACCTGGAGCGAGGGCCCTGCGCACTGGCACCATCCCAGCGGCGACCCACCCCATTACCTCACCACGCATTAAAAATAGGTTCACCTGCCCTAGTGACACATAACCCTGACTGAGCATCTTATATTGACCATACAGTATGCACCCCTACATGTTCAGAGCTAACAGTCTGGGTTGTTCCTCACTTAAGCGCAGCAGCAAGAATACATGTTTACGCACACTTTAGAATGACAGTACCCAGCACGTTTGTGGATCATTAGAATGCATTGCAATTACAGCCCCTAAAGGCATCACAGATGAAATCACAGGATTACGCATATACAGCCAGACACCGTAACAGGATTGTCTGGCAATATAACCCACTTCGCTTATGACATCACCTTACACAGGTACTTCACAATACATATGTGACCTTCAGTCCCTCTAAAAAGGAATAATCGTTAGTAAATGCAGTTCTGGTGCAATTACACCTCTTCACCTCCAGGAGATGCCCTTCTCCAGACATCCCCCACTCAGCCCTTCACTCCATGAAGCACTTTGCAATACACCCTCAGCTGTAGAACAAAAGTTCCTGCACAGAAGGTGTAATAAAGCAGGCTGAGCCCTTGAGGGGTTATCCTGTTCAAATCCCTAGGAAACTTAGGGTGGGACTTAACTTTGTGCTGGGGGGAGACTGCGCTTCTCCAGCAGCTCCCCCAGCACCCTTGCACCAAGTTGGTGGTGACCCCGTCCTCCTGGGGCCACCACAAGCACCAAAACACTCGATTTTGAAATGCCTAGCAAGGCATTATGGGGCGCTTCGTGCTCCGCTTTCCGCATAATAGATGAGCGGCTCTCCCGCTGTGCCGGGGAGAGCCGCGCGGAGTTGCTGGTGGCTTTGCCGCATCTTCAGGCCTTGGTGGGGGGCCCGGTCCCACCCGGACCCCCAGGTAAGGGAATGCGGCTCGGGGAGCCTACCCCCGGCCGCTCTGCACATTTTCTGGGGCCCGGTCCCACCCGTGCCCCATGCCGCTCCATGGGTCTGGTTCGGGGGCCCGGTCCCACCCGGGACCCCCGCTTGCCTTGGCTTTGGAGGGCAGCCTGGGGAGCCCACCCCCGGCTGCCCCCGGCGGCTCCCCGCTCGGCCCGCACCCTCGCGTGCTGCCGCAGGAGCTGGCACGACTCTTCTGGTCTGCCCGCTCCTGCGGGCAGACACGCCTCTTCTTCCCGGACCTCGGGGGAGTGCGACGGCACTCCCCCCTCCTTCCTCGCACACCGGGGCCCGGAGATGGGGTCTTCGGGGGGGCGCGACGGCGCTCCCCCCATCCCGGACTCTTCGGGGCCCGGAGATGGGGCCCCGGGCCCCGCCTCTTCGTCCCGGGGAGCGCGACGGCGCTCCCCGGCTTGAATTCGGCCTCATTTTTGCGGGGGCGCGACGGCGCTCCCCCGACTTCCTTTTCTTTGCCGGGGGCCCGGGTGGGCTCCTGGCACCCCGTAGGGCACAATCTTCACGGGGAGCGTGAACGCGCTCCCCGGCTTTGTTTCGGGGCCCGGGGACGGGCTCCCAAGCCCCCGACCTCCTCTTCATGGGGGTCAAAGGTCGCTCACCTTCTGGGGGCCATAACTCAGCCCCTGGGGGTCCGATCTGCCCCATTTTCGTGTCCCTTCGCTCCTGGTGGCCAGCCCCAGCCACTGGGAACACTCTCCTTCACCCTCGGGGTCTCTGAGAGGGGGGATTCGGCAGGGAGCTGTCTTCACTGGCTCCCTGCGCCAGCCTTTCGCCTGGCTCTCCTCCTGGGCCTCTCTTCTCCCTGCGCAGAGGCCCCTGCTTCTGCGCACTGGTCCTGGGCTCTTCTTCTGGTGCTGGTAGGGCCCTGAGGGACAGTCAGGGGGTTCCTTCTTCCAACTGTCCATTGCGCCAGGCTCCAGCACCTTCAGCCTCCGCAGACCACACCCCAGAGAGAACTTCTCTTCCTGTGCAAACACTTTTTAAAAGTTGAGTAGGGGGCTGGCAGGAAGTCTCTGTTTGTCCTATCAAACAGCGGCACATCACTTCCCTGCCCCTGCTCCCTCCTCCTTGTCCAGCCTCTGGGTTTGTTCAAAATGGCGTCGTCCAGGGTCTCTGGCCACATGGTCTCTGAAACACGAGCCCTTCCTTTCTGGCTGCCTTCCCCCTTTGGTGCAGCCTGGTGCTGGGCACCCAGTGATGGCTGCTGATGGCTGCTGATGGATGAGCCTGTAGCCCCACCCATCTTCTCTTCGTAGAGAGGAGGCCTTAGCTTGTGGAAGAAAGGTTATCAATCCATCCAGCTGAGGTCAGCCCTCAGCCTGGCCCTGGTTATGACTGACTCAGAGAAATGTGACATTTCTGGACGACCCAAAAGCAGTACAAATATGACTTGGGACTCTGCAGAATACTCCTTTTCACATCCGCTACAGTGGACTTTAGTGCGTGTCTTGAATCTGTAGGCCTTATGGAAGTTAATCTAGCACATGGGCTCCACATCCCCATAGGGGAATAATGAAGTGAAAAACACAGTAAAGCACACTGACTTTCCCTGGCATGTTCCTTCCTAGTGTATAAGGCCTATTCCGTGTCACCACCCAATTCTGCATAAGTCCTGTCACACCATTCACTTTGTAGCTGCTCCTGGACTGCGCACGCCAAGAATCTCCCCTGCGCAGCCCCTACACGTGTGCACACGCATGTACACAGGTGTCTGCATGTAACCAGTCCGGTGCCCCTTACTCCAGCTGCTGTGCAGCGGCCTAGTCAAGCTAGGGGGACACCAGTAAAATCCACATGCAGTCTCTTTCATCATGAGTTCACTTTGGATGAGTCCCAATTTATAAGGCTTTCCCACAGTAACAACTCAACACATAGGTGCTCAAAAAGCGAAAAATCCGGGCGGCCCATAGTGTCAGAACCACCTTCTAACACACGCCGTGCCCAGCTGATTCCTACAGGGAAGAAGTAGCCACTCTACATGGGTATTCTTCCCGTAGTCAGCGATAACTAGTTATAAGGGGTTCTGACCAGACCCCCCTTACTCACCAGTTATCCGCTCAGACCACCTACTCCTCCCATCCATGAAATCTCCACCCATGACAGGGATCCCAGACTACCCTAAGAACCCTCCGGGCTCTAGGTTAGATACCTCTAGGTCACTCATGGTCTACATGGACTTGGCCTCACTAGGCCCACCTTTGCCCTTGGGCATGCGACACTATGCCTACCCCTTCTCTGGACAAGGGTCCAGTGCCTCAGCACCGTTGCGGTCTTCCGGGACAGGTCTACATCCCATCCCCGGGGTCACTAGCTGGTCTCCCTTCCGGAGTTTGTTCCAACCAGTACCCTCTCTCCATTAGGTCCGTGCACCCCAAAGATGCAACCTCTCTGGACCCTCCCCCTCAGCCTGCCGCTGAGGTCAATCTGCTGCCACCACCCTTTCGGGATGACTGGCTTCCCTAAAGAAAGCACAGCCACTTGTGCTTTCCCCACACAGAAAAGTACCCTCTGGCCACTGGCCTGGCTCCCTGATAGGACCTCAGACCGGCCTCACTACCACACTGGCAGTGCCAGGGAGGAACACTGAGGGTGCCTCGTCAGACATCCTACAGCTCATTCCCCCCATCAGCAGCTCCACACGGAAACTACCCCGGGAACCTAGACCCCTTCCTTGTTCTCCGCTGCGAGAACAGGGCCTATGCACCCTTCCCTCCGAGAGGCACGCTCTCCTCCCAGAGTACCCTTAGAGAGCCTGTGGGCCCCGAGTTAGCTAGACCCAGGCCCACCTCTCATGGCCCTCCCCGGTCTCCCAGCAGCGCCTTGGGAGACCGCCCAGGGACCTACATGGTCCCTGGATGGCCTGCACCACCCCTTATGAAGAGCAGGGTCCCCTCCCTAAGATAGGCCCCACCTGCCTTCAGGGTAGTAGGACCACACCAAGCCAGGGACCCTAAAGATCCCGGCTAGGCCTGCACCACCCCTTTGCGAACCACAGGGTCCCGTCACTTAAGATAGGCCCCACATGTGTTCAGGGTGGTACTACCTTGCAGAAGTCCACCTCCTGCATCGAGCTGCGGAACACCCTCATGCTTCCGGTCCTGGGATACAAGTCCCCTAGGACCTACCTGACTGGTCACCTGGTCAGGCATCGCCCCAGCCACCACCTCAGGCTCACCACACAAGCTCCAGGGTGACATCCTAGCTCGAGCACTACCCCACCTTTGGGGCCACCCATCACCATGGGCCACCCCGGGGTAACCACTCACCGGACCCTGAAACCTCAGGGTCCTCCCCTAACCCCTCACCTGGAAACCAGGGAGTACATCACCCCCACTCAGATCTCCACGGGGTCAGTTACCTCGCCCACCTAGTGTACCTAGGAGCTACCACTACACACCATCACTCAAGAACTACCCTCCTTTGGGGCCACCCCCTACCAGGGACCACCCCTGGGTCGCTCACCTCCCCACCAGTTAACCTGGGGGCCTGCCGGGCACCCAACTCTACCACACCCTCCTCCCACCGTGGGAAAAGCTTCTTGGGGTCCCCCACCATGGGAACCCTGGGGTGTTACTACCCGGGGTAAAGAAACCCCCTGCCCCACCCTTCCAGTGGTTTTGGCCTGCGCCAATGGCAAGTAAACTTTCCGCGGGGGAAGGATACCTGGGGCCCCTTCTGTGGAAACCCTCCCTGCCCTTAAAAAGCATGGGAATCTCCCAGGACCCCCTCTCTCTCCTGTCCCCCACAAAGGTCAATCCACCCCTACACCCCCACCTGTGATGTAGGTATCAGTTGCTGTCCCTATCTCTTGAGGAGACATGCAGGTGTAGTGCATGTAGTGTTAGGGTTCAAAGGTGTACAATATAGCTTAGAACATTTGTATGCAATCATTTCCTGGAAAGCACCATCCCGCTAGCACATGATAATCAACATAGCGCGGTCATATCAATACAGTTTACATTTAAACCATAATATCTTCACATGACACATATGTGCGCGGGGCTTTCCTTTCCCATAGCTTTAGTTCACCTAACCAAAACTTTGAACCCATCTCAGAGCCTTGCGCTCTTCCATTTGCTCATTACTGCATAGGTAATGTGTGGCAAAACTGGACTTATCAAATGCTATAAATCCGCACCAGAATGGGATACTATGTTTCCCGCCGCTAGACACCAATGTTGGAAAACGAGGCAGCATCTGTGAGGCCTGCACAAATAACATGACTACATTTATCCTTCACTGGGAACCAAACACCTGACTCTCAGAGGGTAGCGTTGCAGAGCAGTCTGAGGCTTACTCAAGGGAGGTGGTGTGTTCTAGTAATCGCCATTTGCAGGTGCGCAGAAATAACACTCAATAATTGATTGTCCAGTCTGTACTTTGTTTCATAAAAGTAAGAGTACATTTATTAAACACACACTACTCAATACTATGCACCGATTTACAAATATACATAAGCTGTTGGAATTACATTGTGACATTGCATCACATCTCCACCCCTCCCGCAGGGGGGTGGGGTCTAGTACCACCACTCCCATGTATGCACATCATCTTGCCCCCTACTGCAGTGTGTTGAGCATAACCTGGAGCGAGGGCCCTGCGCACTGGCACCATCCCAGCGGCGACCCACCCCATTACCTCACCAAGCATTAAAAATAGGTTCACCTGCCCTAGTGACACATAACCCTGACTGAGCATCTTATATTGACCATACAGTATGCACCCCTACATGTTCAGGGCTAACAGTCTGGGTTGTTCCTCACTTAAGCGCAGCAGCAAGAATACATGTTTACGCACACTTTAGAATGACAGTACCCAGCACGTTTGTGGATCATTAGAATGCATTGCAATTACAGCCCCTAAAGGCATCACAGATTAAATCACAGGATTATGCATATACAGCCAGACACCGTAGCAGGATTGTCTGGCAACATAACCCACTTCGCTTATGACATCACCTTACACAGGTACTTCACATTACATATGTGATCTTCAGTCCTTCTAAAAAGGAATAACCAATAGTAAATGCAGTTCTGGTGCAGTTACACCTCTTCACCTCCAGGAGATGCCCTTCTCCAGACATCCCCAACTCAGCCCTTCACTCCATGAAGCACTTTGCAATACACTCTGAGCTGTAGAACAAAAGTTCCAGCACAGAAGGTGTAATAAAGCAGGCTGAGCCCTTGAGGGGTGATCCTGTTCAAATCCCTAGGAAACTTAGGGTGGGACTTAACTTCGTGCTGGGGGGAGACTGCGCTTCTCCAGCAGCTCCCCCAGCACCCTTACACCAAGTTGGTGGTGACCCCGTCCTCCTGGGGCCACCACAAGCACCAAAACACTCGATTTTGAAATGCCTAGCAAGGCATTATGGGGCGCTTCGTGCTCCGCTTTCCGCATAATAGATGAGCGGCTCTCCCGCTGTGCCGGGGAGAGCCGCGCGGAGTTGCTGGCGGCTTTGCCGCATCTTCAGGCCTCGGTGGGGGGCCCGGTCTCACCCGGACTCCCAGGTAAGGGAATGCGGCTCGGGGAGCCTACCCCCGGCTGCTCTGCACATTTTCGGGGGCCCGGTCCCACCCGGGCCCCATGCCGCTCCGTGGGTCTGGTTCGGGGGCCCGGTCCCACCCGGGACCCCCGCTTGCCTTGGGGTTGGAGGGCAGCCTGGGGAACCCACCCCCGGCTGCCCCCGCCGGCTCCCCGCTCGGCCCGCACCCTCGCGTGCTGCAGCGGGAGCCGGCACGACTCTTCTGGTCTGCCCGCTCCTGTGGGCAGACACGCCTCTTCTCCCCGGACCTCGGGGGAGTGCGACGGCACTCCCCCTCCTTCCTCGCACACCGGGGCCCAGAGAGGGGGTCCCGGGCCCCCGGACATCTTTGGGGGGGCGCGACGGCGCTCCACCCATCCCGGACTCTTCGGGGCCCGGAGATGGGGTCCCGGGCCCCGCCTCTTCGTCCCGGGGAGCGCGACGGCGCTCCCCGGCTACTTGGCTTTGGCGGGGGCCAGGGTGTGCTCCTGGCCCCCCCGCTGGGCAAATCTTCACGGGGAGCGCGACGGCGCTCCCCGACTTGACTTCGGCCTCATTTTCGCGGGGGGCGCGACGGCGCTCCCCTGACTTCCTTTTCTTCTCCGGGGGCCAGGGTGGGCTCCTGGCACCACGGAGGGCACAATCTTCACGGGGAGCGTGACGGCACTCCCCGTCATTGCTTCGGGGCCCGGGGATGGGCTCCCGGGCTCCCGACCTCCTCTTCGTGGGGGTTAAAGGTCGCTCACCTTCTGGGGGCCGATCTGCCCCATTTTCGTGTCCCTTCGCTCCTGGTGGCCAGCCCCAGCCACTGGGAACACTCTCCTTTGCCCTCGGGGTCTCTGAGAGGGGGGATTCGGCAGGGAGCTGTCTTCACTGGCTCCCTGCGCCAGCCTTTCGCCTGGCTCTCCTCCTGGTCCTCTCTTCTCCCTGCGCAGAGGCCCCTGCTTCTGCGCACTGGTCCTGGGCTCTTCTTCTGGTGCTGGTAGGGCCCTGGGGGTCAGTCAGGGGGTTCCTCCTTCCAACTGCCCATTGCGCCAGGCTCCAGCACATTCAGCCTCCGCAGACCACACCCCAGAGAGAGCTTCTCTTCCTGTGCAAACACTTTTTAAAAGTTGAGTAGGGGGCTGGCAGGAAGTCTCTGTTTGTCCTATCAAACAGCGACACATCACTTCCCTGCCCCTGCTCCCTCCTCCTTGTCCAGCCTCTGGGTTTGTTCAAAATGGTGTCGTCCAGGGTCTCTGGCCACATGGTCTCTGAAACACGAGCCCTTCCTTTCTGGCTGCCTTCCCCCCTTGGTGCAGCCTGGTGCTGGGCACCCAGTGATGGCTGCTGATGGATGAGCCTGTAGCCCCACCCATCTTCTCTTCGTAGAGAGGAGGCCTTAGCTTGTGGAAGAAAGGTTATCAATCCATCCAGCTGAGGTCAGCCCTCAGCCTGGCCCTGGTTATGACTGACTCAGAGAAATGTGACATTTCTGGACGACCCAAAAGCAGTACAAATATGACTTGGGACTCTGCAGAATACTCCTTTTCACATCCGCTACAGTGGACTTTAGTGCGTGTCTGGAATCTGTAGGCCTTATGGAAGTTAATCTAGCACATGGGCTCCACATCCCCATAGGGGAATAATGAAGTGAAAAACACAGTAAAGCACACTGACTTTCCCTGGCATGTTCCTTCCTAGTGTATAAGGCCTATTCCGTGTCACCACCCAATTCTGCATAAGTCCTGCCACACCATTCACTTTGTAGCTGCTCCTGGACTGCGCACGCCAAGAATCTCCCCTGCGCAGCCCCTACACGTGTGCACACGCATGTACACAGATGTCTGCATGTAACCAGTCCGGTGCCCCTTACTCCCGCTGCTGCGCAGCGGCCTAGTCAAGCTAGGGGGACACCAGTAAAGTCCACATGCAGTCTCTTTCATCATGAGTTCACTGTGGATGAGTCCCAATTTATGAGGCTTTCCCACAGTAACAACTCAACACATAGGTGCTCAAAAAGCGAAACATCCGGGCGGCCCATAGTGTCAGAACCACCTTCTAACACACGCCGCGCCCAGCTGATTCCTACAGGGAAGAAGTAGCCATTCTACATGGGTATTCTTCCCTTAGTCAGCGATAACTAGTTATAAGGGGTTCTGACCAGACCCCCCTTACTCACCAGTTATCCGCTCAGACCACCTACTCCTCCCATCCATGAAATCTCCACCCATGACAGGGATCCCAGACTACCCTAAGAACCCTCCGGGCTCTAGGTTAGATACCTCTAGGTCACTCATGGTCTACATGGACTTGGCCTCACTAGGCCCACCTTTGCCCTTGGGCATGCGACACTATGTCTACCCCTTCTCTGGACAAGGGTCCAGTGCCTCAGCACCGTTGCGGTCTTCCGGGACAGGTCTACATCCCATCCCCGGGGTCACTAGCTGGTCTCCCTTCCGGAGTTTGTTCCAACCAGTACCCTCTCTCCATTAGGTCCGTGCACCCCAAAGATGCAACCTCTCTGGACCCTCCCCCTCAGCCTGCCGCTGAGGTCATTCTGCTGCCACCACCCTTTCAGAATGACTGGCTTCCCTAAAGAAAGCACAGCCACTTGTGCTTTCCCCACACAGAAAAGTGCCCTCTGGCCACTGGCCTGGCTCCCTGATAGGACCTCAGACCGGCCTCACTACCACACTGGCAGTGCCAGGGAGGAACACTGAGGGTGCCTCATCAGACATCCTACAGCTCATTCCCCCCATCAGCAGCTCCACACGGAAACTATCCCGGGAACCTAGACCCCTTCCTTGTTCTCCGCTGCGAGAACAGGGCCTATGCACCCTTCCCTCCGAGAGGCGCGCTCTCCTCCCAGAGTACCCTTAGAGAGCCTGTGGGCCCCGAGTTAGCTAGACCCAGGCCCACCTCTCATGGTCCTCCCCGGTCTCCCAGCAGCGCCTTGGGAGACCGCCCCCCTGGATGGCGAAAAATCCGGGCGGCCCATAGTGTCAGATCCACCTTCTAACAGTCAGGGATAGTGACTTGTGTTTTCAATATTGTAACACATTAGCAGCTCACTAATATTACTGCAAATAATATCTATGATACCCTCTCATTTCTCACATGTGATCTAAAAGAAACATTTTTATGGGTGAAACATAAGCACAATATTTCTCTGCAAAATGTCAGTAATAGACTATCACACATCACCCACATTCAAATTAGATTAAAGGAAAAGGGGATTTAAAACAATCTGTTTAAGAATTAATCAAGGGTATCAGGGCAAGACTCTATGCAGAAAAGAGCTGGCACTATCAGGGGGCCCCTTGAAAGGCAGGGCACTGGGCCAGCGCCTACTTTGCCCATGCCTTAAAAGGGTCTCTGTCCTGCCCTATGTGCTCTTTATGGCTTACTTTAGGAATGACTTATATGTATTAAAAAGAGAGTTTTAGGCTTGGCAAAGGGGTTATTTGACCAACTTGAATTGGCAGTTTTAAACTGATGGCAGGCTGCAATAGCAGGTCTGAGACATGCTTTAAAAGGGTTACTTAAGTGGGTGGCACAATAAGTGCTGCAGGTCCAATGGTACCATTTAATGTACAGGCCCCAGGTGGACTTATAAGTAAATTAAATATGCCAATCAGAAGGAAGCCAATTTTAACATGTTTTAGGGAGCAAGCACAAGCATTTTAGCACTGGTTAGCAGTGCTAAAGTGCAGAGTCCTAAGACCAACAAGACCAAAGTAAGAAAAATAGGAGGGTGAAGGCAAAATGTTTGCAGGAGGACCACCTTAAGGCTGACAGGTCTAACAAAAACTGAACCCATTTTTGCAACTGGAAGACTAAAGTTAACACACTGTAAATCGGTTATCATTAGGCCTTGTAAATGTTAGGGCTACCTGCAAAGGCCCTTTTTAGGTCTCGCCTACGCAGCGCGCATGCGCTGCATGGAAAAAAGACCTTTTGCAATCGATTCACTTTTCACCCTAAAAACGTGCACGCGTTGCATTGCTTTCATTGGCAATGCGTGCACGTTTGGGGATTCCCTTGCGGGAGCGAGCAGCTGGCGCCATATGTTATCAATTATTGCGCCTTGCTGCTCGCTCCCGCAAGGGAATCGCGCAGGCCCCCTCCTTTCTCCCCTTGCTGCCGCGCGAGGCGTGCGCGCGCGCTTGTGCTTGTTTTTATCTGCCCCGACTCCCTTCTTTGCCTAAACCTGCAGGAATCATATCTGTTATTCTCCTGTTGAGAATGGCATTGCCCGAGTCACTGCTCCCATATTACTGCTGTGCTACAGAGAAAGTGCAGTACTTGAGTCAACACAGAGAACTCTCTGGTTACTAACCACTAGTAAATGTCTCACTGCGAGGATGGGGAAATTGGTGATATGTTATAATATGTTATCTTTTTCTTGTCCTCCATCACCATCAAAATGTCTGTCAGATCCTGTGACCTGTGGTGTAAACTTAATTAGACATTGTGACACTAAACAATGAGCAACCAAGGCCCATATTTCCTAAAGGTTGCATAGGTGCTCATGGTACGTGAGTCAATTTAGCACTGCACCTGCGAGCCTTTAAAATATTCAGAAATGTGATGTACTTTGCATTGTGTTGTGTCATGCATGTGTCTGTGCTAAACTTTAGTAAATAAGGGCCTAGGTTTTTCACAACAGCATGTGGAGCTTAACTCTGTGGGTTTGGGGGCAAATAGTTCCATAGTGTGAAAGCCTGAAACGTAACTAATTTGAAAGTCACGGCAACCTAACTAACTAGTTACACTTGCCATGTCTAGAACTGAAAATTGCTGCTAACAACAAACTCAAAAGTGCTTTTTAGGTCTCGGCTGGCGTTGGAGCGCGCATGCGCTCCTCGCCTCGAGACTTATAGTAATCAGCTAAGTTTGGAGAAGGGGACTCGAGGCGCGCCCCTCATTTTCATTGAGTAGCGTCAGCGTTTATGTTAAACGCTGGCTTCCCATTGAAAAGGAGGGTTTTAGGTAGCCTCCCTTTGGCTTTTTGTGCTGGCCCACTTGGACTGGCTCGCCTGCTTTCCTTCTGGCGTAAACGGTTTCTTATCTTTATGGGGCCATGTGTTTAAACACATGGCCCCATAAAGACAAGAGATCGAGGCTTGTTTAAAAGCTTGTAAAAGGAAACCGGAGATGGGAGCAAGCGGCCCCAATACCACAGAGACATCTGCTGCCTTTAGCCCCAAACAAAGTTCAAGGAGCACAGAATCGGTGGCAAATCTTACAGCCGGGGTTATTCTCACGCACAAGGAATGAAGGAAAGAATGCAGTTAGATTTGTCCGCTCTGTCATAAAAATATCATTTTCGAACCTTATGTCACAGTTATGTGGGCATATGATGACTCCAATTGTAGGAGCAGTTATGCCAGAGCCGGCAAAGTAAAATGTTTACTCCAAAAAACAGATTTTGGATTAAAACGTTATTTTTTTTTACATTTAGTGAGGCAATCAGATCTTGAAAATCGCACAATAGTTCTTTGCATACGATGGATTCAATTAATTTGCTCATTCACGTAATCTAAATAAAATGCTTTTAAAACCAATCCCTGGCTAGCTCTATGCGGACTTCTGTCCGTGAAAGGCAGAATGTTTACTACTAATGGGTTTCCATCTTCAGGTGCGAATCACCAGTTCTGGCAGACAGGCAGCTGTACCCGAGGAGTGGGCATGTTAGACAGCTCTGACAAGATTTTCTACTTTGAAATCTGAGGGGAGTGATGCAAAAGGGATGAGTGTAAATAAGGACACATGTGATGGCTCGTACAGTCTGCAGCCCCCCTGCTCCTCGGGCCCTTCCACCCTCGCCACCAACACGGGTGAAGCATGAACATGTGGAAACGCGGCTGCAAACACCAAGGGGAGGAATTGCAGATTCCGAATAAACAATATTTTTCATTACCGCAGCCACAAGGAGATGCAAATATAGGCTCTGAAGGCAACACCGCTACTGAAAGAAAGTACACAGTGCCACTGTGACAGTGGGGATGACAGGAAGGCCTCGGTAAGCTGCTAACAGCGGACTTGATACACAGCAGCGCCAGTGGCGGTTTGCAGCCAGAGGTATTAACGCTGCGTCTTTATCTCGGGCTTTGCGACTGTTTCTCGGTATAATGCTGATCTAACCTTGTCCATCTTTGCGGGTTGTGCTTCAGTGCAGTCCCAGAAGCGCTCGAATGGACGTACAGAAATGCCACGAGGTCATGCATATATAGTGAGAGATTAGAGAATCGCCCTGCTGGAAAGGACTCTCAGAGTATGTGTGCTGTGGGCCAATTCAAGAAACTGCGTCTGCGCCTCGAGAGACACAGAGGCCTTCCGGCTCATTATATATTGCACATTACTGAAAGTAAACATATAAAGAAACACAACCAGCCATGGAAAACAGGAACCAACCGTGGATCTTTGAGTCTGTGTACAGTAATGCGCGCAAACATACCTGCAAGCTTTATGAACCAATTAACTTTACTGTTTCCAGCAGTTATATTTCCACCTGCCTGCTTACTACCACTGGCAGCTTACTCTAATGCCCCCGACCAGGGCTTTAAGTGGGCCGGGTCCTGCCGGTGCTGCAGTTCTAAAAAGCAGGTGCCGACACGGGTCCCTATCGGGCTCTTTATTTTTGCCCTTACTCTCAGGGTGAAAAAAATATCAACTCTGCAGCCCTTCATTGCCTTTGAGGTAACTTCAAATAGACTCGTTTTAGTTATTTCACAGCCTCATCATTTCAGAAAGGAAGCGTTTTCAATACAGTATACAATGAAGCCACAATTGATGCTAATTTTATTTCATGCAACTAACAACCAGTGACAAAGCCAATAGTCCTGGCTTGTTGTATGTGTAATGTTACTTGTTGTATCCGGATGCAATGATAGAAACAGCAAAATACCAGTCGGGCGGCAAACTATGCTAATAAGCACAGATTTTTTAGCGTAGGTGTTTTTAAGCCACGCCCTTATGAGATCGGCCACGCCCCTTTGAAAGACCCCACCCCCCCAGGTTTTTCATCCCACTTAAAGAAACAAGTGTGCGTATTCGTGCATGATGTAACATGGGCACCACGCAGGCACCCAATAAGCGAAGAAAACATAACTCATGCCTCACGCTGCGCCTACCAGTTCCAACTGGCATAGGTTCCGCTCTGGCACACCTCAGGACTGATGCATCGCCTGCCAATCCGGGCGGAGGGAGGTGGGCAAGGGTACAACTGTGTGTGATGTCCTCATACTGCACACGGCTCAGCACAAACCCAGACGGAAATATAAAAAAATCCAGCAGCACAGGTATACTTGCATTCTGTCCCTCACCAGCGTGACATGAAACAGCCTGGGCAGACCACTGTTTAGTGACCCGTAAACTCTGCACACACACTGCTAACCCCAGCCCTACCCTGATCCCAACTTTAGCATTAAGAACTAAGAGCAAGGCCCCCGACCAGGGCTTTAAGTGGGCCGGGTCCTGCCGGTGCTGCAGTTCTAAAAAGCAGGTGCCGAGACGGGTCCCTATTGGGCTCTTTATTTTTGCCCTCACTTTCAGGGTGAAAAAAATATCAACTCTGCAGCCCTTCATTGCCTTTGAGGTAACTTCAAATAGACTCGTTTTAGTTATTTCACAGTCTCATCATTTCAGAATGGAAGCATTTTCAATACAGTATACAACGAAGCCACAATTGATGCTAATTTTATTTCATGCAGCTAACAACCAGTGACAAAGCCAATAGTCCTGGCTTGTTGTATGTGTAATGTTACTTGTTGTATCCGGATGCAATGATAGAAACAGCAAAATACCAGGCCGGCGGCAAACTATGCTAATAAGCACACATTTTTTAGCTTAGGTGTTTTTAAGCCACGCCCTTATGAGATCGACCACGCCCCTTTGAAAGAACCCACCCACCCAGGTTTTTCATCCCACTTAAAGAAACAAGTGTGCGTATTCGTGCATGATGTAACATGGGCACCACGCAGGCAGCCAATAAGCGAAGAAAACATAACTCATGCCTCACGCTGCGCCTACCAGATATATATATTCTTTATTGTCCGATTAATTAAAATCATTACAATAAAACAACACAGTTCGTAAAACAAGGCAATTTCTTACATTCCTTAAAGATAATGAGGAAGTGTTAACATATCTTTATAACAGTTAGAAATACATGACAGCGCCTACCAGTTCCAACTGGCATAGGTTCCGCTCTGGCACACCTCAGGACTGATGCATCGCCTGCCTATCCGGGCGGAGGGAGGTGGGCAAGGGTACAACTGAGTGTGATGTCCTCATACAGGCGTCTGGTTACTGGATTTAACCAAACATTAGATAAGGCCATCTTTGGTAACTTTTTAGTATAACAATGAGGAGTTAACATTTTGGACAAGTAGTAAAAAAAAAAACTTTTTTTTTTTTTTTTAATTATTACTGCATCTGACAAGCTGCAGGCGTTCGCGCTGGTGGTTTTGCTTGGATGAATTAACATTGGTTTTCTGTTTGGGTCGTCTAGGTTTTTGTGCTTTAACGGTGCGTTTCTGGAAAGGGTGCCCGGGGACTCCTCTCCCATGTAAAACCCTTAACGCAGTGTGTGATTTAGTACCCCGACTTCCCTTTGTATGCTAGATTCTGACTCTGCCTTTAGTAGGTTGTTTTTCAACAGACTGACACACTTCACCCAGCCTCATTTGCATTCTGTAGGAGCTATTGGGGTGGTCTTAAATTTAAATCAAGCAATTTGTGATCCGGACGGGGTCTTGGGTACATATGGAACAGGAAACAGAACAGAGAATTTATTGTTTGCTCCACGGAGCAGATTGCAGAGCTTCTCTGTCTTGTTTGTTTTCATTTTTTACGGACATTGACAGGACTTTAAAAGCATCAGTGGCATTGTTGGCCATTCATCTGCTCCGCAGACACCCTGCAGCGCTATTAGCTCTTTATAGAGACTCCTGGGGGCAGATTTACAAGCCCCTTGCGCCACTTTTGCGTCACTTTTTCCATGTTAAAAATGGCGCAAAAGTGACGCAAGGGCCTTGTAAATAAGCCCCCTGGTGCCTGCAAAAAAAATCATTTTATTCACAAAATAAGTAGAATTGGAAGGCCGCTTTCCCTAATCTCTTAATAGCCTTCCCGCACCTGTTCCACTGGAAAAGGCAGCCTAATGTAAACTTTATGCACACTGTCACACCTTTCCCATTCATGCACACACACACAAGTGCATCCTTGACACTGCATGCATTCAGATTGATAGCTACACACATTCTGCCCCAGGAACACACAGCCCCAGTGGTTTATCCTCTGCACCAAAATGCAATAGGTCTCGCCTTTGATTAAGTTAAAGCCATTTGCTTTGCTAATGGTATTGTATAGCAAAGCAAATGGCTTTAACTTAATGAAAGGCGAGACCTATTGCATTTTTAATGCTTGTTACAAGTGGCCTGGGATATGGGCTATTATTTTCCCACCTACAAAATTAGCGATACAGAAGGTAATGGCAACCCTGGCATTTAGGCATTTAGGGAAATCTGGCCCATTATAAATTGAAGAATTGCCAGGAAATCAGTAAAGTAAGGTCTGATTCCCCAGTAATTCCTCATTTTAGCCCTGACTTTCACCCAGTTTTTGCTGCTTTCTGCAGTCGAAAACCAAGGGTTACAGTATATAATAGTGGAAACATGCAATGAGGACCATAGTGCAGAGTGACTAAAATGCACCCATAGTTACGTTTTGAAAGTGAGCCTGCAGCCACCCTGCAGATTCTTAAGCTTATGCAGTGTTAAAAACTTTTTGATGTAACTTTTCTCTTTATCACTAACGTCAGGATGCCCTAACAGGTATTAGTTCCCTTTGGAAAACTCACTAACATAACATAACAAGAGATAGAAATGAAAGTCGTTAGCTCTGCATATGAATAATTTAAAAAAAAATAAACATCATTAGTCTACACGAATTTGTAACATATGCAGCAAATATGACTTTTGCAAGGTTTTCATTTTTCTGTCCACTCAGGAACCAGCTGCCCTGATTTTATTAATTCCCTTCATGTAGTTGTCATGTTAGTTTGTTTCTTTCATACCTATTCTTCTCCTGGAAGAAGTGATCCACGTCAACTGATGTGACTAAAAAAAAGGCAAAACCCTCTTGCTCTTTCTTCCTCTTCTGTTTGGGAGCTAATTAATAAACTCAGCTGTGTCTAGACTAAGGCACTCCTGCATGTCACTGTCATTCTCTTTTGACAGCCATGAATCAGGATATTTCTGTCACTTGGCTTCTTTAAAAGACTGAGATCTCACAAACCTAGAGGAGACAGTCTGGACATTTAGGGGATGCACGTGTGCCAAGAAGGGATGAATTGCTGGTGTGATATGGAGGCCTGGGCCCCCGCTGCCCTGAATTGACCTATCAGTCCAATACTGTAGCTCCTTCTATGTGTCAATGCCACTAACATATTGGAAAAAACTCAAACCTGATCTTTCTTCGCTAGCATAAATGATTTCTTTTGAATTGCTTTAATAAGAATCTGTTCCTTTATGCTGTAATCCACAAAATTCATAATGATGGTAAGATAACATAACGTGTATTTGTAAAGTGCACGTTCACCCGTAGGCATCTTGGCGCTGAATAACAGATGTTTATTGCTATCCAACTCAATGGTACTCATTTTATCGACCTTAGGTGGATGAAAGGCAGATATTTTGACAGATGCCAAAAAGTAAAACAAGCACTGGAAATGCAGTAGGCCTAGCATTTGCTTGAGTTACAGCTATTGGCCTTGTACATGACAATGTCTTTTACCGATGTGTTATGGAGTGTATGCATGTGGTGTGTAGTGGAATTATGTGGGTTGGATTGGAATTGATAGTTGTGGAATTGTGTGGCATGGCATTGTGAGGTGTGGAGGGGATTTGTGTAGAGGAATTATGTGGCATGCTGTGTAGTGGAAATATGTGGATAGTAATTATGAAGTACTGAGTGTACTGGAATTATGTAGAGTGGAACTGTGTGTTATGAAGTGTAATTATGTGGAATGGTATTTTGTGTTGTGGAGTGGTATGCAGTGGAGTTTAATTATGTGATGTGCTGTTGAATTTGGTGGCATGATGTTGAATTCTGTGGTGTGGATTGGATGTATGTGGTGTGTTGTGTAATTGTGTTGTTGAGTTGAATTATGTGGCTTCGTGTTGAATTATGTGGTGTAGATTGGAAATGTGTGGGGCTGAATTGTGTGGCGTGGAACTGTGTGAATAGCCTTGACTTTTTGGTGATGAAAATAAACAAATAGGTAGGAGCTAAGCTCCAGATCTGTGTTAAAAAAAAATAAGATATAGGAGCTTGGGGCACCTGTGTACAAGTAAAAGGAGGTGAAAAGTGAGCAGTTTTGTTTTCCTTTGTCCTGCTCTCTGTTGTAGCCAGCTGGGGTTTATTTTCAGAGAGTGGGTCAATATTATGTGCAAAAAGAAATAAAATCAATTAGTCCATAATGGTATGTAATCCTCTATATGATCTGAACTTTTCTTTAACATGCACAACCCACTGGCTACTAGAGGTATGCGTATCCTCAGGGGGCAAAGGACCTGTAAATTAGGTGAAGGTACCTCGTCCACATAATGTGGAAGGTACTGTGCCGTGGTCCTCTTTGTTCTATGGCAATCTGTATTCTGACCCCAGACAGCAGCATATTCAAAGAGTGTGGCTCCAGGAGAGCAAGATACACAAGAAGAGGGTGGGCGAAGACCTACACCTCAGGATCTAAATGTGCAATGACTCTTGAAGTGTGGGCCTCTTGTATCCAGTACTCTGAAACCCAGACTTCCATTGAAGTGCCCATCAGCAGGGTTGCAGCAGTGGGAAGCACATAAGTCCACGAACGCCTAAAATATACTCAAATTCGGAATACGTGGGTACCCCTTCTCTTCTTTCTATGGCCTAGCTCCTGATTCCTGAAAGCACCCAGGTCCTTGCAGAGCGCCCCGGGCAGGGTGGGGAGATGTTGGGTTCCCTGGAGGACTGGTGACCTTTGAGCAGGATGGTAGTCTGAGAGTGTACACCTTGTCGAGTGACACTCCTCTTGTTTTGTGTGTGGATCCCTTCAGGTATATGTGCGGGTAAAACACCAAGACACCAGCGGAACTAGAAGACAACAGCTCACATCATGTGCTCTTCAGCACCGGGGAAAATGATATCGCTTTTCATCTTGTTGCTTCTGCCTTTAATAAGCCCTGCACCAAAGACCTTCACGTGTTTAGAATTTGCACCTGAAAAGAATTACAGGGAGCAAATATCAGTGCAAGCCCAAGTTATTATTATTATTTTTTTTAGAGTTTTATATAGCGCAAACTAGACCCGAAGATATCAGGTATCAGAGCGCTTTACATGAGCACCAGTTTCGTTACAGATGGACACATTATTTTTTTATTTTTGTTAGGCACGGGGAGATTAATTGATTTGCCCAGAATCACAGGATGTTGAGCGTCGTTGCCGAGACTCGAACCCGGTTCCCCAGCTTCGATGTCGACCGCTCTAGCCGTAAGGCTACATCCTCTCCCATGTCTGGAGATTTTTTTTAGATAGGCCCCTTTGTCGCACAGAGAGACAGTGGCGCTGCCGGGGCCAGCAGGTCTACCCTGTGAAGAAAAGGTGTAACCAATGTGCCTTCTTTTTGCTCTTTCCGTCTGTGACATACTGTAGCATGCACCCACATGCATAGGCCAATTTTAATAAATACCTTACAAAAAACTATGAGCCTCGCATGTCTCTATGAGTCAGCGCAAGTGCTGTCTAGGCTCGACCTAATAAAGGAGCAGAGCTCCCACCACACCACATGATTCTGTCTCACAAGAACCCGGCACTGAATGATATACCTGCCTAGGTTTGCCAAATGCACGTATTAGTGCACACAGGAGGCTTTCCTCTAGTCATCGTGTACATCTGTGCTAGGGGCTCCCAAGCGTGCACCGAAAGTGCCAGAGGCCACCTATAAAACAGACTCCTTGACATAGATGTGTCCTCTAGTCCACCCCCACCCACGATAAATGTCAGCTCTGATCTACTAAACAATGGCTCATGGTGCTGCAGAACATCCTTAGGAGCAACGAAGTGGACATATTTTCATCCTTTAAAGCCCTGGTACAATTGTTCTGCCTGATGCTAACACCCACCCTTCCCCCACAGGACGTTTTAAGGATTTTGGGGGCACTGGGCCAAATGTATTTTGGGGGGCCCTGTTCAGAACACCTTTAATTTTATGATCCAATTTCAGCTTTCATGCCTTCTTTAGTCAAATTCTAAATGTGTGTACATCTGATATTCAGGGATAGTGAGTGATGTGTGTTTTCAGTAGTGTAACACAGCAGCAGCTCACTAATATTACTGCAAATAATCTCTGTGACACCCTTCCATTTCTCATATGTGAGGTCCTGGATTGTTCTAAAAGAAACATTTTATATGGATGTTGCATGAAACAAACACATTTTGTCTGCAAAATGTCTGTAATAGACTCTCACACATTAAAAAATAAATTATAGAAAAACGCAATTTACAACAATCTGTTTAAAAATTATCCAAGTTCACCAGGGCAAGATTCTGCAAAACAGAGCTTAATCTATCAGGGGCCCCCTGAAAGGCTGGGGCCCTGGGCCAGAGCCCACTCTGCCCATGCCTTAAAACGTCTCTCCCCCATCCTGCGACCAGTGGGCACTTCAGCGGTGTGACTGAACAATATACATTATTTCTCGTACATTAAAACAGCCAGATCAGGGGCTTGTTTCTTAAAAACATTTTACATTACAGCAAGTAAGCAGCCGCACACCTTGAGGGTAACACTGCAGCACACCTTAAAACACAGAAGCATGAGCGTGTGTCTGTGTGTGTGTGGATAGATAATAGAGAGATAGATAGATAGATAGATAGACAGACAGACAGACAGGCAGACGGATGGGCTGATGTATGGACGGACTGATGTATGGATGGATGGACATACGGATGGATGGAAATTGAGGGATTGTTGGAAGAACAGTTGGAGAGAAGCTCTGGTGCCATATCACATGCTTTAAATGAAGAAGCGTTGTGTAACTCTCCAAGGGACACCAGGTTTACACCACGTTGGTGTTTCCCCTTCGCTCTCGGTGCCTAATGCCCTTGTAGGAACAGAAGCCTTTTCTACACATTCACTTTCCCTCGTATTATGCGCAGGGGTTGTCTTTAGTGTACATGAAGTCCCCCTTAATCTGCTTTCTGAGCTGGCAGATACCTGCGGCGGGCTTTTAAAAATATCGGGATTTCAGTGTCATTGTGAAATGATCTCCCTTTGTGGCAGGAGGCCAGAGGCGCTCTGGGGCCAGGACTGACCCACTCTTTCCTGACATGTTTTATTCCCCCTCCGATAGATAAACATCTCTTTTATGGATGAGGCTGTGGCTGTCTCTTCTGAAATGCCAATGTTTCCCCCCAAGTCTGACTCCAAAATGCCGGCACAGGTTTATCAAAAGCCGGTTTTGAATTGACAGAAGTGAGAGGCCAATTAAACCCTGATTCATGTTGTATTCAAATACCTAACCAACAGTCAGATGGTCATGTCATTGCATGCAGCACTGGGGGCCCAGGGCACCCTTGCTGCGCCACTGGTACAGTGCCATCGCTCATAATTAAGAAGGGGCCATTAATGCCACTTTCAAGATATAAGAAGGCAGTGCAATGCGTGTCCAGCCCACTGACCTCACCACATACGTGCCATGAATGAACCAGCGCAGAGACAGACTGGTGTTCAAATTAAACACACAATCACGCATGTGATAAGAAACGTTAGCTCGGAGTATAAATTATTTCATTCAAATAGTTTTTTATAGGAAACTGCCCACCATGTGCACTGGACTCCACACTGTTAGACATTGTGAGCTTTGCATTGGCATTGCTCTGGATATTCTGCATGCCCCTTCCTTAGTGTGCCCTCCAACATATAGCATGCTCCAGATAACACCATTTATGTTGTTTGGAAACCAGTGCCACAGTCCGCACAAACACATATGCTCCTTTGCACGCACTCCGTGCAGTGTGTGTGCACTGCTGCAGTGTCTGTGCTTGAAACAAGGTGCACTGCCCCGCCACCTGCTACATGCCAGCTTGCAGAATGAAACCCCCCCACCCTTGCCTCCATAAACAAAACAAGCCTCAAGGCTTGGTCGTGGTACGCTCACGACTGGTTGTTGTGTGCCGTCCCACTGACCATGCCAAACTGGGTTCTGCACCAGCACCGGCATCCCTGAAAATTGAAGGATACATTAGAAACTGAAACGCAGCATAGTACAGGTAGTGTGCGCAAAGATGTAATATGGCATGAAATGACTTATAAACAGGTGTTTACTCGCCAGTCTTCCATACATACATCACAGGTTTGCTGTCCGGTTCACTCTGTGACTTGACTCACCAGATTCCAAAAACCAAATCCATGAGCACTCCGGTGCATGGGGCAGTAATGTCAAACCCATGTGAGCAACGGGATGAAGCCATGCCTTTCTCAGCCATCCCAGACCTTCAGCTGGCAGCTCTCGAGCCCACCAGCAACACAACAGAAAACAACAAGCAGTGGTTTGTCTTTGTAGGAGCAGTATGGCCTGCAAGCTGTGTGAAGTGAGCGTGAGCTGCGGGGGCAGACTGTGCTTTTATGCAGGTCAGTGAGGGTGTTAGGCACAGACTGCCCCCGTAAACAAAAAACAGCGCAGGAGGGTTGGGTGGGAGGGGGGGTTAGGTAGCACCAAGCACACACAAGCGTTACTTCACATGATGCTTCCTGCTTGTGTTACAAGGTGCCATTCAGTCTGAAATGTTGTGCTTTGCTGCTTTGATACTGCAAATTCCCCAAGGTCATGTGAATATTTGCAGGTATTAAAGTGGAAAATAGTGAAAATATATTTCAATTCAAATAGTCACGGTTTCCGGACACACACTGCAACTATGGCAGAAAACAAGTTCGGCTACATTACAACTTTAAAACTATGTCATTCGCCGTACGCAAGTAAATTAATAAAGACACAGCTTTACTGATGATTCATGTTGTTAAAAGACGCTGCAAACCCCACAAAATCCCACGATTCCCCAGTCAGACTTGCCTCCCAGCAAAGGGTCTTTAAACATCTGATTGTCTTTCACCTCTTCAAGACTTCAACAAGTCCAATATCCCTTAAAGGGAAGCCCAAAACAAAACAAATATCTTACCAAAAGAAGCTGACATCAAAAATTGCAAAAAGGCAAAAATAACAAGGGGAGGGGAACAGCAGCGTCATGCAGTCTGCAGAGGAAGAAAAGAGACCGCCAAGCAGGAGGGAGGAGGCAGATGCAGCTGAGGAGAGGGAGCAAGCCTTCGCATATGAGAAGAGCAGCTTTTCAGAATAAGGAGGGAGGAGGAGAAGGCAGCTACAGCCAGAGGAGAGGGAGCAAGCGTGGGCAGGAGGTAGTTCCTCAGCCTAAAGAAGCAAAAAGAAAAAAAGAGTGCTCAGAAATTAATAAATAACGATGAGTAAGAGCACATGTAACAGGGGCAGTCCACATGATAGGTTGCAAAATCAGAAAAGGAGGGACTACTGAGCATATTAACCAAAGAAAATGAGGCATTTAGGAAGAAGTGTAAAAAGAGTTCATTAGAAAGATTGGTGGTGCGTAAAGCCCATATTCTAGATGGTGCAGAGACAGAATAGCGAATAAAAAATATCGAGTTGCACAAATATCGAGTTGTAAAAATCGTGGTTCAGCAATATCGACAGCAAGAATATCGTGGTCAAGAATATCGATTTAAGGTAAGTAATATTGATTTTAAAAATATCGAAGTGTTAAATATCGTTTGCAAAAATATAGTTGTTAAAAATATCGTTTGTTTATTAATGTTATGTATTTTAGTATATATTTTATATGTATCTGTTGTATGTTTTTTTGTATAAGAATTGTTTGTATTTTTAATATATGTGTTAAATTTTTAGGAGTTATTATTTATTTTTTATTTGAATTTTGCGTTTTTAGTTCCATAGCGGGTTGTGGGTTTATAGGGAAAGAGGATGGGAAGTAATTTAATTATATTACATTTATTGATTCTTTTTTATTTATTAATATTTGTGTAATTGAGATGCTATAGTGTTAAATGTGTAAAGTAATTTATTATTAATTAATAATTGGTTGTTAATTAATTTTAATTAATTATGGTAATGGTGTATTTAATTTTAGGTATGTGTTGTGGTGTTTATAGGTGTAAAGGGTGGGAAGTAATTTATTTTTAATTTATGAATTATTCATTATGGTAATTGTGTAATGAATTTTATGTGTGTTGTAGTGTTTATAGGTGTTAAGGGTGGGAAGTAATTTATTTTTAATTGATGAATTAATAATTGGATGTTAATTAATTTTATTTAATTCATTGGTAATTCATTATGGTAATTGTGTAATTAATTTTAGGTGTGTGTTTTGGTGTTTATAGGAGTAAATGGTGGGAAGTAATTTGTATTTAATTAATTAATATATAGTTGTTAATTAATGTTCATTATTTGATATTTATTTTGGGTAATTGTTTATTTTTTTGTCTGTTGTGTTTACTTTTAAAGGGGTAAAGGGTGGGTATTAAATACATTTTAATTACTTTATTATTAGTTGTTAATATGAATAGTTTTTAATTTAAAAATACGTTTAATTGTGTTTTATTATTTTAGAGTTTAATTTAGGTGTGTGTTGTGGATATTATAGTGTTCAAGTGTGTGTAGTCAATTAATGTTTATTTTTAAAAATTAATATTAGTTTTTAAATCGATTATTAATTATGTTAATTATGGGGAAAAATGTATTAAAAATGTTGGTGTTTTGTTATTGGTGTGGTGTTATAGGGTAGGAAATACAATAAATACATTTATGTATTAATTAATTTGTTTGTAAATATTTTCTGGTTTAAAAGATTTTTTTATAAATGTATTTAATATTTTATATTCTATATTATTTGTAGTTTTTTTTATACGTAATTAATATTATAATATGTTTTCTTTTTATATATTTAATATATTTGATTTTTCTTTTATACATATTGTTTATTTTTATGATTTCGGATAATTTTTCATGTTTTTGTTTTTGTTTTGACGGTTTGAGTGTGAATAGTAATTTTTACCTTTCTGCTATACAGCACTTTCCCTACTGTTGCACTCACTGGAGTTATAATATTGTAATTTTTACCCCTTCGCTATCCAACACTTTCCCTACTGTTGCACTCACTGGAGTGGGAATAGTAATTTTTACCCCTCCGCTATCCAACACTTTCTCTACTGTTGCTCTCACTGCAGTGAGAATAGTAATTTATATCCCTCCGCTATCCAACACTTTCCCTACTGTTGCATTCACTGGAGTGGGAATAGAATGTCTTACCCCTCCGCTATCCAACACTTATCCTACTGTTGCATTCAATTGAGTGGATATAGTCATTTTTACCCCTGCGCTATCCAACACTTTCCCTAATGATGCACTCTTTGGAGTGGGAATAGTAATTTTTGCCCCTTTGCTATCTAACACTTTCTCTATTGTTGCTCTTACTGGAGTCGGAATAGTAAATTTTACCCCATTGCTATCGAACACTTTCCTATTGTTGCACCTCACTGGAGTTGGAATATTAATTTTTACTCCTCTGCTATCCAGCACTTTCCCTACTGTTGCACTGACTGGAGTGGGAATAGTAATTTTACCCCTCCGCTATCCAACACTTATCCTACTGTTGCACTCACTGGAGTGGGTATAGTAATTTTTACCTCTCCGCTATCCAACTCTTTCCCTACTGTTGCACTCTTTGGAGTGAGAATAGTAAATTTTAACCCTCCGCTATCCAACACTTTCCCTACTGTTGCACTCTTTGGAGTGGGATTAGTAATTTTTACTCCTCCGATATCCAACACTTTCCCTACTGTTGCATTCTTTGGAGTGGGAATAGTAATTTTTACCCCTCCGCTATCCAACACTTTCCCTACTGTTGCACTCACTGGAGTTGGAATAGTAAGTTTAAATCTTCTGCTATCCAACACTTTCCCTGCTGTTGCACTGATTGTATTGGGAAAAATAAGTTTAAATATTTAATAATTTAATGTTTTAATTTATTATAGATTTTTTTTGATATTTTAAATTATTGATATACATATATTTTATTTTTATATAATTTTAAACTTTTAAAATAAATTAAAGATAATAGTTTAGTAATTATTTTAAAGTATATATATATATATATGTATACATTATTATGTTTGTGTGTTTATCTTTTTTTAATTAAGTTTATGTGTTATATTTTTTTAAATATATTTTACATTTAATTAATTTTGTTAAAATTAATATTAATATTTAATATATATTATCTTATTTTATATATATATATTTAAATCGATATTTTTACATCTATATTTTTTACATCGATATTTTTGATTTGATAGTTTTGTAGTCTATATTTTTTATTCGATATTTTTAACATTGATATTTATGTTATCAATGTTCTATCAGTGAACCATTCTAGATACATTGGGCCCGATTCTGATGCGGTTAGGAAATCTTCCCGATCAAATCGGTTTGGAAATGGTTTCCGACCGACTCGGATCGGGAGAGTCCTACCGACCGAGTATGATGCATCCGGATGCTTCCAGATACGATTTGGTTGGACTCCCATTGACTTCTATGGGAAGCCTATGTCTCTAACCGCATCGTAATCTGGCCCTCGGTTGGGAATGCTTTCCTAACCGCATCGGAATCAGGCCCAGTATATCTTGAAGAGACAGCGCATGTGCTGCCTAGGCGAGATCTAAAAATATGAAGTAGGAGTAGGGGTTGTGGCACCAAAAGAGAAGAGCAACAGGGTGTGAGATATTTTTTTTAAAAGGAGCTGGATCGGAGGGTTAGTGGGGGCAATGCAAAAGGTAAGCGGTGGGAAAACAACACGAAGAGTGAGGAAGCGGGGCAAATAAAGGAGGAAGCAGCACTTGCAGAGAGAGCAAGAAAACACATGTATTCCTATATTAAAGTAAAAGAAATGAGTAATTGCCTGAATACAAGCAAGGTGAGTAAGAAGGATACAAATCAACCAAGCAAAATGCTGTGAGACTGGAATGATTCTAGGTTGCACTAACAAATGAGTAGGGAACATAGGGGCTCATTACAATGGCGGGCGGACCTGAGTCCACCCGCCATCGTTGCGGTGGTGGGACCGCCCGCCAGTAATGCGGCGGTCTCACCACACACATTACGATGCGCCCGCCAGTATGGCGGGCGCATTCTGGGCCCTTAACATTGCGGAGGGTGCTGCTGGAGCAGCACCGTTCGCAATGTCAAATTGGCATGCACTGCATTTCCCTGCACTGCATGGCAGGCACCACATGGTGCCTGCCACACAGTGCAGGGAAATGCAGGGTGGTACGATGGGTACCCCCCCAGTGCAGCAACACCCCCCCAAACAAGGGAGGCCTGCAACGGGCCCCAAACCCAATCCCCGTCAGCCTTTCCATGGCGGCATCGCCATGGAAAGGCCTTTTCCAACCCACATCCTAATTTGGTGGACGGTGCCTGCTAGGCACCTCCACCATTTTAGGAGCCCTGCACCGTCCGCCAGGCAATCGGTACGATTGCCTTTGGCGGTGAAGCGGCGGACAGACTTTGCGTCCGCCGCGGTACCCACCACCATCCTAATTGAGCGGTGGGTAAAACGCATAGTGATGGCGGAAGGACCGCCGGCACGGCGGTGGCGGTCCGTCCGCCATTCTAACGACCCCCAAAGTCATTGAATCAAGAGGGGATAGCTGAGATACATTGCAAATCCATCCAATCATGAGCAAGAGACTGACCCAAAGTTCACTCTTTGGATATTGGAAACAATAGGTCTGGCCAACAGACAGCTAAAGCTGTCTACAGCCAAGACCTAAAAAGGAAGGAATGTGCAACAAAAGAAGAAAGAAAGAAGAAATAATATAAGAAAATAAAGAACTAAAGAGAGGGAGAGAGAAGAATAATAGAATGAGAAGAAATATGTATTGTATGAAAAAAATGAAAGGAAGTAATGAATGCATGTCTGAAGAAAGACAGAAGGAAGAAAGAATAAACTATAGAGAATAAATAAAGAACAGCAGAGAGAGAAGGCAGAAAAATAAAGAGTGAGAAGAAAGAATGAGAGAGAGGAAAAATAAAGAACAAAAAGGTGAGATGAAAGAAAGGAAAGGTAAATCTTGAAAGAAAAATCAAACAATTAAAACAAATTGAATGAAAGAAAAATGAAAGCAAAAAAGACCAGGAGATGAAAAGAAAGAACTATATTTGAAGGAAGGGAGATGAAAAATAAGAGAAAGAAGAAGGGGTTGAAAAAAATAAAGCAAAGAAAGAATAACATGAAAGAAAAGAAAGAGCAAGATGAAATCAAGAAAGTATATTGCAAAAGAAGGGAACAAGAAGAGGATGATAATAAGAGAGAAACATGCGAGAAAAAGACAGTGAAGGTGAAAGGAAAAGTAATAGAAGCAAGAGAGAAAGAAAGACAAAAGGAAAGAAAGAAGAAAAGAATGAAATAGATGGGACTCTGTAACAGAAGAAGGGGTGGGACATCAAAATATATTAGTGTGAACATAAAGGTGGTCAAGAGGGTGGGAAGGGAGATATACAAGGGAAAACATATTGTGAGAGAGAAGGAGATAGACCAGCTGGAGCATGATGAAAAATTAAATAGTATAAAAAAGAAAGAGCCAAAGACTGAGGAAAGAAAGCTTTGAGGAGTGCAGAAAAGGAAGATGAGAAAAGGGGCAGAAACAGTACTATAGAGAAATAAGTGGGATAGAGGTAAGTAGTGGAATTCTGGCAAGAGAGAAGAAAAATGGAGGCAGAAGAAATTGAGAAAATGAGCTTATTGAATGAGAGAGAGAAAGAGAGAGAGAGAGATGAATTTTAGAGAGAAAATGGTGAGTTGCTAGCGACACTGTTAGAGATAAAAGTGCATTTTGGTGTTCTAGTGTAATGTGACCCCACTTGAAGTACTGTGGCCATTCTACGAACTATGATGGCCCTTGCTTTATAGACTGTGAGCATTTTAAACATTATGTTTGCCCTGGTATAGGATGGCCCTTAATGGCAGATTGTGAGCACTGTAGACCTCATGGGTCTCCATAATAAGATCACCAGTATCTCTGCTGGGTAGATGCCTTGTATCTCCTCATGAGATACAAAGGATCACAAGTTAAAGTCCCTGAAAGGGGGAAACCTCCAGGACCCAAAATTACCAGGTCCTTTTGCTCAAGTATTCTCCGATTCTGGAAAGTTTAGCACTGATGTTTATCACCTCCTCTAAACAGATAATAATTTGCTGTAGGGAGGGCGGTGGAGTCGGAGTGTGGGGTGTCTTTAGTGGGTACACTATTGGGGACTGGAGAAGCTGTTGACTTTCTGGGATGAACATTGTCTGTTCTCCACTGGTACCTGAGGAGTCTGGCTGGGGCTGGGCTGCGACTCGCTCCTGTTTTTTTAGGCGCTGATCAACACTCAATAAAACTATCCCATTGTTTCCGTGTCTGGCTAATTTCAGGTTTGGAAACAACAGAACAT